>CM046842.1:38659553-39266114 GCA_025618425.1 Heliocidaris tuberculata | reverse complement strand
TTTTTTAAAAATTCGTGTTGCCAGAAAAATCCCCGAAATATGGTAAACTTCAGGATATTTTGGCCCCTCAGCTGTGTCCCAATTTCAGCTAGGTAACCACAATGACGTCAAGTGGTTACCCAGGTTCGCGTATTGCAGATGTGTTGCGCGCTAGACTGTACAAAATGCATTGCGCGCATTTTGCTAGAATAATTGCGCGACAAGGTAACCACTTTGACGTCATTGTGGTTACCTAGCTGAAATTGGGACACAGCTGAGGGGCCAAAATATCCTGAAATCTTACCATATTTCGGGGATTTTCTGGCAACACGAATTTAAAAAAAAAATTAAGGCAGATGATTTTCTTCTAATAAAATCATGATCTTTTAAATGAACTAACATTGTTTCAGCATTGGGTACCCCCTTTAAACAAGCAACGCGTCCACCAAAACAGATGCGAGTACAAATTGGGGTCATTTCAGGGTCATTTGTACCATATACCAATTATGAACTGGCTTATTAGTAAGTCACCGGGGAAGGCCATAACTACGGAAGCGTTAAAGTGCCATTCTACTTGACACGGCGGCGATATTTTCATTTGTCAACAGGGGCGTGTTCATGATTTTTTTTTTGGGGGGGGGGGGGGTGACCGGCGACTGAGCGAAGCGACCGAGCGGGGGAGGGGTGTGAGGAGGGGTATCCGCCCTCCCACACCAGGGACTTTTTCAAAAATCTGTCTATAAAACTTGCATTTTGGAGCATCCCAAAATGGTTTTTTAATGAAAAGAAGGAATGCACGGATCTAATCCAATAGACGGAACCCCTGAATTAAGAATAACAACGCGAGCGAACGAATTTTTGGAATTTGCTTCCATATTTTCGCATTGAAATTATGGCATTTCTTATTTCCTTACTTCTAATCATTAAATAATGTGAAGGTATTTCAAGATCAAACATAGTGAGTTGGGATAATTATTAGTTTTAAGTTAATGTATCATAATTATTATCTATTTTAAATTTTTTATCAAAAATATTGGGGGGGGGGGGGAATGATAATTCAGGCCATCCCCCACCTCAATTTTTTTTTTTTGGGGGGGGATATATAAACCCCCCCCCCCCCCCGGATCGACACCCATGCTTGTCAAGTCGACATATCATTTCGACTTATCAACTTTTAGTAGTCGACATGGCAAAAGAAATTATCTTGTGAAGTTATACTTTCGAGGAAGTCGACTTGGCAAGATAATTTATGTCATCATGATGACACGAACATTTTGCAAAGTCAACTTGGCAATATAATATATGTCGACTAATAAAATGTGATAAGTCGACATGGTAAGTTAAATATATTTGTATGTCGACATTTTAATGGATATTAAGCCGACTTGAAAAGATGAAATATTTCGTCATGTTGTCAAGTAGAATGGCACTTTAACGCTTTCGTACAGTGCTTTTGGGACGATACATGTCGTGAAAATGAAATGAAATGGATATGTGAACCTTTTTTTCTAAACACAAAGCAAACCTCCTAAAATTAAATAAGTAAAAATGAATAAAAGTAAGATGATATGATTATGAAGACAAAAGGATCTAACCTGTTTCGGATCTGGTCTCTTCAGTTAGGTAATTTCATTTGTTGATTATTTTCTCTCTTAACCTCTTTATAAAAAAACAAAACAAAAACAAAAACAAAAACCAAGAACAAAACAAACTGAAAATGATCATAACAAGTCAAAGCCAAAAATGAAATAAGTAAAAATAAATAAAATGTAGATAACATGATTATAATGAAAATGTTTAGGATAGACCTCTTTAATTTGGTGTATAGATTTTGTTGGTTATTTCTCTTATATTCTCTTCTGCAGTTGGTGGCACCACAGTCTCCCCCTGTTTACCAATACTGAGAACAGCAGCAAATGATAAGATTGGAGAGAGAGGGGTAGGGAACTCGTATTTCTGAAGGTTCGTTTTACCGAAGGTTCATTTTTCAGAAAAGGGATATGGGTTCAACTGTTTTATCGGAAATCCAACTTTGGAACCATATTTCCCTTTTCGGAATGATGAACCCTATTTCATTTTCGGAATTACGAACGTGCAGAGTAAGTAACCTTTCGGAACCATGGAACTTCGGGACTTCGGAAAACGACATGTAACCGAAAATACAAGCCCCGATTGTAGTTTAGCTATTTGTTAATGAATTAGGTCTGTTGGTACGTTAAGAACCTATTCTATTACATCATTTATTAAAGGAGAATGACCCCCCCCCCATTAATTTTAACAGAAGCATAAAAATCAAAGAAGCATATCAGTGAAAAGTTGAGGAAAAATGGACAACTAATGACAAAAGTTATGAATATCTGAAATCCTAAAATGGCTAAATGAATGGAGATCTGAAATTAGCAATGTCCTCATTATGCTAACGAGATGCTGTAATGTAAATGTGCTCTACTTTCCTATTGCCTTATTCAAATAATGTTGTAAAAATCCACTTTCCTTGAATATATCTTAGAAAATTTGATTTTTATATTTTAGGTTGTGTTCATAAATTTATTCCTCACAATATATTTCAAGCACAATGTTGATAATTCAATTTTCTTTGTACAAAAGCTGAAATTTTCTAATTTATTACCAATAAAGAGAGAGCACAAAAACGTCACAGCATCTCATTAGCAAAATGAGTATGTTGCCAATTTCATTTAACGATTTTATGTTTTAAAAATCTTCATAACTTTGTCATTCTCTATCCGCTTTTCCTCAAACTTTCAGTGATACGCTCCTAAGGGTTTGCTGCTTCTGTTAAAGTGCATACGAGTTTTGGATTTCATTCTTCTTAAGTGTATCATTTTTGTTCTGTTTTATTATCAGTCCTCTTACAAGTTCTCTCTATACTACTTAGGTTATGTATTATGTTGTTTACTATCATGGGTCCTTCTTTGGTACTTTATGTATTAAAAAAAAAAAAGTCCATCTGGCAATATGCAATAACTGCCTCGCCTGAAATAAACTGCTAGTATAATAAGGCTTAGATATACATGATATCCTTAGGACAAGGTTTCCAGTTGACGAGATTCCCAAAAGTCCCACTACTACACAAAATCCAAGTGTTCTGATACCTACATAATACGTCTTCCCTTTTATCATGTTTATACTTAGCTTTATTTGCAATGGTGTTTGGTATCTGTATTTGTAATTGTAATACTCGGGAGGGGAATATGCTTGCGTATATTTGTATTTTACCAACTGAAGGTGGCTTAAGCAGGGTTCCCACTTAGCCGAGTTGGAGTCTCGAGTTGTGGCGAGCTGGCGCGAGCTTGAACTCGCGTCAATTCGCGTCAACTCGCGTGAAATTTACTAATTTTATGAGGTATGCATAAGTGATCTTACGACCCGACATCGAGTTTACTTCGACAGCTGTACGAGTAAACCGAGCGCGATACGAGTCACCCGAGTGCGATAAGAGTCGCACCGAGTTTGGTATGAGTTGCGATGACCTACATACGACTTGTACCGATCTATCAATGAGTTATCAAGATCTTGTTACGAGTGATAAGAGCTTTCTACGAGTTTCCGATATACGACCAAAGAAACAGGAATGCATCTTCTCCCCCCCCCTTTTTTTTTGGGGGGGGGGGGGCTAAAATGAAATCAGTTTGATTCATTTCAATTCAATTAATTTCCATTTCCAAAAAAAGCAGTTAAAATCAAACATATAAATCATTGTACAATAATCTAATGACTTGAATAATATGCACAGTGTAACTAGCTAGGATTTCATCTTTGGTTTCATAGTCTTATTTTTAAGAACAAGTCGTGAGTGGAAATTAAGGGATCTAGTAAAAAGCAGGACTTGTAATGTGGATCCTTCGAATAATTTCAAACATAGCTTGTAATTTCTAAAAACTAGTAAATAAAACTATATCTACAAAAGAAGAAAAGTAATGACACACCTTTCTATTTCGTTTCAATTTTGTTGTATAAAACAACAACAAACTGTATAGACTCGCAATTTAAAGGCTTAATTGTTACGACTATAATGCCAGTTGCCAAAGCGAAAAGAATATACGAAGAATGACATACATAAGGAAAAAAAATGATGTGATTTTTAGGGAAAACAGCGATCATCTTGGATGTTTTGCCCTGCACACTTTTTTTATTAAACGTAAGACCAAAAAATTTGTCATTTCATGTGGAGAAAAGTTAAATGGAGTAGCAAAAAAAAAAAAAAAAAAAAAAAAAAAAAAACTGTTACATAAGCAAATGTACAAAAAGGGAGTATTTTTACCTATGTATAGCCAACTCCGATAAGTAAAGGAGCCGAAGGGAGGTGTGTGTTTTTAAGGAGAAATGGTAGTGCAGATGTTTGACATATGATACTTTCAGGAGAGTTTGTTACCTACACTTTTACGCCTAAAACTTAATATGTATGAAAAAATAAAATGCATGCTTCTTGCCAAAAGAGTATTTTGTTGGTAGATTTTACAAGCGAGCATGGCGTGGAAGCCAGAAAAATCTATATTGAAACAAAATTCCATTCCTTTCAGTATATGAGAACAGGTTATAGTGTACTGCTACTTCATTTTATAGTTATGTTCATTTTAGCGGCAACTTCCTTTCTCATATTTGAGGTGATATCAATAGGCTATTGGTAATCTCCTGAAAATTTATTTACTTTGGGTTAAATTGTTCATGTTGGTGCTCGACTCATTTAAATTTATGATACATTTTATGACTACAAGAATAGTTTCACGTGAGACAGAAAGACAAGACGTGAAACGGAAAGACACTAGACGCAAAAAAAATTTCTTTCAAAGATTAACCGGCGAAATGCAAGCAAGCAAAGCGAGCTAGAGCTTCCAGGTTTTTCCTTATGTTTTTCTTACTTCTTTTCCATTTCTTCCCGTTTTTCTCCCCCCCCCCCTTTTTAATGAAATTCAAATTCAAATTCATGTTCATTTATTTCCAACAGAAAAAAAGGAAAATATAATGATATTGCTATAATTATACAAACGATATAAAATTAAGATATATACATAATTGATTTTTTTTACATGAATTAACATATAAAAATCATTGAAATGATTTATTAAGATAAATAATTAAATTCTGGAAATGAGGGATCCACTAAAAATCAATTGCTTGTAGTTTGTGAACCCCCCGGGGTGCACCCTGTAATCTTTAACGGCAACTTACTGGGAGAGGCCACCCCAACCTGAAGTTGGGGGATATATCCCTGTTCCCCCCCCCCCCCCTCCCACCTCCGATTGACACCCATGAGCCGAGGCGATAACCTATAGTTGTATTTGCATATGCGTTTAAAGTTGAATAAAAATACGTTCTTAAAAATATTTAACAATATAGTTCTAGAAAAATAAAAATCACTGCATTTTTAAAGGCCAGGGGGCAAATCATGGTGCGCTTGCCATGCTCGCCCTGCACTCTGTTTATGCTCATGGGAAACTCACGTAGATCGATGGAAACTCGCTGTAAGTCGCCGTACTCGATCTAAACTCGCGCTAATCTCGTGGGAAACTCGGCATGACTCGCAGCGCAATCGCCGTGCTCGCACTCTGCTCTCGGAAACTCGAGTAGCACTCGCGTATACTTGAAGGTGGCGAGTTATTACGAGTTATGAAGAGTTCCGCGCGAGCTCGTTACGAGTGATCCGAGTATATTACGAGTTTAAGCGAGTTTAAGTGAGTTCATCTCGAGTTACAACGAGTCAGTGAAAATTTTCAACAATTTCAAAAATTTTGGAACTGCTCGCGACTTCAGGGAGAGTAGTGCAGAGTTTCAACGAGTTACGCCGAGCCGTGTCGAGTTGTCGCGAGTTGTTGCGAGTTATCCCGAGTTACAAGAAGTGCTTTACGCGAGTTATTGCGAGTACCCCTTTTAGGCAACTCGCCATAGCTCGCCAGAACTCGCCAGTACAACTCGGCTAAGTGGGAACCCTGCTTTAAAGAGATGGAGTCTCAATTAACTAAAGATAATGAACGCAAACATCAGGCAGATTATAAAGCATTTACAATTGAATCCCTGAACTGCGTTTATTCTTTGATATCTAATGTTTGATCCCCCTTTTAAAACAAAATTTAAAAAATATAATCTGATCGCTTGTAATTTGTTACACCTTTCGTGTGCACTAGCCCCGGGTTACATGTTGAGTGTGCGGCAACTAATTATCGTCATAACAAAATATCCTTTATTTTATATATCTAAAAAAAAAATAATGTATATATTATGCAATAAAAGGAATTCGATTTCCCCCCCCCCCCCCTCGTTTCGAAGAATATTTTCTGAGAGCACATATGTTTGTTTGTTGTGGCGACATCCAACATACATCATTTGCAAGGTACATGGCTTGACTACATTAATTCGTAATGTTCTTGATTTTGCGCTGTTTTGTATAGGGATTAATAGCCCCCTCACACCTGACCGAATGTAGGTGGACGAAGGGTGACGAATGGGAAAAATGCACGAAATGCACGCGAATTCAACGAATTCAAATAAAATTTCCGTCAAATCATGCGATCAGTAACTATTGTCAAATTTTATCAACGAACGGTAAGCGAAGGATAAATATGACATGCGAAGGATATCGATTTTTCGGTTCACCTCTTTGAGTAAATTGCAGGCGAAGGCGAGCGAAGGGTTGATATAACCCAATAAGACGAACGAACAGTGAGCAATGGTTTGATATGGCGTGCGATTAGAAACGAAGACGAGGGAATAGATCGGGCGTTCTTGTACGTTACGGCCAGAGAAGTCATCCACGCAACATGCCTACAGTGAAAGGAAGAAGCAAAGGCTGAGGGAAGGCACGAAAGACTGCATCAGAACTCGCCAAATTATTCGTCTGGTCATTCGCTCGCATTTGCAATCCATAGTTTGTCTTAGTATCTCTTAGCCTTGTCTTCGTGTATGTATCGCTATTAAAATTTAGTAAAAGTTAGTATTGGTTTCCCTTCGCATAGAAGATGGCAAGCGAAAATCCGTTTGTCATAGTATCTTCGTTTCCATGCGCAACTCATATTTTGTCATCGTGTTGCTTCGTTAAGGGTTCTTTCGAGATCGGTCCACTTTGGCAAAAGCGCGATGAGGGACTATGCGCGACAATAACACACGAACGATAAACGAACGATTACCGCAGACTAAACAAGAGATGCGAATTCAAACAGATGACCAACGATTTTTCAATTCGTCGGGAAATTTTAAACATGTTCAAAATTTCCGCGCGAATTTGAATAATCGCAGCTGTTAGTTCAGAAGGTGTACGAACCCAAACACGAAGGGTAAATATGATTTACTATCAGTTACCATTGAAAACGATTTTAAAAAAAATTCCTTTCGCCAGCCATCGCAAGGCATATTTCAGGCAATTCGGTTAGGTGTGAGGGGGCCTTAAGGTTTACGACCACCGATCTCTACCGGTGGATAAAGCAACGCCCTCTACGATTGATGTGACTGGTCGCCATGTTCTAGGGCTCGCATAAAAACACCTCAGCCGTAGTAGAGTAGATGCTATGAAGTGCGGCCGGTGTGTGTGATATGTGTGATATATTATGATGCCATGTATTTTAAAGTGATTTTGCAATGCAAAAGATGGACCGGCCGCACACGGGCTAGCGGCTGGTAGCATCTACTCCATATCTTTACAATTTTGTGCATTTTTAGAATTTAATAATTCAGCACTATGATGTCTTTTCCACAGATTTACTGCCTAAACAGGCAAAAAGTATATCCTTACGAATTCTAAAGGCGATTTGATGTGTCAGTATTATAATCTCTTTAAAAAAAAAATCAAATCACGTATATTTTGATAGGTGTAGGCCTACACTAGGATAAACAGTACACGCACTGTGTGGCCGCATCAACTGCTCGCATAGAGCCGTGCATACAATGCTTTATCCATGTGGTAGAGATCAGTGGTTACGGCGGCGTGACATAACGGGGAATGGAGAGGGCTAATTTCCCCGCATTCGCAACTGAACAAATCTACCTTGTGTTATTTAAGTTGTTTTTGTGCTATATACTTTGTAATAGGTATCTATACTATAAGCCCGATAAGAGGCGGTTTGAAATCAGGATTGGGGGGGGGGGGCGGAATATTTCGAAAAGCTGACTGGTATTTCGGCTTGATTGGAGGGCTTAATGTAAAGATTGGCGTGTACACTAAGGAGTAATTTACCATAATTTACCATTTGTCAAAATTCCTAAACATCTCTTTGTAAATTTATAGTTACTTCATTACTTGTAACGATTTGTACATTTTTTTGAAGAAAAAAAATGCAATGTGTTTCAGTGGGTTGTCAGAAAGGAGTAATGCGTACGTGTATTCCAGTTTGTGTACTTTGTTTTAGTTCGTATTAAGTACATGGTACAATTGATCCTGAAAATGAACCAAGTCGTACGCGCACGTGCATTTGTTTTGGTGGATACGCTACTAGCCATTCATCAAGGCGGCATGCAAGTAATTATTTTCTTTGCTGCTATACTCTTAGCTCTGTCGATCTTAGAAGCGCGCGAAAGTCCTCTGATTTTCGCAACCGTCGACGTAATCAATATTCATATATTCAAGACGACCAAGAGGTAATGAATCATTCAACAACCTTACCAAATACGGCAGTAGAACTCGTTTCGTTTAACCCACGCTGAACTCTACGGTTCGTTGCGTTAACAAATCAAATGAAAGGAACCGCAACGGAAAAGACGGAGCTCGTCCATTATTTGATGGGGAACAAAATATGGTAGATAGCGGCAGAAAACTGAAAGCATTGATAATTTTCGTTGTTCTCAGTGATTTGAAAATAAGTCCACACACAAATTATCCTTTTTAATAAAATAATAATAATAATAATAAAAAATAAAATAGTCAGGAGTCATAGTTTTGTTACATATATGGAAAATATGTTGTCGTATTTACCACAGAAAAAAAATCGGCTGAATAGTCTCTTCACGCCACGTCACAACAGCTTCTTTTTGTTCATTTTGTCTATCAAGAACTGAATTATTCATGAAAATCTTTCGTACGAAATTAACGAAAGATTTCAACGTTAAAAATAAGAAAACAAGTTCGCGGATGCGTAAAGGCGGCCTGCAAGCGTGTGTCCCACTCTCACAGTCATATCAGAGGAATCTTCTTGAGGATTGACAGAGCTAGTACATGTAGCTAGCCTAGAAGAGCAGTGGAGGAAAGACCTCGCATGCCGCCGTGATTAAGGGCTAATACGCTACTTGTTTAACAACTAAAATCACTTTGGTGTACACCATTAGCGTAGCTGGGAGGGGGGGGGGGGGGGGGGGGGGGGGGGGGGTTGAGTCCCCCCAACTTTTCCAGTTTTTTTTTTTGTTGCTTGTCAGAGAATTATGGAATGGAGGAAAACATGTGCTACCGCCCAACCCCCTCCCCCCCTCCCCCCCCCACAACCTTCTATGGGGCTAAGTTTAAAAGATGGGGCAAACCGTTCTTGAAAGTGAGAACAGAATAAAGAAAAGTTTAGCACTAAGGATTGCAGTGAGAGTCTGGCAACCCTATCCCGACTGAAATTCTGTCATTTTCCCGTGTTTATAATGTAAAGTCACCGTGCTTCCTTTTCACAATGTTTGGTGCTTAGGCTAGGTTGGAGGAAATTGGCCCGACTTGTGGTTCTGTTTTGGGGACACTGGGACCTAATATATGTACGCATTATAAATGATATTATTATTATCCACCTCTAGGAATTTCTGTATTGTTTAACTTGTAATGGATGTGGTAAACAGTATATATTGGAGAAATCCAAGATATTTACAAAACAGGACAACAGTTTATTGTCAGTATGTAAGAGATGAAAGATGTGAAATTCGTGCTTGGTGAGCAAAGATGTGTAGAGAAATTTCTCTCAAGAGTCGAGATTAGGATACTTTTTATTAAGGTGTACAAAAAGAATCAGTACAAAAAAATTCCTTCTGATTTTCCAGTATACATGTATTAAAACTTTTATACGAAAATGAGTGTAAGACAAAATAAAATATACTTCATAAATATGTACAAGCTAGAGCTGAACATATCTTTACAAAATATGAAAGCATGCTAAGTAAAACAGGTATATTTCATTGGAATTATTAAGGCAGCTTATACATGTATTGTAAATAATACGTTTACATAGTACAGTAATAAAAATTTTCTTCACAGTTGATGTAACCAACAAACAAGTATGATGATCCACGAATCTAAGAATTATGAAAATGATCGTGCCATTACATCTTTTTTTGTATATTTTGTTAAACGTGTAAATAACCTTTTTTTTCAAATCACTTCTGAAAATTATGAAATTAAAAGCGGTAACACTGATTTGAATTTTGTCTGGGTTTCTTCTGAATGTGTGTATGACAAATTGGTTCCAAAACCTGCTACATCTGTAAGATTAAGTTCTGGGAAGAACAATGATGGTTTTAATTAATTCTATCATATTTCATTATTGATTTGAAATGTCAGACGGCTCTATTGTACTACTGTGAAATGGGACAATAAATCACTCTCTAGAAAAGTTTTGCAAATTATTTTCCACAATTGATTTATTATTTGAAAAAATACAACAACAACAACAACAACTGTGGATGTAGCATGTTTTGGAAATAAAATCCTCTCCCCCGTAGGTACAGTTCACAATGTGTTGGAGAACTGAAGGTCAGTTATGTGAGCATTCATGTATGTCATGCTTTTCTGTGATTGTTCAGTTCCCACTGAAGTCCATAATTCTATTTATGTGGCTTGATCTGGAACCAATTGATTGGATGTGGCATGTTTCGGAACAAACAAATTTCTTGTCAGATTTTTGTAAATATTCTCAATGAGAAATAGGACTGTTTGCATGTACATGTATCAATATATATGTGGGTACTGAAAATGAGTAGGCCTATGTTCCTGCCCTACCCCCCCCCCCCAAATTAAAAAAAGAAATCTTACGAAAAATGCATGCAGCATGTTTTTAAACGAACTCCTCGTAGATGTCGTACATATCTTAGTTTGATATACAATGCGTGCAAAAAGAAGAAGAAGAAGAAGAAGAAGAAGAAGAAACAAAACAAAACCCTTAAACCCTTAAACAAAGGCTTATTGTGTCTAAACTGTGTGCTCTATGACAGTATTTATTTATTTCCCAATAAGTGGAAGTATTCTTCTTTCAAATGATACCTTGATGGCATCCTTCAGCATATTCTTATTTGAGCCACCTCATTTCGAAAATGACAATTAAAACACCAGTAGTGCCAGATTTGTTTAAAACCGTGAGAACGTTGGGATCACATGCGAATATGACTAGAATGAAACATTGTAACTTTTAAACCCAATTAATTCACAATGAAAAGAACCTTTCCATGTTTTTTTCTTTTAATATCGAGGGTAAAAATACCCTCATAATAAAATGACTAATAATCGACCACTTGTCGATGGTGATGGTAAAGAAGGGCATATTTTGTACTGAATTGGTACCTGCAATCGTGACATCATTTTTATCATTGTTCAGAACTGGAACTTGTTTAAAGAACAAAGCGGACGGCACTGTCAGACGGCAGCAAGGCGATATTTTGATAAAAATAAAGGGACGCCTTTTATCATGTTTATTGTGATTAAACGGAAAACTTTTGGTATTAGGCAGGGAAATACAGGGTTATGGTGATTTTTAGGGTATACGCCCCTGCCATCCCGCAACTTGTGTAAATCCTGATGGAATGCAAATGCAATGGGAATCTTGTGTGTATTTTCTATTACAGCTTACATAATATCTTACATCATGTTCGCACGTGAAACCGTGAGACTACGTTTTCACGGTTTTACCAAATATTGTATAAATGGATTTTTACATGCCGTTTTCAAAACGATGTTGCTGTGTAATGCATGTATTAATGCCACCAATAGATCAATCAAAAGTTTATTACTTCTACTTTATTAAAATCAAAGAATTTCATTCATACAGCTCATAGTCTTGTCACATAGGCCTTTGTTTTTGTTTTTGTTTTTTGTTTGTTTTTTTTTTCTTGCACGCACTGGGGGAAGGCATCCACAAATTTCTTGATCTTTTTCTTTTTTTTTTCTTTTTTACTGGTCTGAAAATGTACTTGTACAGTTGCTAATCAGGGAGAGGAAGGGGGGGGGGGGGTCATAGTACCGCCACTGTTTAACTATAAAATATCTTCCTCTCTTTAGAAATATGAACGTAAATATGATATTAAGCACATAATCAGTGAAATGTCTTTATTGAATGATTAACAATGCTGGGGGGTGTTTCACAAAGAGTTAAGTTTGACTTAAAGTCATGCGTAAGTGCCAATGCGCATACGGTATTAAACGCGTAATCTCATTGGTAGATTACCCAATAGCGCGCGTCCCCTGAGCAAGATCTGACCAATGCGGTGATATGTCATTTACCGCATGCAACTATTAATTTAAGTGCGACTTTAAGTCAAACTTAACTCTTTGTGAAACACCCCCCCCCCCCCCTGGTAAGATGATTGCTTCTCACTGGTTTAAGCTTGAAGATGGTTTCTTGAATACCATGGGAACTAACATTATGCCAAAGGTGAGGATTTCTACACCAGCTAACAGCTTGAATACGACGTCATAAGTTGAATACGCTTCAGCTATCTTCCCTATAATAAACGATGGAAGGAAAAAAGGCATAAAATAGTAAATGAAAAATCACTCAATCTTAAGCATTAAGTATTCGGGGTCCGCTCGCTATTCATAAGAACCGCTATTCATAGGAAACCGCTATTCATTTAACACGCGTTATGAATAGCGGTCCTTATGAGTAGTTACGAATAGTGGTCCTTATGAATGGATGTCCTTATGAATAGCGAGGTAATTTGTCTATGGTTTGCTCGCTATTCAGAAGGACCGCTATTCTTACAAAACCGCTATTCATTAAGTCACGCGTTATGGATAGCGGTCCTTATGAATAAGTGTTCCTTATGAATAGCGGTCCTTATGACTAGTGAGGTTACCCCAAGTATTCTTACTTGAATAAGTTATCATATAATTACTCAATTACACAGGCAATTCGTTGGTGAAAAACTGTCAGTGGGGTGGTTAAAAAAACTTACGTACTTGAAAATGTTATATTACATCGTGAGATGATATTATGCAAGTACTTCATTTAGAATAGGGCCTACACATGCATTACATAAAAAAATACTTATACCTAATTACAAAGTCTCCCTCATAATTTTACCTGATATGTATCCTCCAAGCAGAGTTCCAACTCCGTAGCATAAACAGACAGCTGCAAATGCGACATCTCTTTTGTCACCTGACGCCCTCTCTCTTCCAATTATGCTCACTAGTGCAGACCTCCCGGCTAGCGCACTTGCGCTGAGGCATGACGTCACCATAATGACGTAGATTTTCGGGATAAACGCGTCACATAACATTGCGACAAAATTGAGGCAGGTGCATACTTCGAAGACACTGACAGGGGCAAAATAGTTGTTACACAAGATACCAATAAGTAGTCTACCACCATGACCACTGATACTACCGAGTGACGTCAAGAATGTAAGTATGAGGATGTTGTGTATTGATATTTCTCGTTAAAAAGCGTGTGGGACTAGGAAGGCGTGCCATCCACAATATGCAAGGGCCTGAAATAAGACTGCTAAGAATACCAAATTGAAAACAGGGTCTATGTAGAAATCTGAATTGTAAAAGCTAACCCAAACTTTCTTAAGGAAACAAAGTGATGTCTCTCGCGATTCATCAAGACCATCGAGAAAAGGGTCCAACTCCCTCTGTGATGTAACACTTTCTGATTCCTCTTCTTCATTCGCTTGTTCATCCGCTGTCACGTGTTCGCCTTGATAGTGCGTCTCGGTAAGTAGATCAGGCATGCTGCTAGAAGGCCTGTCTAATACAGCATCAGCGTATGGACGATCTATCTTTGCTTGACCCTCGCTGGAAGTCGTAGCCTCCTTTACGGCGAGCGCACAAGGGATGATGTTGGCGATCAGGCCACCCATGATCAGAAGTCCACCTCTCCATCCATACAACTGGCGTAGAAACTCAGCCAGGAGTGGTAGCACCATGATTCCAACCCCAAAGCCAGCCACTGAGACAGAGACTCCATATAAGGTGGAAGTGAAGGCTATTAATATCGCTCAAAGCAACAAACCCACATGTTATCAGTACACAAATTCCGAGACCTGTAAGACGAAATTCATAGCGGAAAATAGAAAAAGGGATACAAGAACAATTAATAACAAACCAAAATCACAGAAGATAAAGTGAACACGGAGGGAACACTAAACTCAGTAAATCCAATACCTCACCATACAAGTAAACCACATGCTACTTCTAGAAGTGGTTTGGGGAAAAAAAGGAGAATATTGGTTAAAAACGCTTTCACATGCTGATGTATTACTGAATGATAAAAAAAAAAATTGTAGTAAAATCAAAGCAACATACTCCAACACGAGTGAATTTATGATATACAAATAGGTTTGCGATGTAAAATTCGTATTTCATACATGTCGAGTGTAATGATAAAACCTAAACGGTAAATTCCAATTTGATCGAGGGAGAGAGAGAGAGAGAGAGAGACAGAGAAGGGTAGACAATAGATGTATCGTAGTCGAGTGGTTTAAACACTGTCCTGACTGGAGATGCGAAGATCGTGGGTTCCGGCACTGCACTTGTGTCCATGATCATGGCATTGCATCTCCATTGCCCTTTTTTCTGTACATGTAAAGAAATGATGTTTTGCATATCTCTTTCACCCTCCAAGTACAAAAAAGCTTATTTTACCCCCCCCCCCCCAAAAAAAAAAAAAAAAAAAAAAAAAAAAACAGTCATACGTACTGGACCCCAACTATGGAACTCACTTGACACGGCATTGAAGTCAACACCAACACTGAACACATTTAAACGTGAATATAAATTGTCTTTGTTGGATAGCTACAACAACCAAGAAACGGAAATATACGTTCCCCTATCTTTCCATTCCTGCACCTCTCCTTCCAGTTATCCCTTCCTCTTTATTTTTCCTCCCCTCTGTATTGCTTGCTCACAACATTTTTTGTTTTTGTCTCGCCCCCCTCTCTCTCTCTTCCTCAGTACTGCTCCCACTCCCCCTTTTTTTTTCATTTTTTTTATTTTTTTAAAACTTGTTAATAGTGCTCAGAGTAGCACGTTTCTTTTTTTCTATTAATTTATAGACTGTTACCATCATGGTTATTATTTTTGTTTCAAACAGGGGTCTATGGAATACAAGCCACGATTTCTGAATAGACTCCTCCACTTATGTTTTTCTTTACAATTACGCATATCGATGTAATCGTAAAGAAAAAAAATATATACGAATTTAATGATTATTTGACATTTCCTCAAAATTAATTTACGGTTGTCATTCTCATTATATCACTGTAAATAATACACGATTCGAGGCCGTTAGCATTAAAAAAAATGTTCGAAAATTTTTGCTCGTTAAGATAAAAACAATGAAAAATGGAGAAGATGATGAATGGTATTAAAATGCATTAGTAAAATTTTAGGGTAATACCAGTATCTCATAATGGTCCCTTTTTTTTTCGCCTTGTGTTCCCCATATTTTGTAGGTGTCCCTTTTTTTGCTGGTGCCCCTACCCATTTTGAAAGATGCTCCGCCATCACTGCTAATCGATATCAAGTGGCTTAAATGAATAATGTGACATAAGTATCCCTCCCAATAGAATGCGGTGTTCCACATGGGAGTATTTTAGGCCCTATTCTTTTCTTAAGCTATAATCATCGACAGGGGCGGATCCAGGATTTTGTATAAGAGGGGGCACACAAATGCAGGTTTGTCAACTTTTTTAAAAGGGAGACCCGTATTTTTTTTTTTGGTCTCGCCAGCTCTCAAAAAGTCGCTCGGGGGGGGGGGGGGTATGGGGATCTAGTTCCCCTCCTTAATTCTCTGACAAGCAATAAAAAAAAAAAACACCCCCAAAAACAAAACAAACAAAACAAAACAAACAAAATAAGGTTTTCGTTCTAAAAGGGGGTCACAATCGAAAAAAAGGGGGCCGCAAATGCATACTTTTATTTCAAGGGTGGCACGAGCCGGATGTGCCCCCCCCCCCTAAATCCGCCACTGATCATCGATATGTGTATTTGCGTTTATGTACATTACAAATTATTTTTCTCGTGAGTCAAATTTTCATAATCATGATAAATAAAATAATAGTCACGTTAACTTTGTTCTACCCCCGAAAACAAGGGAATTCATTTTATGTTAATGGTGTACAGTTTTAGAACTCTCTTCCAAATCATTTAAAATCTGTTACAAGTTTTTTCCATTTTAAATTTGAAAAAAATAATAACCCCAAAATGAGTTTCAAAAAATAATCTGCAATTACTGTATATACATGTTTATTGAGTTCTTCAAGTGATAAATTAGCTTGTTCATAAAACTGCCTTATTTTTGTTTAGATTTATGAATATATGAATCAAACAGAATATCTATGATTTAACAATTTCTATAATGTGCTCTTAGAACCCCATTATAAATAAGCTTCTTCGAAGCTTTCATGGGTCATTCTGTTCAAAATATATATTTTCCTTGCCATGTTATGTATTTCATGTTCTGTTATGAGTAAAATCATCTAATCATTTAATTAATCAATCAATCAATCTATTAATCAACTTGTGTGTTTGTGTGTTGTGTGTGTGCGTGTGTGTGTGTGCATCTTTAAAAAGAAAGAGAGAGATATGCCATAAAAGATATGTGAAAGCTATAAATATTTTTACCTGATATAGAGAGAAAGACCGAAATCAGAGCTTTATGTGATGCTATGTAAGTTAACATAATACCCATGGAGACCAGGCAAGAACCGCCTATCATCAGGACACGACGTAAGGGGCGCCTTCGATACAGAGCTGCTACAAGCGGAGCTGAGTAGAAGGGTAAGAATAGAAACTGCATGTCGAAGAAAATTGTTTTAAAACTACAGCAATAAACAAGCCACCAAGATGAGGGGGGGGGGGGGGGTCCGGGTGAGTTGCGCTACAAGGAGAGTTTGGCCACTCATTAAGACTCCTATTCAGAGTGAAGAGATCTATTCGTTGGCACTATCATTTTATACTTCCTAACAGCACTTCTTTTCAACTTTTGGCATGGTGTAGACCACGGGACATGATAAACAGCAAAATATTGAATGAAGTGTATCTCCGAGTTATAGATGTGATCACGTCCATAACCCATAATACTAGCTACGTTCATATAAGACTTGTGATTTCCAAACTTCAAGTTAGCGACAATTTATGTTAACGAAACGACTAACAACGACGAGGGTTCACACGTGCCCGTAACAGCGAACCTCGCTCTTCCGAGATTACACATCGAGCGCTCGTCTTTTAACATGAACAGAAATATCATCGTTAACAACGAGTTTACTAAACTTAAAATTTACTCTATCCACAAAACTCTGTCGATAACTACAACGGAGGAGCCCCGTTGCTCGTGGGTTCGGTGTAAACTACAAGCTCGCTTATGGTTCTAGAACTACAGGAAATTTTAAGTTTCGAAACTACGAGTCCGAGTCCGTTCATACCGTCTGAAACTACGAGATAACTTAAAGGGCAATCCAACCTTGGTAATAAGATGATTTGTGTGAAAGCAGACAAATAAGAAAAACAGGATAATGGAGGAGGTGTCCGTCACTACATGGTGATTACAATTTTCCAAAATTCATAACTTTCGTATTGATTGTCCGATTTCGTTCAAACTTTCACCAACCTGATTCTCTGATATTTCCTCTTTATTTCAGAGCATTGACCGCTAAAGGTAATGTAGAGTTTTGGTAAGCCCTCTAAAAACTTTTTTTTCAGATTTCTTCTGTTGTTGTTGATACATATCAAGATACATACAAGATAAAGACACTGTGAAGATTTCGACTCATAAAGCTTAAAGGGCCAGTCTAATGAGAACTCAAGGGGAAATGAAATCTTGCGGAATTTGCAAAAGGCTCGTTTACTTGTACACATAGCACGCCCGTTGTGCGAGACCGTCGGACTAATGCCATAAATGATCGGACGGCACGAAGTTGACCGAACTGGAGCTAGGCGAATACTTCGGGTTTAACGAGTCCCAGGCTCTTAGTCTTGTAACTGGTCGTAACCTCGTTCACCCAAACAAGTTTAGTGTAATGCTGAAATATTTCCAAATACAAAACACGGTTTACTTCTGGTTTATCCAGATTATCCAAGATTATTACAATACCAACAAATATGTCTTTTGATTCCTCTTAAGATAAGCAAGATAAGCAGAAGCTTGACGCCTTGAGAGCCCTTACAATTTAAATAAAATCTTACTACGGGGGAGTAGAGGGGTTCCTGGTGATGCAGAACAGCAAGGAGAAAGGGAGAAAGGTGGATAGGAACTGAAGAGACTATTAATCAGTAACTATTAATAATAATAGTTACTGAAATAATGCACAGAAAGTGAAACATACAAAAAAACATTAATTCCGGGAAATTATGTCGTGTGTGAACATGACCTTTTTTTTCTTTTTCAAATAAACCTCCCAATTTTTTCTTAGTGTCAGGTATTTTAATACAGGATTTTGTCGAATTTTGCCCAAATTTACTGAAATTTTTGCCGAAATTTGCCAGAACTTTGCCCAATTTTTTTTCTTCCAAAAATAGGGGGCACAGTGCCCCCTGCCCCAAATGCCAATGAAATGAGCGTGTCAAAATTGTTTTGTTTCATAATAATCTTAAGTGTCTCAAAAGTGTGAAGATCTGATTATCTTCTCCGTGATTATGATAGCGTCTTTTATGGAATAAATGTTTCAAATGTCATTTATGCAAGTATTCATACATTTCTGGATGTTGAAAAGGCATAAATTTCCGAACATTGTGTTCTAGGTTGCTTTCTCATCCATCTTGTTTTAGGTCCCGTCCCCCTAATTGCTGACCATGCAAAACGTCCAATAGTGAGTTGATATTGCACATGGGAATATCTGCCTTCATGCATTGGAGAAATCTAAAGCAATATTTTACAATTAAGAGTACTAGTAACTCGGGGCGGGCACCATCGTATTCAGTGTGCTGTTAGTGGTACTTCCATTTCGGCCAGCTAGCGTAGCGAGCGAGCAAAAAAAAAAACAAAACAAAACAAAACAAAACAAAACAAAAAAATGTTTTTTTAAAATGATACTTTGTATACATAAACTGTGTTTGTTTGTTTTTTTAATTTGATAAACTAGGTTTTATTGTTGGAGGTTGGAGTAGGAACAATTAAGCGAACAAGCATAAGCGAACAAACATTTTTCTTTTAATAAAATTTGTTATATTATCTGGGTTTTATTGTTCCAGGTCGGGGCAGGAATTGTGCTAAAGGTCATATTAATTCTGTTTTGGCGAGCGAGCAAAGCGAACGAGCACAATCATGTTCAATGTGATATTAAGTCCAATTTGGGGTACTTTGGGGTGGGTGTCCTGGGGGTAGTTGTCCGGGGGTACTTGTCCTAAGGGGTAGTTGTCCTAGGGGAAAGTTGTCTGTGGGATAGTTGTCCGGGGGTACTTGTCCTAGAGTGTACTTGTGTGGGGGTAGTTGTCCATGGGGGGGGGGGGGGTAGTTGTCATAGAGGGTGTCCTAGAGGGTAGTTGTCTGGGGGGGGGGGGTACTTCTCCGGTGGTACTTGTCCTAGAGGGTGGTTGTCCTAGGGGATAGTTGTCTGTGGGATAGTTGTCCGGGGGGGGGGGTACTTGTAGAGGGTAGAGGGTAGTGGGTATCTGGGGGGTAGTTGTCCTGAGGGTAGTTGTCCGGGGGATACTTGTCCTTGGGTGGTAGTTGTCCTAGGGGATAGTTGTCTGTGGGATAGTTGTTCGGTGGGTTATTGTCCTAGAGGGTAGTTGTCTGGGGGTAGTTGTCCGGGGGGGTAGTTGTCATAGAGGGTGTCCTAGAGGGTAGTTGTCTGGGGGGGTACTTGTCCGGGGGTACTTGTCCTAGAGGGTGGTTGCCCTAGGGGGTAGTTAGTTGGGGGGTAATCATCCTAGAGGGTAATTGTCCCGGGGGGTAGTCGTCCTAGAGGGTGGTTGGCCTAGGGGGCAGTTGTCCTAGGGGGTAGTTGTCCTAGAGGGTGGTTATCCTAGGGATGGTTATCCTGGGGTGGTTGTCCAGGGGGTAGGTGTCCTAGCAATCTACACTGTAAAACATTTTGCCGTTTTTTCACGGGGAATTTCCTGGCAGTCAGGATGCCGGGAATGCCCGTTTTTCCACAGTTTTTTTTTTTTTTTTGTTTTTTTTTGTTTTTTTGTTGTTGTTTTTTTACCGGAAATCAGCATATATTTACCCCAAAAAAATTACATAAAATTTATGTCGGGCGATTGTAAAATATATGCTGATTTCCGGTAAACCAACAAACTTGCTGCTGTTCTAGAGGAAAAAGACTGTAAAATTTTAATAACGGCAATAACTTGTAATTTCAAGGGCAAAAAACTGTAGTTTTACAGTTATTTTTTACAGTGTACAGTTTGAATGATTTAATGAATTGCAATCATTCAGATTCCTGTTCTGATTAGGAGAGAGAAATAAAATGCAGTAAGAAGTATTTTCCAACCCCAACCCCTCTATTTTCTGTACCTTTTTTGCCCTGTCTTTTTTTTTTTTTTTTTTTTTTACTTTGTATCTCAAAGTTTTATAGTAGTCCATCTGAGTCCTATTTAGCCTGTATTAAACCTAAAAGGTTCTTTTAGTTGAAGTTTTATTCTGTTGGTTTGTGGTCCAATGTGGTCTCTGAACAATTTCAGCTTTGTTGCCGAAAAATCATTTTTGGCGGTAAGTTGCATAGTTTGCATGAATCTAAATGGCCCCTTTCGAACTGATATTTAGCAGCGAAAGAAAAAAATACGGAGAATTTGTCAACCGATCTACTGGATAATGTGCGACAACACGTAACTACAATTGTGTTGTTCATCTAGTACCTGCAACGGAAAGAACTTTTCTAGGTTCATAAACTGTCAAATCGACTATCGTGCCTTGCAGTACGATACTAATAACGATAGCAGTTCCTACAGAAAGATGTATACTGTATTATATACCTCATATATACGACTATGTTAATCAATATACGCGTAGTGCGTAAGAATTCAACATGGCTACTGACTTAGCAACTGATCCAGCTCCAAGATTCGAAGCACAGCAAAGACTGTAAATATGTTACTGTGAGGATTAAAGACTGTTGACGATGGATTTCTTTTATTTTTTAGACCTACAGCTAGACCTGTTCAGGGATCTTTGACAATGAAAAGGATGGGGTATATAAAACAAATAAGGACTGCTCTGTAATCGGATGGTGGTGGAAATTATCACTCCCTCCGTGGTGTTCATACCTGCCCTTCTATCATCCCCTCGGCTGAGCAGTCAATATTTGTATTGTATTAAATAGTAAACCGATTCGATATCTGTCTTGAGTGCCTAATATGTAACAGTTCGAAATTTAGGCAATATTATTCATGAGTATGTTCCGGTAACAGTGAAAACGTTTAGCTTTCCTCGTTTAAGTCTGTCCCCCTATTCGATACTTTCTTTCTATCCTGTCTCGTGTTTTCCCCCTCTCTCCCCCCCCCCCCCCCCCCCCTTAAGGAGAGAAATGGGAGTAAATGATTAATTTTCTAAGAGGTGTCCCAGTCAAGTGGTTTAAACACTTGATTGGAGATGCGAAGGTCGTGGGTTCGATCTCAGACACAGCACCTATTTCCTTGAGCAAAGCATTTGTAGTAGGTGTCTACATTGCTCTTTTCAACCCAGGTGTTAAATGGGTACCAGTAGGATGCGAAAGTCATTGTGGTTTGATCAGCATTGTGCGCGTCTGCAAAAGGCGCCTGGCTGGAGTGGAGAAGGTGCATACATTGTGTGCGGGCAAGACATGAATCCGATTACCGGGGTTATAATATGTCTGTAAAACGCTTATGCAATCGTAGATATATTAGACGCTGTATCTAGAATATTATCATTTTTATTTCTTCGCTTTACTAGATATAAACCGCTGGAAATCCCCCATTTTTTGTCGCTAATACAGTAATCATTGGGGCGTCACATAGTATTATGCACCAGGCATGCTTATGTAGAACGCTTTTCGTGATATTATATCATCTTTACAATCCTTTCTACCCCTGTCATGAAAATCTAAAAAAAAGAAAAAAAGAAAAAAAAGAAAAAATGAAAAAAAGAACCACCAAGTATGACTAGCATTAACATCTAAAAATAAGTACAGTGTATATTGTTTTTCAAAAGTCAATATCATATTACTCTTTTACAAAAATCTTTTTCAGAAAACTTAAAACAAATGCCTATGATAAAATATAGCGTGTAAGGGTACAAAGCACCCGTACACACGCTTAGCACTCCCATCCACACACACACACACACACACCCACACACACACATAAACATCGAGTCTCTAATTTAGAACAAAGCCAGGTATCATACGTGGATAATTTTGTTTGTTTGTATATTGCCCATTATTTGCAAATATTCCCTATTTCAAAAGAATCCGGTGTTTGTGGTTTGAGTGGGGAAAATACAATTTGAGGAAGAAAAGAAAAAAGAATGGAAGGGAGAGAGAGAGAGAAACAAATGAATGAATGAAGGAGAATGAGTATGGGAGAGACATGGGGTTGCAAAGAAATCGAGATATAAAGTATATGATTAAAAACGATAGAGGGAGGATATACTTTAGATACTTAAAGTATATTCTAAAAAGGGGTAATGTATAGAAAGTTTTCTAGAATTGAGGGAGACATAAAAACGAGAGAGAGAAAAAATAAGGGAGAGGGAGCTGGAGGGAAAGAAACAGATGGGAGGGGGGAAGACAGAGAAGGTGACAGGCAGAGAGAGAGAGAGGGAGATAGAAAGGGTGGGGGTTGTATATTGATAAATATTGTATGAAGCTTAGATTATAACCAAATGGCAGAAAATCTATTAATTAAGTCTTAACATAACGGTTAATAGATTGAAAGGGAGAGAAGAGAGAGAGAGAGAGAGAGAGAGAGCAAGAGAGAGAGATTGCGATATAAAGTTTGGAAGAGACAATGGGCGAGCGAGAAAGAGAGAGAGAGAGGGGGGGGGGGAGGGAAAAAAAGAGATGGGGAAAGAGAGAATAATGATCATGCGCAATGAAACCGAGTGCGTCATGATTATATACGTACCCACGCCAAAAATATCGGTCAAATAGCATGCATCTATAAGCAATTTATAACAGGCAAACCTTGGGAGTGGTAGCTGTATAAAGGCCTATCCTCTGACCTAAATCAGCAACGTCATACGACTTAATACAGGTAAGGATCGACGTATTCTACTCTCTAAAGTAATGTACAGGAGTGGAATTACACTGTCTGTGGAGTCATATTTGGGATCACTTCGGCTGGAGTAGAATCCACTCTCAAAAGAGTAATTCACCTATTCAAGCACTAGTTTAGAGTGGATTCCACCATAATGTAGAGTGGATTGAACTACGAAGAAGTGATCCATAATATGACTCCTAAAAGTCGATATCCACTCCTCTGCATTTAAAGATAGTTTACGATAAGTTTACTCTCTACATACTGTTATTCATACCGTAGGTCTTACGACCTGTTTTATAGTCCTCATTCTGTGATAGCCCTAACCCTAAGCCACATCGCTAACCCTAACCTTAAGAATTCACAAACAGGATTTTTTTTTTATTTCGATAAATGATGTCCCTGTATATTGATTACGTTGATATTCGGCATCAATTAAACTTTTGTTAAATGCTGATAGAGTGTTTTCGTTTAATATTTCACAGCCATTTTTTAAAGATCCTGAAAAAGACTGATGGTATATTTCTTGATATAAAAACCTGCCAATTTGAAAAAAAAATAGATAGTCCAGTGCTACGTCTGGATAACGTAAAAATGTACATTTATACAGTGCGTATGAAAAAAAAAATGATTGAGCAGCAGACTTTTCGAAAAATATTGTCAAAATCGACTTGTACCAAGTTTGGGCTAAAGCAACGAATGTAGGTCAAAACCAGTTGTGCATTTGTTATTCCAGTTTGAAAACAAATGCTAAGTTATTTCAATTGATTTTGGGCATATGAACAGAAAAGGTGTTAATGTCAACTCAAACTCAAGAATAGGCTTAATACAAGCAAAACTTACATTTTCTTACAATGCTGACACAATCTCGGTTTCATCCGCATAATTTATTTAAGAAAAACATTTTATTGAGTCACTCAAAATGGACAAAGTTTATTGGGAAGCCATCTTTTTTATGAAAGTCTATTATTAATTACTTTGGTAATTCTCAACACATGTATCCTTCCTTGTATTTTTTCAGTCTTTATAGTAAGTAAACTTTTGATTTCACGCACTTTTTAGGAGAATAGCTTATGCACTTTATGCAGGTGAAATGGTGCAATGCAGCTAGATGTTAGTTATCATGAGACAAGAAGTTTGAAGGTTGTGAAAATGAATTGAGAATATCATATGGATTGGAACAAGGTCACGTGAAAGCTTAGATACCCTGGATCGCTTTAAATAATGAAGCATTGAAGCACTAAAGAGAATTCAACTAAAAAGGTTTTTAGCCTGAAGTAACATATTTGTATGGCTCGACCCACACTCTTTGCATCAGCCCAAACTTGGTACAAGGAGATTTTGACGACACCTTTTAAAAATGCTGGTGCTCAGTCATCCGTGGCAGGAAAGTCATGAATGAGGTATCACGAGACAGAAAACAAGTTACAGTACTCCATGAAATAAATTTCAGGATCACTTTGGTTATAACTTTTTAATCTAATCAGAAGCTATCAAAGTTGGGTATACTTTTTGATACGCACTGTACAGCGCTTTTGAGTATCTAAGCATTTGTACATAATCTGCTATTATTACACCATTACCCTGGTCATCGGACTCATACAAACACACACGGTGTGCTAAACATCTGGGAAGCGTTTCCTCAAGTGTCTTGTCAGTGATTTTCAGCCAATCAGATGCAAGAATTTCAGTAGCTTATAACAGTTGTCGGTAAAAATCACTGACAAAACGCTTGATGAAACTCTCCCCTACTCTCACTGATGAATAACTACACTCATTTTAGTCTATCTAACATTTCTAAGGATTTTTTGACGACTACACAGGGTGCGCTCAATGTATTTTCCACGCTCTGTAGGCATACTGATAAGTGTTTTATTTGATATAGATTTGTTGCATTCAATCTTGTTTTATCCTGCATTGTATAGGCAATATCCGCGTCAACATGGTCAATGTTTATAAACGCTTTTATAATGTTAACGTTGTTGTCGGTTCAATAGATTTAAGATGTGATGTAAACAACTTAGCTAAATTCATTGTTTTGTTCTTTTTCACTTTCTGAAAATTCATTGTAAGAAAAAACTTGTTTTGTTAATTAAATTTGCTTCATAGAAATGTCTACAGTCTCGCATTTCGATGGTCTTGATCAAGATAAATGACAGATTACCAGGAAATATGAAAAATCCACCAACCGATGATTCTATTTATATTTTATCAATTAAGCGTATTTACCAATGTAAACATTAATTAAAAAAAACAAACATTTCTATTGTGGTTTTTGTTTTGTTTTGTTTGTTTTTTAGTTTAAAGGCGCTTCTCATTCAGTGTGAATATTTGCGTGGTGATTATATTGTTTCTTTTCATATCTTTCATGACCCAAGTCAATTCAAAAAGTTTATTTTCTACATATGAATATTCATAATATTCTCGGTTTTTATAAGCACTATGGTACTATTCATTTTTAGCGCCCTAGATATTCAATATTATTATCATTCTATTATCATTATTATTATTATTATTATTATTATTATTATTATTATTAGTAGTAGTAGTAGTAGTAGTAGTAGTAGTAGTAGTAGTAGTAGTAGTAGTAATAGTATTATTATTATTATTATTATTATTATTATTATTATTATTATTATTATAATTGTTATAGATTTTCCCGGTTTCAGAATCATTTTCAAATGCTCGTATTCAAGCAATTTGCTCGTCCCCTTCCCTCCTTTGGTTCATATTATTTTTCAGTATTTCAAAATTCATTGTAGAACGTCAAAAAATGAGCTTCGAACTTGCAAATGAATTTATCATCGTTCAAGGGCGTCATTCAAATTCATTTATGATGACTTGAGTGCGGATTCTTGCTCTCCTGTCATCAATAGACAGTCAAGTTAGCATTATGTTCATTCATTTCTAATTAATCTAACTTCTCCAATAATTTAAGCATTAGGCGTTCTTAATTCGATCACTACACTGGTTACCAGTTCAATATCGAATCATCTGTAAGTTGCATTCACTTGTCTTTCTTTAATTGCATGGAACTGCTCCTCATTACAGCAATGTAGCTTAATACCTCATACAATCCTTCAAGGAGCCTTAGGTCTTCAAACTCATCTCTGCTTGCTCTACCACAAACTCATAATTCTTGGGGCGATCGATCATTTCTATATGCCTGTCCATTCCTATGGAATAAACTCCCACAAAACATTAATAATCTGTCCTCAGTAATTTTAAGATCTCACTCAAAACCTGGTTATTTAGAGAATCCTTTTTGTAAATGTTATCTTCATCTTTTTTCTCATAATTTTCTTTATGTTTTCTATCTTCCTTTCATGCGCCATGAGCATCTACCCGTTATGGATACCGGCGCATTACAAGTTTTCATATTATTATTATTAATGTCATGTTTTCAACTGTAATTTGTTGGTGAAAAATTATGTAGTCATCTTATTTTATGGGTGTAAAAGCAAACTATTGACCACCATTAGCTTTTCATATACTGTATCGTTTAAAATGTGAACAGCGTCTATTCAAAGTAGCCTTTCACATTATATTGTCTGTCTTTTAAAAAGTTGTTTAATCTTTTTTTTTTTCTTCAGTTGACCATTCGCTTTTATATTTCTCATTTTGTTTTTGATAATCACCGGGCCCACAAAATAGGAGGGGTGCTAACGGGACTCGAGCAATCCTATATACTTCATAGTCAGAAATCATTCCGAGGCGCTTGCGTTTGTTTATCAACTTCGTTTCCTTTCATGATATTACCTTTTTGTAAAATGTATATAATTTGTTATTATAATCATTTATTATTGATCTATGATAATGCAATAACACGATTTTACGTATTCATTTTAAAAAATGTTATCATGTAAAAACAATTTGAAAATTCAAAGGGAACGAGTGAATTTTTAAAGCCATTACTTAAATGGCGAACATACTTTTCTACTGATGAATTTGAATTCCCGTGAATTTGAATACGCATGGGCTAAAATTCTTATTTGAATGCTCATTCTATCAAAATACATGATGAAAGTATGCGATCGCTTGACCTAAAATTAAACTGAATGTTCATTTTAGGCAATTGAAAGATTATCTTGATGAGCATTCAAATTCAAATGAAATCGAGCGACTGTGCATCAGTTTGGCTGCTGTTTGATGAATTTGCCAGGGAAAGCTATAATTTTGACGTTTTTTTCTACGTGTGATTCATATAACATATTTCACACATTTCATTAATTCGATATTTAAAAAAAAAAAAAAAAAAGAAGATTCATGGTCCTTCTAACAAAAACTATACTGGAAAATTGAGGTGACTGGGTTATTATTTTTGTTAACAGGGGAATTTTTCCTCATTCTTCCTCTCTTTATTCGAGTGCATTTCGTTAAACAAAATATATATAATGAAATATCCATGAATTTGTGTAAATCTTGGAAAAATTTGATTGTCTTGATTCCCCCCAAAACTTTTTGTGTCTGATCATGTTCCAAAAAACATACATCGGATAGTCCGGTTTAATAGTCCTTTTATTTATGGGTATAGTTCTGGTTAGGTAGGAATCAAGAATTCATGTAATAAGGGAGTGATTCCTAAAATATCTGACGGGCAAGAAAAAAACAACAACAACAAACACAAAAAAAAAAGAAAAAAAAAAAAGAAATTCCCCTCAAAAACAACAACAAGAAACAAAAGAAAAATGGGGTTTCAAGTTATGTACGAATGGGTTTTAAAAAGGGGAGAGGGGTAACGTTAACGGGCAAACTGTGCACCCTGAAATCCGCTTTTGGTTATCATTACCACTATCGGACCACATCCAAAGAATTTGCACATTATCAAATATGTAAATGATCTAAAGTATATAGTTTCCTTGATTATGAGATTAGATTTAGTTTATATTGTGGGGTAATAGGACCGGACCCTAATGCAAATAATTTGCAATATATTTGTAACTCTTGCTTTGCCGGTGTCCTTTATATATGAAAAACAGACTATATATATATATATATATATATATATATATATATATCAGTGTTTAGAGCATGAATCAATCATTCTTAATATATAATGAATGTTTTATGCTACCATAGAAAGTTCATTTCTCACTTTAACATTAAACAGTTAATGGTAAACAAATGAGAAATAGCAACGTAAAGGACAAAAAAAAAAAAAAAAAAAAAACAAAACAAAACAAAAAAATCACAATAACAATCAGGCATGTAATTAAGTAAAGTAGGAATATTTGGTATCATTTGAAGCAGTAATACATTTCCTGGAAAATGTGTACCCAACATTTTGCAATATAAGCCATTGTTAAAAAAGTACATGTGCTTGAAAAGTAAGCATTCTTTGTGTTTAGCAAAATCTCGAAACAAGCAAAAACACCTTTGTACATGTCGTTTTTTCAATAGTTCCTAATTCCGAAGGTTCGTTTACTCTGAAGGTTCGTTACTATGAAGGTTCGTTACTCCGAAATTCGTTTACTCTGGAGGTTCGTTACTCCGAAGGCTCATAATTCCGAAGATTCGTAATACCGATTATGTAATAGAGGCCTACTTTTTTTCGGAATGGAGAACCTTCGGAATAATAAAACCTTTCAGTTTTCGGAATTATGAACCCTTTTTTTTTTCATTTTCGGAAATACAAACCTCTGGAATTCCCGGAATTACGAATTCTATTTAATTTTATTTTTAATTATGAACCTTCGGATAAACGAACCTTTAAAAAGACCCGAGTGCTCCCCGGTACACACAATGAGTGAGTGCAATCATAGTGGCGTTTCTAATGTGTAGTCCTACTGTATGCCATGATTCATATTTGTGACTTTCACAAACATAAAAGACAGCGCAACGCGATAATATGCATGAAATCATAATTGAAATTTTGGTTATTTATGACAACGGATGCCGCGGTTGAAAACTATTGTGTGGTTGTTAAACAAGTGTGGTAAAAAAGTGTTTGTATTGAAATTGACGTAGTTATAAAGAAAATACAAAGTCCAAGTTTACGATGACTGTAAAATTCTCTTCTTTTGTTATCTCTCTCTCTTTCTCTTTGGCTTCCCTTCTCTATCCCCCCCCCCCCTCTCTCTCTCTGTTTCTCTGCTATCAGTGCTTCTTTCTCCTTTTCTCAGACTCCTGCCGCTTCCTCTCTCTACTTTGTGTCGGTATCTCTTCATGTACATTTCATTTTGTATTTATTTAATTATGAGAAGGAAATAAATGTATTTTGAATCTGAATCTGTATAGATAAAACATCTCGGGGGAAAAGCAAACACATGAAACATCAAGAAAAAAAAAACAATAACAAGTCAGTTTATTGTAGTTTGGTATGTAAACAAAAATCGTAGTATACTGCCGCACTTGTAGAAATTCTAGGTTTCGGCAATAAGTTTTTAGGCGACATGATAGGTTTTTCATTCTATGCTTTAAATACGAGTACAGTGCCTCAGCAACAAAATTACATTTGGTCTTTGAAATTACAAGGATAACATATTTTGGTAAAAAAGGGGATTTGATTCCAACAAAAGAATTCTTAATGATATATATTTCTACTGTGGAAAGTTTTCATAATCAGCACTATAATGTTCATAAAATATTAATGGATAATCTTCTTTCTTTCCTTCCTATTGAATTTTTCAAGGTATAAACAACATTCTCAAAATGCAGCCCGTTACTATAGTGGAAAACAGGCAGCAGGTAAGTCGTTTATCTACAAACAATGCATACTCATTTGTGTGCAGCTGTTAAAGATTAAGGCTCAGTGCAGAATATAGCAATAGAAGATAACAAAAAACAAACAAACAAACAAACAAAAACTGTATATATATATATATATAGACTGCTCAGTTGATGTAAAATTACACAAAAGTTAACTATAAATAAATTGAAAAAAAAAATATATGTATATATATATATATATATATGTGTATTAAAAAAAAAAAAAGCATTGGATAGATAAAATATGCACCATCATTTCTATATACCAAAGCAATTCTGCATACGAACTTCTCCTTTATCTTCTCGTAGAGTTCAATGCAATTAACGTGAGCAATCAGGCTCGTAAAACTCATAAATAATGTTTAGAACCAAAAGAGCCTTCTGTCTTAACAGATGAAACAAAATTGATTTTTGCTTTTCAGTTTATCACAAGTGTTGCTTTTCCTGTTGTTCATTTGAGTGTTACATTCCTTTGTGAACAATCACAGCTATTCTATACACTACTGACCTCATGATGACGTAGGTTGCTGTCATAAACGATAATATAATTTTTTTGGCGTCATACATCACATAAACTGCCACGTTGTTCTCTATTCCCTATTTTAATGTCTTACTAAATCCAATTGACCGAAAAGGAGAACATATCTTTTTGATATCGAAGGAGTTGCAGGGATCTCTCGCGGTATCGGAGATTTTGATGAATCTTAATTGATGACGTTATAATTCACTTACTTATTCTTTCCTATAGTTTTTGCTTATGTACGTTTTCTTAGCTTGTATATTTTAACCAATGTTCAATCCTTCTACTATTTCTTAATTTCCCCCTTTTGCTGTTATCTACCTCTTCTCGTCTTCTCCCTTACCCCCCTCTCTCTTTCTCTCTTTATTACACCCCCCCCCCCCCCACACACACACAACTGTGTATAGCTATATTTCAGAGGACAAGTATTGTTCTTCTATTGTTCCTCCGTCCTCGGACAGTCGGCGGAATAAGTCACAAATTCATTGTTCAACTTTCGAGGACTATTGCCAGGCTTTCGAGGACCATTGTTCTCTGTTCGAAAGTGTCCTCGGGCATACGGCTATACAAGATCACACAACACTTTTTTTTAAAATAACACACATGCACACGCTGGTATCAATATGCCTTTAGCACTTTATTTATTTGATGTACGATAAAAGAGCAATGTAGATAAAATGCCTTGCTCAAGGGCATAAGTGCCGTGCCGGGGATCGAACGCCCGATCCTCGCATCTCCAGTCAAGCGCCTTAAACCACAGTGACTGGACCACGGCACCTCCACACACACGCACACACACACGCACACCCACACCCACACACACACACACACACACATATATACAGCCCTGGAAAAAAATATTAGACCAGCTCTTTATAAAGGCCTATGTGGCAAGTGTTGGCTATATCAGTTATTGAATTTTCAGAATAATTTCTACTAGCTAACTCATAATGAGTGGATGAATACTCCCCAAAACAATTAGCTTGTGTAATAAAATAATCCTTTGGACAATTATCGCCAGGGTAATTGCCCCTAGGACGATTAACCCCGGACAGTTTTCGCGGAAGGACAACTACTTCTAAGGGCACCCCAACGGATAAAACTTTCAGAACAACTAATATAATGTAAATATCCTAGATGCTAGCTGTCCTCAGCTCAGGGATATTCTCCAGGAGTAGGGGTTTTGGAAAAAAAATGTCCTGACAGAAGTGGTCTGGGGATAATTGTCCAGGGGTATGCCTCATTTTATCGTAAAGCCATGTCCGCTCCTCTGGAGGCAGTTTGTTCAGTTCTTGGTGGAAAATTGCTACATTGGATGATAGCAGCCATGCCTTGTGGCATTCTGTCAACAAGGTGTTGCCTCCTCCCCCCCCCCCCCCCTTCTCCCTGCAGCTCGTTCATGCTGCAAGACTGATTTTTTTTTTCTTTAATAGAATTAATTTTCTAATACCTTTAATTTTGATATCACCCCCACTGGTCTGAGTAGAATAATGAGAATTCCATGGTTCTCAGACCAAGAGTAGTAACACTTTAAATTCATCCTATCAAACATTTATAGTCTCTTAGGTGGTTCAAAAACTCTTTCTCATGGGGAAAAAGGGGTGTTGTAATCGTCTGGGGAAATTTGTCCGGGACAATTTGTCCTGGCTGTAGTTGGCCTATTCGTAACTGTCCTGGGGTAAAAAGTCATATGGGTAATTGTTCTAGTTAGTTAGTAGTAGTCCATTAATCATGTATTAGCTGTTGATAATCATTTTCCTGCTTCCATAGACAATGGACATAATATATACTACTCATATACCCCAAAATGGAGCTGGTCTAATAAAGTTTTCCAGGGCTGTATATATATATATATATATATATATATATATATATATATATATATACATTATACATATTGATCAAAATTAGAAGTTCTGCTCGGATCGAGATGAAATGTAAATCGTAAACAATAAATAAAGACACTCCGTAAACAAGTTAGAAGTACAATTTTTCGCGCTTAAGGCTTTATCACGTATTATATTTACATACATATGTTTAAGCCCACCGCACACTGTACGATCTACTGCGATTTGAGCCAATTTACTACCGATGCGGGTAATGTATTAACTGTGTGTATACACCTTTTTTTTGTCCTGACATACCTACATATAATTTCTTTGCTGTTTCTTTGTTATCAATTTAGCGGACGGGGTATTCTGAAGGTTACAGCGTGGGTGCAGCGAGCTGTACGTCTGTGATGTTGATTCTGTACGCCATAGGTGCAGTGGTGTGTGGAGCCATTGCATACATTCCGGGAGGAGTGTATCCCCCCGTGCTCTACCAGATTATTGCATTTGTTCAGGGTGGGGTAAGTTTGTTAGACGAGCTAATACCCAAGTCACACCGCCAAACAGACTCCACACCGACTGCATCCCGAGCGAGCCTTAACCATTGGGAGTTATTTAATTTTTGTTCTCGATCCAGTAAGAGGTCTGTGTCGTTCTCCTTGGTGTGACTGGTTTAAGATCACCGAACACGATCGCAAAGACTTTAAAAAATTAACCCAAGGCAATTACACACACCAGGGCCCCGTTTCATAAAACTTATGATCAATAACAAGTTACAAGAATTGTTATAAGCTACTGAAATCCTTGAATCTGATTGGCTGAGAGCGAATTTGTCATAGAAATGAGGCAGTTGTTATTGACAACAAGTTTTAAGAAACGGGTCCTAGACCGAAAATAGACGGAACTAAAAGTTGCATTACCCCGAATAGCCAAGAATCAGTGTAGAGTCGGTTTCGAGGTGTGACTGAGATTTTAGGCTACAGCCTATGAGACCGACAGCAAGCGAGAGCAACAATTTTGGTCTCGTGGGCCTTTGACACTTTTTTGAGGGTTCACTAGACCGACGGTCCACGAGACCGACAGTTTTTTTTTTTTAATCTTCTCTCATGTATTTCTTTGTTTTGTCGGTTTCGTGGGCCGTTATCTCGTGGACCATTTGGAGTTTTTTCTTTCTACATTTTCCTATGTATTCTCTTTGTTTTTCCGGTCTCGTGGGATGTCGGTCTAGTGGGTTGTCCGTTTCGTGGGCTGTCGGTCTAGTGAACCTTTTGTAAATGCTGTTCCTTTGGGCTGTCGGTCTAGTGGGCTGTGTGGGCGTGTCGTGAATTGTCGGTTTAATACTGGGATTACTCCCAGTTTAAGTGTGCGACTATTAATTACAATGACACATTACATAATCCAAACATGATTTCTAATGTATAGGTAATACAACTGTGTATTGAAATTGCCCTTAAGTTGCTTTCTTGAAAGCCTTTGAGATCGTGTTACTAGCTGATTTTTTTTTTGTCGGGGGGGGGGGGGCACATCCGGTCTGCCCCCTCTTGAAACCCAAGAGGCATAATAATACACAACTCAGATATGCATCCTTTTCAAAAATCATTTTAAGCTTTTCGACCTGCATACCATCTAAAAATATATGATTCTTTGGGTCAGAATGAACCCCCAAATTCTGAAGCCTCCCCCTCTTTTTTTAAAGGCTTTTTCATAATTGTGCCCCCTCCCCCATTTTTAAAAATCCTGGATCCGCCCCTATAAGTGTCTTTATTTTATATTTTGGGATATCCAGAGCACATCTAATGAGCGGACTGGGAGAAATGCTAATATTCTTATAAGTCACACTTAAAAAGTGGTCTTAAACAGTAATCATGGTAATAGAATAATAGCAATATTGAAATTACCGGTCATTTGGATGGTGTACAACTTTATCCCTACAAAATACATATTTGGGAATATTTCTTATGTGATGTCACTTCAAGTTATACCATACAGGACCATTCCTCCTTCCTATCCCTAGTTCAGAATTACTATTACTGTAATTTTGCCCTTGTATTTTACTTTCTTTAAAGTTTGTCAATCAGAGTGAAATAAATGAAATTAAGTAGAATTTAGTAATTTGTTTTCATTTTTTTTTCTCCAGGTCTACCTTTTTACTGCATTAAGTGGTCTTGGAACGACTTGTAAGAATACGTGCTCGGTAATTATATTATAGGTTTCTAGGTTATGTTTATTTTTTTCAGAAATCAATTACACGGTCGATCATTTGATTTTCCTTTGTAATGCTTTTTTCTTAAATTTCATAATATGTTTATTCAACGTGTTAAAAATACAATAAGAGCGTATGATAGTTTTGGGAATTTGAGTATTATTACCTAAACACGAATACTGTTATTTCAGGTACTTAAAATTATGGAAAAATGATCAAGAAAACCTAAATACACGTATGTGTTTATTATAATACATTTAAACTTGTTTGGTAAAACCTAATGCAATAGTACATTAATAACAAAAATTCTGTTAGCATCTGAATATCTCAACTGGAATAGAACGGCCATCGGAGGCATTTGAGCATCCAATTTTGTTTCATCCTGATACCTGAATACACACTTATGCAAGCTTTCTTTCGTTTTGTCAGCAAATTATTCTCTAAAAAATATTTCTGCGACTTGAATACTATAAATAATTGGATTGAGTACTTACAGCCAATTTCATGAAAAAAAAAAGTTTTTCATAATCATAGAAGCGTATTATGTATATTAGGGCAGTTTAATCAATTTCCAATGCTAGGATTAAAAAAACGGTCTACGCCCGATAGACCGCGGGGCCTATAGACCGCGGGGCCGATAGACCGCGGTGTCTGAAATGCAACGCATTTTCACATCACGTCTTAAAAGCATAATGACTCAAATAATTCATGTATCTTAATCCCGGGGGGGGGGGGGGGGGTATCTTCCATTGAAATCCGTACAGCATCCGCGAGCCTGAAAACGATCAAAAAGGGTAGTTTTTCAGGGTCGGGCGCGGATTCGCGTTTAGGGTGTCAAAAACGAAAAATATATAATAATTAAAAAAAATATAATAATAATACTTGGTTCTTTTATAGCGCATTACACATAGCAACACTGCATGTCCCTATGCGCTTTATAAAGTAAGAACGAAATAACTTAGAAATAAGAAGGTGCATACAATGTAATGTTGGACACTGAGTTCATACTCTAAGTATTAAACAGATATCTTTTAAGGGAGATTTTGAAGTTATCTAAGTTGCTTTCATATCTCATGATACCCTTGTCATTTAAAAGGGTATCAAAATCACACTTCTGACCAAATGCTGGGGAAAAGGGTATGAAATTTAACACGGCCAATCCGCGGAAAGGGTACAATTTATTCAGAATTTGAGAATTTCGGTCGTATATGCTCGCCCTGTTAAGGGTGTAAAAACATTCCATTAATTATTTCTCTCCGTGTTTAGGGTATCAAAATCATATGATATGCCTTACATTTGTTCAAAATCAAATACTCGTTATATTTTCAAAATGGTAAATAATTGTACGTGTATTCGTTGTTGTGTTTCAATTCTTGCCAGTTATGTTTCTTTGAGAAGTTAATTTTTGTCTTATTTTTATATGTAACGTATTGTAACAGACAGTCGGATTTCTATTCATGTTCAGACCATGCGTTTTCATCCTCATTATTGCGCACTATTTCTTTCGTTGTGTTTTTTAATCAAGAAAAAAAAAAGCATAACGCAATCCCTGATCTTTTCTTTTCAATAATTTTCAAAACAAAATGAGCTGTGTCCAAAGCAAATCAACATTTGGAACTTATTCAATTCATAATATTAATCAGTCTTCAAAATCAATTGTCAGTTATGCCATTTCCTCGTTTCTCTTCTGATATTCATTCAGTTTAACGCTGCTAAGTTTGAATTCTTTATATGAATTAGTGATAGTTGTGTATTTGTTATGAGATGGGTTTGATGAAGGCAATAAGTACTGTTTATATGAAAAAGTTGATTTTCAAAGATGTTATTTAATAGTGAGTTTCAATGAAAAATTTCAAATTGCACGTCCTGTTTATTAGCGTTAGTTTCTTTTATTTCAAATAAAAACAAAGACTTGAAGTCACTTATTGCATAATCCACTGAACATCAAAAAGTTAATGAGCGCATCCAGGAGGGGGGGGGGGGGGTGACGATCCACCTCCCATTTCTCTTTTTAATTTTTTTTTTAAAGTTTTGCTGTTAGTGCTTTCGATTGCAAGAGGTGTATAGTGATTTGAGCGAATGTGCGGAATTACTGGTGACTGGCGTGTACATTGAGACGCCACGGTCTATCGGCCCCGCGGTCTATCGGCCCCGCGGTCTATCGGCCCCGCGGACTATCGGGATTCCCCCCCAAAAAACAATTGTTCGATGTTTAGTCGTCGATAGCAAGATGCACCAGGCATAGAGTTAAAACAGTTACGTTTAAAATTGTATTATTTGCCAGGACTCTACTATAAAAACGATTTTGTGTCGGAACAAAACTGTTCAGTATGCATAACCAAAATAATATTCCTCTCTTTTGAATTTACAGATTGTGTTTTTCATGATTACTTGCATCATTACGGCTCTAGCTAGTCTTGGAGGCCTTGGGTTCTACTGCTTTCAGATCTACGTTCTTGCAGCACTGGGATCTTTTGCCAACTGTCAAGGGGGATGTTTGGTGAGGGAATTAGTACTGAAAGGCTAAGCCTAAGTCCACGCTAATATCAAGTTGATTTGAATAAATAGAGTAAAATTAAACAAGCATTACACTGAAAATTTGATTGAAATCGGATGTAAAATAAGAAAGTTCCGGCATTTTGAAGTTTTGCATTATTTCTTGAAACACTGATATGCATAACATGTGCGGTATGCAAATGAGTGAACCGATGATGTCACACACTCACTTTTCCTTAATGTATCGTATTATATGAAATATCATATATTTCATTTTTTTTTCTTCAATAACGTAAAACATGGTTTGACTCCTTATGGAACATGTAAAATCATCATTATTGTAACTTATTTTGATACAAGGGAGAGATTCTTTATGATCACATCGATAAAAATTGAAATATTTGAAATTTCATATAATGAAATACATAAGGAAAAGTGAGTGTGTGACATCATCGGTTCACTCATTTGCATACCGCCAATGTTATGAATATCACTGTTTCCTGAAATAATCAAAAACTTCAAAATGCCGTAACTGTCTTATTTTACAGCCGATTTCATTGAAATTTTCACTGTTCTGCTTGTTTAATTTTACTCTGTTTATTCAAATCAACTTGATATTAGTGTGGACTCGGCCTTTAATAAAGATAAAGTTGGGTTCTGGTCATGCAAATGCAATACGGAAGAAACAATTGAGATAGGTAGATTCTGAGTCTAGAAAGAGTATTTTGGAGGTTCCAAAATCATTAAATTAAAAAGAAAATTACCTAATGGTCCTGCTCCATGGAATAATCTACCTATAATTATTAGAAATTGCAATTCTCCAGATTCATTCAAAAATAGTCTAAAAACTTACTTGTTTAAAGCTTCTCATTGATTATTATATTCTTCTCTTGTATTTCTACTCTCTTATTCCTTTACTTCTTTTTCCCACATTGCGCCTAGAGCACTCTACAGAGTGGATTTGACGCATTATAAATCATATCTATTGATATTGTCATTAATCACATACAGTGAACAGCACTGCACACACAAATGGGTATGCGGGACTATAGGCGCATGTGACATGAAATTTTGGATCCAGCTCTTGTCATATTTCGAATACTAGAGCATTTGAAGAGCAGTCCTTTTTGGGGGATATTTCTCTTATGATACCCTTTCACACTGATTTAAAACGAATGAGAAAGCTCACAAATCATTCGTCATCTTTACCAGAGCTCAACCTTGTATGTACCACATTAGCCGATTTGAACATTCGCTGTGTTACGATCCAAAATCCTCAAAATATAGGGACCGAACAAAAGATCAGGGGCAAACTTTAGATCAGGGGCGGCGCCAGGGTATTTTGATAGGAGGGGCAAGACGACCTAAAGATGACGTCATATTTTTTTCTCCATTAAATTACAGGGGTAATATAGAGTTATATGTTTAAGACCTCTCTTTTTAATACTCCTCTTTCTTTTTTCTTCCCTTTTCTTCCCTTTTCTTCCTCCTTTTCTTCTTTTTTTTCTTTTTTCACTACTTGAAAAATCATGGGGGGGGGGGTCCCCCCCCTCTGCCCCCCCTGTAGCGCCGCCCCTGCTTTAGATGATATGTAGTTTCTTTTTAATATTTACAAGCATTCAATGTGACATGATATAAAATAATTTACAAGTTTAAATTATAACTACATTACATGTACTTAATCTAGCAAAGACTTACAATTTCTCAGCTGGAAAACTTGTAATCCACAGAATATGAATGCAAGGTATAAGTCCAGAATGTTCTTGAAGTGTAGAGTAATCCACAATTATAAATTCCAATAGTTAATCCAAATGGTATGGTGTCCAACTGGTAAAAGAAGATTCCAGATGATTCAGCTGAAGAATGTCCAAGATAATTCAGGAAGTAATCGATGTCGATGTCGAAGACGATGTCGGTGACGATGTCAATAATGATGTCGATAACGATGTCAATAACGATGTCAACTGTGATGTCGATAATTATGTCGAACATGATGTCCAATAAGATGTCAAGAATGATGTCCAAGATTAAGTCCAAGATGAGGTCCAAGACGATCTCCAAAGGTTGATATCAATATCATCAATATCAGATGGTGATAACTGAGAATTTACGCAGTATATGCTCCACGATGTAGTCAGGGTATAAATTCTGAAATTTCTGTGGAAGCTCCCAGCTTATATACAATCTCAACCCTTAATTAGAATTTTCTACCTTCTACTACAACATTCATGAAGGTTTGGAACTTTCTTGTAAGTTCCACATACTTCTAGTTGTAACAAACAAAAGAAGGGGATTCCAATGAGCTATTTATAGACTCATTGCAATGTTTCACTCTTACTGAGAAGTTCATGCAAAGGTCTGGTAAACAGGTCAAAACATGCAATTACACCGTTACTATCATACAGTACATCACACATAATGTAATGATCTAAAATGTTCTTCCTCTACTGGATGTGCATTATTTAATCTGTAATTAATGATTCTTTCACTGTTACAGAGTACACTGACTTTTTAATCTGAATAATGATTTCTCTTCTAGAAATTTCTATGTTCATAGATAACATAAAGAAATGTGGAAAATAACTTCCTTCCAGAAGATTCTTCAATTATATAACAGCTGGCTTTGCCTCGAGTGCAAATCGACACAAAAATAATGTGTCAGTTAACAATATGATTGAACTAATATATTGTTCATTGCCGATTTCATCTTAATAAGACCTTAAAGTGATTAGGTAATTTTGTGGAGGCTTGATAAAATCTGAGCTGCCTGGCCTTACATGCTATCAGTGTATGTAATATGGTGTTAAAAGTGATATTTTTTTTTTGTAAAACAAGAACCTCCTCAATCTTCAGCAGGCTGAACAAAATAAATAATATGACCCATATTTTCTGTTTTCGATGTAACAGAGTTTAAGTTCCATAGATGTTGGCCAGATAATTTTTTTTTTGCATGAAAAATACTTTGGAAATAGAGTGCAAATCGACTCAAAAATAATGTGTCAATTAACAATATGATTGAACTAGTATATTGTTTATTGCCGATTTCATCTTAATAAGATCTTAAAGTAATTTGGTAACTTTGTAGAGGCTTGATAAAATCTGAGCTGCCTGGCCTTACATGCTATCAGTGCATGTAATGTGGTGTAAAAATGATATTTTTTTTTGTAAAACAAGAACCACCTCAATCTTCAGCAGACTGAACAAAATAAATAATATGACCCATATTTTCTGTTTTTGATATAACAGAGTTTAAGTTCCATAGATGTTGGCCAGACAATTTTTTTTTGCATGAAAAATACTTTGGAAATAGAGTATCGTTCTTCAAAGTTGGATGTCTTGCAGAGAATGCCTATGCTCCAGTCCTCACGCGCCATTTCTACAACACATTAATCATGACGTAGTATCCCGACAAGCGCATTATACTATTGAGCATGCACAATCCCCCAAAGACAACTCGATAGCTTGCTACGTATGGTTAAGTAGCGCGCCGTGTACTTAGTGAATATTTTTACAACGGAGTGATTTATCTTAGATTAATCCTTCCTTCGCAATATCATTTGCGAAGGGTGCGGCACCACTGTGCTAAGTGCAGCGGCACTGGAGCAGCAGAAGCCCCGCAGAAGCGGCGCAGTAGCGTTCGCGCCGTAGAAGCAAGATGCAATATTTCAGGTGCCTTTTATTCTCAAGCATTTTCAATTCAATTCAATTCAATTTTATTTCACATCTCTTTAAAAACACTTTAGAAAATATTCAATATTAATTTAAATTAATCAATATACAACATATTAAAAATAACAGCATTTATGTACATGACAATATAAAAGAAAGATGAAGTGTGGAGTATTTGAAGGATTAACAAAGGCCATTGGCCTGTCAAGGTTAATCCCCTAATTTACCACACTTCAAAAAGAAAATACATCAAAAAAATCAGATAAAACTAACGTAACATAATCACATATACAAACACAACATAACTAGAATCACATTAATTACATAAAAGGCAGTTAGATTGAAATTAAATTATTCAAAATTAAGAAGATAAGATTTATATTTTTTTCCTGAATGCACGAACAGTTGAGCTTTCTTTGAATTCATTAGGCAAGAGATTTTCGGCATCGAATGATGGGTGATTCCTCAACAACCATGCTATATTCTGAAAATTATGAATCTAAAACTGTCAAACCCCTCTACGACTGGTGACATTGCTGAATGCCACCTTAGGACGCGAAATCTGCACAGCATCTTTGTATTGGCAGTATTTTGCTATTTAAGAAATACACTAAATCTGACGAAAAGTTTTTGAGGGCTTACCAAAACTAAACATTAGCTTTAAAATTTATAGTATGCATCAGGATTTAATATGTAAGGAACCTCCAAATAGTAGTCATAATAGTTTTACTAACAAAACAATATTTCTTAGTATCACAATTTTAAAAAGCGTTTTATCCCTCAAGCCTAATAAAGCATTTGCTATTGCATTTTCAGTATATCCTCATTCCAACCTGCGTGTTGGCATTCATCAGTCTCATGGCGTTTGTCAGTGCTCTGACCGGGTCTATCTATTGTTGCACGGGCATGTCCTCCAACTCAGGAGAAGGACCACCCTCTACGATGGTAAGGCAACCTATTTCAGATGCATCTTTTATAAGCAAATATAAAAGAAAGGAAGCGAGAAAGAAAGAAGAAGGGAAAGAAGAAGAAGAAGAAGAAGGAGGAGGAGGAGGTGGTGGAGGAGGAGAGGAAGAAGAAGGAGGAGGAGGAGAGGAAAAGGGAATAAAACACCTAAAGTTCATTGAGTGAAGCAAACTAGTTTATATTACGGCGGAAACTATAAAGAAAAAGTGCGTGAACATTAATGCATTTCAAGTTATGTATGTTGCCCTGTATTTTGATTGTCAGCGGGGAAGACATTTTGCTATATGGATGTATCATGTCTTGGAAACAAAATTGATTGGACCTTCTAAAAATAATGTACTTTCTGATATGAAAGGTAGCTTATTATTAAAAGCGTTGGAGTATGTACCAACACGAGACAAAGATTCTATAATGTATGTAAACAGAGACATCATAGATGAATTAGGCGCTATATAAATCCAGAATATTATTATGCTAAATATTACAGACAAATTGATGTTTAGGGGATGTCGTAATCGAGTCGTTAACCATTTGACTGGAAATGCATTATTCATGGGTTCGATCCCCTCCACGATAATAATATCATTTCGGAATTTTTTTTTTCTACATTTGCCACCCCATACCCGGGGAAAGCGCTGGGGGAGATGGTACCTTGTACGATGAAAAAAACATTTATTGCCATATAATGCCATCACTGTGATCACATGGTAGGAATACTCCCCTGGGAGTTGAGATGGTTCATGAATGAATGGTGTACGAATAAATCCCATGACAGCGGTGATAATTATAATGAATGTAAAGCGCATAGATAAGTTATGTCGTACTGAGCGCATGCATATTAGTACAGCTAATGTTTTAATTACATATATTCATTTTGTTGGTTATTTCTCTTTAATATCTTCTTCAGATGATGACTCAGCAATCACCCGCTCCACATGGTATGAAATACTGAGAACCTCAGCAAATGAAGTTTAGTTGTATGTTTAATGGTTTGGATGTGTTGGTACGTAAACAGCTATTGCGCTCTTCATGGCATGTAGTTTTGGCTTCTACCAACCTTCAAATTTAGTAGACAAACTTTCATCCACTCCTGTGAACTTTCTCAAGCCACGTGATTCTTTACACATTTTCTTTAGAAAGTCTGCATGAGCGCATGAAAGCTAGCCAACTCATTATTAAGGTTGGTAGAAGCCTACGCTACATGATATGATCACCCCAACCACTGCAAGATGCCTGTACTTCATTTATTAAGTTTATTATTTTGTTCTGTTTTGTTATCATTTCCCCTTAAAAATATTTTCCCTTCTACGTGATAAAGAAAAGCGACATCATGTACTGAATTGTTTAAAAGGAATATTTAGGGTAATTTAGTTATAAGTGCACATACTTATTTGCTGACCCATGAAATTGGTAAAAAAAAAAACCCACAAAAAAACAACAACAACATTATGTATACACACACATATATATATATATATATATATATATATATATACATACACACACACACATATATATATATATATATATATATATATATATATATATATATATATATATGTATATATATATATATATGTAATGTGATGATGTTGAGTCTACTTTTACCATTCGCTTTGGTTTGGGTGATATAGAACATAGTGGGATGAATTAAAACCAAAGATGACGCAGGATACTCAGGAAATTTAAGCTTTCGTCTTACGACTTCTTCAGAAATTTATTCTGAAACAGTTATAAAGAGAAGATACAATCACAAAGAAAGGCATGACAATAACCAACGAAGCACTAAGTGTGTGAGAATAATTCACAAAATACAAAGAGAAAACACAATCATTCAAAAATTGATGGACTAATATTACTGTCAGTAGAAATATCATGTAAAAATACTGAAATTTCAAATGAATTATAATAAAGCCGACATACCTGTCGTAGACAGAAGTGATGCCAAGGTCTTGTTGAATTCCTTGAATAATGTTAATAGTTTTGATAGTTTTGAGTTGCTTAGATACCCACTGGTGTTAAAAAGCGTACTGCGCTTTGCCAATGCGCATGTGTTGCCATGGGTAATATCATGAATATTCATTAAATACCTGAAATGCACCAAGTGCATATATTTGAGAGTAAACAAGTCACCGAGTTCATACAACATTCTACTTATATACTACATGTACTATACGAATTGTATGGTGAATATCATACACAAACTATCATACATCTTTAACGAAATAAAACAATTAGCTTCAAATTATAGGATATCACAGCTATGATAATACACCGGTAAATGAAACCGCCGTTTCATAATCTTTTGTAAGAAACACTGTCCAATACCTACTATAATTTGGTAAGAAAACAAACTAACTCTTTTCTGTCTATTTAATCTATTATGTATGTTTGATTTAATATGTATGTGACAATGATAATAAATAAATAAAAAATAACTAAAAACAAAAGTCCGTAAGAGAGAAACAAGTGTATGTAATTGCCGAGTTCGCGACTTATTCCTCAACATTGATGCCGTTTGGTGTAATCGTCTTAAGTTTTAGGATCCAGTATGATTCACGTTTCAGGATGACTGATTCTTGGTGTTTTCTAATTACTTCTATTCCTGTGAGTTGAATGTCATCTGCAGTATGCCCATTTGTGCTGAAATTTACAAAAGACTGGCCGGCATTTTTGCTTGAAAGGTGCGAGATGTGTGGTCGGAGGACTTACATCAAACTTAATAAAAATTCGTATAAATGAGAATGTTAACAAATCGACATAACTCCTAAATATCGCTGTACAAATGAAGCTATTTTAATGCTTGTAACATTTTGTCCTTTATAGCAAGAATATCGAACTGAATGAAATATACTACAGAGTTTTGTTTAGATAGAATGATGTATATGTATTTGTGTATTTTATTGAATTTCTGTGTTTTATATATGTAATGGATATAGATTGTTATGGAATATAATATTGCATACCGACGCTTATTGTCCTTCTACTAGTACTACTTGGACGTCTCTTCCGAATATGTACATAAATAACATATTATTTTTATTTTTATGATTGGCACCCATTTTTATCCCCTCTGACAATGTTTGTCTCTTGGCTTTGAGGGGAAAAAGTATGACCCTACTTTTTAATGGGGGGGGGGGGGGTGGGGGTTGATAGCCCCATCCATACAGAAATGTCAGCTTTTCATTTTTCGTGATATACTTTGAAAATTAATTTTGGCATAGTTTGCTGCTTAGTCTAAATCGACCCGACTTGGAGGTCTCATAAGCGGGGGGGGGGGGGGGGGGGGGGGCTCCAGGATGTAAACCAGACGCCTACCGTCAGGCTGACTGTCGTTCCTATTAATTACATAGATAGTAAAACTTTCAGTAAGTAAAGTAATACTTCAGGTGTGAAACCTTACGAGTTTAATGGGGTAACATCTTTCGGGATAGGCTCCCACATTACAAATACTATCACAATCTGCGGAATATTTTCGGAATAAACACCGATGGCCTGAAAAAAATGAACCTTTGTTCAATCATATTTACACATTACTGGTGTTGAATAAACAACCCGAATCCCAAATACTTATATTTTAACAAAAACCTTTGCCGTATGAAACAATGTTTATTTTAATTAACAGAATCACTATTTCTTAGTTTGACGCCTCAATATCTCAAAGTCTTCTCTCACCAGTCATCTCGGCGACTTGCTAAGTAGACGTCCTAGTTGAAACCGTATATTTAATACTCCAGAAATATAGTTTTATTTCTTTTCCTGAATGTATTGTAATGTCCTAATAAATGAGAAAAATAATACCATTGCCGTGCAAAAAGTGTAAATTTGTTTTGTCATTTCAAACAGTATCATAATTCTCATTATTCTAATTCTATAGCTTTACTTTAAAATCGTAATGAGCGCCCCACTCACCCTCGAAAAAAGAAGATGAAGTATAAATCGTGGATAAAATAATTGCCTGCACAAGATCCCCTGACCAGGTTTAAAAATGTCAAATAATGAATTGTTATCGTTCGCTATTGTGGAGTCCCCCCAAAAAATAAAATAAAAAAAAAAATTTAAAAAAATGAAAAATAAAAAATAAATAAATAAATATTAAAAAATAAAATAATAAATAAAAAAATTAATAAATAAAAATAATTTAAAAAAATCTTAAATCCCTCAACAATTTACCCAGTCAATGTTATGAAAGGTTAATATGGGTCGTTTTCTTCTTATCATTTTGTAAAGGTTTGCATGCCGTGGGCGATTGCGTCGATGCTCGCGGTGTATTTTCATTTCAAGTCGCTTCAGTCACACCAACGAAACCGATTCCAGAACGACAACAGACCGAATAAAACATTACTTTATCTTGAATGGCCAAGAATCTGTCGGTTTTAGAATATTGTTGAGTCGATTTGGCGGTGTGGTCACAACTGACCGTGCGTCTTTTTGAATATGTACGTCCGCAGCTGAGGTTTGCGGTCGGCTGCGTTTTGTACGTCCTTCGTTTGCCATGGTCGCAACCGGCCGTGCACCTTCCTGCATCCACTCTTGGGCGTCCTGCACCCTCCTCATAAATATACCCCTCCTACCTGCCAGAACTCTGTAGGCTAACGTACAGCCCCCGTCACTGGCGTAGCCAGGATTTTTCAAGAGGGGGGGCCAAGGCGAGGGAGCGAAGCGACCGAGCGGGGGAGGGTGTGGGAGGGGGTATCCCCCTCCCACGGTAGGAAAATTTTTTAAAACCAGGTCATGAAAATGGCATTTTCTGCACCCTAAAATTCTATTCTGGTGTAACCTACTTGAGAAGTGACAGATGAAATAGGATTTTTTTTTCTCTACTCCGCTGGAATGAATTGTAGTGGAAGGATTACCACTCCTTGGGGCTCCAGAATTCCAAGCAATACGCAAAATTACATGTAGTTGGTGTGTATAAATAGCTGTACCAGTGTACATACGAAACGTTGAAACCCGTGTTTTCGGATAGGAAAATATACAGACTAACAACCAAAAACCCACACACAGACACACTGACTATTGACTAACATATGACTAAGAGGACGCCCTTTCTCATGGAGTGGAATTTATATCTCATCTCAAGCGGTAGTCTCATTTGAAAACACATGCAACATCTTTATTAGGTGTATGTAAAAGACTTTAGCAATTTATTTAGCTGCCTTGTTTAGCTCTTTATCTCATTTTCTCGGTTAGAGGTTGTTCATTAGTTGCCTAATTCGTATATACTACACGAATCCAGCTACGTACTCCTTCATTTAAGTACTGAGGAATTATATAGTTTGATTAATTTTTGTAACCAAAATGAACATCAATGTGAGTATTTAGCACGGAAAAATATTAGAATTACATCGTGTAAAGAGTATAGAGATCACAATTTGTAATAAAAACATATGGAAATAATGTAATTACACAGAGAACGGGCTAAACAAAGTCTTCATACAACCAAGTCAAGCGCACATGATTTGCCACATGTGAAGGCCGTTTTTGTCATTCAATTTAGTGATAATAGATTTGACTCAAAACTGTAAACATCAAAGCAGAAAGCATCTCGTCCGATGACTTACTAGTATATAAAATACGACTTGAACAAAGAATGAAATTGTATCTTTTTTGAATATTCCTCTATAAAATCGAACTCTACCTTGAAAAACAGTGTTTTGCTTCTCCTCGGATGAAGACCATAAAAATGATATAACGGTGACATTGTTTTCGTATAAAAGCAATGTTGGCTACCACAATGATAACTCTTAAACAAACTCAAGATTTACAAAACGAAGAAAATGGTTATTGCCTCCATCGGACATATACCCATTCACAAAGAGAGGTTTATATTCGGCAAGAATAACTGATACGCCTCTTCATCATTCTGAGTACAATTTCTTTCAACTCTCGACAAACTAAAAGAAATATAAATGTTCTGTTACCAATCTACTTAGTCAATGTTGTTAACAAAGTTTCGGGGTTATGATTTGGAAAGGAACAGTTTTTGCTGGAAATGAAAGCAGTGTTTATTTTGTTTACTTTTTTGGTAATATTTCCATTTTATTTTTCCTTATTTCGATTGTAAGGTAGGGGTAGGGTAAGTCCTAGTAAGACCAGCATGTGAAAAGGAAATTAGTTGTTTTTTTTTTTTTTTTTTTTTTTTTTTGCTCTCCGATCAACAGGGGGGGGGGCATGGCCCCCTTGTGCCCCCCCCCCCCTGGCTACGCCAGTGGCCCCCGTACAGGCACCGTGCAAATGACGCGCGATATGCTTCGGCTCCGTATGGCAGTGTTCGGCGTCACGGACTTTTGGAGACCTCCTCAAGAAGCCTTTGCGGTGTTCGCAATTAAGAAGCCCTTGCAAAAAGTATTATGGCCGCACATGTCACCTGCGATCATCAAAACACGTAGCCACACCCAGAGATTGTGCGAGATATCCAACAGCCTCATTGCGTTAGCTGCATGCTCCTACGCGCTTGGAAATCGTACAGACCCGTGCGTCAAACGTAAGGATTTTCTGCGCAGAGAAGTGCACTGCAGGTTGTGACCAACGCTTTAGGTATAAATTCATAGCTTTTATTTGGAATCGCCCAGCTTTTTCACATTCACTGATAAAAAATGACGTAAACTACTCGGGATGATGTGATGGAAAGAAATGTGACGTTACAGAGACGAAAATATATTGAGAGAATAAAAGAATAGAAAGAGAAAGAGAGAAAAAACTCGGGATGGTGTGATGAAAAGAAATGTGACGTTACAGAGATAAAAATATATTGAGAGAAGAAAAGAATAGAAAGAGAGCAAATACAGGGAAATCATGGGAGGAAGAATTGAGAGAGAGAGAGAAAAAAAATGTGTGTGTGTGTGTGTGCGTCTGTGTGTCTGTGTCTGTATGACAGAGAGAGGGGGGGGGGGCGGGGAGAGATTTGAAAATAAAAAGGTAAGAAGAGACAACATTAATTGAGAAGGAGAGAGAGAGAGAGAGATCGGAGGGAACAGAAGATGATTCCACAAAAATGTAAAAAATCAGAAAAATACGTACGGTATCGGTAGATATCAGGTATGCCTTAGACTTAATTCAAGGCGATAGTGCTGTTCTGTTGATCCCCTGGTCAATCCTCGAAACGGGCGGACTAGTCCTCTGATTATTGCTCGGGAAGTCTAGCCTCATCACAACGCCTTTATCAACCTGTTAACGTAATCAATATTCATATATTCAAGTTGAATCATTCAACAACCTTCACAAATAAGGTAGTAAAACTTGTACGTTTAACGCACAGATTTAAAGGGCGAGTCAATTAGAATCAACATTGGGGCTAAAAATGTAGTACATAGGTCCAATGACACGATTCTGACATTTTTACAGAAAAAAATTGCCCAGTAACAAGAAATTGGTCAAAAAACTCACTAATTTGGGAACGCCCCAAAAAATTGACAGCTGATTGGCTAGAGCGATTTGACGTAGCATCGGGAAGTCCCCCGCGAAGCCACTAAGTTTGACTAATATGTTGGCAATGTAAATGAATGATAATTTATCCATTTTCATATCACGATTTATACAATTTCGACAATCTTTAAGTCCCCCAAAAGGATTTGAATAGGTTATTTAGACATTTTAGTAGAGGTCAAATGACAAGTCTGGCATTTTTTCAAACACTTTACCCATGATAATTCCTCTTTTGGATTAGGTTTATGTTTTGGAAAAACTAAATATTTTACAGACAAGTAGACGTGTGGACAGTCGCTTTACTTGCTGACCGTACCTTGCGAATCTTTGTGTGCATGCGGATGATAACAACCAATTACACTGAAAGACTGGATGAAAGTCTAAATATATTACAACAATTACAGCAAAATTTCTGCAAGCTAGCTAGCTGCCTACAGTACTGTGGCTGAAACAATTAGTCCCTATAAGTTATCATGGATTCAGACCCCGAGACAGAGTCACCAATTTCAAGCCCCGGCCCAGTTTCAGAGTCTGATTTCGAGCGAGAAAGTGTCAGTGAAGAGGGCCAAGCCGAAGATGAAGCAGCCGTTCGCCAGCCCCATCCCCGATTGGGATCACTCCCATACCAGGCAGTATGAACCTGAACTTGCTGAAGCTGCACCTCCCGCCCCCGGGGCAATGGCCCGTGAGGAAGCAGATGAGGAACAGGGTCATGAGGACGAGCCAGCAAGATTAGGAAACAACAATTGGTAATTAGTTGACTTAAGTTAAGTCTTAACTCTTAACTTCTAAAGACCGAGTCTTGATAGTTCACTCATATTACATATATGACATAATGCAGGTCGGGGCCAGACAAAATGAAACAGAATTTAGTTTACAAGAAACCTTGAATGAAACTGGAAATGGAAACCTCGACATAGGTATTGGCATGATTGGAATGCTTCTAAGTTCTATGCTTGATTGAACCTTTGAGGGCACCGATTATAGCTGATGCTTTTGACAATTTACAAACCCTCTGTTTCATTCTAGAAGTCTAGAACAATGTGGTATTCCACAATTCCTTCCACTTTCAGGTCCCAACCCTTTTGTAATTTATTGTATTTTTAGTCCTGGAGTAAGGTTTCTAGTATAATGTGGAGAAGTAATTTCTGCATTTTGTGGCCCCAAGGACCTCGTTACAATGAGGTTTGACTGGTAAATTCAATCAAACCAAGTTTGTTTCCACTAGGGCTAGGCCCTAAACTATTACTAGTTCCACATGTAAATTGCCAGGCCAAGTCTGGTAACCTCTCTGGCAATAGTCATGAAGGATATTTTATTCACACTTGGTTAGAATTCAAACAATGATTTCACTAGCTTCAGTCTCATTGTGTAACACTAGTACCAGGTCAAAACACAAATTAACACAAACAAGAAAATCTAAATATACTTTTTATATCTCTCTTTCTTCAGGTGCCTATGTGGCAGTTGTGTGCCCATGACCACTGTCCGGGAATCCATTTGTTGTAAGGAGACAGAGCGGATCATGGACAAGATTGAGAAATACAACGAAAGACATTTAGATGCTCAAATTAATTGTATAACAGGACATCCAGGTTTCTCTACTGTCTGCCTTGATGAATGGGTGCTGGAAACTGCATACTACCAGTATGCCCAACAGTATGGAGAAGATGCCCGAAGAGATGCCACAAATAATGAGTGAGTTTATCACATTTTCCCAATTTTATTTTCTAAATGTTGCCATGGAAATTCTCCACATCTTGGGTCATGTTTTGCCAATTTGAGAACATATGTGGAGATGTTGTCGTATAGTGGTTCATTTACTTGACTCTCAATCCAAGGGCTGAGGGTTAGAATCTCAGCACAGCACTACATGGTCCTTTGGCAGTGCTTTTAACCCATGGACATACCATGGACCTACTACGTAGTAGGTCCATACAGTGTCAGACATACAGTGTCATCTTTAGGAGACGTTTTGACAGTATCTGAGGATCTATAAAGCTGGGCATTACACATTATACATAATTAGAAAGAGAAAAATGCTCTGAGTCTATTTTCAATGTGATATGATGTTGCGTTTTCAAATTTGAGCAGTTTTTAATGTAGCTAATCATTACAGTCCCTAAATTGGCAATGCAATGATAATCAAATAATCACTATTTCTACATTCAAATTGGCAGTTTTCACTTAAATTTCCCTCTCGTATTTCATTTTGGTTCATGTTATATTTGTATTTATTGTTTCAAGTACGCAAGTGTGGGAAAATATAGATGTTGCCAATTTGAGGATTAAAGATGATCATTTTTGACCTCTTAAAAGCTCTGTACCTCTATGGGTCCATTACCACTCTCCACCTAATTGGGTACCTGATAGGATTTAATCCTTGAAATTTCAGTTGGGCAGTTCACATTTCTGTTTCTGTTCATTTTATGTACATGTAATGCATGTACACGTAATAGCCAATTCATGATTGCACTTCATAATAACTGGGATTTTTTTCAACAAGAAAAACCATCTGCTGACATTTCAGCCCATCCCTCAATTTTGGTTTAATAGCCTTCTGGATTAACACTTATGTCATATAATAAATTATGAAATTTTACTCATTTGCATTCTATTTCTTTTCGCTTTTGTTTCAATTTCAGGCGATCGAGACATGTTGCATACCGGCAACTCGTAAGATGGTGTTGGAAATATTTGGGCCAGAATGTAAGAGTCCCATTGCCATCTTGTGCTGTGAGGAAAATCCGAGATACTTTTCCTTCAGAAACATTTACGGGTTTTCATTTTGCATAGCTGTAGGAGGACTTTAGTGAAGCACGACTATTGGCTACAGAATGTGACAATTTGTCACGTTGCAATCACTTCAGCAATTATTTTCAAATTTACGGTCATTGTGGAGAAGCTGGTGTAGTCGATTTAGCTCGTCTAAATCCAGGTGTTGTGGGTTTGATTCCTGCTATGTCCAGTGCTTGTGAGCAAGTCATTTTATCCACAAAGCTTCTTTTTAACCTAGGAGTGATGGGTACCTCAATCAAGAGTTCCTAAATTGCTGTATTGGCTGATCAGCTTTTATATTCCCATGTGAGTTAGGTTATCAAAATTACTAGGCAAGTTTTTACTGTACCTAATGACTAGGATAATAATGTTGTATTGTATTTTGGTAAGAGACGTTTATAGCAAAAGTGTTCCAGTGTAGGTGTTCTGGAAATACTGGTTATTATTGTAGAATAATGAATGTCATTAGTTTATGTAGTGGATATCCTGTCCATGATTCCCATTTGAAATTTTGAATGGTTTTATCAATTTCATGCATGTACTTTATTACATATTAGTAGAGCAAGGTTACTGTAGTGTAGTGGTTAGGACTGGACTTGTTTTTCAGCTTTTCACTACAAATGATCATAATTTGTTGTAATTCAATGATAACTAATAAAATTTGTGGCATTTGTTCGGCATCTTCTCCATACTGTTGGGCATACTGGTGGTATGCGACTTCCAACACCCATTCATTGAGGCAGACAGTAGAGAAACCTAAATATGCTGTTACACAGTTAATTTGAGCATCTAAATGTCTTTCATTGTATTTCTCAATCTTGTACATGATCCACTCTGTCTCCTTACAACAAATAGATTCCTGACAGTGGTCATGGGCACACAACTGCCACGTAGGCACCTGAAGAAAAACAAACATATGTAGCGGTTGGGAAAAGACAGATGTACAAACATACAACTTAAGCTACATGTATCTTATATTCTTTTATTTGTGTAGAATTTTCAGTTGAAATGTCAATGTTGTCATTTATGGTCTGAAAAAAAATTCTAACACTATCATGTTACATGTATTATGGTTTTCCTTGGCAATAGCTTCTGGGCCTCTATTCATAAAACAGTACCAAGTCTAGTTACAAACTCATTAAATGAGAACATAACTGGCTTAGTGGTGATTTATGATTATGGCCCCCAGTTTTACAGTAAAATAGTATTCATTTGTCAAACATTCCTTTGAGTAAATAACACCACCAGTTACATTTTATGAACTAACAAATGAAAAAAGGGTGTTATTCTGTATTATTTTCTGTTGTCTATACATAGCCTTGCAGTAGTATGAATTGTTAAGTTTATAAAAAAAAGTACAAGGGATTGGCTTCATACAGACACATGAAATTGCAGAAACACACACTCACTCACACCCACCCTCAGTACCAGGGGCGGAGCCAGGATTTTGTGAAGGGGGGGGGCACCAAAATCTCTGAAAATTTTCTGACAAGCAAGCAAGCAAAAAAAAAAAAAAAAAAAAAAAAAAAGGTTTTCACTTCCAAAAAAAAGGGGGGGGGGGGGGGTCACGGCCCCCAAAATGCCTCCCCCCCCTGAATCCGCCACTGCCCCGTACACTAATTCATATCACACACAAACATGCACATGCGCACACCAACATCAGACATACATCAGGCAAATATATCGTAGGGTTGGATAAAAGAATGTTCATGTGAGATTTGTGTGGATTTGTACATCTGGATGCAATCTGCATGTTCATTGGAGTGTTTCAAGGATGAAAGTATGTGTGCACAGATGCGAGAGCAAAAGAGAGCAAAAGAGAACAAAAGAGAGAGAGAGAGAGATTGGGGGAGGGGAGGGGAGGGGTAGTATACTTTCATGAATGACAGATTGCCAACCCCACCAGTGTGCTCTCTATTTATCCTTAACATAAAAATCAGCACAAAATGGGATTTACCTCCACTGGAATGACAGATGGTAGGTCATGCATGCATGAATGATATCCAAATTTGACATCAAATTACTCAGGAAGATTTATCTTTTCCACATACATACTGTTTATTACATGTAAATTCATGAGACATTCTACAAGTAATATAAAATCTAAAGCATTGTGACATTTTTCCTTTATTGACAGAAAAATAGTCTTTACTGCAGAGAAATATACTACTGAAAACACAGAACTAAAACTTGGGATAAGTTTAGGATCTAAAGCATCATAATGCACCAAAATAATCTGCAAAGTAAAGGAAACTGCCTCAGTAGAATCTCTCGGGAGTTGGGACCACAGAAATTTGTTTGTTAAGCGATATTTGACTCAGAGGAGGGAAATAACACATGTTTTGCATAATCTGGTCTGAATAATTGCTTCGCCTAAGGAGATTATTCGACTTATGGAAGGTCAACTTGGGCGGAGTTTACAGTCAATGTTGTATTGAATATGAACTTCAAATTTCGATTGCAAGGATTCCGGAACACATCAGATCACTTGCCAGAATGATGCAAATCGGCTCCTGTGATGCTCAATAACCTCCTCCCTTGGAGGATACTCAAAAGCACTCACAAGAGGAGGTGGAGAAGGCTGGCGGGGTGCAGGAGTTCTATCATCGTACTCCACAACAGCAGAAAGGAGATCATCAACATATGCTGTAGAAAAATTGAATAGAAAGAAAGAAAAACACATACAAAACAGATGGAAGTAAGATGCTTGCACTAATTTATAACAACAAAATAACTGAAGTGTCAGGAACAGACACCACCACCTTAATAATGACATCAACAATAATTTGCCAATTTGTATCAAAATTAGACTTTGCCCTCTTCAGTACAAAAACTTGATTTAGAATGCTGACATAGCCACTGGTCATGGAATGAGCTTTGGTATAGACTACTGACTGCCTGCTGTCTACAACTCCTGACACAGTGGTACAGGCATAAACCTACATGAACTCCCTCTTTATTAGCATTCCCCGACACCCCCCCCCCCAATTGTTATATTGTTATATCTAGACCTTTTAACCCTAACTAGGCCGGGGGGGGGGGGGTTCCTGGGAGGTCCCTTCCCCCGGCCATGCCGTATGATCTACCAAAATAGCCCGGCCTACTTAGGGTGAAAATTGATCTTTTTATGTGTAATCATTGGTCAAGAAAATCATACACTTGCAGATATGAACAAATAATCAGATGTGTAATTGAAAAAAAAAATGTGCCATTCTATATTTTTCTCTTCATTGGTCTTGTTTGCAAATCAATAATACTTACAATATCTACGCGCTTCTTTACGAGACTTTGCACTGGAGGAGCCGGGCTTGTATTTAGGCTTACTAATCTGATAAAGCAGCTCTCCTGAAGTACTTGTAGCTTGCTTCCTGTCAGAATTCAAATTGTAGTGCAATGCTGCCAGTTGAACCCTGTAAGTAGTAAAGAGAGTGACCACACATGTCAAAATTTATGCCTCCCCCATTACCAGATTTGAAATGTGCACATATAAGCCAAGTCTAAAATAATGCCTCCGGCACCACCTTTGGTGGGCGGAAGCATAAAAATCATTCATCTTATAGTTCCTACCTTATCGCAATTAAAGAGCCCTTTTCATGTTTTGTCTTGTCTTGTCTTGGATTAAGTCGGCATATGTAGGCTAGCTGTACTCCGCCAACTTTGTTAAATACAGGAACCGGACCTTGCAAACAGGTTGCTCTTACTGGGCTTTTTGTTTATTTAGTTTCATTTTGAATGTTTTTTTTTTTTTTTACATGTAGCAGGGTCTAGTTGGATAGAGTTTCTCTGCCTCTGCTGTGGTTCTGGCACTTGTTAGCGGTAGGAACTAAGACAAGTAGCTAGATTTAAAATAGTGGCACTGGCAGGAATAGCTAACGTTAGAAGTGAGTAACAGTTGGGCCAATGACAATAGCAGGTAATTATTCACTCTACATACGGTACGGTAGACCTACCCTCTTTTTCTCCGGTGACTCCAGCTTCAGAACTGCAGACAGACTCTGTTTTTTAGCTCCCTGGGTTTGGCTTCCAGTTCCACAGCCCTCAGTTCCCAGTCTGATGACAGGGATAGCTGTCGGCCGCAGCATTTTCTTCTTGGGCGCAAATCCTAGCTGGTCATACAGCCCCTGACTATCGAAGTCCTCCTCCCTGAACGTGGTCACTGCAAACAGTACTGTGAGTGTGAGCGGAAGGGCCATCCCACTGAGCTCGAGCTCGAGTCAGCTTGATCCTTGAAATCCAAATTTTTCGAGTTGCATCATCTTTAGGAAAGGTGTGCAGACTGACACCATCGCTGGTGCCTTTGCTGCACCCAGCAACAACACATCTCCTCGGCATTTTCTTGAGATATGCACTCCTATCCAAAATTCTCTGCACTGGATATACACAGACAAACGTCGTCCGCTAGCTAGATGTTCCCGATGGTACGTCACAGGTCACCTGACAAGGCACGTGACTGGGCCCTACTTTTTCGAGGGGCGTGACAGACTAGCTGATAAACGTGCGATTTAGGCAATTTCAACGAAGCTTAGAGAAGTACACAGATCTTTTTAATAAAAAGTATATGCGATTTCTAGCAATATTGACACAAAACTTTGATATTATCATGAAATGTAATTCTAATTGACTCGCCCTTTAAACACTGCAACTCTATTGTTCAATGCGTTTAACCAATCAACTGAAACAACCGTAACGGAAAAGATTGAGCTCGTCCATTATTCAGTGGGGACCGAAAAAGGGTAGATAGCGGGATAAAGCTGAAAGCATTTCTAATTCTCTTTACTCTTGATAGAAAACCACATACAAATAAATGTCTACTCATTTTTCAAACAGAAAATGGTCAGCGGTAATATTTTTCTTATGCATGAAAATTATCATATCCTATTCACGATAACAAATCTCCCCCCCCCCCTCCATGTTTGGAAAAAGCTGAGAGATCCCTTCACGCCATGTCACAGAAGCTTCTGATTGGTTCATTTTTTTTCCTACCAGGACCTGAATTATTCATGAAAAGTTCTCGTAGAAAATTGACGAAACATTTCAAAAGTTAAAAATAAGAATACAACAGTAACGTTGACGGGTGATTAAAGGCGTTGTGATGATGATGATTGTTATATTATTAATTATAATTATAAGTACTTAACAATTGTAAGAAATTCAAATGTATATTCCGAGGTAAATGTCAGCCATCATTTCGTGTTTTTATTTGGCAGCACAGACTGAAAGGCTCAGTTTACAAGGAAATAATGATATATTTACAAGGCATTTTTACACTATCATCACAAGTAATTGTGATAATAATGATAAACGTAATGCATGAGAACCATAAAACGAACATAATCTTAAATACAGGGTTACCATTATTACACATTTCTTGCATAAGTATGCATGATGCATAAAAGGAAGTCGTATTTCAAAATAAATCTTCATGTTACTATGTCCATAAAGAGAGGACGGTATGCGGCCTTTAATTAAACCACGGTCCCAAGTACAAACTTGAAGTGTGGTATCGGTAGCGTGTGGGGTGTGGTTTCATGTATGCGGTTTCATAAAACAAAGTAGAGTAAATAAAAACGCCGTGTTTACTTAGTAGAATATATTGTCATGTATTACAGATATGTCGGAGATCCTCTTCTCGGCGCATTGCACACGGCACGTTATGGGATAGAGATTTCTGCACACGGTACGATAGCAATTGTGGCAGGCCATTTTATACTTTATACGTAACACACAGAAGATAAGTTGTCTATTAAACATGGCGCAGTTTTCTCTACGTACCGTGTGCATAGCCTTACTCTTTCTCGCCGCCCTGGAAAAATCTCTTACGACCACGTCCGCTGCCTCGATCAGGGAATCGAGGGAAATTCACGACCACGACGATGACGATTACGCAGAAATTGGGAATTATTTGTTGGGGGTGGAACTGACTGGAATGAGAGAGGAATTTGATTTTGTGGAAAATCCGGAACAGAATATCACGTTTGATCAAGTAGGGATTTTGGTCGACATTGTTTTTGGACGAATCGATTGTGAGGGACGAGTGGAAAACTGTTCTAAGGTAAGAATCTTCCTTAAACACGATAAAAACTACTTTCGAAAAATAAACTCAAAGGCAATTTCAAAGGCCTATTGTACTGCCCATAGAAATCAGGTTCATATTACGTAATACGCCATTGTAATGTCCGCACATTTCTAAAGGTGATAGACAGAGCTATTGAAATTGCCTTCAGTTGATTTTTTGAAAGTAGTTTTTATCGTGTTCTTATTAATATTTGATATCCTACCTTCCCAATAGTAAGAATGATATATGAAAAATATAATGAATTTAGACAGATAAATGATAAAGCAAATAAAGCAGTTCTTATAAAGCACATAATGCAACATTTCATATCTCTAATATTTGTGATTTGAGAAAAACAAAAGATACAATTGATTTTTTTTTATTATTAAGAATAGATTTCATAGGTATATTTCATTTCATTTTCATCATTCAATGTTACAACTGTATAATTAATGATGCCAAATGATTTGACAAAGAAACCAACTGTGCAGATACACCTTCCTAACATTACAAGCAAAATGAATAGGATTAACGTTTAGGTAAACGTTAAAACAACAACAACAACAAAAACAAACAAAGGAAAGGAATTAAATGAAAATGATAATGAAAATAGAGACCAGAAAAGAAGAATTTTTAGTGGAAACCCTAGTCCCTGGCAGAAGGTACATAATATTTCATGCAATATATCAAATGGAATAAGAATGATAGTTTACAATAAGCACGATAGACCTAACTTAGGATTTAAAGAGAAATGTTTTCAAATGCTCTTAACTTGTTATAATGTGAGTAATTTGTGAGTTCGTTCCAGATTATTCAGTAATAAGGATGATAGTAATGTTAAACAACCATCTAAATCAAGTAAAGTTACACATTTCTCGCTCAAGCACTGCTAACATGGTTAAGAGAAAGAGAGAGAAAATTGACATTCTTATGATTGTGATATTGTGACTCGCTTTCAATTTTCTTTTCTTTTTCTTTTCTTCCTTCACTCTGTATTTTATGATAATGGGGGGGGGGGGGTGGTCATCAAGTGCCTTGTCAATGATTGTTACAGACAAATTTGCTCTCAGCCAATCAGATGCAAAGATTCAGTAGCTTATAACAGTTACTGTAACTTGTCAAAAAATGCGATGATGTTCGTAAACATAATACGGACTTTTATGGAAAAGGGGAAAACTTCAAAACCTTATTAAAAAACTATTCACAAGCAATTATTCCCGGCCCCTCCTTATGTGCCTATATTTCTAAGCTATCATCGTATATGATTTAGGAGTATTACAGAGACATTTTAGATCTGTGTACATTTCGAGAGGCTCTATAAACCTCCGGAACGGGGAATACCTATCGTAAAAGTGAACTATTCTTTTCCATTTCAATTCAGTTTAATCTAATAAAAGTTTATCAAAACTTGTTATGTGATTCACAGTCGGAATTGATCATGTTTTGCAATAACCAAAGTGCAATATTGAAATAAGCTACTTTTGCAAAACCTTATTATTGCGTATACAAGTGTAAGCGTCACCGCTATCTTTGATAATCAAGTAATGCATGAAACTAAATAATTGCGATGTGAGAGGTTGCTTTAATAAACCTTAAAGGGTAATATTTTAACCCATATTAGTAAACCTATTTGATCCATGGTTGGGAATAGGTTTGCGGGTTGAGTAGTGGTATTGCATAATTATAAAAAATCTATTATTTCCCCTTCCGAAGGTTTGTAGAGCAACATACATGTTATCAGCACATTTACAATGCCTTTATGAGACATAAAATAAAGAATAATGACAAAGAGTTAGAGAGAGAGAGGGAGAGAGAGAGAGAGAGAGAGAGGAAGACAGAGAGGGGCGACTGAGAGAAACAGAGAGTACATGTTTTGGGAAGAAGGCGCAAAATCCTATGATTCTGTTGAGTACGCCGCACTATTGATACTGTTCTCTTTCTCTTCCATTCACCAAACTTGACAGTGCCAACATGATTTTAAATCAGACGTCTTTTCTGCCCTCGATGTCGACGCTGCACTCGGACTCAATGATGCAGCGTTTCTCCGCGCTAGTCCTTTATTCCTTTACGGGGCGTACGAGATGGTTTCCGTATGCCAGGCCGGACCCGGAGGCACCGATCTCAGTGAAAGTGTGGTGATGACGTCACTAAAGATGGCGTCCCATGATGAATCTAACGCGACATTGTCCGAGGATGACCTGGAAGTGATATTGGACATAATCCATGACAGCTATACAGAGTCAACAAACTCAAAGGTGAGGGAATGTGACGTAGGGTGAGTGTGGGTAATAAAGAGCTTTCGCAAACACTACGGAAGGCAAAAGCGGACGGTAATTGAGATGAAAATCGATCTGCGCATGCATATCTCAAAACTTGTCTCCGTCGCCTTCGTAAACACGACGTTCTAGGGTGATCTAACGTCGGGTCAGTAAAGACGACGGCTGTGCGTAGATTATATACAAAGTATCATGTACTAGAATCTACGTGGGTGTGCATGTGAATGCTAGCTGTCAAAATGGATTCTAATATTAGATCTACAAGTTCCTGTTCGGTGAGTGACTAATCGATTTAATTCAATTTTAATAGATCTAGACTAATCTGTAGATCGAAATTTGTTCAAAAATTAATGATATAGACCTATAATCTAACGTTAGCTCTAACTTAACGTAAACAGTCAAAAGCCTGGAAATCTGTAACTCCAGAGAGCTCCGCCGCCATAATTGTTGAGATCATGACAAAGTGTAGACGATAGAGGGACTTGGATATGGACTTTGCGTCGCCGTCGCCTTCGCAGACAGCGAAAGCACTTAAAATCACGACGGTAACATGAGTGCGAGAACCGTCAAAGTTGGTTATTCACTCCGTCCTCTTTGCTTCCGTCGTGTTTGCGAAAGCTCTCTATTATAGGACATAGTATAGCTTGAACAACTTGATTAACCCTTTCAGGACAGGAACTATTTAGGGGCTAAACTAATCACATTTTGTTCTTCAAATTGGCAACAATAATATTTTTCTTTTAGAGCTACAGGGTTCTAATAAGGTGTGATGTTTTTGAAAACAATATACATGATTAAAAATTTTGTTGAAAAGTTGAAAAATTGCCAATTTTGATAAAAAACAATGATTTTGAACCTTTTAATTTGTTGCCAATTTAAGGATTTTGAAGCTTATTCTCCTTTTTAAAATGCCTGGCATCAAATGCAATATGGTCATGCAATAAAAATGAACATAATGTGTGTAGAAATTTTTGTTCTTTCTACTCATGCATCTGGTATATTTTTTAGGGCTCTGAATCAAAAGTTATTGAGCCAAACCACAAAATGTGGTCAATTGTCTTGAAAGGGTTAATATCCGTGGCACACGGGACATTATTTAGATTTCGTTAAAGGGCATTACAACCTTGGTAATAAAATTATTTGTGTGAAAATAGAAATATAAGAAAATTAGGATGGTGAAAGTTTGAAAGAAATCCGACAAGGAATAAGAAAGTTATGGATATTTGAAAAATTAGATCACTAAATCTATGTGAATCTGAAATTGGCAATTTGGTGAGTCGATTTTGACATATTAGCTGACAACTCTCCCGTTTGTTGTACACTAAAACATAATTAATTTACAGTTTTCTCCTAAGCTCCTTTTCCCTCAGGGCAGTATTCCCAATATATATTTTTTAAGTCCTCATGAAAGAAAAAGATCATACTGAGTAATACATTTTTTTTAGTCATTCTGCGTGTTGGAGCAAATGGAGAGTTGTCCGTCACTACATCACAGTGACATTACCGATTCGGCCAATTTGTAATTCCCTATATTTCTATAGTGATTACATAAATTTATATTTTTCTTATTGCTTGTCTGATTCCGTTCAAACTTTCACCAATCTGCTTCTCTGATTTTTCTTGTTTCTTTCAAAACAACTTGTCGTTAAGTTTGATTTCACTTTAAAACCTACGCTAATTAAGCCTGTGAAGGCTGTTACCCCATTCGCCAGTTATCAAATGCACTCAGTACACTGCTCATTTTGTCATACATGTATTTTCTGTACGATAATGTCAACCTCCCAAGACAGCGCTAGTCGGGCGCGGTCCAGCGTCAGGCAAAATGACGCCTCAAGTTCAACGAGCATAACCTGATCATAAATTGTTGAAATATGAATTTTTTTTTACTTTTGAGTTTACCTACATTCAAATGAAAATAGTAATTTCTTTTTAATGTTTGTTTTAAAGCAGAAATGGGCAAATTTTACCATATCACAATAGATCTGATCTATATAAATATAGCCCACATTTACAAACACCGATACTATCTCTTAGCAGTATAAAAGACGGCATTCGATTATTAGTGAGTCTTGGGTTGGCCGGCCAATTTCTAGTTAATAAAAGGTATCATTTCCAATAGGCCTATAATTATATATCATTATCATCGTGCTTGAGAGCAAAGTCCTATTGGTATGGTTGATCTATTTTTTAAATTTTTTTTGTTTTTAATTTTTTTTTAGTTTATTACGAAATGAGTTTATTACCAAGATGATACATACATCTTGGTAAAAATCACAATAACATCTTGGTAAAGGGATGCTAATCGAGGTTCACTGCGTAAAGTTGATTACATAAATCAATAGTCAGCAAATTAATTGAAATGTACATCTCATATCTTTTTCAAATAATACATATACATTATTTACAAATAATAAAATTAGTAATAACAGTACAACAACAACAATAATAAGAACAATAATAACGAATATCAAGTGAGCTTAAAGTAAATAAAATTAGTATTCTCAAATTAAGTATTGTTGTAATGCCCGTCCAAAACTTCTGACTTGTTATATTCCTCAATTCTTTTGGCAAATCATTCCATATAACAGGTCCTGAATATAAAATTGATTGTTTCCCCAGTTTGGTATTACTGATTGAAAAATTCAAATAAGATTTCTCTTTGTTTCTTGTATGATAAGGGTGTTCCAGTACTGAAAAATAATAAGATAAAGTATGAGGCAGATGTTTATATATTATATCATGCATAAAAATACCAATTACATAGCGATATTCTTTGAAAATATCTAGCACTTTAAGATCATACAATACAGGAGCAGAGTGATCTCTCGACCCTTTGAAAGCAATTACTCTCGCCATTTGTTTCTGAAGCATTAGGACAGGATTCAGAATTGTCTTCAATATGTCAAAGGCTCCATTCATATTCGGGAGGATTTCTATACGCCCGCCTTGACCAGATAAATATAGAACATTTTTTCCCTATTGTTCTACCAGTTGGGTATTAGGGCACTTGAGCATGTCCCCCCCCCCCCCCCCCGTCCATGAAATGTAAATAAAAAGGGGGGAAGTGATGGGAAAGAGAAAAGGTATAGAAAGAAAGGAAGAGAAAAACGAAGGTAACGTGTATGTTAGATGATACGAACCCCCACCCCACCCTCCTCTTGTTTTCTTGCATTTCGTCCATGTACGAAGAGATAAAAAATGGCCATTCTTTATAAAGTGAAACAAACGGTCACACACGTGATCATCATATTTTGCCTCATTGCTGGAAAATCAGATTATAGTATTTTTTTTTTCATTTCCCAACCATATGTTACTGAGACATTCGAAAACGCCGTTTTTTGAGTGGTCACACACGTTACCGACTCGATTTTCAACCTCTAAATGAAAAGAATGTTCACTCATTTATATAAATTTATTTTCAAACTGTCAGCGCAATTCCACCATACAGCAATGAAAAGTGGAAACTAGGCACTCCAAGGGAAATACGAGAAAAGTAATTTGAATACCAACAACTAAGACCTCTTTTCTTGCGAGGTCAAAATTTTTGACCTTTGAGAGTAAATGATGTAGTCTCGTTTAAAATAATTACCCCCTGTCTGTTCGGGGTAAGATTGTCTTTAAAAATCCAAAATGAAAGAACTCTACTACAATACTGAAAATTAAGGTTAAATAAACTATTTTTCAGAACTTCGCCACACACGTGACTGAGATTAATGGCCCATAACTATTTCATAATATTATATATGACGAACCTTCATCTAAAGATATGAGCGCACTTGGTGATTTCTTTATAAATGCAAATTTGTGAGTATGTCATACTGGGGCAAATCCAGGATTTTTTTTTAAACGGAGGGGGGGGGGGGGGGGGGGGGGGAGGGACACAAATCTCATACAATTTTCTGACAATCAAAAAAGAAATAAATAAATAAATAAAGTCATCACACATTCCGGGGTCTCTTTGTCATTCCAAGTTCTCTGACAGGTGAAAAAAACAAACAAACAATAAAAGGTCATAAAGTTTAAAAGTCTTAAAGGTCTAAAAGAAGGAAGGTCTCAAAAGGGGAGCACAATGTATACTTTGGTTTCTTAATGTGTTTACTGGTACAATGTACAATGATAGAATAAGTAATCAGGTTCAAAATATATTATTTAGTAGTACAATCAAACTGAAAGAGTTTAAAGGAGGCCTACATTGTATTTTGCACAACTGACAATTCATCAATCCACATCAATTCAATTCAATTCAAATTAACATTTATTTTCTTCCACTGATTTTTGCAACATTCAACATCTGTTCAAATAGTACACTTTACATGATTTACATTATATAAAGTAGTACAATTTTAATCAACAAGTTGCAATACAGAGAAGAAGGCGCGATCCCAATAAGTCGACGCTTGTAGCGGGTACGCCTGAATACAAATACAAAATCGATTGTGAATATGGCTTGGTTTATCATACAGCTGCACTTTTGTGTTTATTTAAGGATTTATCATTCTGTTTTTATTCTTCATTTATAAATCTTTTATATTATTCTTTATACTTGTTTTATACTTGAATATTTGATGTTTATCCATAATTCTGAATTTCATTTCAATAAATTGATTTGAATTGAATGGATTTGATTACATCCATCCTGTAGGACAATTTCCCCCACCCCCACTCTTGAAACCAATGCCCCTCGACCCACTTTACACTACTAGTGTTTAACTAGATATCCCTGAGGTTCATTGGCATTAGGAATTTTAAAGAATGCTACTTTCCCATTTATCGTATTTCCAAAGTGTTTCAGCGTTGAGTCTGTCTTCGAGGAAACCGTAAACGACCACGAGGCAGGAGCTGACGATGAGGAACTCCAGCATGCAGCACAAGCCGTGGTCTCCGGTCTCCTCCAAGGCCACTGCATTGGGGAGCCCACGCTGCCCTCGACCACGGAGTTTACCCACGCGATATTCGACATGTATGCGACATCGGGCGTTATTCCCGAGGAAGGTGAGCATTAGAGTTAAACGATGATTGTCAGTCAGGGAGACAGACGTTTTTCGAGGACCGTGCAAATCCCCGGTTAACGAGACAAGTGAAAGTTTGAAAGAAATGGGACAAGGAATAAGAAAGTGATAAACACTTGAAAAATGAGATTACTACAGTTATGCGAATCTCAAATTGACAATGTGGTGAATCGATTGTGACGTATTCACGGTCAACTCTCCCATTTGTCATACACCAAGATATCAAATTCTAGTCATTTTTGTGTATTAAAGCGAATAGGAAAGTTGACCGTCGCTGCATCACAGTGACCGTACCGATTCGGCCAATTTGAAATTCCCAGATGTATAGTGATTACACTATACATATTATCATTATACTGCAGGGCGCCTTTGAAAAGCAGTTTCTCATTTACTGAACAGGCCAAACCTGCAGTATAAAATAAAGAAGACAAAAAAATTGATAAAAAATAATTATTAAACAAATGATAATATAAAAATATATATTACAACTTTCGAAAAATCACAGCTATCTTATTGTTTAATCGATTTTGTTCAAACTTTCACCAATCTGCTTTTCTGATTTTTCTGCTTTCCCACATTATAGAGCACGCGACTGGGAATTTGGATGGGACTTAAGGTCCAGGTTGACTCTTTGGGAAACACCCCCTGGTCAATATAATTAATTAATTAATTAATTGATATATAATATTTGTACTCATTGATTGATTTATATACCATTCCCTCTGGCCTAATCTCCATATGCAGATTCTCTCTCTTCCCTGTTTTTTCTACTTCTCCCCTCAATACTTGTCTTGTATTTCTTTCCACACACTGTACACCGTTGTGTCTTACTTTGGTAGAACTGGTGGCACCCATAACATTATATCCAATTATGTTTGTGATTATATTATTTGATAGTATCTGTTTATGCTAAATCTTTCCATATGTTTCATAGCAAATATAAAATAGTTTGTCACGGAATGTTAATTTTGGCTGAGTGCAATTTCAAATGCAAAATGGATTTTCATTTGGCCACTTTTTCTCCCTCTCTCTCCCCTCCTTCTCTCCCCTCTCCCCTCCTTCTCTCGCTCTCCCGCCTCTCTCTCTCTCTCCCTCCCTCTCTTGCGATGCAATGCAGAATTTGTACACATGCTGATAGAGCTTGGAATCGGTGGGGAAGATGACCATGACCATGACCATGACCACGACCGCAGGAGGAGGGGTGTCATGGTAACACCTCCCAAGGGGCGGGGCATAGAGAAGCGGGCAAGCTTATTGGCTGATGATGATCATACCCATAATCACTCACACGTTGCGAATGTTACAACAGTAAGAGAGATGAATATTGTTGACATGTCATTACATGATATGAGTACGTCTCTACACAATTTGTAAATACATTATCCAGGCCCCCGATGCCTCATTAAATGCGACCGATGCAACTCTTTCTATACGCGCGGTCTGATACGTCACATGATCAACATGATTAAGAAAGGCTCAGACTGATCGATAATGAACTTATAGGGAGGTCTGCTCTTGGGAGGGGAAAACGCGGCACATCAATTTAACCACCTACGTCTTATATTTTTATAGCGCACAATAACATTAAGTATAATCCACCCGCAATATGAATCTTTTAACGTACGTTCCTAGGAACAAAGATACACACAATAAATACATGTAAAGCACGGTATTTCACGCAGTCATCCTACAAGCATGCTTTTTAATTTTGCTCAATAGAACTTTCTGTTTGGAAATCGTCAAATAATGTACATGTGTCATGCGTAAGGTATTTTAATTCTAAGTTGCCAAAATATCAGTTTGGTTCTTTCAGGACAAATCTTGCAACTCACCGATGAAAGTCTGAGTGGAGAGAACTTTCAGGCCTCCAGCGAATGTGCATATAGGCTATGCAGCACGTCAAACGTGCGTAGCCTCCTAGCCGGCTAGGCCTAGGGGGGTAAGCGTACGACCGTAGCCTTGCATTGCTAAATCTCAACGTGAGGTGGGAAAAGTCACATTTTAAAACGAAAGCAGTGATTGAACAAACAAAAAAATAATGCTTTTTTTTTGGGGGGGGGGGGTTCTTCTTTTTTTCCTTTTTTTTCAAGTTATCAAAACAGCTTTCACACCATCAGAATCAGAATGATCTGAAATTTCAGCTGCTGCTTCACTTTTTGACTTTGGTTGATTTGGCGCGAATCTATCAAGAGCAGAAGGCAGAAAAAGCCTTGCCCAGCAGTCCTCGCTCACACAAAAATGGGGATAACATAACAAAGTCATCTAAAATGACGGTACATATTGTTTTAGAAATATAGATTGATTCATGTAACATTAAAACTGAAAAGTCAAATTTTATAAAACTGCTTCACTTTTTGATATTGAGCTAATATTAAGAAAACTACGACGAGTTGAACCCCCCCCCCCCCCTAAGTAGTTTCTGGACGCGTATATGAGCTAAAGCTGAGCGTATTTTATCAAGTGCGAAAAAGTGGACATCACGTTTCCATGTCTTCCCCCCCCCCCCGCGCTTACGTTGTATACTAGTTGCATCATTTATTGAAAACATAACTACCATTCAATAAAAACACAATAGACACAGCAATAGACAAACAAATAAAATCGAGAATGGAAGAGGCATCAGAAGCGAGAGTAAAAGAAAAAGAATAAGACTCAGAGGGACGTCAGTGAAAGAAACAAAGTGACAGCAGAGAGGACAGATATAGTAAAGGGAAATAAAGAGATAGAGATAGGGGACATCAAGAGAGAGAGAGACAGAGAAAAAAAAAGAGAGAGATGGAAATAAAGAGAGTGCACATAAATAGAGATAGAAAAGGAGATAAAGAGAGAGAGAAATAGAGAGAGGAATAAAGAGAAGGAAAGAGGGATAGGAGAAGGAGAGAGAGAGAGAGACCTTTATACGCCGTCATAGTGTGCGCACCATAATGCGCGCACCCGTATGATTTTACTTGTTAAACAAGTAGCGTATCCACCAAAACATATGCGCGTGCGCATACAAATTGAGGTCACTTCTTGGTCATTTGTACCATGTATGATGGGGGGACCTAAAGCTACGCACTTTGTTTCCAGCGGCTAAAAAGTCACATTTTCAATGATTTATGCGAATTTCTTTTATATATCTTGGTTCTACATACTCTTAAATTAAATCCCTGAGAAAATTACGACGGACAAATTTTAATAACATTAATTTTCAAGTCGATGTCGATACCCATGTCGAATTTGGTCGAAAAAATGAAAGGGTCCTAAAGCTACGCACACGTAATAAATGAATGCAAATCTTGATTTTTAAGCTGACTGACGTGAATTTGCAAATAGTGATAATATCACCAAAAAATAAATGAAAAGTACTAATTCTTTTTGGCGAACGTAAATGATAATATCGTTGCTTAGTCACACCAAAAGTTTGGCGCATTGAACGCGTCGCATTGCGCGTATTTGCCGGGTGCGTAGCCTTAGGACCTGCGTAGCTTTAGGACCCCTGACCATACTAATTACGAACTGGCTTTTTATACGAACCCTGCGTGTAAGTACAGTACAATAACGATAATAGCAATGATATTAGTGGGTTCTTGTCTAGCGTACATGTCTGTCTAGCGGCTCTAGCCTCTTGTCGAGGCCCTGGCGCTGTTGGAATCCGAATCCTTGGCGATATGGAGGCAAAATTTCTGGTGGCGAGCGAAGCGAGCCAGAAAAACCGAGGCGCTTGCGCCGAGGGCCTCTTAACACCCGATCTGAATTTCTTTTGTATTTCATTGTTTGGACGAAATTTTGGTCGGTGAAAATCATCCAATAAGCGCGAGCTACCATGACGTAATGTTAAATATTCATGACTCGACTGCACGCTATTTCTTACATATTAATTAATCGCAGCCCAAAATGGCGTTCAACGTTTCTTCCACGACGAGTGATGACGATATTTGTAAGAGCTTAGAATATGCCGCTAGAATGTTGAAGATTGACAGATTCAAAGATTTGCAAGTTGATGCAATCAAATCTGCACTTAAAGGACAAGATGTTTTTGTGAATCTGCCTACTGGCTATGGAAAAAGTGTTATTTTTCACGCGCTACCGCTCTGTGCTGATTACCTCCGTGGGCCAGGGATGGAGAGTGAGACTGCTGCTTCGCGAGGGCCAGGCGGATCCCCCGGGGCCTTGCCGGGCAGTGAAGTTGCTGGTAACTCCTTGGTTACATCATCTTCTAGTCTATCATCTTCATGAAGCATTTTGTTGATTATTTCCCCTTTGGTGTCTCTGATGAGAGACCAGGTGAAGTCGCTCAAGAAACGTGGACTTCAAGCCATCTATCTTGGGGACGCTTCGTCACAAGATGTGACTTTAGAAGGTATAATTTTGAATTTGACTCGGTCAAGATCTAAAAACTAACTGTGTTAGTGTTATTTGTTAATAACACTGTAACAGTGTTATGTTAGAATTTTTAAGTTCAATATTGTGACGTGTCCAGGCCTAATAGTCTCAATTTTTGTTCGTATTTCCGTGTAACATCTCGTACTCGCGTGATATTGAGCACTTTCTGTAAGCTTCACTTTCGAAAAAAAGCTTTGATCATAGACCAAGTCAACTTTTCAGAATTGATGGAGATGCATCTATTGGTGAACGGTGACTTTTATTGCCCTTACAAAAAAGTACCATGATAATACCATGGTAATACCGTGGTAAAAGTACCATGGTAATACTGTGTTTGAGTACCGTGGTAAATTGGGACCGTAATACCACGGTCATTTCATGGTACTGTATTACCATGAAAATACCATGCCATTACCACGGTGAAATCATGGTTTTACCATGGTATTACCGTACCATGGATCCATTGTAAAACGATGGTTTTACCATGGTTAAACCACAATAAAATCACGGTCAAAACCACAGTAAAACTTTGGTTTTACAATGGTTTTACCACAGTAAAGTTCCGGCGGAAACCACGGTAAAGCCATTGTAATTCAAGTTGGAAATATCAACTGCACGATTACATAACTTCCATTTATTTAATTTTAGTATTATATTGCATAACATATTACATACATGGTTAATAAGAAACTTAAACTACTAATCACACAAGCACAAGTCATCATCATTTTAACATCATAAATCACAATGCAGTATCATGGCCGTGCCATAGCCACTAGTTACCTATGGGTTTCAGTCTTATATACCAACTTGAGAATCTGTTACTTTTGGTAATGGTTAGTTAATTACAGTTTCTGTTATTATTAGAAAATATGGAAAGTGACATATTAAAATTCACTCAAGAAATATCTCGCAACTACTTTCATAATAAATATTTATGAAAAAAAATAATATTGCATTTGCCCTTTTCTTAAAATATTGAATTTTGTTTAAAATTTCACAAATATGCAAATGAAATACATGTATTCAAATGAGTAACTATGGTATTTCACCACGGTAAAACGACGGTTTAACCGTGGCATTACTACCATGGTTTTGTGACCATGGTTAAACCATTGCTGAAATGATGGTTATATTACCATAGTGATTCAGCTATGGTAAAACCATGGTTTAAATCATGGTTTTATTACCATAGTTTTTATCATGGTAAGACAATGGTTTAACCATTGTATTACTACCATGGTTTCTTATCCATGGTAAAACCATGGTTGAAATCATGGTTGTATTACCACGGTTATTTAACCACTGTAATAAACTGCTTTAACTATGGTTTTATTACTGTGGTCTTAGTGACCATGATTTCACCAAGGTTTCACCATGGTTTTATTACCACGGTATATTAACCATTGTAAAACCATGGTTTACCCAAAGTTCATCCATGGTTTACCCAAAGTTCATCCATGGTTTAACCAATGTCATGGATTAAAAACCATGGATTATGAGCGATTCATTGTAAAACCATGGTTTAACAATGATTTCTACGGTAAAACCATGGCAATTATTTACAAGGGTTCCTGATTAAGAGGTCTTTAGTCCCTCGGTCTCTTCTCAATGACATTTGAGCTAAATTGGGTCTGCATATTAATGGTTTACCCTCATTTTATCCATGGTTTATCCATGGTTATGATTGTAAAACCATGGATGATGATTGATTCATTGTAAAACCGTGGTTTAACCATGGTTTTATCATGGTTATGATGGTAAAGCCATGGTAATTTTTTACAGCGTTAACAGTGTTCATGGCACACTATTAAAATACCATGAATGTACATCATTTTTTCATGGTACATGATGAAAGTACCTCAAATATCTTGTAACATGATGAAGATACATGTGCTACGAATGTACAACGCTATTCATCATGGTACACTATAAAAATACCACGAATGTAAATCACTCTTCATATAGGTACATGATGAAAGTACCATGAATGCCATGGGACATGATGAGAGTACCGTGAATGTACAGTGCTAATCACGGTACACAGAGAAAGTACTACGAAAGGACAGTGCTATTCGTAGTACACAATGGAAGGACCATGAATTTACACCGTTATTCATGGTACATTATGAAAGTACCACAAATTTACAGTGTTTCCCGTGGTACAAGATGCAAGTACTACGAATGTACAGTGCTTTTCATGGTACGCGATGCAAATACAATGAATAAACAACGTTTTTCATGGTACATTATGAAAGTAAATCACATTTACAGCGTTATCCATGGTACAAGATGAAAGTACTACGAATGTACAATGTTTTTCATGGTACACGATGCAAATACAATGAATATACAGCGTTCTTCATGGTACAAGATGAGAGTACTACGAATGTACAATGTTTTTCATGGTACACGATGCAAATACAATGAATATACAGCGTTCTTCATGGTACAAGATGAGAGTACTACGAATGTACAATGTTTTTCATGGTACACGATGCAAATACAATGAATATACAGCGTTCTTCATGGTAATACTGTGGTGATACCGTGTGTACCACGGAATTACCATGTTTTCGTGGTATTATGGCGATAATACCATGAAAAACGTAGTATTACCATGGTACATTTTTGTAAGGGTGCCCATTCTTCATTATTTGTAAATATATGATGATCTCTTGAGAAATATGTACATTTGTCTTATTTCAAATTACCATGGTTTGTAAGCTAGAGATCGAATTCTTCATAATGTGCTTGTCTGTGAATGTATTTTGAGCAAGAGATTTACGTAATCCCCCCCCCCAAAAAAAAAAAAATAATAGACTAGTCCAGAACTGAAGTAAGAAATCCTTGAGATTTCATTGGCCAATTTGCTGGGCGATCGCCGCGGTAATCTAACTATTCACGTTTTCATGCATAATTCAGTAGGAAATCGTGCCTCATGAATATACATGTATAATTCAGGTCGGGTGTCAAGAGGCCCTCGGCGCAAGCGCCTCGGTTTTTCTGGCGAGCGAAGCGAACCAGAAATTTTGCCTCCATATCGCCAAGGATTTCAACAGCGCCAGGGCCTCGACAAGAGGCTAATGTCTGTCAGACTTGACACTCCTGGCGCTCCACAATACCCTGGCTTTAGCATGTTCGCACTTACGGCACTCTAGCATTTCAAGGAATTAATTCCTGCCAGGTATCCATTTTCCTCGCCTATGCCTATAATTGTCTTTAAATGATTTTCTGTAATAATATCTGTAATGCCATTGTCTTTTCTTTCTGTTGGAAATGAAATAAATACGAATTTGAATTTGAATTTGAATTATATGAGTATTAATGGTTGTTTACCAATGAACATATTAGCACACACATGTAGCTAAAAAGGATACCGAAACTACACAATGGGCCTAGGATAAAATTTTACATTTAAAAGGGTAATATAAAGGGTGATTTTCTTGTATTTTCTTTTATAGACCTGTTTTACAAGTGAAGAACTTCTCGATATATACGGTATCGATCACGAAGAGGATATCAACGAGGAACAGTTCAACGGACTTTCTCCTTCACTGGTGCAGCAGATCTTGAGTGGCGCATGCGCAGTCACAGAGAGCGACTCATCCAGCGTTCCACCTGCTCAAGGTTAGTATGAATATTAATCGTCTGTTGAGAGCCAGAAGGGTGTTAACTCTGTGTTGGGTTAACGCCCTTCTGGCCCCAAACAGACCTTTTCCTTCCTAATAAAATGAATCAACTTCTTTCACTTTGTTGCTCTTGCTCAATAAACAAGGCAGGGCGCCACCAAGTCACCGTAGTATTGTCGTGAAGTAGGGGAGAGATCAAGGGGGAGGAGGCTGTCATCATCAATAAATCTGTTTAGACCCCCCCCCCCCCTCACACACACACATGGAAACGGGATGTCCCCTTTTTCGCACTTGGTAAAATAGATCAGCTTTAGCTCAATTACGCGTCCAGAAACTACCTTTTGGAGATTCAACTCGTCGTAGGTTTCTTAATATTAGCTCAATATAAAAAAGTGAAGCAGTTTAGTAAAATTTGACTTTTCAGCTTTAATGTCATATGAATCAATCTTCATTTCTAAAACAATAAGTACCGTAATTTTAGATGTATTTCTTTTTTTCTTTGTGTTTTTATTAGATCAGGGGCCTGTTGCACAAAGAGTTGCGTTTAAACGCAACTCTTAAAATCAAACGCAAGTCCTGAATGCGCACTTCTGATTGGCTGAAATTAAAGTTGCGTTTAATTTTCCTGAGTTGCGTTCAAACGCAAGTTTTGTGCAACGGGCCCCAGATGTATTTCTTTTTATGTTATCCCCATTTTTGTGTGAGCGAGGACTGCTGGTCAAGGCCTTTTCTGCCTTCTGCTCTTGATAGCTTTAAGCCAAATTAGCCAAAGTCAAAAAGTGAAGCAGCAGCTGAAAGTTCAGATCATTCTGATATAAGTTCATTATCGATCAGTCTGAGCCATTTTTGATCATGTGACGTATCAGACCGCGCGTATATAAAGAGTTGCATCAGTCGCGTTGAATGAGGCACCGGGGCCTGGATTATGTGTTGACAAATTGTGTAGAGACGTATTCATATGCCCCGTTCTGACCTGCGTTTACGAGTGCACTTTTATAAGAGAAAAATGCCCCCTCGAAATATAGGGGTAACCTCTCTAGTCATAAGGACCGCTATTCATAATGACCATTTATTCATAAGGACCGCTATCCGTAACGCGTGACTAAATGTGGTTTTGTATGAATAGCGGTCCTTCTAAATAGCGAGCAAACCGTATACAAATTACCTCGCTATTCACAAGGACCTCCATCCATAAGGACCAATATTCATAACTATTCATAAGGACCGCTATTCATAACGCGCGTTAAAAGAATAATGGTTTTCTGTGAATAGCGGTCCTTATGAATAGTGAGCGGACCCCGAAATATAAATCTAATTTCAATGTTTCCTTCATTTTTTCACTATTTATAAAAGCACGTTACCATTACTATTATTATTATTATTGTTATTATTTTTATTATTATTATCATCATCACTATTTTGACTTCATTTCCATTCTTCTTCTTCTTTTTTTTTTGGGGGGGGGAGGGGGCAGTCCTGCGTATTTTACATTTTTACACTGTACCGCCAGATAAAATCTTTAACAATTATCAGTCTTTCATTGAAATTTATAACAAAGGTCAATCATCTTTGACCTGATATCACCTTTTTTTTAACAGCTTGGGGATACGGTACCCTAGCCGTTTTCATCATAAGCATGTTTGCTGTGCTTGGCGGGCTGTTCGTCCCGTGCATGTCCGACAGCTTCTACGACAAGACCATACAGACAATGATAGCTCTAGCCGTTGCGACGCTGACTGGTGATGCCGTCTTGCATCTTTTTCCACAGGTAAGCAATCACGTGGTTGTCCTAAGAAAGGATTATACATTCTCTCATTAATTTTTAGCTTCCCTGACTTTTGATGCTGCATTGAACCTTCTACCCCACACGACCCAGGTAAACATTTTGCGTATCCACCCTGAGAAGGGATTCCACCATCCTCTCATGAGTCTTTTGCCACATTGACTGGTGATGCGATCTAGCACCTTTTACCCTAACACACTCGGCCTGCTTATCCTGAGATATGATTAGCACTTTGCTAAGGAGACTGGGCAGGATATCCTGCACCTTTTACCACGTGTAAGTCATTGACACTGAAAAGGGGTTCCACCATCTTTTCATGAGCCTTTTGCTTATAGGCCGATCGGTGATTTTATTCTGCCCCTTCTATATCGGGTAAGACATTAGCGTATTCAACAGTCAGGGAGACAGGCAGTATGGGAGGACAAGGGATATCCTCCGTTATCAAGACATGTATTCCGCATGGGTGAACACACGTGTTCTTTGAGCCACGCTGTTCGCTCCGGGGCTGCGTAGAAAGTCTATGAGAGCGAATTTTTCGATTTGACTTCTATTGCCTTATATTTGACTTTAATATCTTAGGTCTGTTATTAAATGCTGTGACAGTACAACGTTTGTTAGTACGTTTATATTGAATTCCGGTAAAGATGGATAATGAATTCTAACGAAACTAAATAAAAGTTAAACACTCAATGTTCAAAAGGTCATTCTCAATCTCTGACAGACGGTTGGTCTCCATGGCCATGAACATGGGGTTAATGAAGGTCATAAACCTACCAGCCCGGAGATGGCTTACGTCTGAAAGTATTTCATTGTTGAGAACTTGAGATCGCTATCCATGTCTTTCTACGAAAATAATCTAGATTTTAGTGAAAATATCTTCCACCGTCATAACGAATCTAAATGTCAATTCAATGAGTTACTAAAATCAAGATTAGAAATGTCAGAGTACCGCACCCCGGAGCCCAAACCCGCGAACTTTACATCTTCCGCCAGGTATTTAAACAATTCGGCATCTCTACATTCATTAACACGAATACACAATTACAAAGACTTTGCAGAAATCAAATTTGGGCCACTTTAAAAGCCTTTTCCATTACTTTTTGAAATGTGCGAACTTAACCCTTTGCCTAAGGGAACAGGGTGGTCCCTGTACTAAGCCTATGGGAATGAGAGAATTCAGTAGTCATCGGGTTAACACAAACATAATACACAGTCCTAACATGATTTCCATAGGCAGTGCAATATGGTATTGGAAGGGTTCTAATAAAGATTGGTTTCTCCAAAGTCCTTTCGATCGTGTTCGATCATTAATTAATTGATTGATTGATTGATTGATTGATTCATTCATTGATTCATTCATTTGGTGTATTGAAATAAAACAAGAGCTGAATAAATGTAGTTCAATTTAGAATGGTAAGACCAGGGGCGGCGCTACAGGGGGGGGGGGGCAGAGGGGGCGACCGCCCCCCCCCCCCCCTATGATTTTTCAAGTAGTGAAAAAAAGAAAAAAAAAAGAAGAAAAAGAAGGAAGAAAAGGGAAAAAAAGGGAAGAAAAAAGAAAGAGGAGTATTAAAAAGAGAGGTCTTAAACATATAACTCAATATTACCCCTGTTATTTAATGGAGAAAAAATATGACGTCATCTTTAGGTCGTCTTGCCCCTCCTATCAAAATACCCTGGCGCCGCCCCTGGGTAAGACATACATAATCAATAAGAAAAGGGTTTGAAATTTAATTAAACAATTAAACTAATATAGTACATAAATATCACATTAACAAACAGAAGGGGGAAAAGAAATATAACAACATTTTATGAATAATTAAACATTTTCTTGCCAAGAAGCGTAGGAAGAAAGGGAGAGAAAATGGGTAGAAGAAAAAGTTTAGCAGAGAGGCGGAGAGGAGAGGGGAGAGGGAAAGAGATAAAAGAAGAGAGAGAGAGAGAGAGATAATTAGAGAGGAGAGAGGGAGTGAAATAAACTGAGAGAGAGGAGACAGATGGAAAACAGAAGCATAATAACCAGTGACGGATTAAACGGGATTAACAACTAGAATCATGTATGTATGTATGTATTTATTCATTGAACTTCATTGACATATCCATCAATATTTTGCTCGAATATAACATTAATAGTAAGAACAATAATAATAATAATAATAATAATAATAATAGGAGTAACTTAGTCATGACAAAAACAGAACAATATATCGTGAGTATAGCATTCAAAACAAACAAACAAACAAACAAACAAACAAAAATACTCATAATTGATCAACTAGACATGCTCTTTCATGAAATATAAATTATCAGATTATGTACAAGTAGTGTAAGGTGATGAGAAAAAGAGCCATTAAAAGAATTATATACATATACTTATACTATATATAGATATGTCTAATAATAAACAATTTAAAGGTTACCACGTTGATCAATAGTGTATCGCAAAAAATTGGCAAATTCTTTTATGAGATCGTCTTCTTTTAGTGACATTATAAATATGAATCTCTCCAAACTGTTTATGTTTTCAAAGTTATCATTGAGTGCTTTAAGATTATCAAAAAACATTTCTCTTCTTATTCTAAATTTATCACATTGCATGACATAATGGAATTCGTCTCCTACTGTTTGCATACTACATTCTTCACAAAAACGTATATTCGCTGGTATTTTGTGAGGGCGATGATATCTTCCTTTTTCAATTGGTAGGTTATGTGAGCTTATGCGAAGTTTGCAGATGTTTTGTCTTATGTTTCTATCAGTAAGAATTTTTAGATATTTTTCTTCGTTGATGGAAGTTTTGAATAATCGATATGTCCGCAATTTGTTACCCTCTCCATTGTTTTTATCATGGAAAAGATCAAGTTTTATTTGGTTATCAAATATATCTTGTAGCTTACCCTCACAGTGGGAGACGAAGTTGTTTTGCGTCATTTGTACATCATCTGGTTCACACATTTCTATATCATTACAGATGTCTACGGTATCTAAAATCTTTTTTATGTTTCTTAACCAGCAATGCTCCTTGATTTCATAGAGTTGTTTGTTTTCAATATAACTATCATACAATATAGTATCTTGATCAATATTACGCATTCTTATCCAGTACTTAAGAGTGTTAATTAAAACCTCAATAATAAGAGGATATCTTCCAAGTTCAGCAATAACGCCGATATTACTACTTTTGCGATTCATACCAAGCATATGTTTACACCATTGAAGATGGATTTTTTCGAAATTCGGTTTGAAATATAGTTTTGTTTTGTTTGCTTGTTCTGAGAAGAGCTTGCTGCAGACCATTGTACTACCCCATATTTCCGATCCGTATAATAAAATAGGTTTGATCATACTATCAAAGCAGCGTGTAGAAATTTTAATGTTAGGAGTATATTTGCCAAACGATTTGTATAATTTAAAAAGGGCTTTTCTTCCTTTATCGGCTAAATGTTTTGTAGCTTGCTTAAACAAGCCATTACTGCATACTACAATCCCGAGATATTTGAATTCTTTTACATTCTCAAGAATATGCCCATTCATCCAAAAGTTTTCTTTTATTAAATTCCTTGAATTATTATTACACACCATAATTTTGGTTTTAGAATGATTAATTTCCAGCTTCCATTTCTTACAGTACTCATTCAATTGGTCCAAACAATGTTCCATTCCTTTTTTGGCAGTTGAAAAAAGAACAATATCGTCTGCATACATAATGCAATTAAGGATTCTTTCATTCAACTCTACGGGACTGCTTTTCTCTCGATCAAAAATATCGGGGATATCATTCAGGAATATATTAAAGAGAGTAGGACTGATTACACAACCTTGTTTAACTCCAATATTTGTACGGAAAGTTGGAGTCAACCCCTCATTTAATTTTACACATAGATTGCATTTTGAATACATATTCTTTATAACACTGTAAAATTTATTCCCGATACCCAGCTCTAATAATTTATACAAAAGACCTTCTCTCCATACACTATCAAAAGCTTTTTTAAGATCGACAAAACAAATATATAGCCCGTTCTTGCTACCATTTTGGTTATGTACAATATATTTATCTACAATCGTTTTTAAAACGAAAATGTGATCCGATGTCCTAAAACCACTCCTAAATGCAATTTGGTTTGGTTTATACATCTGTTTAGCTTCTATACATTTTACCAAACGTTGATTTAGAACTGAACAGAATAATTTGCCCAAATGACTAGATAAGCAAATCCCTCTGTAATTCGAAGGGTCGTCTGCTGGACCTTTTTTCAATAAGGGTTTAATCAGTCCAACTGACCAACTATCGGGAAAGTATCCACTTGTAAGAATGAGGTTATACAGTTTTGCAAGCAAAGGGGAGAAAAAGTATTGCCCCACTTTCAACATTTCATTTAGTATAGAGTCATTACCAGGTGATTTATTACGTTTCAATTTTCTGATACAGCTTATAACTTCCTCAGCTGTTATATGAAAATCTAGCTCTGTGAAAGCTTTCTGGAACGTACCATCGTTTAAGGATCGTTCAATTCGCTTCTGTTCGTCATTTAGAATCTTTTCTTTATTCATTAATTTATGAAAATAGTCGTACCACTTTTTTTCAGGTATCTTATCAGTATCTTGGCCTTTTTTTGTGGTGAGGTCTTCTAAATCTTGGATTAGGTTCCAATATTCTTTAGAGTTATTTTCATACATTCTCTCTAGTTTATCAATAATTTCATTTCTTTTCTTGTTAATATTTTCTTTTAGTCTTTTTTTAAGTGCTTTTTTCGATAAATAGTATTCCGACCTAAGTTGCTTATCAAAAGGATTTCTACAAACCTCTTTGCAAAGTCTCTTCACTTTTTTGCTAAGTGTGAAACTGCTTTTATCGTGAATCGCATTTTTAACTTTCTTCCTGTTTTTCCCCTTTCTTTTTCTGAAGTGTATAGACGATATCATAGCTTTATCTGCATTAACTAGAAGATAAGATGTAATGTCTTTTACAGCGCAGTCTATACCCGTACTGTTTTCTTCATAAATATTACTTGTTAGTTGCGTTAACTGATCTCTTGAGCTAATGAGAGCATTTCTAAAAAGCTCATCGCTTATAGACGAATTCCACTTATATATGCGGGGATGTGGTGACAATTGGAATTCAGTTGTGTCCTCAGATACTTTATTAGATGTATAGTGTGCACTAATGCTTAATTCAATCGGACAGTGATCCGAAAATACAGAAAGATCTTTTACCTGAAAGTATGTCACATCATCAAATATATCAGCGTCAACTATCGCGTAATCTATAACACTTGGGATATGACCATTCACTTCATAACAAGTAAATTTCCCCGACAGGTCTCCTAATTTTCTACCATTAAGAATAATCATATCACAATCTAAGCATGTATCAATAATGTCTTTTCCTCTTTTATCTAATTTTCTTGTATCTTGATTTGTCCTAATTGGGGGTATGATACCAGCAAATGAGGGAGGGAGCAAGGGAGGGAGAGCCCCGGTCTCGTTGTCAAACTGGTCAAATGGATTGTAATCAAGTTCGGTATTAGTGTGACCATTAAGGTCTCCCATTATCAATATTTTCCCCTCGTTCTTATATTTTGCTATATCATTTTTAATAAGCTGTAATAAATCTACATTGCTTGAGAAGGTAGAGTTTTCTGGGCTGATGTATGCAAAACACATAAAAACGTCATTCTCTAATTTAAAACTCTTTTTTGAAATTTTGATCCAAATGTATTCACTTGAAGTGTGGGGAAGTATAGTAATACCCTTCTTCAAGGTTTCTTTTATGTACAAAGCAAGACCACCAGAATCCGATTTAGCTCTCTTATTCCTTTTCCTACAAACAACAGTATATACGTATCCCTCTATATCGAGGTTTTCATTACAATTTGTTTTCGTTTCAGCAATACAAAAAATATCATAACGTTTGGCAACTTGAACAAAATCTTCTACGTTAAGAAGTGATGTCTTTTGTATACTATTAAAGCGCTTATGAAGTCCGTTTATGTTCCAATAGCATATTTTGATATTCTTATTAGTAATGACGGGAGACATATCAATAACTTATTTAATGTTTAGTATTTTTAGAGTATTTCTTTAGTGCATAGCTCCGTTCGACAGCGTAACGGAGGTTTGCAGCTAACACTCTTGTACCATTCTGGTTCAGATGATACCTATCGTATTTGAACAAACTCTCAATTATTGATCCATTGTGGACAAGGTTAATGCATTAATCCTTTTAATACACAATGTGACACACCTTAATGTCACAAACAAATTTATGATTGAAGTTTGACGATCCCAATATTAAATACATTTCATTTACTTTCATACAGGCTGTAGGGCTCCATGATCATGATCACGTGGATGATGAAGGTCATACACCTACCAGTCCTGAGATGGCTTACATCTGGAAGTGTCTCGTTGTAGAGATGGCTATCTATGTCTTCTTCGTCTTCGAACAGATAAGTACCATGAAGGTAGGCGGCCATTTTTATAATCAAGGTCATTTCAATTTACATGGCTTTCTTTTATGTACAAGTTAGATCCTGTATCACTCTTTTTTTTTTTTTTTTTTTTTTTTTTAAATAGCACACATGCACACGTTGGTATCAATATGCCTATAGCACTTCATTTATTTGATGTACGATAAAAAGAGCAATGTAGATAAAATGCCTTGTCTAAGGGCATAAGTGCCGTGCCGGGGATCGAACGCCCTATCCTCGCATCTCCAGTCAAGCGCCATAAACCACTGGACCACGGCACTTCCACAATACTGGAATTACATGTAATATCGTTTGAACTTTCTTTTCAAAACGTTGTTCTTTCTTAGTTGTAGATTTCAACATTTCTTTCACGTTTATTGAAGGATGATTTCAAGAGTAGGGTAAATTATCAGAGCACATAGTATCTCTGCATGGTGCAGACCTGTTATCTATTTATTGCAAGTTGTATATTATTTGGTTTCCATGGCCTTGAAAAGAGGCCGGGATGCATTATGCTGGCTTCACCTGTATGTTGGATACATCGCCCCAAGCTTTTGCTTTTAGAGGTGTATCCTCCAACTATGTATGTACCACATGAATGTATATTTTATCATATTTTTGTTAAAAATACATGTACATTATTTTGTTCTTTTATTACTCTGTACACTTAATATATTGAATAGCTGGAATAAATGTCATTAAATTGAGTTGAATTGAAGATATATGATGACGTCTACCGCAGCGAAATCTCAGTTGTACAAAAGCGTTATACCCTACACCTAATGGGAGGTCATTATTGTTACTTTTTGAATATTGATTTCAAGTTTTAGTATCAATAATTTCGTTTTCTCTCTTGCAGTTTTGCGGTCATTCTCACAGTCACTCATCGGGTATGGAGATGACATCGACGGGGCAACATCGGCGTAACGTGTCGGTGCGACCATCGTTCAAGATTGGTGTAACCAACTCAGAATCTAAAGCCGAACTAGTAAGCATTAATCACTTAATCAAGGAGAAAGTACTTTTTTCTTCCCTTTTTAAAATCCTTTTGTTACTTGATCTTTTTAAAAATGTTTAATTACATTATCTTGCTTTCATTAATCGATTAATGTCTTGAAGGGGATGTCGGAGAGCACATCCCCCCCATATATATATATATATATATATATATATATATATATATATATAAAGAAAACTGCTAAAAGCGTTTGTAATGCATTGTGGCCAATTTTATTTTTCTACTCAAGGCAACAGAGAGAGAGAGAGAGAGAGAGAGAGAGAAAGAAAAGATGAAGGAAGAATATTGCCCCTTTTTCCCTTTTTTTTTTTCAACGGAGGACATGAACTGTCCCCTAAAATGGTTTTCTCCCGAACTGTTATTCTGGAAAATGAATATATAAAGTGAATTCTTTGATTCTTAAAGTCTGTGATCTCTGTTATTCCATAGACAGATTGCGAAGCTACAGCGGAAGAAATCACGACACCCGAAACGAATTGCTTTATAGTGGGTAAGTTTAGGTTCCTTATTCCTTTATAACGTATGAAAATAATTTTCTAAAGCAGCTTAGCACCTTATACATGTTATAAGTGCCGTTGTGGTAGGGGTAGCGGATATGTTTTAATGCCTAACACATTTTAAAAGCATTTGCCAAGTTTCCGCCTTCCCCTGGCCGTTAGCCCCTGTACAAAAGTATATCGAGGGTTGTTATTATATTTTCTAATATTATGATACTTCGTAAAGCGCAGTAAGATATATTTGTATAGTAGCTGCGCTATATAAATGGATAATATTATTATAATTGTTTATTATTATTATTATCAACTGGATCAGCATCACAGTTTTAGAAGACTATGATAGAGTGGACCATTTTAAAACAATTTTATTGTAACTCTTGCTATTAACCAGTCATTCGATTCCAGTTCGCCTCAAATCAGTCTTCCTTCTTTGATATGAAAATTAAGTACAAAATTATTTCAAATTTTAATAGAATGATAGAGTTTGTGTCAGAGTGATATGATGTATCATGATATGTCAGTTGTCATAAAATAGGTATTCGGACTATATTTTAAATAATTAATCATTCTTTCCACAACAGGTTGCAATCCTGTAGCAATGATGATAATCCTCGGTGACTCGCTTCATAACTTCGGAGACGGGCTCGCCATAGGTGCAGCATTCACAGTAAGCGTTGCAGCCGGTCTCTCAACAAGTATAGCTGTCCTCTGTCATGAAGTACCGCATGAACTAGGTAAACGACTCATATGATCGAGGCCGGTGATGATAATGCTGATGATGGATATGATGGGGATGGGGATGAGGTGATGAAGGTGGTTGATAATGGTGATGATGATGGTGATGATGAAGGTGATGATGGTGGTGATAATGATGATGATGATGGTGATGGTGATGTTGATAGTGGTGGTGATGGTGAAGAAGGTGGTGGTGATGATGATTATGATGGTGATGAAGGTGGTTGATAATGGTGATGATGATGGTGATGATGAAGGTTATGATGGTGGTGATAATGATGATAATGGTGAAGATGATGGTGATGATGGTGGTGATAATGATGATGATAATGATGATGATGATGACGGTGGTGATGGTGATGGTGGTGGTGATGGTGAAGAAGGTGGTGGTGATGATGATGATGGTGATGATGATAATGATGGTGGTGATGATGATGGTGGTGATGATGATGATGGTGATGATGCTGATGGTGATGTAGATGATGATGGAGGTATTGGTGATGGTAGTGATGATGATGAAGGTGGTGGTGATGGAGATGATGATGGTGGTATTGGTGATGGTGGTGATGATGGTGATGAAGGTGGTGGTGATGAATATGGTGGTGATGATGATGGTGATGAAGGTGGTGGTGATGATGATTCCGATGGTGGTGGTTATAATGAACTGGAGAATGAGGATTATGGTGATGATGGTGAGGGTGATGATGCTGATGAGGGTGATGCCGATGACGATGCTGATGATAAGGGTGATAGTTGTTGATGAAATAATGATGATGATGATGCTGTTACTGATGATGAAATGATGATGATGAGGATGATGGTGATGACGATAAAAATAACGATGAGACGAATTATGAGCAAGAGGATGATTAGTATGCTGACGAGTACTAGTACAAGTATTTCGATCTTAGAGTTGAGTGAAAGTAGGCCTACATAGTACTCTGTCGAATTTAAGTTTGCCCTTTTCTATGTAATAGAATACATCATTTATACATTATTTATAACTTGGGTACTTCTAAAATTAATTACATGTGCATTTACTGGCGCTGAATATTATTCTATTCGAGTTATATTTTTTCACTAGGTGATCTGGCCGTCTTGATGAATCAAGGCATGCGACTACAGACGGCTCTCCTGCTGAACATGTTGTCCGCCTGCTCGGCATTCATCGGATTATGGATCGGGATCCCACTCGGTCAGACCGATGTGGCTAGGGAATGGATCTTCGCCGCTGTCGCTGGGATGTTCCTCTACGTAGGACTCGTTGATATGGTAAGCTGCTCGAAGTTTCCTGAAACCATCCGATCCAAAACATCACGAAGCATCCCGAAGCTGTCTCAAACTTCCCGAAAATATCATATATATATATATATATATATATATATATATATATGGTAAACATAATGTTAACTTCCTTTATTCTGGTCGATGCCCCAGATATCACCAATGTATTTGATTACAATTTCCAGTTGATTGTACTGACATCTTAGGATCCCAAAAGAACATGTTCATCTCATATGCATTCTTTCTATTGAAATTAAATTGTTAACATGAGCAATATAGTCTTTCCTCTCCATATAGCTTTTGGGCATATATTTTCTTATTCGTACAAAGTCAATCTAATTTGATGAACATTATACATCAGAAATGCTTTTTAGTGACAAGATATAGAAGACAAGAGAGAATATATTTGTCTACTGAGATTCGAAGATCTTAAAGTTGTCTTAAATTCAACTGGCCGTTGTGGCGTGCGCTTGTAATCCAGCTAACAGTGGAAGTTATAAACTGATTCAGCGGACCCAGGTTCGAGACTGAGTCACGTCTTTCGGATGGTGATGTTAAAAGTCGGTCCCCAGACGTAAATAATCATATCTGATTGATACACATCTGTAAAAACCCAATTACACACACATACCCTCACACACACACACACACACACACACACACACACACACACACACACACACACACACACAAAACCTCTAAAATAGCGCCATATTTTGATAGGATATGGGAAATGTCAGTGGGTGTCATATTTTCCCCATCATCCAACATTCTCCCTGGTAGGAGCTTAGAATGTACTTACAGCCAATTTTTACTTTTACAAGTCTAAAATAATAGTTTGAATTTAAAAATTGCCTTTTTTCCAAATGAGTTATTTTCAAAATAAAATCCAACTAATCTGTAATTGTAATCTTATTTGCATCGATTACTTAGGAATGACCACAATAATTATTGCAGGGGGGCTCAACTCCGCTTCTGCATCCGGCTTTCCATGGGGGCATTTCCGGCGGGTCAAAAGTGCACACTGCTCCCACATTTCATGTATTAGCCTATGAAGCCGAAATTTTTCCAGTGTACCAGCGAAAATCAGATTTTGGCCTGCGCGCAGCGCGTAAAAGTATTGAAATTATAGATATGAATATTCATGAACTTTTTCAGCTAATTAACATAAAATAAGACTTGTATTGTAGCTGTGCAGCCAAATGGGAAGCAGTAGATTATAAGATGATGATGAAGAAGAAGATTTAGGAAGAAGAAGAAGAAGAAGAAGAAAAAAAAAGAAGGAGAAGGAGGAGAAGAAGAAGAAAAAGAAAAAGAAAAAGAAACACCGAGTCTGAGAAGGAGAAGAAGGAGAAGAAGAAGAAGAGAAAGAAGAAAAAGAAAAAGAAAAAAAAAGGCTGAGTCTGAGGAGGAGGAGGAGGAGAAGAAGAAGAAGAAGAAGAAGAAGAAGAAGAAGAAGAAGAAGAGGTAGTAGAGGGGGAGGGGGGGGGGGGGGTTGGGGGTCTCATCACAAAGATCTCCCATTCTCAAAGTCTACGACTTACAGAAGGCAGCTGTACTGGGCACAACGCGACTCGTTAAGAAAACGCTTAGACAATAGATCAACTACATTGCAAGTTGCAATTGATAGAATTTAGTGCTTTTTGTTAAAGTAAAGTTTTTCAAGGATACACGGACTTAATCCTTTTCTGCAGATGCTATAGGGCCTATTAATAATCAGAAGTGACACTATGTTGTCACGATGGGAGGGGAAGGCCCTGGCCACGACAAAGGGCAAACGGTTTCCCCTCAAAGGAAAATTAAATATTCACCCTCAGGTTCCTAAATTTAATCTTTTGTCTCCCTAAAATTTAATGATTGAGACTTCAATTGAATTAACTCTTGCCACTTCCTGCATCAATTGGAATCATCATTTATTTATTTTTTCATTTTCCCACTTTTCTTTTCTGTTGTAGCCCTCCTGCAATATCAAATTTCCCTTTACTGACCCATTCATTCTCTTCTGCCTTGCAGATTTGGCATATCTGAAGTAAAACTGAATTACACCCCCCCCCCCCCCCCTCGGGTAATATGAGTAAAACGAGTCCATCAACAGAAACCCCACACACAACACTTAGCACTTTCTTACGAAAATCAGTCTATCATCCAGTAATCCAAGGTTGCATAAGCCGTATTACAGAAATCCACCATCACACTTCAGAAGACATACTACATTGTATAATATTATTGTGCCTGCATCATTATCATCACATCTTTCACAAAATTATGGGGAAAAACAACAGAAAAAGTTTTTCAGTGTGAAATGATGTTTATTAAAATAACTCAATTATCAACATAAAAAGTAACGCTCTCTTCAAATGCTACATACAGATTATAACATTTAGTTCATGGACAACAAATCATGGGGCAGGGGGGGGGGCAATACCAATTTCTATTTTTTGTTTCTATTCTTTTTTGCAAACAAACAATTTTATATTCTTCTAACGACATCTGATATAGGTGGATTGTAATATATATCCATGTCCAGCCTTTCAAACTATCATTAGAATATACAAGACATAAAAGTACAAAGAGATCACCTTATACTGCCCAATATGATATAAGGTCATGTTTGTCCAAATATTGGTAGTTTTGAAAATTTGGGGGCGGGCTAAAACTCCCAAGCGCCTGATTCGTCTGCCTAGAAACATACCCCAGATTAATTCCACGTAATGATTGCACAGATGAAAAAAGTGAACGAATTACAGATTCTAGAACCATTTGTGTTGAAAGAAATAGAATCATAGCTATCTCAGGATAGCTTCAAGGAGCTGATGAAAAGGATTATCACTTCAAGGTTAAAGATAAAATAGAATATCATGATTTTAAATCTGAATGCACTACTTATGCTTAAATTTATAAACATAAGTTGCATTAAAGCTGATTAACCAAAATCATTTTTTAATCATAATATAGTCATGCAACATTTTTCAAAATCCTTTTCTAATTACTTTGGAATTAAAAGAAAAATTATTTGAATTTACAAATTTATTGGTTATATTTAGAATTTAAAACTGCATTAGCCTTACGTGAAATGGGATAATTGAATGTGCATACAAGGTTTTTTATTGTATTTAAGTGTGACAATAGTTTAAATTGATTATCCCGTAATTTAGACCAAAATATCAATCTATATGATAGTATCAAATAAAAGGAATCGTATGATGAAACTTATGAAAAAATGAAGAACAACAGAATACATAAGAAATCCATAAAACAATGAAATACATGCAAGAGTAATGACTTTCTCCTAATCATGTTTCAAATGGGCCAGTTATGCCAACTACAAGTTTTTTTAATTACAGACACATTAACATGGACATATAGACCTACAAAAGGGACATCAGTGGTAGCCAAAGTATTCAAAGTATTCAAAAATTACAAATTTGGGGGGGGGGTATCTATAAAGGGTCCAAAAGTAAAATGTCAAGTGATTGCAATAAGGGCCATTCAATAGCCTTGATACAATCCCCCCCCCCCCCCAAGTCAGATTTATTGGTCAAGTTCGACACACACACCCAACTTTACAAATCTGCTTGTTTCCCCTTTAAATAGCTCTTTCCAATTGACCCATATTTTGACATTCAATAGTTCAATGTCCAGCTCTGAAATATATGCATCTTTAGAATATTTAATTATTTGCCATTATGTAAATTAGCAATAAATATCTCTTTAAAAAAAAAAATCAAACTTGAAATAATAATACAGATAAAGAATACTTTGATCCTTTATGACTCCAAGACATTACTTCACATTCAACAAGCTTTGTAGCTCATGAGCTTCCTTGGACAACCTGCATAATGAAAACAAAAAGAAAGAAAAGAAAAATTAAACTTCTTGTAGACTGTAGACTGGATTTTAAAGAAGGAACAAATGGGTACATCTCTACTTTTTATGTTACAATTTATTTTTCTTCTTCAGATGATAGAAATGTAAATCTAAGTTTAAATCTTTTAACAGAAGTAAATATTTTCCATTACAAATTTGATCCAAGACTAAGACCAAGACCTCTTGTAAACTTCGAAATGGTTAAATCAGTCAGCAGGTACAATCAAAATGATTTACTGGACTTCAGAAATCGATTATGACTGTACAGATTAGGGGTCTAAGAAAACACGTACACGCCTAATGAGTTTAAATACTAGGCCCTATAAGTATCATAATCTTACAGAGCTACTACTAGTAGAACTACGTCATTTACACTTAGATGTCTACATTTTCAACAACAACAACAACAAAATTTACCTTGCCAGTTCAACCTGGGTTTCCTGCAGTGAGTGGATGACAAAATCTACAGCCCAGGTAGGGTTCATCATGGTATTGGATGATCTAGCCCTGGTCCTGGTCCTGGTCCCCCTGTGACTGTGTTCCACTGCTTTGGTCCATTTATCAATGTCGATGATAGCTCTGCAAAATTTTTTTTTAGGATCGTGGTTGTAATAAAAGCATAGATCTACTGTCTAGATTTATATCAGATATCACAGATTATACTCTCAGTCTCAGATCTACTGACTGTCTAGTCTCTAGTGTCAGTGGGGACTCGTCAATGGTTGTCACGACACAAAAGAGGGTAGAGTCTAGACCTAGACCTATTTCAGCCAAGTCCAAGCCAATGATCAAATTGAGACCACTCTTGTCTACTCTTACTAATAGTAGCAGCCTTAGGTTATGGAAACTAAAGTCTAAAGAACATGTTAATAAGGGTCCAGAACGGAAGACATTGCCATTCAAATTCTATGTAGATCTTTCTGGACCCTACCTAAACAAAGTCAAAGTTCAAAGCGAAGGTCTAGGCCTAGCCATAGCCAGGACACCTGCAACATTTTACTCTCATAGGCAAAGCGCAGTAGCCTAGCCGGCCAGGATCGGCGAACCCAAAACTAACAGACCGCTGGGCGAGATCTTACCCAGCGCGGCCCAGAGTGAGGATCTTGCGCATTCAGTGTTGTGATCAATTTTGAACAGGTCTACATCTACCTCAGATTGTCGGTAATGAAGTCATGCGCTTTACTTTTTTGGTTTGAGCACTATCATAATATACAGATCTACGGAAAAATTTCTGATCTTTTCGAAAATATTTCTGATCTTTTCGAAAATATTACCAGTACCGTATATGCACCAGTAACCGATAGATTTCGAAAATTCTTCAAATATCAGGAAATGTATAATTTATCTTAATATCTACTATTTCATACTATGATGCAAAAATTCTGGACATAATAATATCGGAACTCACTCCCAAAATCTTTCGTCGACAAGCGCTGGCGACCCGATAATGTCGCGAGCAATTCGTGCACCAGTAGCCGATCTGACTACACCAGTAGCCGATCGGGTACTGATAGATGACGCTATTACACAATCCTCAAAGCAGTTTTAGCGACCTACAAACTGTATTACTTCACCTTTTTGTCTCATTCTACCGTTAAACTGAAGCTGAAATCCTCCGCTTTCGTATGATGTGTTTCATTCACGCGAAGGTGGTCCGACGCTCACGCAGCGATCGAATTGCGCAATGCTACATCGAGACCAGTTTCCGGCCACTATCGCGCGCTATGTTATTTACACACTGAACAGTCATAATGGGCGCGGCGGTTTGTTTGGCTTAAATTGGACAAAAATTTTAAAATATTTTTCAGAATTATGTTTGCGTTTGTTAATTTCATTTTTTTGAGGGGTGCGTGTACCAATAACATTGTTTCCCATTAAAGAAACATTTTTATTGAAAATGTACTGCTTGGATATATATTTCGACTCAACTCTCAAATCTAATTATCTTTCTCTTATCTCTTTTTTCTTTGTCTGAATATTGTAAAGAAAATTTTATCTTAGTGATTTTCTTTCCTTCGTTACTAGTTATAGTCGGAATATTTGGGGGAAATTTCATTGCCCCCCCCCCCCCCGGCATTTTATGATTGATTACTTTTGTTTTTATGCTTTCTTTTTCAATTGTAATTTTATTTTTAGTTTTGCTTTGTTTCGTTTTTTTGTTTCGTTAATTTGTTTTATTTGTTTTGTTTTTGTTTAGTTTTGTTTTGTTTTGTTTTGTTTTGTTTTGTTTTTTTTTTTTGGGGGGGGGGGGCTTATTAGAATGGAAATCGGAGCCCCTCCCCCCATTTAAAAAAAATCCCATATACGCCCCTGGAGTTGAATTATTATAAACTTGGCATGCTTTAGAATTATTTAGTCTATCTTATCTTTTCATTTCCTTTATTTTTTTATTTTATAACAAGAGGAATGTAGATGAATTCAATAGAGAATTCGATAAGCTATTGCTTAGTTGGATAAATTTATGTTCGTTTTATAATTTCACTGAAATATATGAATACCAATGTCAAGTTCAGCTTTTGATATTTCTTTAATATTTTTTTGTGTGTGTTGGAAATAATTTGGGCATGATCCAGGAGAATGTGACAAAGACCCCCCCCCCCCCCCCCCCCTTTCCATTTATGAGATGCTCTCAGAGCTGTCTCCCCTTTTCCTTCTTTTAATTCTTCCTCGGAAGTTAACTTATTTTTTTCTTCATTTCATTTTTCTGTTGCTCCATCATCATCATCATCATCATCATCAGATACAGTGTATTCAGATTTTCCGACAAGGATGATAACTGATCATCAGACTTTCAAATTTTTCAAATTTGCTGTTAGAGGTTAAACATTTAGTCTGTTTTAAAGGCGGGGGGGGGGGGGGTGGTCATCATTTTGCGGTTTGCCAACAGGCTATAAAAATCACTGATTTTGCCAACGGAAATGCTTGAATAGGAATGTCAGCCTTTCCTCCCTTAGCGATGTCCATTGTCATGTAGCCCATTCGCTCAAAACAGTCAATCCGGGTCTGTTTTAGCATCAGACCATGTTTATCAAGGTTTTATCATATAACTTTTCAGACTCCTGTAATGTCATCATTCTGCCTCTTCTTTATTGATGAAAGTAATATTTTCAAGACAATTTAGATTTGAGATATGAATTATTCCATCTCTCCTCTCTCGCTCTTTCTCGCTGTCAATTTTGAACTCTTTTTAAAATGAAAGTTGTATTAAATTTGTCTAAAGTTGTTTTCGAAAGAGATTTGTCCAGGGGCGACGTTAGCGGTGCACCCCCCCCCCCTCCAAAATCTGTGTCGGCAAACCTCATAATGATATTTTAAATAGTTTTGAGTGAGGTCGGCAAATCTATTTAAAAAATATGAGCAGGCCTATACATGATATATATGATATATATGATATATATATATATATATATATCGGAGAAGCTGTTCTTTCTTTGTTCTCGGTTATTAATGGAAAAATTTCCAGACTGATGTAAATTTGGTCCGATACGACCCATCCCTATTCCTTACCCTCACCCTTCAAAAAGTTTCATTGATGTCCCTAACTTAAAATAAAGGCATTATATATGCCAACAAGAATGGCCTAAAACTAATACTAGTTTTAAAACGCAAGGGTTTTATAAAATGAATAAAGAGCGGGGGAGGGGGGGGGGGGGAGATGCGACTAAACCTCAGCTTCAAACATTATCATGTTGGTGGGGATGTATAGGGCTAACGACCCTTCTTTACAGGAAAATGCGCCGTATTCTGTATCACTCATTCTCGCCCAATTCATTAGAAGCATGATTGATAAGAGATCTTAAAGCATTTGGCCACTGATTTTTGAAAACCACATTAAAGGTTGACCAGGCGAAGGTTCATGAAGAGGGGGGGGGGGGGGGGGGTAACAAATTTGATTTCAAGAATGTGTCCATTTTGTTCTTAGATTGCTCCCGAAAGTGGGGCAAATTTTTATGGGGGAGGGGGCAAGTATACGGTACTATTCTACCCTCAGTTTTGAAACATAACGAAGCCTATGAAAATCATGAGAAAGAGCTTTACATTCGTCAAATCAGTAGTTTTCCAATTCATATTTGTTTAAAATATATTGTTGACATTTGTATTGTTTGAATTTTCCTGATGTCATTGCTTTTTAAAAAAACTCTTTATACATGTGGCTTGTTATTTTTTATGCATTGATTTATATTGTTGCTTAAATCTATGCCTATATATCTAACCGCCAACAGTATATTTTATCCATTTATGTTTTCACTGTTGCTATAACTATATGAGTCTCGATGTTGGTTTCCCCTGCACTCTTAGAATTATAGCCCCTCTCCCTGTCGGTGTATTCTTCCTTTGTTCACATCAAACCAACTAAATTCATTAAAGTCAGTTGAATAATTTATTCCACTGACTTTTGGTTATACTTCATTTCATACACAAATATCCAGGCATATATATATATATATATATATATATATATATATATATATATATATATATATATATTAAGGATAGAATGCTACGCTTACCTGAAATTTATACACGTCGTGGCTTCCGCCTTCCGGTCGAGCAATTAAAATACAATTTTATTATTTCAATGCAAAGTATTTTGACACACCTAAACCTCAAAATTGCTTGAAATCATATAAATGAATTTTTTTTTAAAAAACATGACAAGAGAGGCACAATTTTAATGGGACATGGCGATCCTCAACATACGATACAAGTTCGCAGGTTCTATTTAAAAAAAAGAAAAACAAGTAGAATGACGGTGATCAACATTTTCGTCTGTATAAAAGCATTAAAAAAAAACAGTTCCCATCTATTTCAACACTTGTCATGTTCATTCTCTTCTTCTTCCTCTTCTTCAAAGTACTTCTTAAAGCCCCTCTACCTTTGGTGCACTTGGCCACTTTCAGTGTCTTTTCATGCTTATTGTTAACTTGAGCCTTTATTCCATATACTTTCTGCAACATCAACGCTAAATAAATGGAAGCACAGAAAATCTAAAAATCAGATTAACATAACTTTAATAAAATTATATGAACTTAAACTCTTTGTTTAGAAATGAAATATCTCCAAAAATTTTTTTTTTTAATCATTCTTATAACTATAAGGAAAATATGAATATAACTGTTTTGAAATCAGTTGATTTGCCATGATTTGATTGATTAATTTCACTTTATGCTTTTTTTTTCTTCAAACATATTAAACAAATATTAATATATTATCAAGTAATTACATTGTATAGTTTAAACATAAATGAATCATAAAGAAGGATGGTCACATAAGCTGACCGAGCTTGAAGGCGTGACAATCCCCCCCCCCCCCCTTTTTAATACAAAAGAATATTATCCGTAATTATAACAAACAAAGAAATATACACTTAGTAACCAAGTATAAGAAATTTGTTTTTCACCTATTTGCATTATGGACAGCACTGAAAAGATGATATTTCAAATAGGCATGATAATGATAATCACAAAGATATTCTCGTAGCATAATATTGTCCGGTTTCTTTCAATAAATTATACAAAATATAAATTCTGTCCTTAATTGATATAAGCATGGCTGTGGTTGATCAAACTTGCATTATCCAGAAGTGACTTTTACCCCTATTTTATTTTTGCCATTAGCACTGTCGGCGAGGGGGGGGGGGGATATATTTTTAAGCCCAAATTTCAGTAGTTCATAATAAAACACTAAATAAACTTCTTGCACTAAATTATTTTAATGAAATTCACAACTTTTCATAGTCATATAAAATCAGGAAAATCACTTTTCCAATTATGCCATGATTGATTAGACATGCATCGGATGATAAAGAAATACAAGTTTATTTTGAATTAATATTTCGATAGAAAATACTTTTGAAATTGATAGTTATTTCTTATTTTTATTATCATATCCATAGAATAAAAAGTAACAACATTGTATTTAAAAAGTCGAAAATCTGAAGGAAGAACAGTGAATCGTTCCGAAAAGGCGATATAGTTAGAACGCCTTTCACACTCAGACAACAGCACCGATGGCACGCATATAATGTAAAATGCATATACTCCGCGCAACGCGCAAGGGATCGGTTACTGGTGACAGGCTCTTCAAAGCGCCACCTCAACTTTGACGGCAGAAAAAGAATAATATTTCCGTAATCAAGGTCGAAATATCCGGTCATTTCGATGTTCGAATACTTCTGCTTCGTCAAAATACTAAAAAAGAAAGATTTACATAAAACATTTTCTTTTTAATGAACATTTCATTATGAGTTTTGATTTTAACTTTTCCTTAAACTTTTCGTTGTAATGGCGATACAAGGCCGAGGACCGACTTTTAGAAAGGATTTGTTCTAAAATAACGGGTGCGCCGTCAATACAAAGTACGTAGACTAGTGTGTATTTGTTCGATGTTCATGTGTGCACGATTTTTTCGCTAGTGATTAGTCTAAAGGCGAGCACTGGCTCTCGATTGCCAGAACGGTCGGATACTGGTGCCCGGTCGGTTACTGGTGCATATACGGTACCCTATTCAAAAGGACTGTTTTAGAGTTCAATCAAAGTTGATAACTTTCTTTTGTCATGCAAGAGATAGGGGACTGGGTGGGATGTGGGTTAATAGTTTTGTACAGTGAACTGACTCGCAGCCACGACGAACACATCCCAATCATTAAGAGGAACGATAAACAAAATTGATGTTTACTTACATTTCAAGGCATCATACGGTCTCACTTTGATGTGAATGTTTACTGTATGATTTTCTGCTTTCGTGAGATTTACTAGACAATCTCCTTCTAAAACAAAACTTTCTCAAAAACAAAGTTTTTTTGAGATTTGTGCTGAAATAGCACAAAAGTAGCACCACCCGTACGGCCGCCATTTTCACTATTTCGTGTCCAAATCGTAAGGAATTGTGGGAATGAAAAAAATGTTTTATGTATGATCTTATACATAAAACATTATGTTAATATGAGCCACTAACCAATTATCGAACAGTATTTGACGAGTTTTTGACGTCATTCCTCATGAATAAGCATTTATTCAAATTGACCCTCCTAGATCACGTTCAAATTGGACAAAGCTCCCACAATGCATCCAATGCAAAGCCTATGGTATGTCAAAGGTCACATATTTAGTTGAGTCTCTAGCCCGGCCCTCCTTCGGAGGGCATACTGGTATGATCGAATCTCTTTGAATTATTGAAATTAATTAATGGCAGTTAAAAAATTTAAACACACATTGTGGACTTTGAAAAAAATACCTTAGTATATTGCTCATAATGAATTTGAAATATGAAAAGTTACATCCCTTGATCTATTTTATTTTGCAGCTACCAATGTTACACAACTACGAAGGGAAAAGCGACAGGGGCACCATCGCGATTCTGCAGAATGTTGGATTCTTAGTAGGAATTGGGGTTATACTGGTTATAGCGCTGTACGAGGACGCCATTTCTTTATCTATATAGCATTATAGAGATGGAGTGAGGGAGAAGGATGACGACGGGGCGACAGAAACTCGAGAGAGAACGGAAAAGGGAGAGGGAGAGATAAATATAGACAGGCATACAGATGGCGATTCCGACAAAGAGGAAAAGCAGGAGGAGTGCGGAGGGCGAGAGACACCTACGACTTAGGGGGAGGACAGAGAGAAGGAGAGAGATTGGGGGGGGGGGGGGGGTCGGGAGAGGACTGGTAGAGGGACTGAGCCAAATAAGAGAGAAAGGGGGTTGAGCAAATTTAGAAAGGAGTGATACAACACAAAATCAGGCAAGAACTAAGGCAAGTAGGCCCTTTTACTTGCAAACGTTTTCTTTCGTTGTACATTTATAGATTGAATAAGATAAACAGTCATTGATTTATTTCAACCCTTTCAGGACAGGAATTAGTTAAGGGCTAAATCAATCACATTAATTTTTTGTTCTGCAAATTGGCAAAAATATGGGGTTTTTAAAAAAATTTTTAGTGCTACATGGTTCTAATAATGTCTTTAAAAATATAGGCAACTTGTCACCCAGCTGAAAAATTGCTAATTTTGAACTAAAATAAGAATATTTTGAACCTCGCATCAAACGCAATTATGGTTGTGCAACGAAAATGAACACAGTGTGTGCAGAAGTAGTTGCTCTTTCTACTCATGCATATGGTATATTTTTTAGAACTCTGAATCAAAAGTTATTGAGCCAAACAAAAAAAAACGTGGTAAATTGTCTCGAAAGAGTTAAAATAACGCTTGGTTGTTTCGTACGGTAGATGGCTCCCATCAGCCTAATGATCAAAATGTAATAAGTTGCAGAAGTAATGATACATTTTACACATGAAATATCAATCAAAAATGTGTCAGTGGTGATCTCACCAAAAAGCTATGACATAAAATGGCTTCTATAGAAATGTTTGTCGTAAAATGGAAAAGGAATTTAAAAAAAACAAGGGAAAAAAAAAAACAAGAGCAAAACGAGGAAAGGCAAGTACAATATTTTAATCAGGAAAAAAAAATCGTTCCTTTAATTCATCTCTTCATAACTATTCACAATTTCACTAATAACAGCATTTGTGAATCCATAGCGAGCAATAATCTTGGTCTCATTTCGTTTTGATTTAAAGTTTTGGAAAAGGTAATTTCTTTATAATTGTTGCTTTAAATCTTGGTTTCTAAATATGAATGCATTTCAGATTTGATTTTTTATGCATAACGTAAGAATAGTGTCTAAATTGGCCATTCTATTGGGCTTGATAAGTGGTCGCAATATTTCCTTAATTTCACGTTTGAAGTTGGTTCAAAACTTACACTTAACACTATTGTTTTGCAAGAACGCCATGCGACCGAGAATTTAATCATAAATTATGAGGTTTTACGAACGTTGAGATATTTTGTTCCCATTAAGTGAAGGAAATATTAGTTGTTTTTTTTTTTCCATAGTTGAACAATTTTCAGGGGGACAAACTGCCCCCTTGCCTCAACCCTTCTAATATGCTACTGATTTCTTGTTCTTTTATTTATATAATCAAGGTGAAATTCGCATATTGCGTATTAAAATCTCGTTGATTTTGTTTTCCTGAGACATGCACCTCGTATTGTTCCAAAATGGGAAAAGCCAAGAGAGGAGTCAAGCAGCGAAGTTAAATGAATATATCTTATAATAATAATAAATATTAATATTATAAATAATAATAATAATAATAATAATAATAATAATAATAATAATAATGATAATAAAACCTGCGCATATGCATGTCATTTTAAATGATTCAGATCAACTTCTAACGTTATTTTAACAAGGAGACTATGCTATATTTTACCAGGAGTAACATCATTTCTTGAATCAGTATTTCACTGTATTAAGAATAAAAATGAATATGTTAGTTAAAATATAATGCATTGCAAATATTCTTTAACATGAACATATTGTCGCGGAATTCACGAAGTGGCACAATCTCCTGCGGATCTTTCAACACGCATTCCGAGAAAAACCGATTCAAATTTTTGCAAATTGAAAACAGCAAATTTGACTTGTTGATATGAGTTAAATTTGATAAATCATATATGTTGAGAACGAGAAGATTCTTGTCTACCCATTCATGTACGAAAATAGAATTGTTCATGTGAAATGTTAACAGTGCAGGCTGCAAATATTCGTGTCACTCCGTGAAAAAATTATATGCGAAATCTGTTACGCACCGCATCCGTTTATGTATTCGCGAAGTGACGCGATTGTCCGTGCCGCGCACTACACATTAATTCGTGGTTTTGGGGTTGTTTTTTTTTCACTTTTAACGCATTGGCACATTGGATACGCGCGTGTACCGTGTGCGCAATTTTTTCATACGCGCGCTTCATTCACTATAACGCAAAAACGTTCGTGTCACTTTTTTCGTGAATTAAATGGTTGACCTCTTTGAGGTTCGTGTCACTTTGATCATACCGCTTTTTCTTTTTTTTTTTTTTGCTTTTTTTGTGTGCAGAATACATCAAAATTTTTACTTGAAACTTCGTTATGTGATAAAATTAATGATGGAAAATAGATGCTAAAAATTGCAAAAAATGGAAATTGATATTTTACGTTATTTTTGGCGTTCGTGCCACTTCGTGAATTCAACGACGTTATATGTCATGTATGTGGTCAACTTTGTCATGAGATGGAATAAAATCGTTTATTTTACTTTTCTTTCGTTTCCTGTCTCTGTTCTTATCCATAATGACAGAGGTTTAAACAAGTTTGTCAGGCGTTCAGATCTGAATAGAATGATAAGATTTAATAGGAAAACATGAGTGGATCAAAAGGACAGGAATAAAAGAGGGACAAGATCATGGAAGAGACTGGAATATACAGGGAGAGACAGAAAAGGTGAGAATTCTGGTGTATATATGAGAGAGAGAGAGATAAATCCATGCTTTTTTGTACGAAGCATAACCAAGCTCCCTACTGGACGTGTCAATAATTTAGGAGCAGCTATAGTACAGGGCATATTGTAGTCTTACAGTGCAGACTCTCTTTAAAAAAACATATCGTTTTGCCATTCCCCTACCTAAAATCCGGAGGTGTATGATAAAGTAAGGAAAAGTGATGCAAAGGGTATCAGACGATAAGACTTCAATTTTGTCGCGAGCCACGTGCGCAAAATGTCTAATTTTCCCTACTTCATGTAACCATGGAGAAGCTGGTAGTTTAGAGGCGTTAGGAAAACAATGAAGGGTACTATTAGGCCTGGAAGGTGACCATGGAGAGAAAAAGAGGATGACTCCGCTTCCCATTTCTTTTTATTTATAAACTTATTTGTGAACACGCATTGTATGTATTTTATTATTTCAAAGAAAACGGAAATAAGTATATTCGAGAGGACCCGACTGTTCCAGTTATAATTTAGTTGTGAGCCGGAAGGGTGTTAACTCGGTGTTATGTGCTTTAAACGCCATTCTGTCTCTCAGCAGCCGACCTATCCATGTCATTGTTCATGAATATTTAAATGATATGTCCATTCTTTGTACATTTACAATTTATAAAATGTACCGGTATGTTAGTGTGTGAGAAGTTATTATTCCAGAATATCTGTTTTTGTCTTTGATTTATGTTGCATCAGTGGTCTGACCACTTTGCTGTTAAAGCGTGGGATGAATAAAGGAATACAGAAACAATTGTTATTAATAATTAAGAGAGAAATATTTCCCAGAGACTGTACTGAAAATATAAATGATTTTTTTTGAAATAATAAACAATTACGTAAGAAAAGATTTTAAAAAAAAATGAAGATTATCAAGAAGGCATTAAAACTGAGCAAGAAATTGAGACCAAAATAGGTGAGCCAGAAAGAGAATGAGAGAGAGAATAAAAAGGAACTATGCATTAACGAAAGTATGGAAGAGATGAAAACAAGAAGATACGGATGACTATAAATATATACATCTCCTTATTGCTTTCACGAAGTGACGGATGAGCGCGCAACTAAAAGAAAGTTAGTTTTGAATAAATCGCTTTCAAAATTTTAAAGCATAATCTCAACCTATTTAATGTATGAAGGGTGAATAAATTTTTATATCCTGGGATAGATCATATTTTAGTGTTTAGTCATATGTTTAATCATTTGCCTATTAGTTTATATTTTGGGGGAAAATGAACTGTAAACATAACCGTCATTTCGTGAAAACACAAAATTCCAAGGACGCGTAGTGACGGATTTTCACGAAGTGACGGATCTCAGCCCCGCGCGTGTAAAACATATGGGACTTGATCACCGCGCTTTTAACCGCCATTTCGTGAAAACACAAAGTCAATTCAAGGACTCGCTCTTCTTTGTTTTCACGAAGTGACGGATCTCAGCCGCACACGTAAAACATACAGGACGGTTGTAAGCCGTCACTTCGTGAAAACAGGGACGATCTACATATCTATAAATATATATATATATATATATATATATATATATATATATATATATACATTATATATATATTACAGCATTCTTACGTTCTATTTCACAAGTCGTTTCCATCTGTTCTCTTGTCTTTCATTCATTCTGCCAATAAAAACCTCTATCTTTATCACCATTATTTTATTCGGAAAATCAGAACACATACATATGGAATTACACAGAAGAACAAATAATACAATAAAGTAATGTTGATAAATATAATTTGGTCTCCAGGTATATCGACAACTATATCACTGAGACCCTAAGGCCGGTATTCTGATAGCAGGTTTAATTTAACCCCAGGCTAAAGTTAACCCTAGGTTAACTAAACTACACTTAAACCTCATCTCAAATCTAAGTGTAGTTTAACACCATTTGGTATTCTGATAGCCAGGTTTAGTTAAACCTAGGTTTAAGTCTGGAATAAAATTTGGCCTTGGGTTAAATGCCCCGCCCAGGTTTAATTGTCATGGAGATGTAGTCTGCTTCTACTGCACATGCTCAGTAGAGCTCAACATCCCACTCATCTGCAAAAATGGCCACTTCCAGCAACACCCCCACTAAGGAATAAAACGGCCAATTGGTCTTCAGACAAGAAAAAAAAAAGCATGCTTGTACAGCTTATATAGGACAATATGGAGAAAATAGAATCAAAGAAGAATGATTATGATGCCATAACCCAAAATAATGCATCATGGATGAATGTATTGGCTCACTTCCATTCCAGATTTGGGAATGGAAGGGAGGTGAAGGCCATCAAGGACCAATGGAAAAGGATGATATTGCAGGCCAAAAAAGAGTGGTGCTCTTTTAAAGCAGATGTAGTTAAGACTGGGGGAGGTCAGGTGGAGGCAGTATCACCACTGACCTCCCACATCCATGAGATGCTCTCAGGAGAGTTCGTTCAAATTGAAAACACGTATGCTGACGACGCCGACCTGACAAGGAAGAATGACAAGGCCACATCTACTCTTAGGTTTCTTGGGACGGGAACTATCGCCAGCGAGGTCACACGGTAAGTAAAACAACAACCAAAAAAAAGTTTTTTATCCAACAGTCTAGGCCTCTTTTTTATATCGTATTGTCAAGCCTACCCCCTTTTTTGAAGACTGGAAATACATTCACACCAAATTTTAATATAGGTTGGGGCGGGCTTACGTAACTTCCGGTTAGCAACCCTTAGAACGATGAAAACAATATTCGTGCTTGCTCAAATCCTGCTCGAATGCTGATCACACAACCTGGTAACAGCTTGTGACTCTTATCAGGCCCATGATAACCTCGGCCTTGTGCTGGTCGATGATTCGGTCGAGCGAGCCATGTTTGATGGTCTGCTGATCATGCAAGAATCTCTGTGTTTTCATCGGTTGTCAATGGCATTGAACGAAAGGACCCGGATGACCGCCCCGATCTATACATAAACTCTAGCGACTTCTTTTTCTTAACTACGGAATAAACTAAACATGGTTACAGAAGGAGAGATCTCTCATTAAATTTATGATTCTTTCGCGATTAGTTTTCGAACTACGCGCCCAGCAGGTCGCAGCAATCCTGCACAAATCACGATCGTCGCGTTCGTCCGGTCCTCGAAAGCAGAGATACTAGCAGCCGAGAGGACGACCGGGCCAACAATGGGTTCAGAAGCAAACGCCAGTGTCATGTTAGCTGAGTTTGCTTCCTATACATAGAGAACAAAACAGAAACAAACATTGATTCCCTGCTAATACCGATCAAGTAAAAACGATAATGTTCAATAAATCAATTAAATTAAAATATAAATGGAGCTCACCAATTTCTAGATCTCTTTCTCTAGAGCGGTTGCTTCCTGTAACTTGGTTGTGTAGCGACCAATGAAATCAGCACCAGCAGTGAAGTGAGGGGCAGTTGGTCATGTAGTTCCTCAAGTCTTTCCCTCTTGGTGGCAATGAGGGCCTGCAGGTGCTCCCTTAAGGCAATCGATTTGAGAATACCATCCTGAAAGTTGCTTGCCTCCCGCTCTTCTTTGTCAGCAATTCTGCAGGCGAAGACGGCTTCATCTAGGGTGTGGCACTCTGCCTCCAGGAGGTCAAAAAGCTTCTTATAGATTCCCAGCGAAATATGGAGTGTGGGGACAACAACCTGGAAAGATTTTTTAAAAAATGAAATAGTAAGTGATGGTATTACTGCACTTCATGAGAATGATCATCTAATGAAGTACATGTTGATACTTACATCACATACATCGACTGAGAACATGGGCTCCGAAACCACACTGTGGGATACATCTTTTGCGTGTTTTGGTATGGCTCCATCATCCAGGTAGTTTTGGAAGTCTTCATGTATCGTATGTAGAGTTCTTTTCTCTGCATGTAGGCCAAGATCTGCAGCTTGCATGGTCCTTAGCTGCAAAACAGTAAATGCAACAGTAGCGTGCTGCAGAAAATATTGTCAAACAAAATTTAAATGACAACAAATTACATGTATTATAATTTGTTTAAGTTCTTATCACTAAATGAATTAAAGTACAATTTTGTTATGAATCTTATTCTATAGATTGCAAGTTTCCGGGGTTCATGACTCCTAAAGTACCAACGTGCAGCCCATCAAGCCACTCTTCATATTCAGGTGAGAATTTATGTAAAGGAATACGAAGCAGGGGTGGATCCAGGACTGGAGCCATCGTAGCCTTCGAAACAACCGATGACGATGGCGTCGAGGATTGCATTTGGGCATGGCACATTGCAGATCTCAGCGACCATCTTAAATGATCCACCTCCAATGATCTCCACCCACTTTCAACCCAAACTTGGTTGTCCGGAATAGGTCCCCCATGCCAGGTCAGCGTTCCTTGCCTGAATTGAAGAGATAGTACAGTGAAATAATTGAACTTCAATTTAAATACCGTATCTGAAGGACATAAATAAATATTTGCTTATAGCATGTCAGTGCAACATATAACACACAACCTTTTTGTGTACCTGTCATGAAGGTCGGGGTATTCATTGATCAGGCTGGTAAGGTTTGTGAAGCGGACGAAAGGGGGGGGGGGGGGGGTCTTCTTCACAAAACCTCCAACACCATCGGCGGCTTGGTCATTCTTTTGTAGGAGTGGAACATATACTACCATTGAGTTTCCCACCTATCATCTCTTGTTGAGTTGCCCTAATTTTCTTCTCCGAAGAAAGTAGGATTCCATTCTTGTGGAAATACCTGTATAGGATAAAGAAAGATAAATATATTTTAGAAAAATAATCATTTTGTTCTGCCCCCAAAATATAATTGCTTAGATATCCAAAATTGGAAAGAAATTTCATTAGACTGTGTTACCTTTTGAGCTTGCGAAACTGCTCCTAGGCCTACTTGCATTGCCTTACCATGGCAAGGACTTCCTGTGGGTTAAGGATTGTTGACTGTTGAGAGGGGGGGGGGGGGGGGGGAGGGGGTGGCGCTTCGGCGGGACTGGTAACCTTCTGAATATGTAATTGCTGGTAATGGGGAAAATTGGAATTTGATCACCAACCATCTTTTCCTCACTGAATCAATGATGAATCAATTATGACCTTTTATTCGTAGATATATAGTAAAAAATGTTTTCATGGGTACTTTTCGGTAAATTTTTAAAGACATTATTGATCTTCAATATAATTTATTTTTGAAGTTCACACTTTCATTGCAGAATCATGTCCTGCATAAGGTGAAGTTATATGCCCCAACTTACCCGGTTATTATACCCCCCCCCCCCCCCCCCACGGTTTATCAGTGTACACTCTCCAATTGTATTGCGGAATATCATGCCTCAATTATATAGACTCTACTTTTCAAATGTCACCTGAGACTTATTTCATTTTCTATCATTTACAGGTTGGAATTTTCAATGGAACCCGTGGCGGATCTACATAAGGGAAAAACCGGCCCGTGCCCCCCCCCCCCCCCCTCCTTGAAACTCAACTGGCATACCTTAAGTACACAAGAGAGGGCACTGTGCCCTCTCTTTTACAAAATCCTGGATACGCCCCTGAATGGAACTGATGGATGGATCACGTCACCAAAAGACTTTTCTGTAAAGTGTCATAATGTGTCACAAAATTCATAAATTCAAATTCAAATTAATTTAGTGATTCAAAATCCAAACATATAGGATCATTCTCAATTTTCAGTTTACAGAGCACAGCAGGTATACAAAAGTAGCATAGTAAACAGAAGTAAAATAGTATACAGAAGTATGCATATATATACATAGACATACATAGGTATACATAGATCCATATATATTTATATATCCATTTAAATGCCACCCCAGCCCACAGAGCTGCCAACCCCCCCCCCCCCCCCAGCCCAAGGACTGTTATTCACTATCGGGGGGGGGGGGGGTATGACCAGAATGTAGTTGTCCTCAGGGGCTAGCTGGGGTGGTCCTTTCAATACTCTGCATAGATCTACATGTTTAAACTTACAGTACTGGTAAGATGACTGCATCTAAGATTGATATGGTACAAAATATTTATCCACTTACACAGCCACGGGTTTTCACCACAACTTCCTTTTTGGTTGCACTTTGTAATTTTCGCCACATCCGTTTGTCCGCAGCTTCTTCCACGTAGTTTGGAATAGGAGCACCAACTTTATAATTGTTTGCTGCCTCAGATAGAACCTGAGCTGCCTGTTTTAGATGATCATTTGCTCCATGATTAGATATATCTTCTACACGCAAAACTTTCTGGGAGCATAGGTGATTGACAAAACTCTGTAACTCAGCAGAATGTCCACATTCACATGTGACATGTATAGATGATAGTTGGATATATAAAACACGTGGACTGTAAGTGATGAAAGGGGCGGAAATGTCTTGTTTACAAACGGGAAAAGGCAACACAGATGACTGGTGGTAGACAAAGTAGTTGGATAAAAACACACGACAAAACTTAAGTTCACATGGAGTTTGCAGAGCCGAACCAAGAGTCAATATACACTGCCAGATTGGACATGCATATATAGAATTGTCAATGTAAGAACAATGTTAACTTGGAAGTATCGGTCACAATAATATCTCGACTCGGAATAAAGTCGAAAATGTTATTATTGGTACTATCCTGATGTTGTTGCTCGTGGTGTAATTTTTATACCAGTCAAATCCTCTTTGGTTTCTCAATTTCTTTCCACACTTGGGCTTCCTCCCTGATAATGATAAACTATTGTAATGTTAACAAACTGTAGGCCTACAGTTAATTCTCACATGCGGTTTCCAATCATATCCAGAATTTGATGATTCATATTTCCTTTTGTTATTTTACAACGATCTAATTTCCTTCGACAGTTGTTACAAACTTGCTTGGGGTGAACGTCTGGTAAATCCTCAAAGATATTGATATTAAACACAATCTGCAAATCCTTGACAAAATTATTCACAGACAAAAAGTTACAGTTATTTGTTTTCTTTCCACAACCTCTGCAAAGTTTTCGTATTGCTTGAAAATCAACTCCAAAACTAGTGGTAAACAAAGAGACAGCTCACAAAACAACATGACGGCAGACAACAGAGGTAAAGAAGACAGTATAAAAGTCATCAATTTTCTGCACATTGTCCTTTTATTTATTTATAGGTGGGGACGAAATATGAATACATTTCTTCTTACTGCACATTAAGGAATAATTATTGTCGCAGAAATAAAATATTCATCAAGAGTAGTTTATTATAGATTCAATATAGTGAATATAATAGGCCTAAAGTAGGCCTACAATTTCATTAATCTCTGGACTTTCTTAAACAGGCCATTTATGATTTACATATTTTCCATGATGCCTTAGATTTAAAACAAACGAATGTTATTTTTAAAATTTAAATGAAACAATATACTGATCAAAATTTTTCTTTGAAAAATAACCAATACTAATTATTTGAATAACAGTCCTTCTATTCATTATAAGATATTTAACACAGTTGATGAGAACCTTAAATCGTTCTTGTGTTTTACGAAGATGTAAATTGTTTTCTGAGTTCAGATCATTGTTTTGATATTTTTAATGTCAATCACAGAAAAAATGAATCTATGTCACAGTTTGACCTCAGAAGTTTCATGTCAATGTTGATTTGATACGGGAAAAGAGTTATCTGAATTGTGTCATAATGTGCAAGAAATATGTTTAAATTCAAACATAAAGTCGCTTTTCCCTTAGTTTTTCAGTATTTTTCTATCTTTTCATGCAGTTAAGACAAGGTAGTGACAATGTCCCCGTATTTTTTTTTTTCATCCAGCTGATTGATCGAATGTAAACAAATCTTTGATTTTCCCGCGGTGTCATGATTGGACTTGCTAAAGTGGGTCGGTGAGAGTGTGTGTAGTGATCGTATTATAACTTGCTCAATAATAAAAGAAAATAAATAAATAAACAAATGAATAAATAAATACAAAATAAGACATCAAGAAAATAAAAAATTACATTTTGGTAAAATAAATTTTTCGATATGAAAGAAAGTACCCCGTAATAAAATAATTGATTTATATAGTGAGATGTGTTATGATGATCGCTACGTTGTCAAGGTGCGGTAAACTGGCAAGGTCGCTGCCCAACTAAAACGTTTGAGTCGACGAAAATGGCTGCGTGGAGCTGTGCTACGAAGGGCGAAGATTGGTAGCGTTTGAGTGGAATATGCAAAAAACGGTAGGATGGCCATTTTTATATTTCTTTAGATTTATCAAATTCATCTGCTAACGTTGCGAAATCCATGAATAGTTAGATTCTAAAAAAATTGGATTCGTACTACGTCACCTTGAAAAAGATGTGTTTGAATTCATTGATTTTAGCACTCTTCTTCTTTTTCTTTTTCTTCTGTTTCTTCTTCTTCTTCTTCTTCTTCTTCTTCTTCTTCTTCTTCTTCTTCTTCTTCTTCTTCTTCTTCTTCTTCTTCTAATCTTCAAAGGGATATTCGGCCTATCACGAAAATGAACTAAAGATTGCAAGCGGTGCGAGGAAGAATAATGTTGTTTCTTCAGATTTATTTAGATGAAATATGCTTCAGGAGTAGGCCCTGCCCCTGGAAGCACTGTGGATTGTCAGCATGCACTACAGACGCCGGCAGGCTATTCCATTCAGATATACAATTACAAATGGGAAAAATGAAATGTTGTCCACGTCGCTTCTTGCGTGGTATATCTGGAGGGTATTGTCATGGTTCTTCCGTGTTTGTGATTTGTTGAATGAGAATAGTGTTTATAGTGATATGGCGGGGAGACCATCTTGTGCACCATCCCTAACCTAATCAAAACGATCAAAACAGACGCTAGAATGTAGGTCTTGCTACGGAAACGACGAGATATTCTGAATTTTTGTCAAAATGTATATTTTTCATCAATATGTAGAATTTTTTATGCTCATGAATTCCAAATTGTAGTAAAATCACGCGAAACCGTTATAACGCAAACGCGTAATAATTTGACGTCAAAATAGTAAATCGATCACAGTGAGAGCACCGTCCGCTCTCCACTGAGTCCCCAACTATGCACGCAAACCGTATGCGAATGGAAAGAAATGGCACGATTACGCGACACGTTCCTCATCTTTACCCTCCCAGGGACGGCTTGGAAGGCGATGGGACGATCGCAAAATACGATACTTTTAAAATGCAATGTATACTTGATCGAGCTATCGGCGCCGAATTAGATTTCCCCGTGGCGTTTTTGTATAAATCAGTCACAAATATTAAACAGCTTTTTCCAGAATCTGAATAGAACGACTGCCAACAAAATTCGTTTCAAAACCAAAACCGAGTTTGTCTGTGTGATATGCATGGGGTGTATACAGGGTGTGTATATATTCGAGCGCTGTACGTACTACACACACGCCGTCGACATCGTTTAATTTCGCATTGCATTCGTTACCTTTTTGGGCAATAATTTTGGAGTTTCTTTGCTTCTCTTTGTCCAGTGAGTCGGAATTTATGTTGTCATCATCAATTTTTTGTATTACGTGATTTACTATATTGATCTTAAAGATGTGTTCCCACAATTATGAAGCGTTCGCGGACCCATTCGCGGACCTCAGTTGGCAAGTTTTTGCCTTTTTGTCGGAATACTCATCATTTCGAATGGAATTGTAGCCAGGACTCCGGTTTGACAAAGTTTCGCCGTGTACCGTTGCCTGAGAGGACCCATATCGACATATCGCCTGATATAAATAAGAAGGGACGAGAATTGCATGTTTGTAACAATTGTGTGAAATACTCAGAGTATTTAGAAGGGATTGTGCCAACATCCAGTGTTGGAGTCGTAAGCGAGACACGAAGTCAAGCCGACGCCGGAGCTCCGGCAGCTGCAACAGCATCATCCAGCTCGGCTTCGGGTAAAGCTGCGCCTGTTGACGTTCAAGGTTTAATTCATACTATTTTGACTCTTCCCCAAGAAGACATTGCCCAAATTGTTCATTCTATAGGTAGAGCCCAAAGGAGACATATTCAAAAGGACATATCTATAAACCATTTAACTTGTGCACCATCTGCAGACAGTTTGTTGGCACATGACTCTGCCAGTTGGCTAAAATCGAGGAATATTGTGTTGTCCAGTTTTTTTGTGTGGAGTGAGTGACTGCACTTTGAACTCGTTGGAAAATAACGGGTATGGTATTTGCAGGGCAGTGGAACAATTATACTTTAATGTAAACCAGAATTGTTTGCTTCCGCACTCTTTCCAAGAGAATGTTTTGATATATTCAGTTTCGAAAAGCAAATTGTTGCCAGATGCTCTAGGGGGAACTCACCTGGAGGAACGTACTACAGAATTAGAAAGTGGTTAGAAAATCAAGCAGCAAAAGAATTGCCATCACTCAAAGAAGATGTAGTAATAGCCTTTGACAATGATCAAGTTGTTGGCAAGACTTACCATGTAAAAGCTGACAATAAAGTTAGAGTATCTGTCATAACAAGTATTTGTGCCTTTGAGGAATATGGCGAACTGCAAGAAAAGAGTGAACTCAAACCAGGCAACTGGTTAGAAAAACGTCGTGAGCAATATCAAACTATAACGGACCCAAAGTCAGAGATTAACGTCAAAGCGAGTGAGGTACATTATAGAGAACTGTACCATCTCAGAAGTACTAAGTGAGCAGAGACGAGATAGTGAGGGAGAGAGATATGATCAAATTGATCTTCAAGTCAAGCAAAATGCTTTCCAGAGAGAATATCGTTTGTGTCCCTCCTGCTCGGAGAGCAACAGGAGGAACAAGCGCATATGTGCATATTGTGGAGAGCGTTTAAGGAGTACCGGTAGGGTCGAGGCAGAAGAGGACTGCGAGGAGAGCACTTCAGCAAAAGCATCCAGCTCTGGAGAACGTTGTGGAGTGAAGATTGTAACTGAGGTTACATTTGGTGTAGAAACTGAAAAAGAGAGGAAAGATATAAAAGCAGCCCACATTTCCAATAGGGATCCTTTCTTTGTTAATCCTAATTCTGTCGGAACAATAGCAGCGGTATTTAGGCATATTGGTAAAGATGCAAATGTTCGCAAGTATGTTGCTGAAAAGGAAGATCCCAAGTTACCTGTACGTGAGTGGATCTGCGTGGTGTGTGATGGACTGCCCTACTCTATTGCCCTGAAAATGTTGACATCTTTCTTTGAGTGTGAGAGGTGTAAAGAGAAAATTCAAGGACAGGATCACTTTGAAGAACACATGATGACAATCCATCCAGGAGTGGATTATGAGCTCAAGGACAATCTTGAATTTGGTTGGCTATTACTTCACGCAGGACACGGTCACTATGAGATGAATGCTGTCCGTAGCTTCATTTCTCTTAATTGGAACGTCTTCATGAGAGACGCTGCTAGAGAAATGGGGTTTAAATCGGAAAGGGCGCAGAAATATGCCAAAAGCGGACCACCACAAGGCATGGGAGCTGCTTCAGATTGTATACCATGGTGGACTGCGCGAGCTCCTCCTACCATACGTCAGGGAATGTGAAGCTGAAGGATGCAGTCCTACTCCAGAGGGATATCTCCGTTGGAGCAAAGAAGTACAAAATGAAAGTTATGCTTATTTCCAAGAACAGGTTCTTACATACGCACAGGCCATCATGAATTTGAGGAAAGGGCTACGAACAAACAATGCGGACCTTGTTATGGCTGGTAAGTTAGACTACTTTAAGTCAAGAGACAAGTTTCCCTTTGAACGAATGAAACTATTTTTAAATACATGTACTTTTAACACAAGTAGTTAAATTTATGAAATATGAGACAGCGAAAAGAAAGAAGTTGTAGTATAATGGATAGCAAAACATTGTGTACCTACAAAATATGTACCATGTACATTAATGTGATCAGTCTGCCTCATTGCATAACCCTTACTACATGTATTTTAAACCCTTCTGAGTGAAGGGGGAGAGGGTCTCTACCTTCCATAATGTCACCCCCCCCCTTTCCCGATCTCAGTTTTTATCTGAAGCATTTCAATCCACTGTGAAATAAATGATTAAAAATTAAAAAGACAATGCTCTTTTTGATACTAAACAATTCTAAACAATGATTCTGTACATGAACATGTACAGAAAAGGTTTGGAAATATGCCTATTTCCTATTCATTTTGTAAAGGACAAAGAAATGTGTTTCCAATTTATTTAGGGAAAACAGAATGTTGACATACATGTATGGATTTTTAGTGGTCGTTAGTAATTTTGTTTTTCATTAGCTTGGTGTCCAAATGTGAAACAATTTAGGCAGAAAATGTAAGAAAAAAAATTCTATGTCAGTGAAAATTTATATTGTGATTATTTGCTGTATTTTTACAGGCCGTATCAAGCATGCCCCAATATTCCATGGCAGGAATCATCCCAAATACCAAGCCATCGATGTTACAGAACTTGCTACATTTCTTGGAGCACCACCCCCTGTACAGCAGTTTCTTGCACAACACTCATCATACTCAGCTTCTGGAGACCCCTCACTCTTAAAAAAGTTGGGCAAAAAAATGCCCAATTTTTAACCAACACTGGGCAACATACTGTCCACACAACTTTTGGTTAAAATTTGCCCAACTGATGTTGGGCAATCCATTTACTATGTTGTTGGGCAAATTAAATTGCCCATCAGTTGGTGACCCATTAGATTTTACCCAACTCTACAATTGCCCAACTGTTGGTTATATTCTCAGTTGGGTAATTATTGCCCAACCAATCTTACCCAATAGGATTGCCCAACCCTCTATTTGTTCAGCTGTTTGGTAACAAATATCATGTGGTTGGGCAAATTCAGCTGCCCAATTTATTGTTTCCTTTTTCCTCCAACCTAGGTAAAAAAAAAATGAAATCTGCTTGTTACGTCCTTCTGGGTCTTAACCTAATCAATCCTAACCTATCCTATTTTAAGCTATCCTATCCTATATCTTAACCTATCCTATCCTAGTCCTATCCTATCCCGTTAGTGCAAACTAGTGCAAACTCTTAGACCCCGTTCTCACTCACTTTGAAAGTGGACTTTTGGAGCGGTCTATCTAAGACCCGTTCCTCAGGAACGGTTCTTAGGTGAGTGTGAACGGTCAAAGTGGTCCAGGAAGTGGTCTTCTGGACCGCTCCAGAAGACCACCTCGGGGAGGTGGTCTTGAGGAACGGGTCTTATTAAGAGCGGTATGGACGTGGTCCAATGATGGTAAGATCTTCTCTCTCACCAAGAATGGTCGGAGAGTACCGATAAGGAACGCCTCCGACATTGATCGTCTTGATTAGTTTTGTTTTGTTATGAACGTGCAAGCAGATCATATGCAATTTAATCATGCAAGTGATGAAGATGTTAATATTTCGTTCCATAATTTGTCTTCAAATTCCAATTGCAGCTCTAACTTGGATTCTACATATATCATTGATGAACTAAACGAAAGAGAATTTTCATACTCTGTTGAAGGTGATGAAGTAGACGCTGATTCTTTATTTGTTAAAAATACCCATTGTAAATATTATAACGTAGATCAATTTCATAAGAGTACTTACAATGTATTGACAAATCAATTAAGCCTTATTCATTTCAATGCAAGGAGTTTGTATAAGAACTTCGACAGCATTTGTGAATATTTAATGTTGTTGAATTATCCGTTCTCGATCATTGGTATAACAGAAACGTGGATGTTTAACAGACCTAATATTTTTTCACTCCCCGGCTATACATTTCTACAATCAGCTCGTCTGTCTGGAAGAGGAGGAGGTGTTGCGGTTTTTGTAGATAATAATTTTAATTTTCGTATTTTAGAAAAAATAAATTTCAGTATTGATGGAGTTGAATCACTTTTCATTGAAATTGTAGGTAATAATAACAAAAACATGATTATTGGAGTTGTTTATCGCAAACCTTCAAGTAATGTTAATGATTTTATTAATGGATTTGAAAAAATATTAATCTCGATTTCCAAAAACCATAAGGCATGCTATATTATGGGCGATTTTAATCTGAACTTATTGGATTTTAATAAGGTCTCCAATATCAGTTGTTTCTTGGACATGCTTTTTTCTTTCGGATTTTATCCTCTATTCAATAAGCCCACTCGTATGTATAATAATTCAGCTACTCTGCTCGATAATATATTTACAAATTCAACCAATGAAACTATAATTTCTGGTATTTGTGTTTCTGACATTAGCGACCATTTTCCTATATTTCATATTTCATCATCATCATCAGAGTGTACAGATAAGATTAATACCAAGTGTTTTGATCGTCAGATTAATCCAACTTCAGTTGCCTCATTAACCAATGATTTGAAAAAAGTTGATTGGGATGTGGTGTTACAATCTGATGATGTGAATATTGCATATGATACATTTCTTAATAATTTCATGTCATTATGTGATAGACACATGCCACTTCAACTGAAGAAAAATAACCATAGAACAAAGATTAAAAAACCTTGGATTACTTCTGATATTTTGAGATCTATAAAGAAAAATAATGTGCTGTATGGTATATATAAATCTGATCCTTCTACTGATAATAGATACAAATATAAGCGATTCCGTAATAAACTAAACTCTTTAAAACGATGCGCGAAAAGAAAATATTATTTTGATAAATTTAAGGCGGTGAAGTCTGATTTACGCAAAACATGGAATATTGTCAATAATATCTTGAGTAAAAAGAAATGTACAAAAATTGAAACACTATGTTACAATGGTTCAAGTGTCAATGGACCAAATGAAATTGCAAATATATTCAATAACCATTTCGTAAACATTGGAGAAATTTTCTTGAAGTCTATACCTGTTTCTCAAACTTCGTTCTCTAAGTACTTAAATGGTAATTTTGTTCAGAGTTTCTTTTTTAAACCAGTGACTGCCAGTGAAATATTAAATATTGTCAACAAAATGCCCAATGGTAACAGTTCAGGGTACGATAATATAAGTATACGTCTTTTAAAATCTGTAATAAATTTCTTACTTATACCTTTAACGCATATTTTTAATTTGTCACTAAAGAATGGCATTTTCCCTTCTAATATGAAAATCGCCAAAATTATACCCTTGTTTAAGAAGGGGGATACTGATAATGTTGACAATTACCGTCCTATTTCGGTGTTGCCGACTGTTTCTAAAATTCTTGAAAGACTTGTTTTCGATAGACTCTCTAATTTTTTTATTCGGTTTAACATATTGTCTAATGATCAATATGGCTTTCGAAAAGATTTCTCAACTGGTAGTGCAATACTTGATTTATATGATAAAATCATCCATTATGTTGACTTAAACAATCATGCAATATGTATTTTTATGGATCTTTCGAAAGCCTTCGATACCATATCCCATGATATTTTATTAGCAAAATTACGTTTTTATGGCGTTAGAGGTTTACCTCATAAATGGTTTCATAGTTATCTTTCCGGCAGGAAGCAGTATACATCTGTAAATTCTCATAATTCTCTTTATAAACCAATATTATACGGTGTCCCGCAGGGCTCCATTTTAGGACCTTTATTATTTCTGATTTATATAAATGATATCGTAAATTGTTCTTCTTTTTGTAATTTTACTCTTTTTGCTGATGACACGACTATTCTTGCCTCAAGTAGAAACTTTGATTTTTTGATTCATAATTTGAATCTTAACCTAAAATATGTTTATGAGTGGTTGGTTTGTAATAAATTATCTTTGAATGTTTCGAAAACAAAATTTTTGATTTTTAAAAGTGCCAGGAACTCGAATCATATATACGACGATGTCTCTATTTTTATCAACAATAAATCATTGGAACAGTGTAGAGTTTTTAATTACCTAGGTATACTTTTAGATGAAGATCTGTCTTGGAGTTCTCATATCAATCATGTTACTAAAAAAGTTTCTCAGAGTGTCGGCATTATTAATCACTTGAAATTTGTTCTTCCTCTCCGCATTTTGTTTATGTTGTATAACGCATTTATTTTGCCGTATATTATGTATTGCAATTCTGTTTGGGCAACGAAACATCATTCTAAGTTAATGAGATTGCATAGGCTTCAAAAAAAGGCATTACGAATTTGTTCTAATTCTGATTATTTGACTCCTTCACAACCTTTGTTTAGAAGATTTAATACTTTAAATATTTTTGATATTAACAAACTGCAAATCGCGTCACTGATGCAACGTTTTTTCTCAAAGTCCCTTCCTCCTAATCTAATGCAGTTATTTACTTTAAATAATGCAGTTCACACCCATTATACAAGGAATGCCCATAAGTTTCATCACTGGAAAGTTTCTTCTCATATGTTAAACACTTCTCTTCGTTATGTTGGCCCCAAAATCTGGAATTCTTTACCTCCTTCTTTACAGTCTGTTCAGTTTAACAATTCATTTAAAAGACTTTATAAGAAACATCTTCTCTCTCTTTATAGTTCATAATTTATTTTATATCTCATCTATTATACTGCATTGCTATTTATTTAATTTTACTTTGTAACGATTTATGTATGTTTGTGTGTATATGTGCATGTGTATATGTGTATGTATGTATATATATATATATATATATATATATATATATATATATATGTATATATGTATATGTATACATGTATGTTCGTGTGTATGTATGTATATGTGTATATGTATGCACATGTATATCTTTATTATTAGTGCGCCTGGTGCATCCAACTTTCAAGCCTTATTGGCTTTTACGTTTGCACCATTTTCCAGTAAACTATTATGTTGATGGTTATGATTTATTGTCATTATTTACATTTTCATTGTAACCATTTTAATTTATATGCATTTTCATAATTATTATATGTACTTTTAATGATATTCCATCATTTTTATCTTGTATATATTTAATGTCATGTTGATGGAAATAAATGATTTTCAATTCAATTCAATTCAAATTCAAACGTGCAATGTGAACGAAAGCGTACTTCAACCGGAAGTGAGCCAGTGACGTTCCGCGCACAAAACAAAGCAAAAGCAATCGATCGGGCAGCCGGCAGGCACGCTACGGTACATCAGTTTGTATTCCGCGCGAAAAATTTGACCCGCTGAACTGAGCTGCCATAGCAACAAGACCACTTTGAATCGTGGAGCGGTTTGAGCGAGAAAAACTGCTCGGAGTGTGAACGCTAGCAAACCGTTCCTCAAGACCCGTTCCTCTGGAGCGGTCTAACTAAGACCACTTTCAAAAGTGAGTGAGAACGGGATCTTATATACCCCTTATATTTTTTTATGCATTCGGTGACAGTTAGTAAATCGGGCCACCCCAAACCATACGCTACTAAAAATTCATGAATATTCATTTAAGTATTTTCCCCAATATTGGGTAAAAATATTTACCACAAGTTGGGCAAAAGCGAATTTCTAACCAACCATCAGTTACCCAACAAAATTTACCCAACTGGCAAAGGAAATGTGACAAAATTACACAACTACAGGGCAACAAGTACCCAACCCATAATTACCAAATACTGTTGGTAAATATATGCCCAATATTTAGGTAAAAAGTATTGACCAATATTGGTTACACCACTCGAGTGTCCAGTTGGTTAATAATAGCCTAGAATTGGGAATATTTTTAACCAACCAGCAGTTACCCAACTAAATTTACCCAACATTTTAAGAGTGCATGAAGGGAGAAGACCTGGACTTCGTTCTGGAAAACCTGAACAAGCAGAGCAAGGATTGGATTCCAAGAGGAATGCCGACCGAACATGACTGGTTGAGAATATTCCGCAATCTGGACAAGCTCAATGAGGTTAGCATTGAATATTTTCATTAAAGTAGATCATACTAGTAGTTATTTAAGGAACCTGCAATGATTATTTTCTTCTTGACTTTTAGGAAATTTGTAAGTTGCGAGTCCAGTTTCCATCCATAATTCTCTTACAAGCAAAAAAAAAGAAAAGAAAGGTTTTTCTTTCTAAAGGGGGGGGGGGCACAATGCATACTTTTCTTTCAAGGGGGGGGGGGGGCACAGGCTGGATGTGCCCCCTCCTAAATCCACCACTGAGCATAAGGATTAAGGACCATGATTATGAATTATGATCAGTGCTAAAACACCTTCTATCGCCCATGAATAAGGCCATTTTTAGATAAACAAATGAAAAATCACACAAGTCATGTACATGTACATGTACATGTAACCAGACATATTTTATAGAATTGACCAAAAACATTATACATGTACATGTATTACTGATATCTGAACATACATGTACATCTATATGCTTACATGTACGTGAAAAAAGAGAGAATCTCTGCAGTCTGTAAAGGGCTGCTCAGTCACTCCTGTGACCTAAATACTTACAAACGATTTTTGAATATTTATTAACCTTCACAACTAACTTATTTGTGTTCTTATCTATTTATTTAATTTTTAGAATCATTTTTTAATGAGACAATTGACTAAGAATGGTCTGGTTTAGTGTTTAAAACATATAATGTCCCAATTCATTGTAAATTTATATTTCATTATCCTATTATTGCATTTAACACTTTACATGTAGGTGAGACAAGAAACACTGCATAATATGGGGCACAGAACCTCAAGCACCCCAAGAGGTACATCGCATGACCCTAGACCTAATGACATCATTGCATGGCGTGTATTCCTAAGAGAGAGTGGATATCTGAGTTCTCCAATGACGTCAGCACCAATCTCAGGAACCAGTGGCGAGGAGCTGGACTCAAGCTTGATTCATCTAAGTAGCATTGGAACAAACAGGAGGAGACACTTTGCAAGCAATTCTATCATCAGAAGACACCCCAAACCAGACCCAGTACTTGTCACCAAAAGTGAACGTACAGACTTTGATGACATTCGGAAACAAACAAAGGAGAGGATTTTTGAGAGGATTGAAGTGCTGATTGGTGCTGTACCTGATGATGTCTCAAGGGACATTCTAGTGAAGGAGTTGGGCCAACTGAAAAGCCACAGAAAGGAAGAACTCATAAGTCTTTTCTACAAAGTGAAAGACATAATTTCAGGTGAAAGCGACTCTGATGTAAGTGATGACTGAACTAGTGTACATTTACGCATATACATGTACATGTACTACACTATTGATCTCTAAATTGAACCTTGTATGTATGTTATCTAGATATTTTACTTTGATATAATTTGCTTTTGCAGTGTTAGTGCAATGTACATTTGAACTTTGAGTATTCTATTCCCTACTCTGCATAAAATCCCCCTATTAGAGGGAAGGGGTATCCATTACATCTCTTCAGGTACATGTATCTATTTAATGTAAAATAGGTAAAGGCTGCCAATCACCAAAGAAATTTTCTCTGTATGTTTTTAGGGTTCCAAGCCATTGTAATAGATTGAAGAAATAACTTCTCTTCAGATACTACACGTACTTCTGTTTTGCGAGTTTAAATGTGGAGGATGTATTCTGATAGGAATGAAAAATTGATTCCTCTCTTCATATAGTTATAAGACTCCCTAAGCATACAACATAATTTTTCACAGGATTTAAGATGTAAAAGAAATGGAGGGGGGGGGGGGTGAAGTAGTGTTCAAGTAAATTCTTGTTTGAATCCAAATTATTTACTTTAATAAAAAAATTTAATCGGGTATAACTCGAACTTATAGTTTCAGATACGAGAAATTACTTATGCCTGGTTTAGCTGCACAGGTGAATGAGTAAATTGAGTAGTGATCAGTGATTGTAATTATGCACTGAGTAGTTTAAGTAATCTAGCTATAGATACAAGTTAGTTGATAAAAATAGAGAGTTCGTACATTTCGAACAACATCAACGCTCGACTTTAGAATATTCTTACCATGCTACTCGTGACAGGATGAATGGTTGAGTGGGAATCAGAATGTGTAAGATGTACACTGAACGTCTATGGGTCATGTGTGCCTGTTTGATGTTCACGGTACAATTGTGTGCCTGTTTGCATGTTTTTCACTGTACACTGTTTGTGCGAGTGAATGTCCACTGTACAAGCTAGTGTTAAGTGTACACTGTACTGTTCATTGTACAAGATTACATGTGTGTTAGAGGTACACTGTACGTCATGTTGAATGAGAATCGAAATGAATGACTGAATGTTGAATGTGGCCAGTAGTATATAATTTAACTTATTAGTGGATTTAAGGAATCATATAACTTACCTTACCAGTAACACCCTGAATGTTTGATGTGTTTGAGAGCGAGATGGGTCAGTTCATCGAAGTGCAGTCAGCTGTTCGGTCATGTATATGTGTTCAAAGCGTGTGACGTGGTACAATGTACAGCGTGCTCTTGCCTAGTGAATTCCTACCCCCCCCCCCCCTCCTCTCCCCTTCCAATCACAGGGTTCAGGTGTTAGTCTTACGTCATAATGGATTCCTGGTTGGTCGGTTTGGTTTACCAGACCAAGGGTTCATACCACCCTTGTAAAATAATGATATGTGGTGGCAGCATTAATTGCCGTAGGTTAGGAGGGTCTCACGTAACAATATTACATTTCTTGCATAATTAAGCATGCATGATGCATAAAAGGATGTCGCATTTCGAAATAAATCTTCATGTTGCTATTGTCCATGAAGAGAGGACGGTATGCGGCCTTTAATTAAACCACGGACCAAAGTACAAACTTGAAGTGTGGCATCGGTAGCGTGTGGGGCGTGACTTCATATATGCGGTTTGTTAAAACACCATAGAGTAAACAAAAGGCCGTGTTTACTTAACAGAATAGTTTTCATGTATTGTTGATATGTCGGAGACCCTCTTCTCGGTGCATTGCACACGGCACGTTATGGTATAGAGATTTCTGCACACAGTACGATAGCTATTGCCGCAGGTCATTTTATACGTAACACACAGAGGATAAGTTGTCTATCAAACATGGCGCAGTTTTCTCTACGTACCGTGTGCATAGCCTTACTCTTTCTCGCCGCCCTGGAAAACTCTCTTTCGACCACGTTCGCTGGCTCGAATAGGGAATCGAGGGAAACTCACGACCACGACCATGATGACGATTACGCAGAAATTGGGAATTATTTGTTGGAGGTGGAACTGACTGGAATGAGAGAGGAATTTGATTTTGTGGAAAATCCGGAACAGAATATTACGTTTGATCAAGTAGGGAGTTTGGTCGACATTGTTTTTGGACGAATCGATTGTGAGGGACGAGTGGAAAACTGTTCTAAGGTAAGAATCTTCCTTATTTATATTTGATATCCTACCTGCACAATAGTAAGAATTCTTATAAAGCGCATAATGCAAAATTTCTTATCTCTTTGTGGTTTGAGGAAAACAAAAGATACAATAGATTTTGTTATTTTTTTAAATAGATTTCACTTATATTTCATTTTATTTTCTTCATTCAAAGTAACAACTGTACAATTAACGATGCAAAATAATTTGACAAAGAATTAACCAATTGTGCAGATACATCTTCCGATCATTACAAGCAAAATGAAGAGGATTCACGTTTAGGTAAACGTAAAAAAAAAAATAACAACAATAAAGATTATGTGAAAGTAATTAAATGAAAATGATAATGAAAACAGAGACCAGAAAAGAAGAAGTATTTGTAGTGGAAACCCTAGTCCCTGGCAGAAGGTACATAATATTTCATGCAATATATCAAATGGAATAAGAATGATAGTTTACAATGAGCACGATAGACCTAACTTAGGATTTAAAGAGAAATGTTTACAAATGCCCTTAAATTGTTATAATGTGAGTAATTTGTGAGTTCGTTCCAGATTATTCAGTGATAAGGTTGATAGTAATGTTAAACAACCATCTAAATCAAGTAAAGTTACACATTTCTCGCTCAAGCACTGTTAACATGGTTAAGAGAAAGAAAGAGAGAGAAAATTGACATTCTTATGATGATTGTGATATTGTGACTCGCTTTCAATTTTCTTCTCTTTTCCTTTACTTCCTCCACTCTGTATTCTATAATAAGCTGGGAGGGGGGGGGGCGTTTTATCACGTGTCTTGTCAGTGATTTTTGCCGACAAATTTGCTCTCCGCCAATCAGATGCAAGGGTTTCAGTAGCTCATAACAATTGTTGCAACTTGTCATTGATGGCAAGTTTTATGAAACATATAATATCATCTTGGAAATATATAAATTGATCTTACAATCCAGATAGGTGAAGTTCATTATGCTGGACATCTGTTTTCCTTATTTATTCTCTCTGTATAACACCTGTTGAAAATTAATTTAAACCACTATAATGTTACCATGTAGTGCTGTGATCATATTCAGTTTTCTTTGTCAACATGGCGGGTCAAACTTATGACCGATGTGGACATGATCGGTTTATTTCAAGTGCAAGAACAAGTTCGTGTCGCTGCAGGGAGCCTACCGCAGCAATTACATTCGGCGAAAAAATTGAGCATAACAATCAGGGGTGTCGATCCGTGTTCATTATTGGGGGGGGGGGGGTGACCGGCGAGAGAGCGAAGCGACCGAGCGGGGGAAGGTGTAAGAGGGGGTATCCCCCCTCCCACACAAGGGACTTTTTCAAAAATCTGTCTATAAAACTTGCCTTTTAGAGCATCCCAAAATGGTTTTTAATGAAAAGAAGGAATGCACAGATCTACGCCAATGGACGGAACCCCTTAAATGAGAATAACAATGTGAGCGAACGAATATGGAGAATTTTCTTCGACATTTTCGCACTGAAATTATGGCATTTTTTATTTCCTTACTTCTAAACATTAAAGAATGTGATGGTATTTCACTATCAAACATAACGAGTTTGGATAATTATTAGTTTTAAGTTAATTTACCATAATTCTTATTTATTTTATCCAAAAATATGGGGGGGGGGGGGGGGGGAAGGTGATAATATAGGCCATCCCCCACCTCAAATTGGGGGGGGGGGGATATATACCCCCATCCCCCCCCCCCCCTCCGGGATCGACACCCATGCATGATAACAATATCGTAAAAGTATTACAACACATAAGAAATAATTTGACGAGGAATTCAGACGAATGTCCACTTTATTCCATTGGATATCCAATGTGGGATTCACACTTGAATATTAACATCATTTGTCGTCGAAATCAGAATCTTAATTTGGGGACATGTCGTCTTCCTGCTAAAATAGGGAGTTTTCGATTGTGTGGGCGTGGACGTCGTTCACGTCGACCGGAAGTCTACAGTCGACGCGTCGACTGATCAAGTTCGTCCACTGTTGAAATCTGTTTCGATTCCAGTCGACGCGGACTGGAACGGCATGACATCTTCTCTTCATATTTTCTTACGTTATTTTTTGTATTCTATCCTCTCATTTCTCTCCTTTTGTTATTCTTTGTATTCTATCCTCTCATTTCTCTCCTTTTGTTGTTCTTTGTTTTCTCCTTTCTTTTCTCTCTCTATCCTTTCCTTATGTTATTCTGTGTTTTTCTCCTTTCATTTCGTTTGCTGTCTTTCCTTATTTTATTCTTTGTTTTTCTCCTTTCATTTCTCTCTCTATCTTTCTTAATGTTATAGTGTTTTTCTTCTTTATTTTCTCTCTCTATCTTTCTTAATGTTATTCTTTGTTTTCCTCCTTTCATTTCTCTCTATTTTTCTTAATATTATTCTTTGTTTCATTTCATTTTTCTTTCTATCTTTCCTTATATTATTCTTTGTTTTTCTCTTTTCATTTCTCTTTCTGTCTTTCCTTATATTATTCCTTGTTTTTCTCTTTTTATTTCTCTTTCTATCTTTCCTTATGTTATTCTGTGTTTTTCTCCTTTAATTTCTCTCTCTATCCTTTCATAATGTTATCCTTTTTTCCTTTCGTTTCTTTTCATTTCGTTTGCTATCTTTCCTTATTTCATTCTTTGTTTTTCTCCTTTCATTTCTCTCCCTATCTTTCTTAATGTTCTTTGTTTTCCGTTCTTTTCTCTTTCTATCTTTCCTTATGTTATTGTTTATTTTTCTCCTTTCATTTTTTCTTTCTTTCCTTTATTTTTCTTTTGTTTTCCTCCTTTCATTTCTCTCTCTATCTTTCTTAATGTTATTCTTTGTATTATTTAATTTCTCTTTCTATATTTCCTTATGTTATTCTTTGTTTTTCTCTTTTAATTTTTCTTTTCATCTTTTCTTATGTTATTCTTTGTTTTTCTATCTTTTCTGTCTCTCTGTGTATTCTTTCTTCTTTTCCTTCCCTCATCTTCCCTTACATGTTTTCTTCTGTATTTTTTTTTAAATCTTATGCTTTCACCTTCTATTTCTATCATTTCCTATGTATTTCTTTGTTTTCTCCTTCATGTGAAGTCATATTGGAGAACGACGTTCACGTTTAAGAGAGGACGGCAAAACCATGGTGGACGCGTTCTCGAGCAGACGAGTGGACGAGCAGACGACGTGACGCATGCGCAGAGCTTCAAAATGATGTAATCTCGTACCAGTCGACTATGTCGACGTGCAAATCGAAAGCTCGTTAATGGTGTTTTGTGGACAAGATAATCGCCAAGAGGGCTTGTCAGTGACAGCTCTATTACCTTGATGCTATATTCGTAACTGACAAATTAAGTAAACATAACCACTTGGAGTTCTTACACTATTTAGTACTTATTTCACAAATTCCTTTATTTTTTAAAACTGCACAAGACTGTAAAAAAAAATAAATAAAAAATCCAAAGCATTGGTTTAAAAGAAGAAAAAAAATGCACATTTCACTTCATTTCAAGTCAAGAATTAAAATAAGAAATAATCTTCCACCAGTATACTACTTTACACCAAACGTTTTTATTGTCAAAAAGTGCGATGATGTTCGTAAACATAATACGGACTTTTATGGAAAAGGGAAAACTTCAAGACCTTATTAAAAAACTATTCAAAAGCAATTATTTACCCCTCATCGAGTGCCTATGTTTCTAAGCTATCATCGTATATGATTTAGGAGTATTAAAGAGACATTTTAGATCTGCGTACATTTCATTAGGCTCTATAAACCTCCGGAACGGGGAATGCCTATCGTAAAAGTGAACTATTCTTTTCCACTTCCATTCCAGATTAATCTAATACAGGTTTATCAAAACTTGTTCAGTGGTTCACAGTTGGAATTGTTCATGTTTTTCAATAATCAAAGTACAACATTGAAATAAACTACTTTAGCAAAACCTTATTATTGCGTCTACAAGTGTAAGCGTCACCGCTATCTATGATAATCAAGTAATGCATGAATCTAAATAATTGAGATGTGAGAGGTTGAAAGAGAGCTTAAAGCTTAAAAGGTAATATTTCAATGCATTTTAGTAAACGCTATTTGATCAATGGTTGGGAATAGGTTTGTGGGTTGAGTAGTGGTATTGCATAATTATAAAAATCTATTATTTCCCCTTCCGAAGGTTCGTAGAGCAACAAAAATGTTATCAGCACATTTACAATGCCTTTATGAGACATAAATTAAAGAAATAATGACAATGAGTTAGAAAGAGGGGAGAGAGAGAGAGAGAGAGAGAGAGAGTGAGAGAAACGGAGAGTACATGTATAGGGAAGAAGGCACAAAATTGATACTGTTCTCTTTCTTTTCCATTCACCAAACTTGACAGTGCCAACATGATTTTACATCAGACGTCTTTTCTGCCCTCAATGTCGATGCTGCACTCGGACTCGATGATGCAGCGTTTCTCCGCGCTAGTCCTTTATTCCTTTACGGGGCGTACGAGATGGTTTCCGTATGCCAGGCCGGCCCTGGAGGCACCGATCTCAGTGAAAGTGTGGTGATGGTGTCACTAAAGATGGCGTCCCATGATGAATCTAACGCGACATTGTCCGAGGATGACCTGGAAGTGATATTGGACTCAATCCATGACAGCTATACCGAGTCAACAAACTCAAAGGTGAGGGAATGTGACGTAGTATGGGTGTGGGTAATATAGGACATAGTACAGCTTGATCAACTTGAATAATTATGTATATCCGTGGCACACGGGGCATTATTTCGATTGCGTTAAAGGGCAATGCAACCTTGGTAATAAAATTATTAGTGTGAAATAGAAATATAAGAAAATCAGGATGGTGAAAGTTTGAAAGAAATCGGACAAGCAATAAGAAAGTTATGGATGTTTGAAATATTTGGTGAGTCGATTGTGACATAATTGGCTGTCAACTCTCCCATTTCTTGTACACTAAAATATCATTAATTTGCTGTTTTCTCCTAAGCGCCTTTTCCTTCGGGACAGTTTTCCCAATATATTTTCTAAAGTCCTCATGAAAGAAAAAGATCATAGTGAGTAATACGTTTAGATTTTTTTATAGTCATTTTGTGTGTTGGAGCAACTGGAGAGTTGTCCGCCACTGCATCACAGTGACATTACCGATTCGGCCAATTTGTAATTCCCTTTATGTATAGGGATTACATAATTTATATTTTTCTTGTTGCTTGTCCGATTTCGTTCAAACTTTCACCAATCTATTTCTCAGATTTTTTTGTTTCTTTCAGAACAACTTGTCTTTAAGGTTGGATTTCCCTTTAAAACCTACGCTAATTAAGCCTGTGAAGGCTGTTACCCCATTCGAAGTTATTAAACGCACTCAGTTTTTTGCTCATTTTGTCATATTTTATGTACGATAATGTCAACCTCCCAAGACTGTCACAGCGCTATAGTCGGGCGCGGTCCAGCGTCAAGCACAATGACGCCTCATGTTCAACGCTCATGATCTGATCATAAATTGTTGAAGAATTAAAAGTTTTTACGTTTGTTATTCATCTACATTCAAATGAAAATACTAATTTCTTTTTAATGTTTGTTTTAAAGCAGAAATGGGCAAATATTACCATATGACAATAGATCTGATCTGATATATAAATATAGCCCACATTTACGAACACAGATACTATCTCGTAGATGTTATAAAAAATGGCATTCGATATATAAGTTAGTCTTGGGTTGGCCAGCCCATTTCTAATCAATACAAGGTATCATTTCCAGTAGGCCTATACTTATACATCATTATCATCGTGGTTGAGAGCACAATCCTATTGGTATGGTTGATCTTTTTCTAATATCAAAGGCTCCATTCTTATTCGGGAGGATTTCTATACGCCCCCCTTGACCAGATAAATACAGAACATTTATTTTTCCCTTATTGTTCTACTAGTGGGGTATTAGGGCACTGGAGCACCCCCCCCCCCCCCCGCCCGCTGATGAAATGTAAAAAAAAAAAGGGGGGGGGGGAGTGATGGGAAAGAGAAAAGGTACAGAAAGAAAGGAAGAAAAAAACGAAGGGAACGTGTATGTTAGAAGATACGACCCCCCCCCCCCACACACACACACCCTCCTCTTGTTTTCTTGCATTTCGTCCATCTACAAAGAGAAAAAATGGCCATTCTTTATAAAGGGAAACAAACGGTCACACACGTGATCATCATATTTTGCCTCATTGCTGGAAAATCAGATTAAAGTATTTTTTAAATGTTATTGTTTGTATTACAGCAATGAAAAGTAGAAACTTGAACTCCAAGAGAAATACGAGAAAAGTACATATCAATACCTACAACCATGACAACTAAGACCCCTTTTCTTGCGAGGTCGCAATTTTTGACCTTTGAGAGAAAATGATGTAGTCTCATTTAAAATAATTACCCTCTGTCTGTTGGGGGTAAGATTGTCTTAAACATCCAAAATGAAAGAACTCTACTACAGTACTGAAAATTAGGGTTAAATTAACTATTTTTTTCAGCTGGGACTTTGGTCACACACGTGACTGACATTAATGGCCCATAACTACTAAGTATTTCATAATATTATACTTGACGAACCCTTATCTAAAGATATGAGCGTACTTGGTAATTTTTTTTTTATAAATGCAAAGTCGTGACTGTGATATACAGGGGAGGATCCAGAATTTTTTTTAAACGGGGGGCGGGGGGCACAAATCTCAGAATTTTTTCTGACCACCCCAAAAATGAAAAATAAATTAAAAAAAAGGTCATCACACATTTCGGGGTCTATTTGTCATGCCAAATTCTCTGACAGGTAAAACAAAATGTTTAAAAAAATGAAAGTGTAAAAGTGTAAAAGTCTTAAAGGTCTAAAAGAAGGAAGGTCTCAAAGGGGGAACACCATGTATCCTTTGGTTTCAAAGGGGGAACGGCTAGTCTAGATTCTGTCCGTTTTTTATATTTGGTTTATTCCCCTACGCTGCTCTTTCTCTACACTCATATCCCACACAGAGCGCGACTCTCCACTAATCGCGCGATCCCCAAAATTTCAAATCAAATACACAAGCGAACAAAGAATACAGTACGAGATAATTATGATACGTATAAAGTACATTAGGTACAAACAAAGAACAATATCAAAGCAAATTAGAAAATACATGCTTGCAGAAACCTTTTTAATATTGTGAGATTTTTTATTTTTTATTTTTATACAGGGGTTAGGAGTTCCATGTCTTTAGAGCAAAAATTAATCTGTTTACTGGTACAATGTACATTGATTGAATAAGTAATCAGGTTCAAAATATATTATTTAGTGGTACAATCAAACTGAAAGAGTTTAAAGGAGGCCTACACTGCATTTTGCACAACTGACAATTTATCAGTCCACATCAATTCAATTCAATTTAAATTAACATTATTTTCTTCCATTGATTTTTGCAACATTCAACATCTGTTCAAATAGTACAATTTACATGATTTACATGTATATAAAGTAGTATAAATCTAATCAAGAAATTTGAATACAGAGAAGGTGCGATCCCAATAAGCAGACGCTTGTAACGGGTACGCCTGAATACACTTAATACAGTATCGACTGTGAATATGCCTTGGTTGATTATTTTGCGTTTGTTTAATGGTTTATCATTTTGTTTTTATTGCCCCTGGACCCACTTTACACTACTAGTGTTTAACTAGTATCCATGTGGTTCATTGGCATTAAGAATGTTAAAGAATGCTACTCTTCCCATTTATCGTATTTCCAAAGTGTTTCAGCGTTGAGTCTGTCTTCGAGGAAACCGTAAACGACCATGAGGCAGGAGCTGACGATGAGGAACTCCAGCACGCAGCGCAAGCAGTGGTATCCGGTCTCCTACAAGGCCACTGCATTGGGGAACCCACGCTGCCCTCGACCACGGAGTTTACCCACGCGATATTCGACATGTATGCGACATCGGGCATTATTCCCGAGGAAGGTGAGCATTAGAGTTAAACGATGATTTCATATTTAATTTTTCATATTTTATTTTTCATACAAATACGAAATACATTTTCATAATAATACAAAGTACAATACAAAATTTATAAAGAACATTTCATTTGAAGCCGGGGGAGACAGGGGGGGGGGGGTGTCTCATTGAGACGTGAACATCATGCGCGTAAATCCCTTTCTGAAAAGCACCCTAAACGGGGATTGCAGTAGGAGCAAGGCGTTATGTGATAACTCCTTGGTAGGAGTAGTTTTGATACCCTAAACAGGGAATCCCCTCTTCCATCTCTGAGTTTTATACCCTTAACGGCGATTTCCGTAGATCTTCTTCTTATCGCATCTGAATTTGATATCCTTTTTCTTGATTTTTTTTTCTGTTTTCGATACCCTAAACGCGTAACCCGGGTTATCTGCCCAATGCTGAAAAATACGCTTTTTATTCGTTTTCGTGTACGGGGATGATTTACGGGTCTCAATGAGACAAGCCACCCCCCCCCCCCCCCGGGATTTGAAGCTAATGTGGGTCAATACAATGATTAATACCTTTGAAAAGTAGAATAATTACCCATGAAACTTAATCTATATTCTTTGGAAATGGAGAGGTGCACAAAAAACAAAAACCAAAACAACCCCCCCCCCAAAAAAAAAAACAACAACAACAAAAAACAAACAAAACAAAAACAAAAACAAAAACAAAACAAAAACACAAACAAAAACAAAAACAAAAACAAAAAAACAAAACAAAGACAGACGTTTTTGGAGGACCTTGCAAAACCCCCGTTAACGAGACAAGTGGAATTTTGAAAGAAATGGGACAAGGAATAAGAAAGTGATGAACGCTTGAAAAATGAGATTACTACAGTTATGCGTATCTGAAATTGGCAATGTGGTAAATCGATTGTGACGTATTCACGGGCAACTCTCTCATTTGCCGTACACCAAAATATCATCAAATTCCGGTTTTCTCCTGAACTTCTTTTCCCTCGGGGCAGAACTGCAGCACATTGTTAGAGGTCTTCCAAAATAAAATTATCCTACTAAGTTGTACATTTTGAAAAATTGACATATTAGTCATTATGTGTATGGAGCGAATGGGAAAGTTGACCGCCGCTTCATCACAGTGACCGTACCGATTCGGCCAATTTGAAATTTCCATATGTATAGTGATTATACTATACATATTATTGCATGGCGTCTTTGAAAAGCAGTTTTGAATTACTGAACAGGCCAACCCTGCAGTATAAAATGTAGAAGGCAAAATGAATAATAAATAAATAAACAAATAATGTTAAAAAATATATATTACAACTTTCGAAAAATCACAACTGTCTTATTGTTTGTTCGATTTTGTTCAAACTTTCGCCAATCTGCTTCTCTGATTTTTCTACTTTCCCACAAATCACATTATTACAAAGGTTGTATTGTCCTTTTATTCCCAAGTGATTATAATGCTTAATATATCTTTAGACGTTTCATAACAATTATCAAATAGTTTGTAATAGAATGATAAATTGGACTGAGTGCAATTTCATATACAAAATGACTCTTCATATGACCACTCTTTCTCCGTCTCTCCCCTCCCCCTCTTACTCACCCCCCCCCCCCCCCCCTCTCTCTCTCTCTCCCTCACCCTCTCTTTCGATGCAATGCAGAATTTGTGCACATGCTAATAGAGCTTGGAATCGGTGGGGAAGATGACCATGACCATGACCATGACCATGACCATGACCACGCCCGCAGGAGGAGGGATATCATGGCAACACGCCCCAAGGGGCGGGGCATAGAGAAGCGGGCAACGGTATTGGCTGATGATCACCACAACCATAATCACTCACATGTTGCGAATGTTACAACGGTAAGAGAGATGAATATCGTTGACATGTCACTATTTTCTCTGCTCTTATGGTGTACTGGATGAATCATCATTCAATGTTAGATTTTATTGAAAACGTATCAACTTTTAGAGAAAAACATATCAGACACAGCAATAGATACATAGCCCGAATCCACGACAGAGGTTTATCATAAACCATTGTCTAAGCCAAGGTTTAAACCTCCGCCGTGGACTAAAATAAGCGTGAATAAGCGTAAAAGCGACGTATTAAGTGCATTACTATCTGCCCATTGGACATGAGGACATTAACGTCCTACGCTTATGGAGGTTTAAACCATGGGATAGATAAACCTCCTTCGTGAATTTGGGCCAAAGATATGCATAACGAGTAAATAAAAACAAATAAAATCTAGAATGGAAGAGGCAAAAAGGCCAGAGTAAAACAAGAATAAGAGACGGAGGAAGGAGGATAGAGTGAAAGAAACAAAGTGATAGAGAGGAGAGATAGAGTAAAGTGAAGGGAAATAAAGAGATAGAGATAGGGAAGATAAAGAGAGAAAGAGAAAGAGAGATAGAAATAATTATAGAGAGGGGGTGATAAATAGGGATAGAAAAGGAGATAAAGAGAAAAGAGAGAGAGAGAAAAAAAACAAATAGAGAAATAGAGAGAAAGTGGGATAGAAGAAAGAGAGACTGAGAAAGAGACAGACAGAGAGAGTGAGAGACGCCAAGTGAAGAAGAAGAAGAAGAGAGAGAGAGAGAAAGAGAGATGGAAATGTATGGGAAGATAAACACTTCCCTTTCCTTTGAATTCAAAGTCAAGATTTTTACGAAGTAAGGTAAAGGCACTTCTTTGATCATTTTGAAAGAATTAGTGATAAGTGCGTAATCCCAGCTCTGGTGATTGATAATAGGAGGCCTGAACATCATGTCCATATATCTGCCTTATTAAGCCACTTCGTAATAACAATTTGCGCATGTACAGATAAAGGTCATTTGTACCAAGTACGATTGACCTTACGCTGTCATAGTGTGCGCACTATGATGCGCGCACCAGTATGATTTTACATGTTAACCCTTTCATGACAGGAATTATTTAAAGGCTAAATTGATCACATTTCGTTCTTCAAATTGGCAACAATAACATTTTTCTTTTAGTGCTACATGGTTCTAACAAAATGCAATGTCTTTGAAAACAATATACATCATCAGAAACTTAGTCGAAAAGTTGAAAAAATTGCCAATTTTGATAAAAATAGTGATTTTGAACCTCTCATTGTATTGCCAATTTAAGGATTTTGAAGCTTATCCTCCTTTTTAAAATTCCTGGCATCAAACGCAATATGGTCATGCAACAAAAATGGACACAATGTGTGTAGAAATTTTTGCTTTTTCTACTCATGCATCTGGTATATTTTTTAGAGCTCTGAATCAAAAGTTATTGAGCCAAACCACAAAATGTGGTCAATTGTCTTGAAAGGGTTAAAAAGACTAGCGTATCCAGCGTTTCCACTTCTCCTGGAATTCAGGAGTTTCCAGGAGTTTTTGAGGTTTTCAGGGATAATTTCAGGAATTGAAAAAATTCCAGGATTTTTCCAGGACATTTGGGGATTCCGTGAATAGACTAACAAAAATGTAGGCAAAAGTTAAAGAAAATAAAAAGAAAGAACAGGAAAAAAAAAAGGAGAAATATAAAATCCCAGTATGGTATAATGCATACAGTATGTATGGGCACACCCACGCCACACACACATCTTTAAATACTGACGGTTCATTGGAACATGATGCAAGTGCAGTGAGGTGTGAACTAATATACAGTATATAGGGTAATGATCAGTGCACATTCTACAGATATCATGTAAGGAATTTTTGGAGGCGATCGTAGCTCATTTAAAAAATTTCAGGATATTTTTTGAAATTCCAGGAATTTTCAGTGTTCATTTCAGGACAATTCATTTTGAAAAGTGGAAACACTGAGCGTATCCACCAAAACAGATGTGCGTTGGGGCCATTTGTACCATGTACTAATAACGAACTGGCTTATTATACGAACTCTGCGTGCAATTACAATATGCCTTTAATTCTCCTTAAATGATTATAATGAGTATTAATGGTTGTTCCAATGAATTTAAAAACGTATACATGTAATTTTAGTTAAAAAGATACCGAACTCGATCTACATGATGGGCCAAGGTTAAAAATTTACATATATAAAAATGGTAATAAAGGGTAATTTGCTCAATTTTTTTCTCAATTTTTTTTCTTCTATAGACCTGTTTTACGAGTGAAGAACTTCTCGATATATACGGTATCGATCACGAAGCGGGTATCAACGAGGAACAGTTCAACGGACTTTCTCCTTCACTGGTGCAGCAGATCTTGAGTGGCGCATGCGCAGTCACAGAAAGTGACCCATCCAGCCCTTCACCTGCTCAGTGTTAGTATTAATATTCTGTTGAGAGTCAGAAGGGCGTTAACTCTTTGTTAAAGTATGTGAGTCAATGCCCTTTTGGCTCCAAACAGACCTTTTCCTTCCTAATAAAATGTTTCAGCTTCTTTCACTTTGTTACTCTTGCTCAATAAACAGGGAGCCGCCAAGTCAACATAGTATTTTCAGGAAGGATGGGATGAATAAGAAAAAAGAAAAAAAAACAAAAATGGGGGGGGGGGGGGGGTGGGGGGGAAGGCTGTCATCATCAGTCAAACTTATCTATTTAATTAAGTAGGTAAATGAGTATTTACAGATTCCCCCTTCCCCTGGCTTGAAAAGTGCATTTTACTAATGGCTTTGACGCCCCCTCGATGTTACATTTTTATATTTTCTCAACGTTCTTACTTTTATTTTTCACATTTTTTAGGGGGGGGGGTAAATTTGATATTGTTATGTCTACATGTTTTTTTGTTTTTGTTTTTGTTTTGTTTTTTGTTTGTATTTGTTTTTTTTTTTACTTCAGGACCTGTTTTGGGGGTCTGCCAGTAAAAAAGAAATATAATGTCAAAATCATATTTGTTTGAATATCATCGCCCTTTTTTTAAGCTTGGGGATACGGCACCCTGGCCGTTTTCATTATCAGCATGTTTGCTGTGCTCGGCGGGTTGTTCGTCCCGTGCATGTCTGAGGGTTTCTACGACAAGACCATACAGACAATGATAGCTCTAGCCGTTGCGACGCTGAGTGGTGATGCCATCTTGCATCTTTTACCCCAGGTAAGCAATCGCATGGTTGTCCTAATAGACCAGTTCGGAGTTAGCTTGGGTACAAATGACCCCCCAAAATCCACATATCTTTTGCACATAGAGACATCCTACTTTGTGCCTTTTAGAATAGTCACTGCCCAAAAGGGTGAAGGTGATTCATGAATACCTTTTGTCAGCCCACTGTAGAAGAATACTTCCAGCTGTGTATCAAAGAATGTCCCTCTGATAAATACATAAATAATGATTACATGACTATCATGAGCATGTATCCAGTACCCGTCTCAGTGGGTTTTACAACTTGGTACAAATGACCTTATCTGCTCATGCTCAGATTGTATCTACGAACTGGCTTACTTCCTTGACTGGTGATGCTGTATTGAACCTTTTACCCCCACACGCCCCCGGTAAACAGTTTGCGTATCTACCCTGAGAAAGGGTTCCACCATTCTTTCATGAGTCTTTTGCCACATTGACTGGTGATGCGATCTTGCATCTTTTACCCTAAAATAAGACATTGGCCTGCTTGTCCTGAGAAGGGATTTCACCATGCTATCATAAGCATTTTGCGAAGCAGACTGGGATGATCCTACAACACCTTTTACCCGTGTAAGTCATTGGCATAGTAATCCTGAGAAGGGATTCCACCATCCTTTCATGAGCCTTTTGCTTAACTAGGCCGATCGGTGATTTTATTCTGCCCCTTTTATATCGGGTAAGACATTAGCGTATTCAACAGTCAGGGAGACATGCAGGACAACGGATGCCCTCCGTTATCAAGACATAATTATTCCGCATGGGTGAACACACGTGTTCTTTGAGCAACGCTGTTCGCTCCGGAGCTGCCTAGAAATTCTTGGAGAGCGACTTGTTCGATTTGACTTATATTGTCTTAACATTTGACTTTAAATATCTTAGGTCTGTTATCGAATGCTGTGACAGTACAACGTTTGTTAATACATGTATATTGAATTCCAGTAAAGATGGACAATGAATTCCAACGAAACTAAATAAAAGTTATACATTGAATGTTCAAAAGTTCATTCTCAATAATTATATGGAAGGCTGATGGTCTCTAATGCCATGAACATGGGGTTAATGAAAGTCAAAAATCTACCAGTCTGGAAATGGCTTACGTCTGAAAGTATTTCATTGTTAAGATGGCTAACCGTGTCTTTTTTTCTGAAAATAATCTAGATTTTATTGAAAAGATCTCCCACTGTCATAACGAATCTAAATTCATGGCTCATTGGTTAATGAGTTGCTAAAATCAAGATTAGAAATGCCAGAAAGCCATATCCGGGGCCCCAAACTCACGAACTTTTCATCAGGTTTAAAATATTCGGCATCTCTACATTTATCATTTGATTTGTAGAAATCAAATTTGGGCAACTTCAAAAGCCTTTTTCGTTACTTTTTGAAACGCGCGAACATTACATCACCATAATAGACAGTCCTAACATGATTTCCATAGGTAGTACAATTTGGTAATGAAATTACCCTAACAATGATTGGTTTCTACACAGTCCTTTCAATCGTGTTTGATCATTCATTCATTTGGTTTATTGAAATAAAAGCAACATCCAGCCCAAGAGCTGAAATTGTTCAATTTACAAAGGTAAGACATACATAATCATCAAGAAAATGTTTTGAAATTTAATTAAACGAATGAACTAATATAGTACATAAATCTCACATAACAAAGAGAGGAGGAACAAGCAATATGACAAAATTGTAAGAATAATTCAAACTTTTCTTGCCAAGAAGCGTAAGAAGAACGGGAAAGACAATGGGTAGAAGAAAAAGCAAAAGTTATCAGAGAGACGGAGAGGAGGGGGAGGGGAGTGAACGAGAAAGAAGAAGAGAAATATTGGAGAGGTGACAGGGAGTAAAAGAAAATGAGACAGAGAGAGAGAGAGAGAGAGAGAGAAGAGGTGGGGGGGGGGAGAAAGATGGAGAAGAAAAGCATAATAAAAAGTGACGGATTAAACGGGATAAACGACTAGCTCATGCCTCGGGCTCATGCCTTGATCCTTTTAATACACAATGTGACACATCGTTAGTACACAAAATGAGGTTAAGATTGAAGTTTGGCTATCCCAATATCAAATACATTTCATTCTTAATTTCATACAGGCTGTAGGGCTCCATGATCATGATCATGATCACGGGGGAGATGGAGGTCATACACCCACCAGTCCTGAGATGGCTTACATCTGGAAGTGTCTCGTTGTAGAGATGGCTATCTATGTCTTCTTCGTCTTCGAACAGCTAAGTACCATGAAGGTAGGCGTCCATTTTTAATCAAGGTCATTTCAATTCATATGGCTTTCTTTTATGTTAGATGTTATGTTAGATACTTTATCACTCTTTGTTTTTTAGATAGTGGAATTAGCATCATTTGAACTTTTCTTTTCAAACGATGTTCTTTCTTAGTTGTAGATTTCAACTTTTCATTCAGTTTTTGTTTATTGAAATATGAAAGGTTTGGGTAAATTATCAGAGTACAGAGCATCCCTGCATTGTGTAGACCTGTAAGTTGTCTATTCATTGCAAGTTGTATGTAAATGTTCTTTCCATGGCCTTGAAAGTAGAGGGGTGCATTATGCTGGCTTCACCTGTATGTTGGATAAATCGCTCTATAAGATATACGATGACGCATACCGCAGCTAAATCTTAACTGTACAAAAGCGTTACATCCTACACCAAAGTGGAGATCATTGTTGTTACTTTTTGATTAACGATTTCAAGATTTAATATCAAATAATTTTGTTTTCTCTCTTGCAGTTTTCCGGATATTCTCACAGTCACTCATCGGGTATAGAGGAGAGATCGACGGAGCAACGTCGGCGTAGCATGTCGGGGAGATCATCGATCAAGAATGGTGTAACCCACTCAGAATCTAAAGCCGAACTAGTAAGCATTAATCACTCGTACAATTACGTTTCAGGGCAGGCGCAATTTAATTTTTGCCCCGGGCGCCATAATCCCTAAATGCTTCACTGTATTGACATATATATATGCTGTCGATCGAGCGCCATGTTCGGGTTCGGTTCGGTTCGGAAGGGTTCGGCATTTTTCGTTCGAACTTTGGTTCGGTTCGAAGGTTCGGAAGTGCAAGAGCATTGAGGAAGAAAGGAAGACAAAGAGTTACCCCCAATAAGATTAATTGCGCTCGCGTGCCCCCCGTCACATTCCAGGAGTCTCCGGTGGAAAACAAGCCCCCAGAGAAACCAGTTGTTGACATAATTATTCGGCTCTCTCTCTTTCTCTTTCTCTGTTTATCACCAAGTCTTGATGATAGACACGAAGTTCTCTTTACACCTCCATGGTGCATGTTACGCAATGCACAGTACACTGCACAGCTCCGTACACATACAGTGCGCGTGACGTCACGATCACCGACCAATCATATTCATGGCCGGCGATCGCGACGTCAGCATAATAGAGAAAGCGTTCAGTGTGCATGTGCAGTGGGAGCTAGCCGTACACAGAGAGTGCTTTCTGGGAAGGTAAGGTGACGGCCAATCACATTCGCGAATAATCACGTGCCACAGCCGATTGGATCATGCATATGCAAGAAAACACTTTCATTGCCGTTCTATTGGTCAAATTTTATGGCGCAGTGATGCTTTTTTTTTTCTTCCACGTGGAGAAGAGTGTGGCCGGGGCGGGGCTCAGGGGCGCGATTGCACTGCGTGTTGCGCTGGGCTTTACAGCTCTCTTGGGGGACAATTAATTATCGCGCTGTTTATGTTTGAAATTGAGAATGTGATAAGAAAAAAACCACAGATTAAGCTTGAATTGGGTCTGTGTGGGCATGATGTGGGCAAGGACAGCATAACTCTGGGAACAAAAGACGTTCATTCTCCTATTTTGTTTTGAACTCCGACCTAATTCATTCATTCATTTCACTTCCACTCATCTCTTCTCCACCTTCCATGGCCCTTTTTCGTAATTTCTGATAGATTGCATCATTACTTTGAAAATGCGATCTATTAAACTTCACAAAAGAGGGCCCTGGCAAGTTTATTAAACCTTTATTTTATTTTAGTTCTCATTATTTCCAAATCACAGTGCCTTTGTTCGTCTTCCTCATCTTTTTATTTTGTTATTCAGCTCTCCTTCTTTGTCCTTCATTCCTTTTGTTCGTTCTCTTTTTTGTCACTCTCATTTTAGTACCACTCATAAGTCATCACCTCTCAATCAAACTTTTTATTTCTCCTTCATTTTTTTATTTTCGGACAATTCTCCCAATCTCCCTCTAACACACACACGCACACACACACTCTCTCTCTCTCTCGCTCGGTCGCTCGTGCTCATCTTTCTCTCCTCAGTTTCTCTCTCTCTCTTTCTCTCAACATTAAATTAAGGCTAAATGGAATAGATAGAAACGAATTAGCTAATCATATAAAAATAAATTATTAACTTCAGAACTTTATTACTTAGGTCTCGAACGCAACGCATCATTATGGAAGTCTCAGTGAAAGGCATGTAAGTAGAAATAACGAATAAACAAAGGAAATTAGAAAAAGAAAGTGACAAATTGAAATCATAGGACTCAGATAAAGTAAGCAATGAACAAAAACGTTTGTATTTTCCGCCGAACCTCCGAAGTTCCAAACCAAGCGTTTGCTGATTTGCTCCTTGGAGTGAGAACAAAATTCATTTCTTTCGTTGGCAATGGGAAAGGATTTGGAGAGGAATAAAACACAACGAAAGAAAACAGAAATAAGAAACAGTGATTTGAAATTATAAGCCTATAAAATGCCAAACTAAGTAGCGAACACGAACCTTTACATTTTTCCGCCGAACATACGAACCAAGCCTTTGCGTTCGGTTCGGAAGTGCCATGTTCGGCGAATTTCCGTTCGGTTCGGCGGTTCGGAAACAGCACTATAAAGTGTAAGGAAATAACATCTATAACATCTTTGGCAACTCCCGTGGAAATTATACATTTGTTAGAAATGAAAATGAGAGAATAATGGTTGCGTAGTTTAAATCAAAGTTCCCCAGAGCTGCCCTCCCTTTGGAAATTTTTGCAAAGGTTGAAAAAAATGTCTCCGCCGGGAATCGAACCCTGGTCACCGGCTTAGAACAGCGGAGACATTTGTTCAACCTTTGCAAAAATTTCAAAAGGAAGGACAGCTCTGGGGAACTTTGATTTAAGCTACGCAACCATTTTTCTCTCATTTTCATTTATTTTCTCTTTATTTTCATATATAAATATATAGATACATTCATAAATACACACATATATAAACACATATTATATAGACAAGAGAGAGAGAGAGAGAGAGAGAGAGGGGGAGAGAATTTTTTTTTTTTTTTTTTTTTTTTTTTTCATCGGAAGACATGAACTGTCCCCCTAAAACGGTTCTCTCCCGAACTATTATTCTGGAAAGTGAATATATAAGTGAATTCTTTCATTCTTACAGTCTATGATTTCTGTTATTCCATAGACAAATTGCGAAGCTACAGCGGAAGAAATCACGACACCCGAAACGAATTGCTGTATAGTGGGTAAGTTTAGGTTCCTTCTTCCTTTATAGCGCATGAAAAGAATTATCTAAAGCACCTTAGCACCTTCTACATGTTATAAGTGCCGTTGTGGTTGGGGTAGCCGATATGTTTCAATGCCTAAAACATTTTAAAGGCATTTGCCAAGCTTCCGCCTTCCCCTGACCGTTAGCCCATGTACAAGAGTATATCGAGGGTTGTTATTGTGATTATATTTTTTAATATTATGATACTAAGCGCAGTAGAGTATATTTGTATAGTAGCTGCGCTATAGAAATGGACAATATTGTTATTATTATCATCAACTGGATCAACATTGCAGTTTACAGAGACTATGATGGAGTGGACCGTTTTAAAACAATATTCCTTGACACTCTTACTGTTAACATGTCATTCAATCCCATTCAGTTTTGCTTCTTTGATATGAAAATTAAGTACATAATTATTTCAAAATTAAATGCAAATTTCAATACAATGATAGAGTTTTTGGCAGTATGAAATGATGTATCAAGATATTTCAGTTATCATATAATAAGTATTCGGACTGTATTTTCAGTAATTAATAATTTTTTACACAACAGGTTGCAATCCTGTAGCAATGATGATAATCCTCGGTGACTCGCTTCATAACTTCGGAGACGGGCTCGCCATAGGTGCAGCATTCACAGTAAGCGTTGCAGCCGGTCTCTCAACAAGTATAGCTGTCCTCTGTCACGAAATACCACATGAACTAGGTAAACAATTCATATGATCGAGGCCGGTGATGATAATGTTGATGATGGATATGATGGTGATGATGGTGGTGATGAGGTGATGAAGGTGGTGATGATGGTAATGTGATGATGTGATGATGGTGATGATGGTGGTGAAGGTGGTGATGATGATGATGATGGTGATGATGGTTTATGTGATGATGGTGATGATGATGGCGGTGATGATGATGATGGTGACGGTGATGATGGACTGGAGGAGAATGATGATGGTGATGATGGTTTTTGTGATGATGGTGATGAAGGTGGTGATGATGATGATAATGATGGTGGTGATGATGATAATGATGGTAATGATGATTCTGATGGTGACGGTGATGATGAACTGGAGGAGAATGAGGATGATGGTGATTATGGTGAATGTGTTGAGGGTGACGCCGATGACGATGCTGATGATGAGGGTGATAGTTGTTGATGAAATAATGATGATGATGATGTTAATGATGACGAAATGATGGTGATGATGATGATCATGATGATGATGAGGGTGATGGTGATGACGATAAAAAATAACGATGAGACGAATTATGAGTAATTATGAGTAAGAGGAGGATTAGTATGCTGACGAGTACTAGTACTAGTACTAGTATATCGATCTTAGAGTTGATTGAAAGTAGGCCTGCATAGTCCTATGTCGAATTTAAGTGTGTCCAAAATTGTGAAAGTTAAGTAATATGCCTTTTTATATGTAATGCAATAAATCATTCATACATTATTTAACTTGGATGCTTCTGAAATTAATTACATGTGCATTTACTGAACACATTGGCGCTGAGTATTATTCTATTTGAGAAATATTTTTTTTCACTAGGGGATCTGGCCGTCTTGATGAAACAAGGCATGCGACTACGGACGGCTCTCCTGCTGAACGGGATGAGCGCCTGCTCGGCATTCATTGGATTATGGATCGGGATCCCGCTCGGTCAGACCGATGTGGCTAGGGAATGGATCTTCGCCGGTGTCGCTGGAATGTTCCTCTACGTAGGACTCGTTGATATGGTAAGCTGCCCGAAGTTTCCTGAAACCATCCGAAACATCTCGAAGCATCCCGAAGCTGTTTCGAACTTCTCGAAATTATCAGAAATTTCTCAAAAATATCCAGTATATACTGAACATAATTATGTTTACTTCCTTTAATCTGGTCCATGCCCAAGATATCACCCATGTACTTTATTACAATTTGCAGTTGATTGTACTGACATCTTAGGATCCAAAAAGAAGTTGTTCATCTCATATGCATTCTTTGTATTAAATTGAAATTAAATTGGTAACATGAGCAATTTAGTCTTTCCACTCCATAGAGATCTTAGGCATAATTATGTTTTCTTATTTGTGCAAAGTCAATCTAATTTGATGAATATAAAGCAGAAATGTTTTTTAGTGACAAGATATAGAAGACAAGAGAGAATATATTTCTCTGCAGAGATTCGAAGATCATAAAGTTGCCTTAAATTCAACCTCCTAAATAGCGCCATCTTTTGATTTCCCATCATCCAACATTGTCCCTGGTAAAAGCTTAGAATTTACTTACAGCCATTTTTTGCGTTTACAAGTCAAAACAATAGTTTAAATTCAAAATTTGTTTTTTTCCAATTGAGTTATTTCAAAATAAAATGCCACTAACATTTAATTGTAACCTTATTTTACATCGATTATCTAGGAATGACCGTAAGATGACGCTGTACGTTAATTACTGGCATTCTTTCAGTTTAAGGAAATGTAAACACACATTGTGGACTTTTTTTAAAAGGACATTAACCCGCTGGCTACTGAATTGTCTAATTTCCATAGATTTAATACAAGGACAACCCGGCTCCTGTGGGCAAAGGGTTAATGTTGTAAATGGGAGTATATTGCTTATAATGAATTTAAAATATGAAAAGTTACATCCCTTGATCTATTTTATTTTGCAGCTACCAATGTTACACAACTACGAAGGGAGGAGTGACAAGGGCACCATCGCGATTCTCCAGAATATTGGATTCTTAGTAGGAATTGGGGTTATACTGGTTATAGCGCTGTATGAGGACGCCATTGCATTATCTATATAGCATTATAGAGATGGAGTGAGGGGGAAGGATTGGGATGGAGCGACATAAACTCGAGAGAGAGGACGGAGGAGGGGAGAGGGAGAGATAGACAGAGACAGACGGGGTTAACCTCGCTAGTCATAAGGACCGCTAGTCCTGAGGACCGCTAGTCATAATGACCGCTATTCATAACGACCGCTATCCGTAACGCGTGACTAAATGAATGAGCATTCCTTTATAATAGACCGCTTCGGTAATGTATGCAAATTTTATACATACCTTTCAAACAAAGGTTGTTCTTGACAACCTGAAAGCTTGCCAGAGGCTTGCCGGACATAGCACCAAGTAATGTATGCAAACTGGATTCCAAGCATTGAGGCTCATTAATTATAAAAAGCAGGTTAATGGAATAGCTCGTCACTACCTGCTCAGAGAAGAAGTGTGCATAAATTTGTATACATTACAGAACCGATCTATTGACGATCCTTATGAATAGCGAGCAAACCATATACAAATTACCTTGCTATTCATAAGGACCGCTAGTCATAATAACCGCTATTCATAAGGACCGCTATCCTTAACGCGTGACTAAATGAATAGCATTCCTTTATAATAGACCGCTTCGGTAATGTATGCAAATTTTATACATACCTTTTAAACAAAGGTTGTTCTTGACAACCTGAAAGCTTGCCAGAGGCTTGCCGGACATAGCACCAAGTAATGTATGCAAACTGGATTCCAAGCATTCAGGCTCATTTATAAAAAGCAGGTTAATGGAATAGCTCGTCACTACGTGCTCAGAGAAGAAGTGTGCATAAATTTGTATACATTACAGAACCGGTCTATTGGCGATCTCTGTGATAGCGAGCAAACCATATACAAATAACCGCTATTCATAAGGACCGCTATCCATAAAGCGTGACTAAATGAATAGCGGTCCTTATGAATAGTGGTCATTATGACGAGCAGACACCAGACAGACAGACATATTGCAATTCAGACAAAGAAGGAAGCAGGAGGAGTGCTGAGGGCGAGAGGCACCTCAAAATTAGGGGGAGGACAGAGAGAGGGAGAAAGATTGGGGGGGTGGGGTTCGGGAGAGGGTTGGTGGAGGGATTGAGGCAAATAAGAGAGATAGAAGGGGGGTGGAGCAAACATAGAAGGGAGTGTAATCAAACACAAAATCAGGGAGAGGGTTGGTGGAGGGATTGAGCCAAATAAGAGAGATAGAGGGGGGGGGGTGGAGCAAACATAGAAGGGAGTGTAATTAAACACAAAATCAGGCAAGAAAAGGCAAGTATTCCATTTCACATGCAAACGTTTTCTTTCGTTGTACGTTATACTGTGTAGATTGAATAAGATAAATAGTCATTGATTTCGGGACAGGAATTAGTAAAGGGCTAAATTGATCACATTTTGTTCTTCAAATTGGCAACATCAATATTTTTTTTCTTTTAGTGCTACATGGTTTTAATAAAATGTAATGTCTTAGAAAATAAATGTAGGAACCTTGTTGGAAAGTTGAAAAATGCCCAATTTTTGTCGATTTTTGTGTTGCCAATTTAAGGATTTTAAAGCTTATTCTCCTTTTTAAAATTTCTGGTATCAAAGGCAATATTGTCGTGCAACAATAATGGCCACAGTGTGTGCAGAAATATTTGCTCTTTCTACTCATGCATGTGGTATATTTCTTTAGAGCTCTGAATCAAAATGTTGTCAATTGTCTCGAAAGGTTTAAAATAATGCTTGGTTTTTTGGTACTGTCCATTTTTTTTTTTTTTTTAATCTTGAAACGTTTCATTGGTCAGAAAACACTTAATAATATACAAAAAATGCGTCACATTTGTTTTGCAGAAAATAAACAATCATATACTATTTGGCACATTTACTTTGTAACATTAAAGGAGAATGAAACCCTGGGGAAATATCCATTTTAATGAAAAGAGAGGATAGAGAGAAGCAATTCAAAAAAATTTCCATCAAAATCGGTTACGAAATGAAAAATTTATGAAAGTTTGAAAAGTAACAATTTACTTTCTATGGCAATCCTCAAACTGGAAATTTTGCTTCAAAATGACAGGTTGAGTAGCACAACTCTCAATATGTTTGGTACACAAAATTTCATATTTTCTTTATTATCTCTAAAAATGCTGCTTGTCTTTTTTACTAGGTTTTTGTAATTCCAAACAAAATTTTTTCGTATGAAAGAAAACAGTCGGGATTGAAATTTGACGCCCTATTAATAGCGCGTTCCATTGCTCCCGTCAGCCTAATGATCGAAATGAAATGAGTACTGTTGGAGAAGTAATTCATACACTTTACACATGAAATATCAATCCATAATGTGCCAGTGGTGATCTCACCAAGAAATTATGAAATAAAGTGGCTTCGATAGAAAAATGCAAAGGTGATCATGATAGGTCTATTGAGTGCCGTCTAATGCTATTATTTGTACTTTCTCTGTAATATTTGAAAAAAATTCCATATTTTATTGATCAATCACAACTTCTTGCAGTAGCACATCTGGACCTTGGCTTCGGGGGGGGGCAAGCATATGGTAAACCATCAAATCAACTCAAATCAATTTATTGAATTAAAATCCACAATATTTTGGATTATCATCAACATACAAACACAAAGGAAGATTCAAAAGAGGTTACAGATGACCAAAGCGGAACATCAGTCATTGAAAAATAACAAAGCAATTAAAAAAAGAGCAACACAAGAAAAGGAAAGTACAATGTTATAATTCCAAACAAAAGAAGAAAAAAAAGCAAAAAAACAAAAAACAAAACAAAAACAAACAAAAACACAATATAGATGTAGGCCTTCTACCAAATTCTTCCTATTTTTACAGATAATTTACTTATTTTGAGCAGGTATTATTTTTTACTTTGTCACGGTACATATTACTAATCGAGTTGACATAGATCTTGATTATGTCATTATCGATACTCTGCATTTTATATCTAAACTGGAAGAAAATCACTTTAACCGACCTTTATTTGCATCGGGGTGGGGGGGGGGGGGGGTGTCAGAATGACGGATGTTCCTTTAATTCGTCTCTTCATAATTTGTAAATTATGATTTTGAATGTCTTTCATCATTATTATTCATCATTTCATTGACAACAGCACAATGAACTCATAGCAAACGAAAACTTAGGTCTCATTTCGTTTTGATTTATAATTTTATCTGTATAATTCTGAAGGTATTTCATATTTGATTTCTATACATAACATAAAAATGGTGTTTAGATTCGCCATTCTCTTGGGCTTGATAAGTGGCCCCAAATATTTGCTTAGCTTCATGTTTAAAGGTTGGTTCAAAATTTATACTTAATGATGTTGTTTTGCGAGATCGCCATGTGAACGAGCGAGCAAAGTTTACAGAATTTATCCCTAAATTATAAGGTTTTAAGAACAATTATTTGAATAATGATTTAAGTTGAAATATTTTGTTCACGTTAACTGAAGGAAACATTAGTTATTGTTTTTGTCATGGTTGAAAATTTTTCAGGGGGGGGGGCAAAATGCCCCCCTTGCCCAATTCAACTACGTTACTGACTTCTTGTTCTGTTATCAATTAAGGTTAAATTCGCATGTTGCTAATTAAATCTTGTTGGCTTTTTTTTCCTGAGACACCCCGTAGTGTTCCAAAATAGGAAAAAAGAAGAGAGAAGTCAAGCAGCAAAGTTAAATATATAAATCTTATACTACTACTTCTACTACTACTACTACTACTACTACTACTACTACTACTACTACTACTACTACTACTACTACTACTACAACTACTACTACAACTACATATACTACATATACTACATATACTACTACTAATAATAATAGTAATTATACTACTACTACTACTACTACTACTACTACTACTACTACTACCAATGATAATAATAATAATGATAATAATAATAATAATAATAATAATAATCATAATAAAATATGCGGATATGCATGTAATTTTAAAATAAATGATTTAGATCAACTTCCAACGTTTATTTTAACGAGAGGGATATGCGTCATATTACCGGGAGTAACGTCATTTTTTGAATCAATATTTCATTGTATTAGGAATGATAGTGAATACATTTAAAAAATAATGCATTGCAAGTACACTTAACATGTACGTATGTCATGTGTATGTGGTCAACTTTGTCATGAGATGGAATAAAATCGTTTAATTTACATTTATTTTTCTTTTCCTGTCTTCTGTTCTTGTCCACAATGACAGAGGTTTTAAAAAGTTTGACAGGCGTTAAGAGATATGAATAGAAGGATGGAATAATAGGAAAACATGAGTGGATACAAGGACAGGAGTTTGTGCCTGCAAAGGGGCATCGATTATGGGTGGCAAACATATCGTTTTGCCACCCCCCCCCCCTTAAATCCGGAGGTGTATGATTAAAAAAAAAGGGAAAGTGATGCAAAAGGTATTGCGCGACAAGACTTCAATTTCGCCGCGGGCTACATGCTCAAATTCTCTAATTCCCCCTGCCTCATGTAACCCGGAGAAGCTGCTAGTTAAGAGGCGTTAGAAAAATAATGAAGGGTACTCTTCAGTCAGACCCAACTCCGGAATACCGAGCACAGGTATATATTCCGAAAACGGCGTGTAGAGCAAGATGAATATAGAGCCCTTATCGTTCAGTGCGAGGCAATGTGTACAAAAGGCATGGGGGAAATCGTGCAATGTCGACCTGCTGTTGATAATATATTTTTCAAAAATAATGCTGCCGATATATTTATTTCAAATGTTTGCCATTTGAAAGTCATTTCATATGACGAATCATACAAGGATTTTGAAGATAATTGACACACAGCATTATTTTTAAGAATATGTATATCGTTGGCAGGTTGACTTTGCAAGATTTTCCCCATGCCTTTTGTACACACTGTCTCGCACTGAACGATGAGGGCTCTATATTCATAGACCGTTTTCGGAGTATATACCTGTGCTCGGTTTTCCGAAGTTGGGTCTGACTGCTATTAGGCTGTTTTGCCCCACACCCCTAATCCAAAAAATGAATCGATGCCCCTGCAAGGTGACTATGGGGAGAAAAAGAAGATGACACCGCTTCCCATTTCCTTTTATTTATGGACTTATTTGTGAACACGCGTTGTATGTATTTTATTATTTTAAAGAGAAGGGAAATAAGTATATTCGAGAGGACCCGACTGTTCCCGTTATAATTTAGTTCATGGCCTGTAGGCTTGAAAGAGGCCTAAGATAAGCCTGGCTTATAGTAGGCCGATAATTCATGGAAGGTCAAGTGTCAACCCCTGAGTTCCGTATAATTCATTACAGTTATGTAACAAAATAGATTTGTAAAATTATGCTATGGAGTGAAATGAACATCGGAGATCAATTTCATCAAGACAAGCCTTTACATTTGCATTTAGTTTCAGAACTGTTGTGAAATGTATAGGATTAATAGGGTGACATTTCGCACTCCATTTTTCAGTGGCCTAAATCTGCGCACTTAGGCGGGATTTAAGCCTAGCGTTAGACGTAAGGCGGCTTTCGAGAATACCGGCCAATGTGTTTGTGAATTTAAGGAAAGTTAAACTTAAGATACATGTCCTATGGATGACTAGTAGGAGGCAAGTGCCCATTCCCACTTTCACGATTAAAAAGTTGACAGATTTAAACACACGAAGTAAATGCCTAGCATAAATTAAGTGTTCCCCACCTACTTTGAAGGAAAAAAAAAAAGAAGATCAACGCTATTTCCTCCTTACACATTTGTAGAAAAAGGAAGGGGAAAAGGAAGACGTTTGAAGTATGTTTATTCAAAATCATAGGAAAGGGGTATGACATTCAATTAATTTTCAGTAATTATGTGTTTTCAGATTATAACAATTATTTTTTGTTAGTTTACAAAAAGCTAAACTTAAAAAAATATCAACAAAAGTATTACTATAATTATACTAGGGCACCTACTTCAGCTACGCTACTAACTACTACTACTACTTCTACTACTACTACTACTGCGCTACTATTACTACTACTACTAAAACTACTACTACTACTACTACTACTACTACTACTACTACTGCTACTACTACTAAAACTACTACTACTACTGCTACTACTACTACTACTACTGCTACTACTACTAAAACTACTACTACTACTGCTACTACTACTACTACTACTACTGCTACTACTACTAAATCTACTACTTCTACTACTTCTACTTCTACTGCTACTACTACTACTGCTACTACTATTACTAAAACTAAAACTACTACTACTACTACTACTACTACTACTACTACTACTGCTACTACTACTACTACTACTACTGCTACTACTACTACTAAAACTAAACGAACATATATCAGGGAAGAAAGTTTCTGCGGACTTATCAAGATATATCTACAGAGATGGCACGCCACAATATCACTTTAAGCCAATGAAAGATGATGGTGACATGTTGGTTGTAGAGACTGCAACTGATTTATTCAAGGGTGTCCATACTCCAGATAATGTTGCCCGAGATAGCGATGTTTAGGTAATATTACTTATCTACCATGGACCAAACAACTGTACAAATTTTTACATGCAGTCAAAAATGAATGGCTTCTACCACATTTCAACAATTAACATCACTAACAGCGATGGGAGTCTTTTCAACTATGACTGGTCTGTAAACGACACGGGTTCTTGTATTCATGCCCTAACATTATGGACATGCAAAGGTTGCCCTCTACAAATACATATTTCCAAAAATGTATCATCAGCACAATCCTAAGCAGCACTTTAACTTACTCAAAAGTTATAGACAAGCTGATGTAAATGCCTTGCAGATCACTCATGTTTGTGGGGATACTCTCCTAGAAAAAAACAAGCTTCCTGAAATTTCAGAAGCAAGCAGCAAAAGGAAGAATTGACACTGACAGACTACCCACTCCAGAAGATGCAACAACGCTACATCTTCTCCTTGTACATATGTAGCTTGTAATATGGAAGAATCTTAATACAGCATTCACTTACGCTGTCGGAAGACGATCGGAGTCTCACATTAACAAGAAACTCAGACCCAAGCATGCTGCAGGAGATATCACTTCCCAAAACCTCCTCAGAGGAATTTGTTATAACTGGCAGGAAGGAGAATAAGCAGTGTCAAACATTGAAGTCAGGCAAAACTTGTGTTGCTGCATGTGGAGTGTGTTGTGAACAATGCTTTAAAGGTGGAGAGAGAAAGGTTGCGGAAGAACTGGCAAGTTACGAAGAAGAAACCAACTAAAGATTACCAAAGGTCATTTTCAATGAATATTTCAATAAATGTGGATCTGCATAATTATGTATGAATATAAAGTTAGTTTAATTTGTCAGCAGACTATTTAGATATGTTAAATAATATGTGATTTTAAGTGATATTTTCTGTTTTTGACCTTTGACCTCATTTTGAAGGTCACTGCTTGGTCATCCGAGTCAATTTGATAGTTGTGTGCATTTTGACACCAGAATCTTCCACATACAATGATTTATTCCCGATATAGAATTTCGCATGTTTTTAGGAAAGGTCAATGACCTTCATCCTCAAGCTGCCCAGAAAAGTAGTTATCTATCAACTAGACCTAAATATGGATCTACATACGTGTGTAAAGTCAGTTTACATTTTCTGCTTTTATTTATGTCTGCAGATTATTTAGATATGTTAAATAATGTGTGATCTTAATTCTAAGGTAATAATCTTAGGTAATATTTTGTTTTTTTGCTTTTGACCTTTGACCTCATTTTAGAGGTCAAGGCTTGGTCATCGGAGTACACTTTGGTTTTGTGTGTCATTACGTGACATTTCTGTGCAATTTGACACCAAGATCATCCACATACCATGTTTTATTCCCGAGATACAGTTTTTCATGTTTCAGCAAAGATCAGTGACCTTTGATCCATAGAAATAACACTTTCCCAACCCCCCTATCCAACCTAACTTGGGGGGGGGGGGGGGGAACAGTGTTGATACTCATACCTACTTAAATCAGTTGAAAATCGCTTTCATTAATTTTTTCTTAGATTGGTGATAAATATGGCTAATTTAGGGTTACTATTAAATTTCATAATGTGTTTATTCAACGTATTAGAAATGGGAATCAGCTCATATAAACCTATTCATAGAATACGAGTGAATGCTTATTGGGAATTTGAGTATTATTACATACACACGACCAATATATTCAAGTACTTAAAATTATGAAAATGATCAAACTTAATGTAAAACCTAATGTAATAGAACATTATTTACAAACGTAACGTTAACATCCGAATATCTCAACTAGATTAGAGCGGCCATCAGAGACATTTGAAAATACGATTTTGTTTTTGTTTCAACTGCTTACCTGAATGTAAAATTATGCAAGCTTTCTTTTGTTTTGTTGGCAATTTATTCTCTAAAATGTCATATTCCATTGTGTTATTGAGAATGAAATATATATGTGCGAATACTATAAAGAATTGGATTGGGTACTTACTGCCAATTTCATGGAAAAGGGAGTTTCTTATGATCATGGAAGCGTATTATATATATTAGGGCAGTTTAATTAATTTCCAGTGCTAGGATTCCACATTTTGTTTTCCATGTTTAGTCTTTGATAGCAGGATGCACCAGGCATACAGTGAAAACAGTTACGTTTATTTTTTCATTTTTTTATTTTTTTATTTATCTATTTTTTTTGCCAGATCACTTAAGTATAAAAAGATTTGTGCGTCGGAACAAAATTGTTTAATAAAAATAACTGAATAATATTTCGAAAACATTTTTGAATATTTATTACTTTCTCTCTTTTAAATTAACAGATCGTGTTTTTTACGGTTACTTGCATCTTAACGGCTCTCATTAGTCTTGCAGGCCTTGGGTTCTGCTGCTATCACATCTACGTTCTTACACTACTGAGAGCTTTTCAACAATGTGACGGGGATTGTTTGGTAAGGGAATTGGTACTTAAAGATAAGGTTGGGTTCAGGTCATGCGAATGTAATACGAAGAAACAATTAAGATAAGTAGATTCTGAGTAGAGAAAGAGTATTTGGAGGGTCTGAAATCCTCAGAATGAGAAGAGAATGACTTAATCCTGTTGGAAATTACATTCATAATGATCATCACTGCACACATAAATGGGTACTATATGGGGACTATACGCGCATATGGTATGAAATTCTGGGGGACAATTTTAAAGCTATTTCTTGTCATATTTCGAATACTAGAGCGTTTGAAGAGCAGTCCTTTTCAGGGGATATTTCTCCTATGATACCCTTTCACACTGACTTTAAAAAGAATGAGAACGCTCACAAATTATTCGTCTTCTTTACCAGACTCAACCTTCTCTTTAAACATGTTTAACTTTTTGGGCGCAAATCCGGGGGGGGGGGGGGGGGGAGACAGGGGGACATACCCCCCCCCCCCACAAAATATGATAAACTTTTTTTCTTCTTTTTCCTTGCTTGTCAGAGAATTTTTGAGGAAAACTAGACTCCAAAAATGTGATAACCTGTTTTGTTTTGTTGTTGTTGTTCTTTGTTGTTGTTTTTTCCCCAGATATTTCGGAGAGGTACAAAATATAAATCATGTGGTGACCCCCTCCCCCCCCCCCCTATTTCAAAATGGATTTGCGCCACTGCATGTACCACATTAGCCGATCTGAACAATAAATCTGACTAACAATTTTGAGGGATTACCAAAACTAAACATTACCTTAAAACTTTATAGTATGCACAAGGATTTAATATGTAAGGAACCTCAAAACCTGAAGAAGAATTACTTGAAACTGTCCTCTCAAAACTGACTGGGATAGTAGTCATAACAGTTTTATTAGCAAAACAATATTTGTTAGTACCACAATAAAAAAAAAAAAAAAAAAAAACAGAAACGTTTTATTCTTTAAGCCTTAAAAATCAAATGCTATTGCATTTTCAGTATATCGTCATTCCAACCTGCGTGCTGGCGTTCATCAGTTTCATGGCGTTTATCAGTGCTCTGATTGGGTCTATCTATTGTTGCACGGGCCTGTCCTCCAACGCAGGAGGAAGACCGCCCTTTGCGATGGTAAGCAACCTATTTCATATGCATCTTTTATAAGAAAATATAAAAGAAAGAAAGCGAGAAAGACAAAGGAAGAGGAATACGAAGAAAAAGAAGAGGAAGAAGAAGAAGAAGAAGAAGAAGAAGAAGAAGAAGAAGAAGAAAGAAGAAGAAGAAGAAGAAGAGAAGAAAGAAGAAGAAGAAGAAGAAGAAGAAGAAGAAGAAGAAGAAGAAGAAGAAGAAGAAGAAGAAGAAGAAGAAGAAGAAGAATGGGGAAAGGGGATTAAAACACCTAAATTGTATTGAGTGGAGCAAAACAGCTTATATTTTGGCGGAAACTGTAAAGGAAAAATGTGTGAATATTAGGTTTAATATGTATGTTGCTCTGCATTTCGATTGTCAGCGGTGAAGACCTTTTGCTATATGGATGTATCATGTCTTGGAAACAAAACTTAATGGGCCTTCTAAAAATAATAAAATATCTGATATGAAAGGTAGCTTATTATTAAACTCGAGACAATTACACCTATGCTAAGTAAACTGATGTTTAGGAGGTGTCGTAGACGAGTCGTTAACCATTTGACTGGAAATGCATAATTATGGGTTCGATCCTCTCCACGGCACTAATATCATTTTGGAAATAGTTGTTCTACATTTGCCACTCCATTGCCGGGGAAGGGGCGCGGGGGGGGGGGGGGGGTGGGCACCTTCTACAATTAGGAAAGCATTTATTGCCATATGCCTTCACTGTGATCATATGGTATATAAGAATACTCTCCAGGGAGTGGAGATGGTGCATTTTTTAAATGTGCACGAATAAATCCCATGACGGTTGTAATAATTATAATGTATGTAAAGCATTTAGAAATCTTATGTGGCACTGAGCGCTACATATTTGTACAGCTAACGTTTAAAATAGATGTATTCATTTTGTTAGTTATTTCTCTTTCAATCTCTTCTTCAGATTTTGAATCAGCGATCGCCCGTTTCACACGTTAACAATTAATGAGAACCTCAGCAAATGTGGTTTAGTTGTATGTTTAATGGATTGTGTGTGTTCGTACGTAAATAGCCATTGAGCTACATAGTTCAAGCTTGCATCCCTTTCTGTGGACTTTCTCGAGCCAAGTGATTCTTTACACGTTTAATTGAGAAAGTCCGCATGAGCGCATGAAAGCTAGCCAACTCAATATTAAGGTTGGTAGAAGCCTAGACTACATGTTATGATAACCCCAACTCATGAAAGATATCTGTACTTCATTTAATAAGTTTATTATTTTGTTCTGTTTTGTTATTAGTCCCCCTTAAAAGTATTTTCCCTTCCACTTGATAAAGCATGTATTAAATTTTGAGGAATAGTTAAGGTAATAAATTTATATATTTACATATATCCACATATTCATTTGCCATCAAGTGTACTAATATCTACATGTTCGCTTTTCTCAATTTTTTTTTCACTTTTATCATACAAGCTATTATTTGTTATGGTATGTAATGTACTATAGAGGGGAATGTGTTTGCGTAAATCTGTATTTTACGGTATTTTTGTACAGGGAATGTAATAATCTTGGAGGGTAACGACGCAGTGGCGTAATGGGGTGGGGGTGTACTTTCCCTAGATGCGCCATTATAACATTACCTTTGGTACACTTTATATGTGTTTGTTAAATTTGTCATATATTTCTAACTGTAAACATGAAAAAAGCAGACTTGCAATCAGCATTTTGGCGACTAAACCATGTATGTACAAAATACATATTTACATATAACCATTCACTATCATTAGTTGTTTGTTCATTGTATATTACCACTACCATATCATTATATCACCATTCACTATCATTCGTTGTTCGTTGAGTAGATTACTTATCTATTACTTGGAGGTCTCTTCCAAATTATATACATATAAATTATATTTTATATATTTGTGTTAGGCACCCATCCCCCCCCCCCCTTACAATTTTTGTTATTTGAAGGGGTGATAGCCCCATCCAGACAGAAATGTCAGTTTTGTAATATTGTGTTTTGTATGATTTAAAAATAAAGCATTTTTGGCATAGTTTGCTGCTTGGTCTATATGGGGTAAAATCGACCCGACTTGGGGGTCTAAAAGGCGGGGGTGGGTTGCTCTGAGGTCTAAACCCGACTGCTACGGTCAGGCTGGCTGTCGTTCTTATGAATTGCATATATAGTGAAAGAAATAGTTAAGGGGTCACACCTTAAAAGCTGGATGGGGTGACACTTTTCGGGATAGGCTCACACATTACTAATCCAAGCGCAATCTGCAGAATATTTTTGGAATAAACACGGATGGCCTGACAAAATGAACCTCTGATAAATCATATTCACATATTATTGATGATAAATAAACTACCCGAAACCCATTATTTTTACAGAAACCTTTGCTGTATGAAACAATGTTGCTGTTTTATGAAACCAAAATAGGACTTGCAGGGGGGAAAATGTTTATCAGTATCTAAAAGAATTCCCCTTTCTTCAGTTTGACTTCCTGTCTCTTAAAGTCTTCTATCAGCAGTCCACTCGGCGACTTATAAAGGTAGACGTCCTAGTTGAAACGGTATTTGTATAATCGAGAAATATAGTTTTATTTTTATTCCAGAATGTGTTGTAATGTCCTAGTAAATAAGAAACAGAATACCATGATTGCAAAAAAAAAAAAAAAAAAAAGGGTAAATGTATTTATCATTTCGAATAATAATATATTCTCATTATTAGTATTATTCTATAGTTTTACTTCAAAGTGTACCAGTCACCTGAAAAAATAATTTGTGTACAGATAGACAGTATAAAATCAACCTCAAAGAACTTTGTCAGGTATTTTGTAGGTCAACAGTTAATGAGTATGAAGGAAATAAAGGATAACATGAAAATGCTTGCGCGGAACCGAACTTCGAGTTTGGTTCCGCGCGAGCCTTTATCTTGGGGAGCGCGTACGGGTGCGTCGAGTAGTCTACTCATGGGTCGCTTTTACGCTTATAGAGTCTACTCATGGGTCGGTTTTACGCTTATAGAGAGTGTAATCAAAATTGCAACATCTCTTTATAGAATTAATATTTGAAGCCCATATTTTGAATATAATATAACAACATGAAACCTCTAACATACAGAGCAAAATTATTTTTGGTAATTGGTACCCTTTAAAGCTTTACTGTAAGGTGTAAAGTCTTCGTTTTCATTTCGAATCGCCCACTCGAAGTGATGTGATGAAAAGAAATGTGACGTTAGAGAGATAAAAATAGATTGCTCAAAGAAAAGAATAGAAAGAGAAGAAATGCAGGGAAACCATAGAAAGAAGAAGTAGATGAAGAATGGAGAGAGAGAGAGAGAGTGTGTGTGTGTGTGGGCGTGTGAAGGTGTGTGTGTGTGTGTGAGAGAGAGAGAGAGAGAGAGAGAGAGAGAGAGCGGGGGGGGGGGGAGACAAATTAATCGAAAGAGAGAGATCGGAGGGAGCAGAAGATGATTCCATAAAAATGTGAAAGTCTAGAAACTATGTACGGAATCAATAGATATCAACTAATGTCAGTTATGCCTTTGTGCAAAACATCTATCATGCAGTGTAGACGCATTATGATTCTGAATGTTTATTCTTCGTCTATGCCCTTGATTTGACCTATGAAAAAATGATTCAGTGCCTTAGATATTGATGTTTAAAAGATTTGTTTGTTCTTTCTAGCCCTTTCATAGTGTTCCTTTATTGAAAAACATCATACATAAAAAAAATATCATTTTCCTGATGACGATCAGAGCATACTGATCGAAACGTCGAGAACCACAGAGCTCTTAGCGGAGCTCACCAGCCCTTTTCAGGGCTCTTATTCCTTGAAAGAATTACATGGTGTAACCCTAAAACCAAACCTACAATTCATGTCTAGGTTTGTTTCCTTTCGGAATCAAAGTTATTTTTGCCATTTTTGGTGAGTTTGAAAATTGTCCTGAGAAATACGCATAATTCAATGATCATACTACAATTAAAGCATTTAATATCTTCCCCAAACTAACGATAGAAATCTACAGTAAAACCATCTTGTCCGGGAGATTTATTGTTTTTCATTAGTTTTAAAGTGGAATAGACCTCCTCAACACTAAGTGGACCTTCCAGTAATGAGGACAATTTTGAGGACAACTTAGGACTGTCAGGATAATTTAATGATATCTCCAATTTTAATAATTTCCTCAGGTTCTTTTTCCGCATAAAGATAGAGTAGAAATCAAACACTTACCTGAGTATGTCACTTTGTCTATTTAGAATATCACCATTTTCAGTCCATGACTGACATATTTCTTTATTGATATTATTTAGTTTTTTTCCAAATTTAAAAATAATTTAGAAGGTTTTTCTCCATACTCAATCCACTTTATCCGAGATGAAATCGCAATTCCTTCATTTGTGTTTAAACGAAAAACTTCCAATTCTGAATTGAATTTATCACTTTCCTCTGATATAGAAGTCTTATCATCATATATTATCACTTTTCGTTTTAACTCTTCAATTTTCTTTTCTAAATCCTTTCCCATGTTCACTCTTCATTTTTTGACGAAGGAGGCATATGATATTGTTTCTCCCAGTATTATCATCATTAAAGTTTCGAAAAATAACCATTTACGATAAATTCACAATCACCCACTATGCAATCATTTTGATCGAACTTCACTCCATCTTTTGCAGAATAGTATCTGTTATCGTTTTCTTAATTTGTGAAACAAAACTTTCGTTTTTTAACAAGGAATTATTACATTTCCAAAAACCAGGGCCTCGTTTTATATGATTCAAACTGAGACTTAAACGAATTAAGGAGTGATCTGTTCGATAACCAGAAAGAATATCAACTCTGTGCACTGATGAAAGAAGTTCTGAAGATTTAAAAAAAAAAAAAAATCTTATCTACTCTGTTTAAAAGGGGTAGGTTGCCGTCATGTATAATATCTTTTATCTCGAAATCTAATTATCCAAAGATCGCATAAATTTACTTCATTCTTCATATTATTTACTTGTTGTTTTGCTTGCGAGTTGGTATGCAAATAGTTATATGTGTCAAGAGTTGAATCTTGTACTAAATTACAGTCTTCACGAACAATAGCATGTGGATTCTCAAAATTTATTATAATTCGTTGAAGGTCAGCAAAAAAATGTTGGGTTGTCTGTATTGGGCCATACAACGACGCAATAGTAATATCATGTTATTCCTACAGTGTTACATCCAACAGAGTAATATTTATTTCCGGAAAATAAACTTAAGCAGGAAAACCTGAAAATTATGGAGAAAACCAAGATTTCCTGAATTTCCACTAGGAAAACCTGAAAATTATTGAGAAAACCAAGATTTCCTGAATTTCCACTAGGAAAACCTGAAAATTATTGAGAAAACCAAGATTTCCTGAATTTCCACTAGGAAAATAGCGGTTTTCGTAAATATGTATTTTTACACTTCCTTAAATTCATGTTATAAAAACCATGAACTTTTCCTTTCGCGACACAAGACCCAATAGGTTTTACTAAAGATATAAAGGTGTTTTTTGGAAAGGAGCGTGATTTATTGTTCTTTAGATATAATGCAGTGAATTATTTTTACAGCTGTTAAGGAGCTTCTGTTTTCACAATATTGATGGGACACCCTAATGATTTAAAAGGTTTGCAAAAATGTTTGAAAGGCATTTATTTCAACTTTTCGGATAGAAGACCGATAGGATTTTCATTTACATGTAATTTATTCGCATAGAAGAGCCATATTTTTGGGGTTCCTTATTCTTGAAGTGTGTTGTAAAGAGCATGAATTATTGTCCTTTAAATTGAGAAGCATACAAACAACTTTAGATTTTGCTCTATAGATAGAATGGAACACCCGAAAAGAAATTGAAACGTGTAAAGAAATTGTTGAAAAGTTCTTTAAAGTTTGTTCTTTTAGAGAAACCATAATACATGTACAGCTGTATTCAGTTTTTTTTTTAAAGTTTTGCTGAAAGGAGCGTGATTTTTTGCTCTTTAGATGAACTGTACTGAACTGTTTAACTTGAGGACCATTTGCTTTAGCCAGATAGGAAAACCATATTTAGAAGGGGAAAGGTAATCTGAAAGGAGCTTAATTTACTGCTGTTTTGATACATGGCCATACATGGTTTGAATTGATAAGTTTTACCTGAGGAGCATTTCCTTTTGGCCTTTATGAATACACTGTATAGTTAATATTTATATATGAAATGTTTAATAAAAAGAGCGTAATTTATTGCTCTTTAAATAGAAGACCATACTTGAATTTCATGTATATTGAAATCTTTTTCTTGAGAATTTGGCTTTGCCAGATCGGAAAATGTATATACATGTATATATATGTGTATGAACATTTTTCTAAAAGGAGCGTAATTTATTGCTCTTTAGACAGAAAACCATACAAGAATTGTATTGAAAAGTATTACTTGAAGAGCATTTTATTTAGTCATATTGGAAAATCCATATTTAAGTAAGAAGAGATTTATAAAAGGGGAATAATTTTTTGCTCTTTCGATAGAAGACCATACATGAAATATATTGAAATATTTTACTTGAGGAGCATTTGACTTTGCCAGATCGGAAAATCCATAATATTTAAATATGAAAAGTTTGTTAAAAGGAGCATAATTTATTGCTCTTTAGGTAGAAGACCATACTTCAATTATATTGAAATCTTTTACTTGAGAAGTTGGCTTTGCCAGTTCGGAAAATCCATATCTAAATATGAAAAGTTTTCTAAAAGGAGCGTTAATTTTTGCTCTTTCGATAAAAGACCATACACGAATTGTATTGAAATGTTTTTATAAAAAGAGCATAATTTATAGCTCTTTACATAGAAGACCATACTTCAATTATATTGGAATCTTTTACTTGAGAAGTTGGCAATGCCATATGGGAAAATCCATAATATTCAAATATGAAAAGTTTGTTAAAAGGAGCATAATTTATTGCTCTTTAGATAGAAAAACATACAAGAATGATTTTGAAAAGTATTATTTGAAGAGCATTCGCTTTTGCCATATCGGAAAATCCATATTTAAATATGAAAAGTTTTCTAAAAGGAGCGTTAAATTTTGCTCTTTCGATAGAAGACCATACATGATTTGTATTGAAATGTTCCTATCAAAAGAGCGTAATTTATTGTTCTTTACAGACATAGAAGACCATATAATTATATAGAAATCCTTAACTTGAGAAGTTGGCTTTGCCAGATCGGAAAATCCATATCTAAATATGAAAAAGTTTTCTAAAAGGAGCGTTAAGTTTTGCTCTTTCGATAGAAGACCATACACGAATTGTATTGAAATGTTTTTATAATTTTTATAAAAAGAGCATAATTTATTGCTCTTGTGATAGCAGACCATACTTCAATTATATTGAAATACATGTATTTTACTTGAGAAGTTGGCTTTGCCAGTTCGGAAAATCCATATCTAAATATGAAAAGTTTTCTAAAAAGAGCGTTAATTTTTGCTCTTTCGCTGGAAGACCATACACGAATCGTATTGAAATGTTTTTTTTATGAAAAGAGCATAATTTATTGCTCTTTACGTAAAAGACCATAATTCAATTATATTGCAATCTCTTACTTGAGAAGTTGGCATTGCCGTATGGGAAAATCCACAATATTTAAATATGAAAAGTTTTCTAAAAGGAGCGTTAATTTTTGCTCTTTCGATGGAAGACCATACATGATTTGTATTGAAATGTTTTATCAAAAGAGCGTAATTTATTGTTCTTTACAGACATAGAAGGCCATACTTCAATTACATTGAAATCTTTTACCTGAGAAGTTGGCTTTGCCATATGGGAAAATTCATATTTAACTCTGAAAAGTTTTCCAAAATGTGCATAATTTCTTGCTCCTTAGAAGACCATACATAAATGGCAATGAAATGTTAAACTTCAGGAGCATTTGCTTTTTCCATATTGGAAAATCTATATTTAAATAAAAGTTTTCTAAAAGGAGCATAATTTATTGCTCTTTAGGTAGAAAACCATACAAGAATTGTATTGAAAGTATTACTTTAAGAGCATTTTATTTGGCCATACTGGAGATCCATATCTAAATATGAAAAGTTTTATAAAAGGAGGGTTAATTTTTGCTCTTTCGATAGAAGACCATACATGAATTGTATTGAAATGCTTCTATAAAAAGAGCGTGATTTAGTGCTCTTTAGATAGAAGACCAAACTTCAATTATATTGAAATCTTTTACTTGAGAAGTTGGCTTTGCCAGTTCGGAAAATCCATATCTAAATATGAGTTTTCTAAAAGGAGCGTTAATTTTTGCTCTTTCGATAGAAGACAATACATGATTTGCATGGAAATGTTTTTATCAAAAGAGCGTAATTTATTGTTCTTGACAGACATAGAAGACCATACTTCAGTTACACTGAAATCTTTTACCTGAGAATCAAATAAATTAATTTTTGCTCTTTCGATAGAAGACCATACGTGAATTGTATTGAAATGCTTCTATAAAAAGAGCGTGATTTAGTGCTCTTTAGATAGAAGACCAAACTTCAATTATATTGAAATCTTTTACTTGAGAAGTCGGCTTTGCCATATCGGAAAATTAATATTTAAATATGAAAAGTTTTCTAAAAGGAGCATAATTTATTGCTCTTTAGATAGTCCATACATAAATGGCAATTGAAATGTTTTTTTTTTCAGGAGCATTTGCCTTTGTCATATTGGAAAATCTATATTTAAATAAGAAAAGTTTTCTAAAAGGAGCATTTGACTTTGCAAGATCGGAAATCCATAGTATTTAAATATGAAATGTTTTCTAAAAGGAGCGTAATATATTGCTCTTTAGGTAGAAAACCATACAAGCATTGTATTGACAAGTATTACTTGAAGAGCATTTGCTTTTGCCATATTGGAAAATCCATATCTAAATATGAAGAGTTTTATAAAAGGAGCGTTAATTTTTGTTCTTTCAATAGAGGACCATACATCAATTGTATTGGAATGTTTTTATAAAAAGAGCGTAATTTAATGCTCTTTAGATAGAAGACTATACTTGAATTATATTGAAATCTTTTACTTGAGAAGTTTGCTTTGCCAGATTGGAAAATTCATATTTCAATATGAAAAGTTTTCTAAAAGGAGCATAATTCATTGCTCTTTAGATAGAAGACCATACTTGAATTATTAGGTTTTCTGTCTTGCAAAATCAAATGCTCCTCAAGAAGAACATTTCCATGTTATTCATGTGTGGAATTCTATCAAAAGATAAAAAATTCAGACTCCTTTTATAAACCGTTTTTTTAATTAAAATATGGATTTTCAAATAGGACAAAATATAATGCTCTTCAAGTAATACTTTTCAATTGGATTTTTAAAAGAGTTTTCTAAAAGGAGCCCAATTTATTGCTCCTTAAATAGAAGACCACACACGGAATTTATTTTTCTCCATAGATGGGACACCGCACAAGATTTTAAAGGTGAAATGAAAAATTACTGAAAAGAGCATTATTTTTTTGTTCTCTAGATTTATTGGTTTTTCTTGAGAAAAAAAAAAAAAAAAAAAAAAAAAAAAAAAAATTAAAGATCATAGTTTATTGTTCTATAGACAGTTGAGCATACACAAATTTTATTTAAATTTTTTCATTAAACAACATTCAGATTGTGGAAAAAAAATTGTTTTAAAAGATGTTAAAAGAACATTAATTTGGGCTGTTGATATCAAAGCTGCATAGCATTTTGACACAAACGTTTTGGGAGTGGCATGAAGCATAAAAGGGGCTCTTTCGACTGAAGACCCTGTAAAATTTACATGGTGGAAAATTTTTTTTAAAATAGCATTAATTTTCGCTGTTTCGATGGAAAACCCTAAACGACAGAGGAGCAGTCACATCTGTTGCTGTAATCAGATGAGTGAAATCCTGCAAAGCATTCTCTCCTCTTGATGTAACTTGTCACCGTCTGGGTCGATCTCATTCACTCTGAAAGAAAAAGAAAAAATAAAAAAACGGGTGAGTAGACATAATGATCTATAACCGTTTCCAGTACTGGACTAACTGGTAATCACCATATGGTAAATGGACCAATCTGCACCAAAAATTATTAGACCAAATGATCATAGACAAATTGGCTATTGGCCCTATTGGTTGTATTAATTCGAAATATTCACTGATTTTATTGGCAAAATTGACAGGTTAATTTTCTGTGTCCAGACACCCCCCCCCCCCCCCCCCAATTATACATGAACATGATGAGCAGAAAGAGAATTAGAAAGATTCACTGAAAACAGTGAGCCCATTTCTAATGCAGTAGGGCCTCGTCTATGTTGAGCTGTTCTCGATTTAGAGCGATTAAATTGCAAATAATCACTAACAATCTCTAAAATGGCAACACAGTGTAAAATATACAATCTAATCACAAATTTCATGTGCAAATTCACAAATTTTTCTGTTTGATTATTCAGTTTTTATTCATATTAGTCCATTTGATAAAGATTTTTTAATTTTTAAATAGACATTACAAGCAGGGTCTATGTAGGAGAAAGGCTAGATACACATACATGTAGGAAAAAGCAATAACTGTTGCCACTTAGAGGAGAGAAAGCTGATTAATTTAGACCTTAAGAGTTAAGAGAACTATGAACTGCCATGGGCCTAATTAACCCCAGTGCAGTGGTGAATGTTTGACATGATCCTACATACATCATGTAGAGTCTAGATCTATATGGTAGGATGGGTGGGAGGGGTGTCAGGAACTTGATAAAAGTGAGGGTGTCTCTTTGTTGCTAGATTTTGGTAAAAAAATATGCATTATTAATTTCTGTTTTCCATGAATATTTTTCATTAATATGCAATTATAAGCATTACCTTTAAGTTAAAGGGAAAGTCTACCGTGGTAATGAGTAGATTTGAATGAAATCATGAAATGAGAGAAACAGATAGGTAAAACAAAGTTTCAGCAAAAACTGATAAGAAATGAGAAAGTTATGAATTTTTGAAGTTGTAATCAATCAAACACCAATTGGCAACTCTGTGACGTATTTTGCAAGCTTGTCTCCCATTCGCTCAGTACAGACAATTTCATCTACTACCCTTTAAGTTTTTATTTTCTTAGTCTCTGATGAAGGAATGATTTTTTTTCAATGCAGGTTTGGTGTAAAAACATGAGCAATGATTACCCAAGGTGCATATAGGCCTATGTTTGCAAATGTTGTTTCTTTACAGAAAATGGAAATTAATAATTTTTGGTGTGACAAAGTTAGAGGCCTAACTTGATATAGGGAGAATGGGAGAGGAACTCGAGCTCGCAAGATACATGTACATCACGCCAATTCAGTGGCGGATCCAGGCAGGGGCACCAAGGGCACCCCCTTTCATTTTTCTGTTTTCAATACCCCTCCCCTATCCCCCACTCCCGGCGCCCCCCCCCCCCCCCCATATTTCAAATTCATGGATCTGCCACTGCCATTTGTGTTTCATCAGGTTGATTGCAACCTTAAAAATCATAGCTTTCTTATTTCGTAACGCATTTTGCTCAAACCATAATTCTTCTGCTCCTTTCAAAACCAACTTGTAATGAGGGTGGACTTCCCCTTTAAAAGATTCTTGAAAAATAGCATGCCAGCTTGTTCAAATTACAGTATCTTGTCCGGATAAATAATATGTATACATAACCCATCAAGACAAACAGTAGCCTATTGTTCATTGGATAAGTGTAGACCTGTTCACAAATTTATTCTAATTTCATGCATATACTTTTAAAACAAAGGTTGTTCTCGACAACTTAAAAGCTTGTCAGATACTTGTCAGTCATAGCAACAAGTAATGTTTGCAAAGTGGATTCCAAGAAGTATTGTAGTTCATTCATTAATAACAGGTTTAATGGAATACCTCGTTAGACTCAGCTAACTTACTTGGATCCCCACGAAAGAAACATCCAACATCCATAAAATTTGAATAACTTTGTGAACAAGTCTCGATCTATTACGTGTGCGGTGTGTGTCACTTATACATGTACAAGCTAAATCTGAAGATAACCTTGTACTCCAGACTAGCTTTTACGGGTGGATAGGCTTCAGCCTTCAATAGCTTTTGTGTGTATCAGCGGGCCTTTTTCCAGTCTAGATCATTCACACATGAGAGGAAAATAATTATTTAAAATTTCACTTTCAACTCTGAATCCCCAAATTCGTGGCACAATAAGAGTTGAAGAGTCCCTGAATCAGGTAATCTAACTTTGTTAGCAAATTTAAGGAAATCGAATCTTGCTTAGACTCTTTTGTCTGTTTTTGACTGCTGCAACCGTGAATGTTGGGCACAGTCCCACATAGGCAAGGGCCTATGACTACGAGTACGAGTGGGTGTAGGTAGACCCTACTAGGTTTTGGGTCTGTGATAAATTAGATCTATTATTATGAGATATTACTCCACTCAATCAATATGATGTAATTCATTTGGGGGCTATATTGTGGTTGAGGGAGCCACTCATTCGTTTACAATTACACGCACACGCTTGCTCTCTATTTATGTGCACGTGAGTGGAAGGAGAGGACACAATGCGTGTGACGCAAATGAAGCGCTTCTCTTCTGTGTGCGGAGTGAATGGTGGATTCCTCAACCACGAAAATGCCATTTTAGGTCTAGAAGCGGAAGAAATGATTACGTTAGCGTTGTACTCATTTAGACAAAGTAATTTACCTTAACGTTGATGATCATCTATTATGGTAACCTTCTTTACTGCACCGTACTAATCGCTGAGCTCCTCCTCAGAAATTATATCAGCTAATTTAGTTTTTTCTCTTCGTAGTGTTCAATTCCGCGGCCGGATATCCGCTGCTTATTGAATTTTGGATTAATTGCGCACGCACATATCTATCCGATATTCGCCGCATGAGGGAGCTAGCGTCTATGCCGCTATGTGCATAGAAATCCTATAATGATCTTATATAATAATTATGCCACAACAGACCGTCGTTGTATTTTCATCATGAGATTCCTAGGTGGATTTTTTTAAAGACTTTGTGTGGATCGAGGACAGCTTTTTACGAAATCGTCATAAGTACACGCGTTTCAGTGGGATATCGGTGAACATTATTGTAACTGCAAGTATGTCGGATTCATTGTGGGGAGCTTGGGGGATGCAGCCTCTAAAAAGTTCCACGACCACCCCCCCCCCCTCCTCCGCTCCCCTCCCCCCCCCCCCAAAAAAAAAATAAAAATAAAAAGAAGGAAAGAAAGAAAAGGAAGGGGAATAGAAAAAAAATGAAAGAAAGAAGAAATAAAGAGAGAAAGAAAGACATAAAAAGAAATGGAAAGGAATCGTCCCTCGAAATTGAAGGTAGAAAAAACATTAATGATAAGAGAGAAAAAAAGAAAAGATTGGATTATTAATTATTTACGCCACTGGACGGATTCAAGAAACGTTGCTATCTTTTAAAATTGATTACAATACCCCTGGGGCGGATCGGGGGGCTTCCATCGCAAAAAAGATAGAGTTTTGGAATAAAAAGACCAAAAAAATGCGGAAGACTTTTTTTCCCCCTTTTTATTAGTGTTGCTTGTCAGAAAATTTTCAGAATATCAGGCCCCCTCCCTCACATAATCCAATGCAAGCCTTCTCCCCATCAACAATTATAACAAAGAAAGATTGGAAGAAGAAAGAACGTACACACCCACACACACGTCACACACACACACTCCCTAACACCACCAGCTCCCCCCCCCCTCTCTCTCTCTCTTACTCTTTCCAATATACAAGTTCGAGAGGGTTGCCGGTAATGTTTCTTTTTTTTGTTTTTTGATGCTCCTCCCACCCCACACCCACACCCACACACACTACCACCAGCACACACACACATGCACACAAAGAGATACAAAACAATCATGACATACATGTTTTATCCTATTACTTTTTTTTAATTTATGCCCCCAATAACTCGATATATAATGTAACACATAAATCCTAGAAAATCAAGAAACTGCACACAATTGTATGTGTATAGTAACCATAACTTATACTCCAAAATAGATCAACAAGATAAAGACTTTAGAAAGATCAACCCAAGGGCATTTGCAGTACCCCATCGTATATCCTGTATTTTGCGAACTTGTGTTGTGGAGTACAGTGATGTACATTTAAATTGCATATCCATCCCACCGCCTGTAACAGAAATCATGTTATTTTTCTAAATTATTTTTCGATGGGGGTTTCAAAAATCATAATGATAAAGATCTTTTGTCAAATATTATACATTTTATTAATTCTTGAATTAAAAAGTCATAAAAGTAACAAACTTCTCTGAATCTGTAGACGTAAATTTAACTACTTATTGAAAATCAATCATTGTGTTATGCTTTACTCGACCGAATGCTACTTAACCCGTAGATCAGTAGAAGAATAGCTTAACATCCCAAATGATTACATAGTACATGTACGTTACAACACACAATTGTCTTTCAAGAAAGCATGAATCTTCCATTCACATAATGGGCTCATGAGCTCCTTCATAACGAGATTTGTACATGTAGTATTTCCATCATTCCAGGACTGCTACCCTAATGGAATACTATAAGATTACTTTTTCGGATGACTACATCAAATAAATACAAAGGTAAATAGCTTTCAAAAATCAAAGGGTGCTTTATATAGTACCTCAAAGGCCAACTAAATACATAAAAGGAAGAAGGGCCTAACCGCCTTAAGAAGTCTATAAAAGGAAAGCAGAGGAAATCAAAAGAGGCGGACGTGGTCCCTTCATGATATCACGCAATTGATGCTTGTTTTGTAGGCAGATATTTTGTCCACTGCAATAGTTAGGAAATTACCGGTATTCCCACAATAAAGAAGAAGCTTGTACATGCCAACAAAAATTATTTGTAGTGAAAAGAAGAAATTTGACAATCTGGAAAAAAGAGGGTAACAAATTTACAACAGCAATCTCAACCTATGCATTTAACAATAATTTTTGGGGGTGCATTAGTAACTTAGACCAAATGAATGAATTTTAAGGTTTTCAAAATCCCATAAAGTCTCGTGATATGTGCAATGATTCTCAGCTGACCTATATAAAATTTGAGTTTGCAGCCTGCCCCTATTAAATCTCATGGATTCTTAGAGAACTAAAGCTTGTGGCAAGTTCCTGGCAAAATTGAAAATGGCATGCAATGTAGTGACAGGTTTGTGGTAATCTTGCGGCAATTTGTTACAATCTGGCAAGGAAAGAAACTGGCATTCCTGCTGGAAAATTGTAAAAATGTGAAGTCTTCATGAAATGATGCATCTATCATACAGAAAAACGCTGCTTATCATGAGAGTAAATGACCATGGGATATTATGCCACATAACATTCACATGCTGATCTTTATTCATAATGTTGTAGGCGATTAGAATAGTGATATATCTCTATTATTTAATTAATAAATGCCTTCATTATATTTAGGCACGCACAATGTGCGCTGTTATCTCATTGTCGACTGCATTCTCTTATTCCTATAGGCTTAATTCAGAAACTACTTGGTTCCCGTAGGCAATATGCTGAATGATTGCAATAATGAATATTTCACTTTCTTCTTCAAATCTATTTTTTTGAGTACAGACAAAGTATTATGCAAAATGTCCCCATTTGTACAAGTCCAGCATATGGTCTATCACATTCAGAACAATATATTTATTTTCTTTTAAACATAATTTTAAGCAAAATGAAGAGTCATAAAACATATTTTAGTAACTACAATAAGTAACTGAATCAGACACATTTGACTACTAGGGACATACACAGCAAATTTCACAGTATACTGTATTACTAAATAGTTTAAGTCCTCCTTGAAGAGAAAATACATTCTGTGTAAACATAAGAGACATGGCACAAAATAAGTATTTATTATTGCTGTGAATAATTTGATAATTCTGTGTTAGTATTCAATGCATCTATTTTAGTTATGACTAGAAACATTTATACATATTAAAACATAAGGATATATTATATAACATTCAGAATACACATTTTGTTTTCAGAGACAATGGAAATGACACTTTCGTGCAAAGCCAACTTCTCAAGTAACAGATTTCAATATAATTGAAGTATGGTCTTCTATCTAAAGAGAAATGAATTGTGCTCCTTTTAGAAAACTTTTCATATTTAAATATTATGGATTATCCAATCTGGCAAAGTCAAATGCTCCTCAAACAATTCAAGGAGAAAGAAATTATGCACATTTTGGAAAACTTTTCAGAGATAAATATGAATTTTCCCATATGGCAAAGCCAACTTTTCAGGTAAAAGATTTCAATGTAATTGAAGTATGGTCTTCTATCTAAAGAGCAATAAATTATGCTCTTTTTATAGAAACACTTCAGTACAATTCATGTATGGTCTTCTATCTAAAGAGCAATAAATTATGCTCCTTTTAACAAACTTTTCATATTTAAATACTGTGGATTTTCCCATACCGCAATGCCAACTTCTCAAGTAAAATATATTTCAATATAATTGAAGTATGGTCTTCTACGTAAAGAGCAATAAATAATGCTCTTTTTATAAAAACATTTCAATACAATTCGTGTATGGTCTTCTATCGAAAGAGCAAAAATTAACGCTCCTTTTAGAAAACTTTTCATATTTAAATATGGATTTTCCGATCTGGCAAAGCCAACTTCTCAAGTAAAAGATTTCAATATAATTGAAGTATGGTCTTCTATGTCTGTAGAGAACAAAAATTACGCTCTTTTGATAGATACATTTCAATACAAATCATGCAAGGTCTTCTATCGAAAGAGCAAAAATTAAGGCTCCATTTAACATGATTTAACAAACTTTACATACATGTATTTAAATATTGTGGATTTTCCCATACGGCAATGCCAACTTCTCAAGTAAAAGATTTCAATATAATTGAAGTTTGGTCTTCTATCTAAAGTGCAATAAATTATGCTCTTTTTATAGATACATTTCAGTACAATCATGTATGGTCTTCTCTCTAAAGAGCAATAAATTATGCTCCTTTTAACAAACTTTTCATATTTAAATATACTGTGGATTTTCCCATACCGCAATGCCAACTTCTCAAGTAAAATATTTCAATATAATTGAAGTATGGTCTTCTACGTAAAGAGCAATAAATAATGCTCTTTTTATAAAAATTATAAAAACATTTCAATACAATTCGTGTATGGTCTTCAATCGAAAGAGCAAAACTTAACGCTCCTTTTAGAAAACTTTTCATATTTACATATGGATTTTCCGATCTGGCAAAGCCAACTTCTCAAGTAAAAGATTTCAATATAATTGAAGTATGGTCTTCTACGTAAAGAGCAATAAATAATGCTCTTTTTATAAAAATTATAAAAACATTTCAATACCATTCGTGTATGGTCTTCTATCGAAAGAGCAAAACTTAACGCTCCTTTTAGAAAACTTTTTCATATTTAGATATGGATTTACCGCTCTGGCAAAGCCAACTTCTCAAGTAGAAGATTTTGTCTTCTATGTCTGTAAAGAACAATAAATTACGCTCTTTTGATAGGAACATTTCAATACAAATCATGTATGGTCTTCTATCGAAAGAGCAAAATTTAACGCTCCTTTTAGAAAACTTTTCATATTTAAATATGGATTATCCGATCTGGCAAAGCCAACTTCTCAAGTAAAAGATTTCTATAAATATGGTCTTCTATGTCTGTAAAGAACAATAAATTATGCTCTTTTGATAGGAACATTTCAATACAAATTATGTATGGTCTTCTATCGAAAGAGCAAAAATTAACGCTCCTTTTAGAAAACTTTTCATATTTAGATATGGATTTTTCCAATATGGCAAAAGCGAATGCTCTTCAAATAATACTTTTCAAAATCATTCTTGTATGTTTTTCTATCTAAAGAGCAATAAATTATGCTCCTTTTAACAAACTTTTCATATTTGAATATTATGGATTTTCCCATATGGCATTGCCAACTTCTCAAGTAAAAGATTCCAATATAATTGAAGTATGGTCTTCTATGTAAAGAGCTATAAATTATGTTCTTTTTATAAAAACATTTCAATACAATTCGTGTATGGTCTTTTATTGAAAGAGCAAAAATTAACGCTCCTTTTAGAAAACTTTTCATATTTAGATATGGATTTTCCGAACTGGCAAAGCCAACTTCTCAAGTAAAAGATTTCAATATAATTGAAGTATGGTCTTCTACCTAAAGAGCAATAAATTATGCTCCTTTTAACAAACTTTTCATATTTAAATATTATGGATTTTCCGATCTGGCAAAGTCAAATGCTCCTCAAGTAAAACATTTCAATATATTTCATATATGGTCTTCTATCATGTCTATCGAAAGAGCAAAAAATTATTCCCTTTTATAAATCTCTTCTTATTTAAATATGGATTTTCCAATATGACTAAATAAAATGATCTTCAAGTAATACTTTTCAATACAATTCTTGTATGGTTTTCTGTCTAAAGAGCAATAAATTACGCTCCTTTTAGAAAAATTTTCATATATATATACATGTATATACATTTTCCGATCTGGCAAAGCCAAATTCTCAAGAAAAAGATTTCAATATACATGAAATTCAAGTATGGTCTTCTATTTAAAGAGCAATAAATTACGCTCTTTTTATTAAACATTTCATATATAAATATTAACTATACAGTGTATTCATAAAGGCCAAAAGGAAATGCTCCTCAGGTAAAACTTATCAATTCAAACCATGTATGGCCATGTATCAAAAGAGCAGTAAATTAAGCTCCTTTCAGATTACCTTTCCCCTTCTAAATATGGTTTTCCCATCTGGCTAAAGCAAATGGTCCTCAAGTTAAACAGTTCAGTACAGTTCATCTAAAGAGCAAAAAATCACGCTCCTTTCAGCAAAACTTTAAAAAAAAAAACTGAATACAGCTGTACATGTATTATGGTTTCTCTAAAAGAACAAACTTTAAAGAACTTTTCAACAATTTCTTTACACGTTTCAATTTCTTTTCGGGTGTTCCATTCTATCTATAGAGCAAAATCTAAAGTTGTTTGTATGCTTCTCAATCTAAAGGACAATAATTCATGCTCTTTACAACACACTTCAAGAATAAGGAACCCCAAAAATATGGCTCTACTATGCGAATAAATTACATGTAAATGAAAATCCTATCGGTCTTCTATCCGAAAAGTTGCAATAAATGCCTTTCAAACATTTTTGCAAACCTTTTAAATCATTAGGGTGTCCCATCAATATTGTGAAAACAGAAGCTCCTTAACAGCTGTAAAAATAATTCACTGCATTATATCTAAAGAACAATAAATCACGCTCCTTTCAAAAAACACCTTTATATCTTTAGTAAAACCTATTGGGTCTTGTGTCGCGAAAGGAAAAGTTCATGGTTTTTATAACATGAATTTAAGGAAGTGTAAAAATACATGTATTTACGAAAACCGCTATTTTCCTAGTGGAAATTCAGGAAATCTTGGTTTTCTCAATAATTTTCAGGTTTTCCTAGTGGAAATTCAGGAAATCTTGGTTTTCTCAATAATTTTCAGGTTTTCCTAGTGGAAATTCAGGAAATCTTGGTTTTCTCCATAATTTTCAGGTTTTCCTGCTTAAGTTTATTTTCCGGAAATAAATATTACTCTGTTATCCAATATTACAAAATTTCCTGTATTATCCACTCCTACCATGCCTACTTTAAACCTATTTATATTTACCGGGAGAGTGTTCTTCAAAAGAATTACTACTCCTCTTGAGTTGGACATGTTGAAAGGGAACAAAAAACATTTACCTTCCCATTCCCTACTTATTTCAGTTTCTTTATCTGGAACAAAGCGTGTATCCTGAATACAAATAACATCATATTGCTTTGATTTTAAATATAACAAAACATCTTGTCGTTTGCGACTATCTCCAAGGTTGCGACAGTTCAAGGAAATAAAAGTAACGTTATCCAGCATCATACGTGATATTAATTAAGGAAAGAAAGAAGGAACTACCTTTGGAAGTTTTCATTTTATGTACACAGACAGTGAAGACACATAAAAGTATACAGCGTCAAAACATTACAATGCACACAACACAAAACAAAACACTAAAAAAAATTGGGACGCAACGCAGCGCATCAGAGCTGATTGACGACCAGCTGTGAATAGACAATCAACCCCTAAGTTCCGGATCAATTTACGGAAATGTATCGAGAGTGAGAGAGAGAGAGAAAAAAAAATCTATGCCCTAAACCCTTAATGTCTTTAAGACCGTTACTGCACACGTACTAGATCATATAATAAGAAGAATATCGAAGTCTTAATCTAATCTATATCAGCGGTTTAAAATAATATATATACATTATATATATCATCAGTTGTGAAAGTAAACTGAAAGATTCAAGAGTGTAACCATGAGCTGAATTAGACTATAACAAAAAAGCTTGAAGTTTAAAAGTCTGGATTTCTCCAGAGTGGAGGGTGTACTTATATATAGACTTTAAAAAAACAAACAAACAAACAAAACAAGAACACACAGATGACTGTTATTTCGAACAGACGACAAACCAAACGATATACCATTTGCACTCATCAAAGACATGAAGACCAGAGTAACTGATCATACATTTTCCCATTATTCCTTATTTCCGGTAATACAAAAATGTTGTTATGTTCACCACATAGTTATTTTGCAGACCGAGATACTTCAAAGGAAGCATTGATTAGAATATGATCACGTCAATGGTTTAGAATAAACAAGTCCAGGTTTAGGATAAAATCCCCTTCTGTTTTGTTTGAATTTTCCATTTAGCCATTTCATGTTATAAAGCTGTCATTGTTGCTAGTCTTAACTCACAATATTTAACACAATATTTAGTGACTTCGTTTAAAACAAGAAAACGTATTCTTTAGAGGAAGTCATTTGTATTCAAGACACATTAATATGAACATATAGGTCACTATCTTATTTAATTCAAACATTTGCTCACGAGTTGGCATATGTAAATCGGAAGATGGTTATTCTTTTATATAACCCTGAATGAATAATACCATTAGAATGAGCAAATATTCTACAATTCTAATTCAATAAAGGTAAATCTTTATTAAATCAGACCCCAAAACAAAGAATTATGAAATGGAAGGATCTCAGGTAAATATTTTGTTTTATGGTTTTATGGAAAGACGGCTGGGTCTTCCTTTTTGATTAATCTACACTTTGTCCGAAATCTTTTTAGATTCATAAAAAGAGATCGTTCTTTTTTATGAATCGAAGTTAATGGCACTGGCTGCCTTCCATACTGGCCGCCCCAGTATCAAATAATCAAGAGGTCACAATGTGGGTTTTATCCACATGTTATTTTCAATAACAGGTGAATCAAATAAATTATATACTTTGCTATCAAAGGTTCTTGGTAACAATACCAATTCGAATGCGGTAACAAACAACACGCCTGTTTATATAGTAGCATTTGGATGGACGGTTCGTTGCATTTTGTATTATACGTTGTCATGTCCGGTAAGCATCAGGCCAGCTGGCGGGTCGTCAGGAGCATCTTTTGTCCAAGAAGTTATGCATGACATTTGATTATCAAATTTGGTAAAATAATCTATCACATCGCAGTCGATAGCCGACGCAACATGTACGTCTCCATGATTGAATGTGCACAAGGATTAGACTGCTGTTTCTGAAAGGTAAGTGAACAACGCTTTATTCATTTTAGCCAAGGAAATGTTGTTTTAAAACTTACAGACGTGATGCGTCTGAATTATCCTTAAATTCAGTCTGAGGAAGATTGCTTAAAGTTGCATTTTCAAATAATAATAATAATAATAATACTCGGTTCTTGTATAGCGCTTAACACATTGCAGGATAGCATGTCTCTATGCGCTTAAAATGAAAAACAGAATAACCGTGTACATGTATCAGTACTCATAGGTACTTGCCTATGTGGGACTTTGTCAAACATTTACTGTTGCAGTAGTCAAAAACAGACAACACAATTGCTCTAAGCAAGATTTAATTTTCTTAAATTTGCTAGATTACCTGATTCAGGGTAGCCTGGAAGGCTCTGTGAAAAGTAAAAAAAAAAGCTGACGCTACTCTTCACAGAGCCTGGTTTTTAAACCCCACTCTACAATAGAGCAGCCATTTTATAGCCCGGAAAAGGCTATATGAAGAGTTAGAAAAGAAAAAAAAAAGAAGCTAACGATACTCTTCATTGAGGCTGGTGTTTTTATCTATCTCGCCACCAAAGTCACCTTTACAGTGAAGCCACTATTGCTTGGAGTGCGTGAAACAGACAACCGGGCGTTTCAGCACTATTCCGAAGACGCCCGGTCCAAATGCGTCGCGGCCCTCTCGTAGTGGTCTTGTCTAAACGTATATGGTGGATCTGAAAATTGTTTGACGGTGATTCAATGACATATCCCAGAAATTACAGGACACTTCCGGCCCTAAAAGAGTAGCGAAGGTTTTTTTGTTTTTGTTTTTTTGTTGTTGTTTTGTTTTGTTTTTGTTTTTTGTGAGTTCGGACAATATTGAATCTACCGTTTAATGTTTCACATTTCATTTTCATATCTTTTTCTTAATGTGAGGATAAAAAATAGCTTCAAATATTCTTTTCTAAGGTGAAGTGGAGATTATAGAAGCTGGTTCACGGTAACTGTGACTTTCAAGAGCTTCTTAGATTCTAAAAAGGGCTACTCTGTTGGCGAAATAGATTTAAAAAAAAAAACAAAACAAAACAAAACAAACAAAACAAACAAACAAACAAACAAACAAACAAACAAAAACATCAGGCTCTATAAAGAGTAGGGTTAGCTTTTGTTTTAACTCTTCATAGAGCGTTTTCCAGGCTAGGTATATGATCTCAATTTGCATTTTTACCACCAAAATTAATAAATATATAAATCGGGGCACGGGGCATGAAATTCAATTTAATTTAATCAATAAGTGGCACTTATGTACTTCTACACTTCTACACTCAAACATATGCGAAGTCCTTTACAGATAACCTCGCACTCAGTACCTCCGTATCGCCGGGATTGCCTCCCATAGGCGAGTGTGATCAAAGGATCAATCTTCAAAGGAGCAAGATCGCCGGCCAAAAACAACCTGGAAATTTCACTGATCAGGGCACCGTTTCACCATACCGGCATAAGTACAAGTTCGCCGACATCCCATTGAAACTCGTGTATTAAAATTAAGACGCGTTTCAATGAGATGTCGGTGAAGTTGTACTTAGGATGGTTTGATGAAACGATGTCCAGTGTATAGTGATCCAATTCAAGAAACTGTCTGGAAATTAGATATCCTATCATCCTCAAATGTGCAAAGCAAGAATTTCTCCAGGATTCTGCTGATTATTCTTCTGTTTTGACTTCTTCAACTGAAAGGTCGACCGCCACCGAAACTGACAAAGACGTACAGTTACACTTTTGCTGCTAGTGGTCAAAATGCGAAGTGTGCTCCACCTATTTCAATTATGTTTACTATTTCTTATCTGTAGCGATGCCATATTGAGGTGAAGACGTACCAACACTCTCAATATGCAACCAGTAACTATTGTTGAGGACAGACCTTTGGTAAGTCAAAATATCATACAAAGCTAAATCAATTATATTCATGTACGATACATAGATGATAGGAATGAAAATGGGAGATTCAGCGAGTGCACGTTTTTTAATCAGTATTCACAATTGCAGCCCTCCCTCATTATAAAGAAACTTTAAATAATTGTAATAATAAAAGGTCCCTTGCACGAATTCCCATTCAGCTGGAGCACTGTGGTACATTGATGAAGGCTTTTGACTCTCATTCGAGTCGTCCCGGGTGCGATCCTTGCTTGGTTCTTGGACAAGGTGTTTATCCCACATTTGCCCGTCTCGACCCAGGTGTATTATATAGGCACCTGGCAATGGTGAGATAATAATAATGGCTCGGTCCTATATGAAGATTTATACTAATACTGATATGGCTACCCTGTGTAAAGAAAACCTTATCATATCATTATAAGAAAATAATTAATATTTGTGTGGAAAATCATGGTCATTGATTCAATTTCATTTCTTGCAATTATTCAACTGGAAATACATGACTAGGTATGAATATTATATGCTAAACTATTTCGCTAGGCTATATGCCAATTCAATACACATCGGTTGCCTTTAATATACTACCCAACTTAACAGAATTTATGAATAAATACTAGTAAGATAATAACTACTAAGCAATAATAACGTAAGCGGAATTAGATAAGAAAGGTAAATCAAGACGACGAACTTGCATAAAATACACCCTACGGAAATGAATTAAAATACATTTCAATAATATATCATTATATGAATATGTAACTATAAATTGTCATGTGTTTTTCTTTGAGAGAGAGAGAGAGAGAGAGTATGTAATATATTTTGCTATATAATTATAATTATAATTATGTGCTCATCCAAAAGAAATTTACCCTAAACTACACCTTCTACCTTTGTAAAGCTAACAAACTGTACCTAAAAATGAAGGAAAAAAATTGAAGTAACGTGCTCTCCTTATCTATTTCTCTTTTAATTACTTCAGCCATCAAAATATTCAGATAACTTCAATGTCTGCGCAGCAATTTCTACATCGGTCATCTTGATCGTAGCTGCCACAGGTGCAGCCGTCTGTGGAGCTATAGTATACATTCCTCTGGGAGGGGCGTATCCTCCCGACGTCTATCAGATTATTGCATTCATCGAGTGTGGCGTAAGTTGAGTTTTAAGCTTACCTTAAGCCCGGCTCATACGGGGGTCATTTCGATTGCGTCTGTTCCTGCGCTTATCGATATTTTGAAGGAAATTAAAGGTCATGTAAAGTTTTGGCAAGCCCTCAAAAATTGTTCGTCAGATTTCTTCACTTTTTGTTGATAAATAGCAAGATACTAGCAATACTAAGACACTGTGAAGATTTCGCCTCCTAAAGTTTAATATTAAACAAATAAGAGGCAAAAACTAATTTATGTGCCGGGACAGGCACGTAAAATCCCAACAAAGGCAGCATGTGCTATACACTGTAAACACACGTGTAAAACCAATGATGAGTTGGTGCACACACGCTGCACACACGCTGTCTCTATGCGAAGCCTCAAGATTGCTGTGCGGGGAGCCGTCGGGGTGGAAGGGTCCTAGCATAATGGCAGTGATTAAGCATTCCTTACAGATATTAACACTGAAATTCACCAGAAATTATATATGGAATACCAAATGATCTCTTAATAATACAGACATCTTTTGATACAAGGAGAACAACATGAGACTATATTTAACATGTTTCTTTCCAATTTCCTTTTTGCTACCAATACTGTACATGAGCTTTAACCATTACGCCAAGTTGTTAAAAATATTGCACTGTTCATTGTACGAAAACTTTTTGAACGAAATCACTTCTTCGTGAAGTGCAAAAGACCGTACAAGTCACTGACGCGGTCCTGACGTCAACAGATGGCGCCTCGATCGTGTGAGCCAGGCTTTATTGTGTTGTTTTTGCACACAAATAAGATTAACCCTTGATACATACTTGCTTTAACCCTTTCAGGACAGGAATTATTTAAAGGCTACATTGATCACATTTCGTTCTTCAAATTGGCAACAATAATATTTTTCTTTTAGTTCTACATGGTTCTAACAAAATGCAATGTCTTTGAAAACAATATACATCATTAGAAACTTAGTCGAAAAGTTGAAAAAATTGCCAATTTTGATAAAAAATAGTGATTTTGAACCTCTCAATGTGTTGCCAATTTAAGGATTATGAAGCTTATTCTCCTTTTTGAAATTCCTGGCATCAAACGCAATATGGTCATGCAACAAAAATGGACATAGTGTGTGCAGAAATTTTTGCTCTTTCTACTCATGCATCAGGTATATTTTTTAGAGCTCTGAATCAAAAGTTATTGAGCCAAACCACAAAATGTGGTCAATTGTCTTGAAAGGGTTAAAAAAAGGAAAATGGTACCCAATAATGGTTACATTTAATTGCTCAATTAGGGGATATAAAATACAACAATAATGATTTCATTTCAAGAACAATGGGTTAAATATCAATGATTAGTTTCTAATTTTCTTCTTCATAAACTAACCAAGATATTTTGCATAATGTATATCAAGAATATCATAGGCCCTATATTAGAATAAATACAGTCATTATGATAACTGATTTGTAGAACTGTAATGAAAGTAATCCTTAACCGAATAATGTATCAGGTCTGAATAACCTATAATTATATAATATAATATATATAATATATATAATATGGGTAAGGACACAATTCCGTGGGGAGGAGGGGGGGGGGAGGGGGAGTGACGTCTCATGCCCAATTAAAAAAAAATATATATTTCAGATATTTCCACACTTTCTTGAAGTGAAAATGTAATTTTGTTTATTAAACTACATCAAATGGAAATTAAAACAATCTTTCAGCCCGAATATGACATGGCGACTGCCAGAATACATTTGTTTTTTGAACAATTTTATTTTTTTACTCATTTGCTTATTTATTTTTGTTTTGTTTTTGTTTTGTATTTTGTATTTTATTAAGAAACGTCATTGACATTGACATCAATATTTTGTTTTACAATACAAAGCATTAGTATAAAGAAAACTAACTATCACATGGAAAGGAAATGGGGGTTAAAAAGAAGAAAAACAAAGCAAATCATAATAGTACTACTCAGATTTAACATGTGAGAAATTATATCAAATTGAATATCACATTGATATACATAATGAAATAGAAAATCATCATGTCACAACTAATATTTAAAGGGTACCTGAGGCCTGAAAAAATAATTTGTGTATAGTTAGCTTACACAAAAACAACCCCAGAAAACTTAACACGACATTCAACGGTGACAGGATACAGGAGATATTGATTTTTGAAAATAAAATACCCCCCAAATTAATATAAATAAGACTTGAGCAAAGACTAGTCGATCGATCACGATAGCTCACCTAACGATATATCGATTCAGGAACGGCGGGCTAGAGCAGTGCAAATTTAGTGTTTGGCCCTGTTGTGATCGCCGCGCCATTGCTTAGCTTAAATTGTTTGGAGCCGGCAACCTTGACGACTGGGCGGGTGTGGCTTCGCGCTTCGGTGATGACTTTAGTTTCTCACAATGATAGAGGCATAGCTTCTGGACCCTCTGCCCTACCCCCTTTCTTTTCCTTTCTCTTTTCTCCCCCTTTGTTCGTTTATGTCTCTGTGCTGTTGGTGTGGCCGTTCCCTTTTTGGGTTTTTTTTTTTTTGGTTTTGTTTTGTTTGCTTTTGTTTTTGTTTTTGTTTTTGTTTTTGTTTTTGTTTTTGTTTGTTTGTTGTTTGTTTTGTGTGTGTCTTCCTTCTCTTTGTTTTATCTGTTTGTTCGTTTGTGGTTGTTCTTTGTGTTGTTGTGGGATGGGGGGGGGGTGATGGTGTATGTTCTCTAATCTTTTTTTTTCTTCTCTCTCTCTCTTTATTCTTATCTTCTTTCTATCCTCTATTTTTTCTTCTCTTATCTTTCCTCTTTCTTTTAATTTAATTCTTTCTCTCAGAAGTAAATTGGAAAAGGATTTTTTTGGAAAATTGTTTGTAACGAAATGGGTAACTTAAATATGTGAATCTTATTCTTTTTGAAATATTTATTTCTGTTCGCAAATATATGCTAGATGAAAGTTTGTTTGTATTATCGTTTGAAATGTGAAATTGCAGTTATCAGTTATATTTATGTCAAGATTTTTTGTTGTTGTTGTTGTTATTTTATATGAAATGTTTCAAATTATGTTAAATTTTCTTTTATGAGAGAAAATGATAAAAACTTATGAAAAAAAAAAAAAAACGTCTTCACTTTCAATTTTCGATTCGATAAATGAATTTTGCGACTTAGTTCTAATTTATTTGTTGTTTCATTTGGTCTGTAGATTCTTTGTAATTTATGCGCCAAACCAATTCTCTATTCGATTTAAACGTTTTGCGTTGAGTACTTGATTCATCTGTTGTTTTGTTTGGGCTGTAGATTCTCCATAAATTACGCGGCAACTGAATTTTCAGTTCGATAAAAACAGTTTGCGTTGTATACTTCGTCCATTTGATGTTTTATTTGGGTTGTATATTATTCGTAAGTTACGCGCCAAATCAATTTCCAGTTCAATTTCCAATTCGATAAAAATAAAAAAAATAAAACATTTTGCGTTGTATACTTCATTCATTTCATATTTTATTTGGGTTGTATATTATTCCTAAGTTAAGCGCCAAATCATTTTTTGATTCGATAAATGTATCTTGCGTCTTATTTCTAATTTATTTGTTGTTTCATTTGGTCTGTAGATTCTTTGTAATTTATTAGGATTGTATATTATTCATTAGCTACGTTCCAAATCAATTTCCATCGATAAAAAAAACATTTTGCGTTGGTCCTTCATTCATTTCATATTTTATTTGGGTTGTATATTATTCCAAAGTTAAGAGCCAAATCAATTTTCGATTCGATAAATATAGTTTGCGTCTTAGTTCTAATTTATTTGTTTCGCTTGGTCTGTAGATTCTTTGTAATTTATGCGCCGAACCAATTTTCCATTCGATAAAAAAAATGTACGTTGTATACTTCATGCATTTGATGTTTTATTAGGATTGTATATTATTCATTAGTTACGTGCCAAATCAATTTCCATCGATAAAAAAACATTTTGCGTTGTATACTTCATTCATTTCATATTTTATTTGGGTTGTATATTATTCCTAAGTTAAGCGCCAAATCAATTTTTGATTCGATAAATGTATCTTGCGTCTTATTTCTAATTTATTTGTTGTTTCATTTGGTCTGTAGATTCTTTGTAATTTATTAGGATTGTATATTATTCATTAGCTACGTTCCAAATCAATTTCCATCGATAAAAAAACATTTTGCGTTGGTCCTTCATTCATTTCATATTTTATTTGGGTTGTATATTATTCCTAAGTTAAGCGCCAAATCAATTTTCGATTCGATAAATAAATTTTGCGTCTTAGTTCTAATTTATTTATTGTTTCGCTTGGTCTGTAGATTCTTTGTAATTTATGCGCCGAACCAATTTTCTATTCGATAAAAAAAATGTACGTTGTATACTTCATGCATTTGATGTTTTATTAGGATTGTATATTATTCATTAGTTACGTGCCAAATCAATTTCCATCGATAAAAAAACATTTTGCGTTGTATACTTCATTCATTTCATATTTCATTTGGGTTGTATATTATTCCTAAGTTAAGCGCCAAATCAATTTTTGATTCGATATATGTATCTTGCGTCTTATTTCTAATTTATTTGTTGTTTCATTTGGTCTGTAGATTCTTTGTAATTTATTAGGATTGTATATTATTCATTAGCTACGTTCCAAATCAATTTCCATCGATAAAAAACATTTTGCGTTGGTTCTTCATTCATTTCATATTTTATTTGGGTTGTATATTATTCCTAAGTTAAGCGCCAAATCAATTTTCGATTCGATAAATATATTTTGCGTCTTAGTTCTAATTTATTTGTTTCGCTTGGTCTGTAAATTCTTTGTAATTTATGAGCCGAACCAATTTTCTATTCGATAAAAAAATGTACGTTGTATACTTCATGCATTTGATGTTTTATTGGGATTGTATATTATTCATTAGTTACGTGCCAAATCAATTTCCATCGATAAAAAAACATTTTGCGTTGTATACTTCATTCATTTCATATTTCATTTGGGTTGTATATTATTCCTAAGTTAAGCGCCAAATCAATTTTTGATTCGATAAATGTATCTTGCGTCTTATTTCTAATTTACTTGTTGTTTCATTTGGTCTGTAGATTCTTTGTAATTTATTAGGATTGTATATTATTCATTAGCTACGTTCCAAATCAATTTCCATCGATAAAAAAACATTTTGCGTTGGTCCTTCATTCATTTCATATTTTATTTGGGTTGTATATTATTCCTAAGTTAAGCGCCAAATCAATTTTCGATTCGATAAATATATTTTGCGTCTTAGTTCTAATTTATTTATTGTTTCGCTTGGTCTGTAGATTCTTTGTAATTTATGCGCCGAACCAATTTTCTATTCGATAAAAAAAATGTACGTTGTATACTTCATGCATTTGATGTTTTATTAGGATTGTATATTATTCATTAGTTACGTGCCAAATCAATTTCCATCGATAAAAAAACATTTTGCGTTGTATACTTCATTCATTTCATATTTCATTTGGGTTGTATATTATTCCTAAGTTAAGCGCCAAATCAATTTTTGATTCGATAAATGTATCTTGCGTCTTATTTCTAATTTATTTGTTGTTTCATTTGGTCTGTAGATTCTTTGTAATTTATTAGGATTGTATATTATTCATTAGCTACGTTCCAAATCAATTTCCATCGATAAAAAACATTTTGCGTTGGTTCTTCATTCATTTCATATTTTATTTGGGTTGTATATTATTCCTAAGTTAAGCGCCAAATCAATTTTCGATTCGATAAATATAGTTTGCGTCTTAGTTCTAATTTATTTGTTTCGCTTGGTCTGTAAATTCTTTGTAATTTATGAGCCGAACCAATTTTCTATTCGATAAAAAAATGTACGTTGTATACTTCATGCATTTGATGTTTTATTGGGATTGTATATAATTCATTAGTTACGTGACAAATCAATTTCCATCGATAAAAAAAAACATTTTGCGTTGTATACTTCATTCATTTCATATTTCATTTGGGTTGTATATTATTCCTAAGTTAAGCGCCAAATCAATTTTCGATTCGATAAATATAGTTTGCGTCTTCTAATTTATTTGTTGTTTCGCTTGGTCTGTAGATTCTTTCTTTTTTATTCGATATAAACATTTTGCGTTGTATACTTCATCCATTTGATGTTTTATTAGGATTGTATATTATTCTTTAGCTACGTGCCAAATCAATTTCCATCGATAAAAAAAACCCAAAATATTTTGCGTTGGTCCTTCATTCATTTCATATTTTATTTGGGTTGTATATTATTCCTAAGTTAACCGCCAAATCACTTTTCGATTCGATAAATATATTTTGCGTCTTAGTTCTTATTTATTTATTGTTTCGCTTGGTCTGTAGATTCTTTGTAATTTATGCGCCGAACCAATTTTCTATTCGATATAAACATTTTGCGTTGTATACTTCATCAATTTGATGTTTTATTAGGATTGTATATTATTCTTTAGCTACGTGCCAAATCAATTTCCATCGATAAAAAAACAACAAAAAAACATTTTGCTTTGGTCCTTCATTCATTTCATATTTTATTTGGGTTGTATATTATTCCTAAGTTAAGCGCCAAATCAATTTTCGATTCGATAAATATATTTTGCGTCTTAGTTCTAATTTATTTATTGTTTCGCTTGGTCTGTAGATTCTTTGTAATTTATGCGCCGAACCAATTTTCTAATTCGATAAAAAAAAAAATTACGTTGTATACTTCATGCATTTCATATTTTATTTGGGTTGTATATTATCCCTAAGTTAAGCGCCAAATCAATTTTTGATTCGATAAATGCATTTTACGTCTTAGTTCTAATTTATTTGTTGTTTCATTTGGTCTGTAGATTCCTTGTAATTTATTAGGATTGTATATTATTCATTAGCTACGTGCCAAATCAATTTCCATCGATAAAAAAACATTTTGCGTTGTATACTTCATTCATTTCATATTTTATTTGGGTTGTATATCATTCCTAAGTTAAGCGCCAAATCAATTTTCGATTCGATAAATATATTTTGCGTCTTAGTTCTAATTTATTTATTGTTTCGCTTGGTCTGTAGATTCTTTGTAATTTATGCGCAGAACCAATTTTCTATTCGATAAAAAAAAATGTACGTTGTATACTTCATGCATTTGATGTTTTATAAGGATTGTATATTATTCATTAGTTACGTGCCAAATCCATCGATAAAAAAACATTTTGCGTTGTATACTTCATTCATTTCATATTTTATTTGGGTTGTATATTATCCCTAAGTTAAGCGCCAAATCAATTTTCGATTCGATAAATGTATTTTGCGTCTTAGTTCCAATTTATTTGTTGTTTCATTTGGTCTGTAGATTCTTTGTAATTTATGCGCCGAACTAATTTTCTATTCGATATTAACATTTTGCGTTGTATACTTCATTCATTTGTTGTTTAATTTGGGGTATAGAATCCCCGTAATTTACGCCCCAAATCAATTTTTGATTCTCTAAAAACATTCTCCGTTGTATGACTTCATTCATTTGTTGTTTTATCTGGGTTGTAGATTATCCATAAGTTATGCGCCACATCAATTTCCATTTGGATAAAAACATTTTGCGTTGTATCCTTTATTCCTTTGTTGTTTCATTAGGGTTGAATATTATCCGTAAGTTCCGCCCCAAATCAATTTTCGAGTGTTTGTCAGCCCCGGAGCTGTACATAGCAGACGACAACGCGATAATGCGATCGCGATAATTCTACTATCGCGTCTTGGCGTTCGCCGAACGTGCACGCATAAAAAACGCACACGCATAGAAAACTGCTCGCGCGGAACTCAACTCCAGTTGAGTTCCGCGCGTCGTTCGTTCACGCTGTCCTTTATTCTCTTCAAACTCCTTAACCGCTAACCTGTAGAATGCCGGGTAAAGTTATTTGGGGTTAATTTTATACATTCTAACTGTATACAAATTATTTTTTTTGACCTCAGAGACCCTTTAACACGTGACAAATTATATAAGAAAATCATAATAAAACTAACATGAGACAAATCATATAACATGAAATATAAAATTTGGATAATGTATTGTTTGTTTGTTGGGTTTTGTTGTTTTTTGTTGTTGTTTTTTTTTTGTCTTTTTGTTTTGTTGTGGTTGTGGTTGTTGTTTTGGGGGTGGTTTTTGTTATTGTTGTATTTGTTTTTGTTGTCGTTGTTGTTGTTGTTTTGTTTGTTTGTTTGTTTGTTGTTTTTTTTTTTTTTGGGGGGGGGCGGTTCCAGCCTCCACGCGCAAACCTCACCCCTGTTTCCTACGTATATGACCCTACATTGTATGGTTTACATCGAAGCATGAACACAATTGGTTGCGGGTGTAAGGATTACAGAAGGCGGTCCATTCTCATATCAATCACTATTTATGTATTTTTTTAGTATTAAGTTAGACCCTTACGTAAAGCTTCATTTTATTCGAATTTTGAACTTTTAAGTCTCTTTCTATGAAGTGTAATTTTGTCATCATAATTTGTATTTTCGTCCTTTTTGTAAATTGAAAATTGAAAACGATCCTAGGTTTGGATTTCATTAAGTACATTTGTTAAGAACTTGAATGTGAATTTTATAATATGACTAGTCCTACATTTCATGATTTTGTAAATTATACGACAAATTATTTACAAGAGTGTAACATGTCGAAGAATATAGCGGGAAAATAGAGAGAGAGAGAGAGAGAAGGGGGGGGGGGATAAGTGATTATGACTAGATAGCTATGATTTTAACCAATAGACCCGATATTAATGTTATTTTTTGTTTGTTTGTTTTCAGGTTAATCTTCTGACTGCTCTTATTGGTCTTGTGACAATTAGCAAATTAAAGTGCACGGTAAGATTTGTGTTTATACGACTCATTTTGATATTTGCAATACTTACAAAATATTCCGAAATGACTACAATTTGAGTTGACATCCTGAGCTCCACATACACTAAGCAACAAAAAAAAAGAAGAAAGTGGACAAATAAATTTTTGATATAAACTTATCTTTCATATATCAAAATAAATATTAATTGATCCTCTTTAACATGATAAACAATTTGAATCATACCATTCACGCAGGAGTGAGTATAGCCGTTTAACAATAAGTGAGTCTCTGAAACAAAATTGCAAAAATAGGGCATCTGGCCATTCAAATGTTGATGAGCATTTCCATCTTGTAGAGTCAAATTAAAACAATGAAACGAAAAACTAAGGGAAACACTTGAATTTGTTTGTCAAAACTATGCAGTCCTGAGACTACAGTTGACAACCAAAGCTCAATCCTCCTCATTATTTCCTTATCTTTGTTTTCACTGTTGAACAAGAATGTCCTGCAGATGCAGTGGCAGATTAATTTAATTTTTTTTTTGCTTGTCAGAGATTTTTTGAGGTAAAAAGAGACCCCCAAAATGCTGATGACTTTTTTATTTTTTATTTCTTATTTTTTTGCTTGTCGGAAAATGTTGTTAATATTTGGCCCCCTCCATCACAAAATCCTGAATCCGCCACTGTACAGATGCACATGTTCATTAACATTTGAATGGCTACTTGCTCTGATTTTGGAATTTTCTTAATCAGACCTTCTAACGGTTAAATGAATGTGCCCATTCGAGAGTGAAAATTCAAAACTTGGTCTTAAGTGATGTTGGTAGAATATCGTTTTTTCTTTAATTTTATATATAATTTGTAATATTTCATTGACGGTTTATATGAAAATTTTATTGTATCAATAAACCAACTGTACCGTGTTATACGGGGTTTAAACCTTGCACTAATTTTTTTTGTTTCCAGATCGTGCTTTACATGATTGCTTGTATCTTGTCGTCCTTGGTGAGCCTTGGAGGGCTAGGCTGGATTTCCTACAACATACACGTCCTTGCAATGCTGGAACTCTTCAGTGATTGTGAAGGGTTATGTTTGGTAAGGGATGCATTTGGTGTTTCATAAAGCTGTTCGTAAAGTTACGCATGACTTTACGAATGACTTAAATATGACAAGCCAAATGGGATGTTCAATCATTTTTAACTACATCAACTAAAGTTGAACTGTGCAGATGTAGATTGTCATTCTTAATATAACAAACCTTTTTAATGCGTAGTATATTTTTTGCCATAATGTAATTGAGGTTATTGGAAATACAGTCACACTTTGTTAAAACATCAGGAAAAACTTTGGGCATTCTATCTGGCACTTCATGTTCAAGTCGTTCGTAAAGTCATGTGTAACTTTACGAACAGCTTTATGAAACACCCCCCCCCCCCCCCCCAGATGTGTTTAATGGGCAAGACCTATAGCTGGGTCACTTAGGGTCAAAATTTTCGATTATTGTGACACGGCGGACAAAAGCACCATTTTTGGTGTGAAGCTTCCTTAGGGTATATAAAATGATTTTAGTCGAGGAGCCCTCGCGAAATATGTCCGTAACCATGGCAACAGGCAAATATCCAAGATAACCGCCATTTATGCTAGTCTTCGGCATGCACGTAAGACAAAATCCTACTTTATGACGCTCGAAATCAGCATTCTTGGTGTGAAGCTTGCTTAGGGTATATGAAATGATTTTAGTCGAGGAGCCCTCCTGAAATATGTCCGTAACCATGGCGACGGGCAAATATCCAAGATAACCGCCATTTATGTTGGTATTCGGCCACGTAAGACAAAATCCTATTTTGTGACGCCCAAAAGCAGCATTTTTGGTGTGAAGCTTCCTTAGGGTATGTAAAATGATTTTAGCCACGGAGCCCTCTCGAAATATGTCCGTAACCATGGTAACAGGCAAATATCCCATGATGACCGCCATTCTAAGCTGGTCTTCGGCCATGTAAGACAAAATCGCGTGTGTCTCATACACTGAATAGTGATGACCGCAACTGTCCATCAGACACTTTTGAGCTTGCCACATACGTATAATATCCCAGTCTATAACTGAATATTTGTTGTAACACAGCTCAGTTTTAGGAACTATGTCGCCTTGCGGACAACCCTACTCTACGCATGAGTAATTATTGTAGCTTTAAAGAGAAATGGAATGTATCATATTTAGATAAAAGATATATGGGCCCAGTATATCCCTGAAATATGAAATCAAACATAGAAACCATAATAGACGTCGTTATGTTGAAATTGTAATTGTTTTGGACTTTTAAGGCGTAGTAGCATCCGATTTCTCTACCAGAATGTAATACTGACACAATTGAAAAATATATATCTTTATGGTTAATACATGATAATATATATTTATGGTTAAATATAATCCAGACTACGGGAATGCAGGCTAGCGAGGGCTAGCGGAGGCTGGCGGGGAAAGACAGGACACAGCGCAGGATGGCAGTGGCGGATCCAGGGGGGGGGGGCGGGGGGCCCGGGCCCCCTCCCCTGGGACGAAAAAGGGGCCCCAAAAATGCTGAGGACCTTTTTTTTTTTTTTTTTTTTTTTTTTTTTGCTTGTCAGAGATTTTTTGAGTGAAAAAGGAGCCCAAAAATGCTGAGGACCTTTTTTTTTTTTTTTTTTTTTTTTTGCTTGTCAGAAAATTTTGTAAAGATTGAGCCCCCTCCCTCAAGAAATCCTGGATCCGCCACTGCAGGATGGTACTGGTCAGACCCTACTATTTAGATATGTATTATATCACAAAGTTTATGCAAAACATAATGTAAACTATGTAGGGTTTTTTTTGTTGACATATCAGGTTTGGTTCTTTGACAATTTTTATCTGGAAATATAAGTAAGTATTGACTTAGATAACTATAAACTATTCACAAGTTAATACAAAATTGAGGCCAGTCTCTTGCATAGGCGTACGGGTACAATTTGCGAGGAGGGGGGGGGGGAGGGCTGATGACTGTTGCCGGAATATCAACTTTCGAGTTTTCAAAATAAGATAATTTACTAAAGTAAAATAAAAAAAATTTCGCCATCAAAAAACATTAGATAAAATATGAAAATGAGATATTCCGGCACTTCGCTGCCCGAATGTAAGGTGATAATTGCCCCTATCCTTTATTGGTGCTTTATACAGCAATCACACATGCGATATACATATATTATATTTGTAATAATAACTTCAATAAGGTATTATAATTTTTGTGCCTATCAATTATTCATTTGCTTTTCAGTAGTGTGCAAACAGTTATACATTTAATAATGATAGACAGGGAGAGAGAGATTTTACTGGAAAAATGAATAATCGCAGTCCTAGGACTTAATTGACATGGATTATATCAAAAAGAATATCTTTGCAAAATTACGAAAGTATTTTAAAAGATGCGATATGATACAAATGATAGAAATAACAAAGAGCTAGATTTCTCAGAAATTAAGATATCTGGGGAAAAAATCTGCATTATACTTCAAGTGATTGATTGATTGATGATGCAAGATTTATTTCATTTCATTTCCAAATACAAAACAATATGATTTACAAAGTACAAAATCATGAAATGAAAAAGGAACCTACTGGAAAGCATAGCTTGTTTGTGTAGGTTCCCAAGAATAAATATAACATTAACATAATTATCTTTTATAACATGGAAGATTGAAAGTGAAATACATATTTGAAATATATATAAATATATATATATATATATATATATATATATATATATATATATATATTGGCATATCTCTCATAACAACATAATTAAATAGTCATGAATCCTGTATCAATAATGATGAAAATTTTCATAGCAAGATGCTGTACACTAAAGAACAAATGACAAGAAACAACTCAGAGGACAAGAAACTGACAAGATAGTACAAGACAGAACAGGACAAGACACGATAGGGTAAAACCAGGATAGGACAACACAAGACAAAACACGACAAAGAAAGAAAGAAAAAGGAAAGAAAGAAGAGGAAAAAAAAGACAAACAAAAGTCAAGAAAAACAAGAAACTGACAAGACAGAACAGGACAAAACCAGGACAGGACAACACAGGACAAAACAAGAAAAAGAAAGAAAGAAAAGGGGGAAAAGGGGAAAGAAGAAAAAAAGACAGGCAAAAATCAAGAAAAACAAGACAGAACTGCACTAGAAAAAAGAAGAGAGAGTGACTTTAACTCCGAGATGAACTGTACTTTTGAAGTAAAAGATTTTAAAACCCTCTACTGAAACTAAAATGTGTGGCTTTATTTCTGATTGGATCTGGGAGAGAATTCCAGAGTTTTGACCCAGTAAATATAAACGTTTTATTTGAAATCAATGTTCTCGTTCTTGGTAGATGAAAAAGCCCGGCAGACCTAGTAGGGTACTGATGAATATTGAGATTCTTTGAAAATATTGAATAAAATACATTGAGCAGTTCATTTCTATCTTAATTATACATAAATATTCCAAGATTATAACTGTATAAATCGCTTATCTTTAGTATATTATGTTTATAAAAGAGTGCATCGGTGTGCGCTCGGTAATCCGAATGACATATAACACGCAGAGATTTTTTTCTGTAAAAGTAAAACTCTATTTAATTGATAGTCGGCAGCTGCCCCATGCTACTATACCATAGTTTAAATGTGGAAGGATCAGTGTGGAATACAGATTTAAAAGTATACGAGTTGGGAAGTAAAATTTGACCTTGTTTATTATACCAATATTTCTAGAAACGATTTTACAGATGTTATCTATGTGATCTTTCCATGATAGCTTATCATCAATAGTGATTCCCAGAAATCTAGTGTTTAGAACTCTTTGTATATTTGTATGATTAAAAACTACATTACCTGGAAGCTCATTTATGAAATTACTAAAGACCATGTAGTAGGTCGTTTGTAGATTGAGTGATAATTTGTTGGCTTTGATCCATTCAGAAACTCGTTCTAATTCTTGGTTGATTGTGGCAATCAAAACATGTGGGTCTTTGTGGGAAAAGAAAATATTAGAGTCATCTGCAAAAAGAATAAATGATAAAACATCTGAGGATTTATAAAAATCATTTATATAGACAAGAAAAAGAAGCGGGCCCAAAATAGAACCTTGTGGGACACCACAGGTTACATTTTTAAAGTTAGAGTCGACGTTAGCAATAGAAACATACTGTTGCCCATTGAGGAGGTAGTTCCTTAACCACTCCAAGGCTATTCCTCTGATTCCATAATAACTGAGTTCATAGAGTAGTATATCATGATTAATTGTGTCGAAAGCCTTGGAGAAGTCCAGGAACACCCCAACAGTGTGTTCATACCTGTCAATCCCACTAGTAATCTTATTAAGCATTGTCAACAATGCATGTGTAGTACAATGTTTTTCACGAAACCCAAACTGCATCTGGTATAATAATTCGTGCGTATTCAAAAACTTAGTTGTACGTACAAAAACAATTTTTTCCAAAACTTTAGATAGACATGTTAACAACGATATTGGTCGGTAATTTCCTAACATCATATTGTTTCCCTTTTTAAAAATAGGAATAACTCGAGCTAATTTCATAGCTGTAGGGACAACTCCAGTAGAGATGGACAAATTGCAAATATAAGTCAGGGGTTTAACAGTTTCGTTTAAAGTTTTTTTGATTAAAACATTACTAATGGTATCATGCCCTGAACAATGTTTATTCTTTAACTCATGAATTATACCTGCAACCTCCGTCTCGTCTGTAGGTGAAAAGTATATTGAGTTAGGGTTAGGATCCTTAAGAAAATCTGTAAAATGATTAGAAGAGTCAGGAATGATACTGGCAAGATTTGGGCCAATAACGGCAAAAAAGTCGTTAAGTGCATTTGACAATCTTTGAGGGTTTTCAATAATTTCCCAATCTAAACTTATTTTTTAAACCGAACACCTTTTTTGGTTGCCTTGTTACACATTCTTAATAATTTTCCAAGCATTTTGTACGTCTGTTTTGTATAGGTCAAACTGGTTACAAAAGTACATTTTTTAAAATCTTCTAAGTACACCTGTAAGTAGGTTCTTCTAATCAGTATACTTCTTTTTGTTCTTATCACATGGTTTTGAGATTGTTTTTAGATAAAGATTATTCTTCCTGTTAATTGAGCGTAAAATGCCTGGAGTGATCCAAGGGCATCTTGGAATCTTTTTATAGTTAGAACGCTTCTTTTTTATTACCGGGAAAACGCTATTCATTTTAAAAGAAACAATATTCATAAAAGAATCATGACTCACAATAAAAACTTATATGTTCTTGAAAGGAGCATCATCAAGCGTTCTTTTATATCTACCACACACATCAATGACTTTTATTACTGTTTGCAGAGGTTTATTACTGTACTTTCATTCACAAACTAAACAAAAATGTATTTTATCAGATTCATGTCATTCGGTAATTCATTGGACAGGGAAGGCCTACTAAGAGGGAAGGATTGTAATATCGTTCATATTCCCCGATGGAATTGTACAGTGAGTCTGTGATCCTTTATTACATGAAGACAAATTTATTTGTTTCGGAGAGGTATTTCGATTTCAAATATAAGATATATCATGTCTAAGTTAGTCACATGGTAACTTTAAATACCATGTACTCGCAGTCTGTTTGCTCATTAGCCAATCTCTTCTCTTTTGCGGCGGCAAATAAAAATCAATTATTAGAAGCATCAAGACTGATCGAGAAAAAAAGGAGAGTAAAAATATATCTCATTCGTGACTATAAAAACACCTAGGAATGAGTAGAACGCTATGCCAACGATTCGGCTGTGTTTTTCATTTGATTTCCTGGCTGAAATGCAGCTCATATTAAAGTGACTGTTATCCAAGCAAAATTTTTGATCTAAGTGAGGGCGCCCTTTACAGATGTTATTTTAAAAATCATTTGATGTACCTATAAACAGGCCCTGAATTTTTTAAATGATAATTGATGCGACTTGATCTCGATAATTTCATCTGTAAACAAATTTATGCTTCCTATGAAATTATTTAACCCGAAAAAATTGTTTATATCATATTGGATGGCGGCCATTTTTGATTTTTGCATTTTACTCGACCACCTTTAAAAATTCGCGAGGGCTCCTCGACTAATATTGATAAGTAGGTCAAAAGGAGTGTCATTCCAAATTTGGTGCATTTGTCCGCTCTGTCACGAAAATTTCCTTAAGTGACCCCACTAGGCATTTTGTTGTCTGCAGTCCCATCCGTCACCAAGAATAAAGAAATATAGACTAAAATCAACATCGCAAATATCAACTTCCTTGTGCTTTGGTCATATCCAGGCTATAGTAGGGACATCAAGTTAATAGGATATTACGGAACATTAAACATTTTGATGATGTTAGTAACATATCTGGAGCAAAATACCTTAGACTTGCCAAATCATTTCATATCATTTCGTTTATTTTCACTTCCAACAAAATAAAATACATGGGTTTGCATTGTACAAAACAATGAAAACTTAACAATATTACATGTAATTGGTTTACAGCGTAAAATCATTTACTAGGTGCTAAAAGACTTTTAACTTTTGACGATTTTGATGGATGGGTAAACATTAACATCTCCCCAGCCCCGTGAAAAGGGAGTTTTGCCCATTTGACAAATGAAAAAAATGTATACAATTTGTGCGGAGTCATTTTAGAATGTATTATATCACTATGAACATGACGGCTAAAGAGAGTGGACAAAATAAACAACTCCTCATTCTACCCTCCACAATTCCTCTGGTAGACAAAATGACTTCCCTTCACTGCTATTATGTAACATCAGTATGATAAGTAGAACGACTCAATATGCTTGTGACACATGATCTACATATACTGAATAGCAGTGAAGGGATGTTCTTTTGTCTACCAGAACCATTGTGAAGGGTAGAATGAGGGGTTGTTTATTTTGTCCACTCTCTTTGTCCGTCATGTTCATAGTGTATAGTAACTACATAATTCTTTTTTTTTTTTAGCTGATGCGCCCAGTAACTATTCTATACGTTTCACAAATAAAATTGTGACAATACTATTCACAAATAAGGGTATATAGCCTGTTCGTTGATAAATCCTGAATAAAAACTGGAAATTTCCAAGGAAGAAATGTATAAAGAAAGGAGGCTTGACAAATACAATTATAATGTCAGGCAGCTTCATATCATTTAAGCTTTACAGCTAATCAAATAAAAATGGATTGTCGATTTTGTCTTAGGCGAAATAAATTACACCGAGCAATTCAAGAACCTGACCAACACTATGCTCAATGATTTTTTTTTTCTTCAGTATGTCGTCATTTCAGTGTGCATGCTAGCCTTCATCAGTGTTGCAGGGTTCATTACTACGCTCATTGGGTCAATCTATTGTTGCAAGGGGGTGTGTTGCCACTCAAGAAAAGGATCCTCTTCTGTGATGGTAATTACGACATTCCACACATGTATTTTTCAATTATTATGGGGGAAGTCAACCCTGATTCTTATTTGATTTCAATAAAAGCTGAAAAACGAGAGAAAAAGATCAGTGAAAGTTTTAGGAAAAATAAAAGAACAGAAAGTTATGAAATTCCTAAATTCTAAACGATTACAGGCAAGTTGAAAACACAGTGACGTAGCTTTCGAGCATCTTTCACAGTCGCTTTATACAAAAATAAATAAAATCTCCATATTCGTGGTCGTTAATGAAGGAATATAATTAATGCATCAACAGGGGTTGCGAAAAAAAAAATTATACTTAGGGTGCGTTTATAATGAAAAAAAAAATGATGGAAAAAAAAATTATTTTTATTTTGATAAAGAACTAATGGGAGAGGAGCTCGAATGGTACGTCACAGAGTTGCAAATCTTCCGTTTGGTTAATTACTACTTGAAAAAGTCGCAATATTCTTACATTACATTAAATGTTTTTAAAAGGCTTACTGATTTGTTTATATTTATATTTATGCATTCATTAGAGACAATTAAATATCAGGGTGGACTTCCCCTTTAAATTCCAAAATATGTTATCAATAAAAAACCCCATTCAAATAACATAATCTCTTTTGAACTGTGTAGCAGTAAAACATGAACATATGGGTGGTGTAAATTTTAATAGGATAGCAGGCCAATCACCTTACGTTATCGCAGACGCAATCGACCAGACTCTGACTGGACTACAAATACACCTTCACTTACCTTTCTTTTGGAGGTGTATTGCATTATGCCATTGTGAGGAGAAACTTGACAGTGACTATCCGACATAGCAATATCTATTGAAATGTTATTATTTTCTGGATGGTGATTGACAAGTGATGTCACGAGGGGAATGTTGGTTTTGCAGCTTTTTTGTGGGCGGATCCCAGTAATATGAAGAAAAAATACTGAAAAATTATTATGAAATATAAGACATATATTTAAATATGTTTCGGCCACATAAATGATAATCAGGGTATCACAAATCAACAAAAGTCACCATGCATTTGCTTGGCATGGGCCTTTTAAGCTGAATAAGAAAATAAAGGCACAAACAAATAAAATAAACAATAAGTAATAATGATGATGATGACGATGATAATGATAATATTGATACTACTTCTATTACTACTACTACTACTCCTACTACTCCTACTACTACTACTCCTACTACTACTACTACTACTACTACTACTACTACTACTACTACTACTACTACTACTAATAATAATAATAATAATAATGATGATTGTAATTATTATGATAATGTTGATAATAGTGTGCCTGGTTTTTAACGGTCACCCCGGAACACTTTTCAGATTTCCGTATTCAAGAGCGTTTTGATATTCACTTGTACAACTCATTTCAAAATTCATATCCGTGTTTCTTTTCTCCCTTATTCGTTTTTCTTTTTTTCTGCAGGAGGATCCGAACCAAGCTCCAGCTGCAAACGTCATTTTTTAGTGCCGTAGAAAAGCCTCGTTTACATCCCCTCAGACACTGACACGCCAAAATAAAATGGTGTGCATGTACTTCGCTTCTCAGTTCAGTATCTTATAACACACTGGAAGGTGATTACGTTTAGGGCCTATGTTGCGCACAGCTACTTTTTCAACCCCATTTGTTATCCATTCACACTACGTAAAATGGTTATATTTGCCGCAGCTAGGGCGCTTAACCTCGACATAATGTGAACGAGGCTTAAATTTCAATAATGGAAATAAATTATAATCTCGAGTTTTGGTAATGATGGAAAATTTTCGCAGAATCAAACGACATTTGAAAAGAATGATCAAAATTAAAAATATATGATAACTGGCGAACAATTTCGTTAAAAATTTATACGAACCAATGAATTAGCAAAGAGTAATAACGATATTAATCAAGTGGTCCCTACCTAAGTGTATCACGCTTGATCTGATATAAGTTGTCCTTTCCGTTGAATTTAATTTCCAGCAAGGCTTCTTTATTTTGTTTTTAAGTTCGCTAGATCCAACAAGCATATGAATGCAATTCCATTACCAGAACGGTTGAATGTCGTTTTCTCGAAGGTTAAAATGAATCAACATGGCATACTTACGATAATAATGTAATAGTACTTAACATTATAACATTATAAAAGCGCTGCTTACGTCTGCCCCGGTAAACACTCGTGGCGCGGAAATATTCTGCAGATAATCATATCTATTCAATCGATGGCAGACACTATGTATTTTTCCATTTTAGTGTAAAAAAAAAAGATGGATATCTGTTTTCGTATTCATTACATAACTTTGATAGCTTTGGAAATTGTTAAAAGATCAAAAGTGATATTTTTTTTGCATTTACCAAATAAAGTTGTTCTGATACTTATTACTAAAAAGCGAACTTAATAAAAAGGATTTGTGAAAAGTGTCGTTTGTGCTTTGAAATACCTGATGGAAGAGAAATAGGGTTCGATGAAATGTTCGTGTATTGGTTGTTCCTTTTGATATAACATTATTTTTCTCCATATGGAGCAAGTGGTTATGAAATCGACGTAGATCACTTGCGGTCATGGAAAACGATATAATCGTATAAATATCTATGTTTATTTACCATTTGATTTGGTTATGTACTTGTTCATTGTGTATTGTTATGTGGATACAATCGTTAGTGTCATAATCATAATTATCATGATTTGAGTTGTTTTTTTCTCTTCAAGACTTGTAGCTTCCTTGTAAGGAAGCCAGTTTAATTAAACGTAAGATTATAATGTGCTCTCGACTATAGGTACACATAAGCTAGCAAAGATGAACGTTTTGAAAAACGCTATCATTTTGATTGGGCCAGTCGGATTATAGATTAATAGTACTAATAAGATTATGTAATAAGATAGAAGTAAAAACGTAATTATAAATTCATGACGATGAATAATTAATAGTTACTTTTTTTTTCTTTTTAGCCCTTCCACAGGGTTCCTTTATTAAGTAATATCATACATAAAAATATACAAGAAAAGGTATATATACATGCAGAATTTCAAAATGATATTCTTGGCCATTCTAAATACAACACGAACATACATTTGCAAAAATCAGTTACATGTATAGCAAATTCTTTTCAAAGTGATACAGATTTACCAGGCAAAAATAGTTTAATAAGAGAATACAAATAACAGACAGTCATATCACAAAATCTTATGATTTACTGGGTATTTATTGGGAAGAAGAAAAAAAAAAGGTTCAAATTTATATCAAAGGTAATAATAAACATGCTGTAACAAGAACGTTATTTTCAATTTATAAGATGTATCCAGGTGTACTTCACTTACTTAAATTGCATAATCATTCTCATTTGGGTATTATTAAAAGATAATAACATAAATATTTTAACATAATAAAATAAAACCATATTCAAGAATATTTTCAGTCAAGCTAAAAATGGTAATTGTACAACGGAGTACACTTTTCAAAATCGATGCATTTCGCAGAATTTAAATTCGGACTTACTTCGGTATAGTAACCTCCACAAACCTATAATTGTTATATACAGTGCGTTCCAGAAAAAAAGTTTACAGTTGGTAAAAAGTATCCGCAAATGAATATATCAGATTATTTGTAGGAAATTGTCATGCCTGTGGATAGCTTAGGGTCTCTTCCATCAACTGGCAACAAAAAAGCTGGTGATATTTTAAACTCGAGTGAGCAAAAGAGACTTTTGCAAAAGGGAGCAAAATCCAGACTTGAAAAGTAATGCTATATGTTCCGGCTGATATCAGCAAAGTTGAGTCTTGAAAAGGCTTAGAAAATTTGATATTCTAATCATTAAAATGCAATTCATGAAATAATAGGCTTTGTTTTGTGTATGTTCTGATACATCCCATCAAAACGTTATGGTTGACTGAGGAAGCCAGCTTAAATTATAAACTCGCCAAAATTAATATTACGAAACCCTTAAAGTAGTTAACTGCTCACTGAAACATACACATGTTTCGATTATAAATGTGTCTATTATCTATCAAAATATGACATTTTCTAAGACTTCTGCACTATTCCCAACTGTGCTAATACCACACAGAACAAAAAAGCAATTTTTGTCAAGTATGGATTTTGAACCTTTTCACAAAAGTGGCCAGTTCTTTAGGTGTCATAATAAAATAGACTCAAAGCTATCCTCAGGTATGACATGTTGTTTCAAATATTTTAAAGTATTTATTTGGGGGAATTTTTTTCTGACTGTAACCTTTTTTTTCTGGGACGCACCCCTCAACCCCACGTCATTTGCTGACGTAAGAACCGCGTCAGTGGGTGTTACTTGACCTGGACGTAGTCACGACATTGCTGAATGCCTTGATTGTTGTGACTATTACTCAGCAATTACACCTTTAAAAATATATACTGTATATATATTTGGCAGTTGAGATTTAATAATTCATTAAAATATTTGATGTTAATTTTCTAGATCCAATAAAGAATTATTTTGATCGTTACGACAACTCAAGATCTTCTTTATTGAAAAATAAGGGTTATTGCTGGGAGAAGTGAAATATAATTGGTGAGATTTCTCATTCTTTTTATGTTATTTTGGAAGAACATCATAGCAAAAATGTCTCCTGAAAAGGATAACTCTTTAAATTCCTTCATATCCGAAATTTGACGATAAATAGCTGAAGTGTTCGGGCCGAATATATTCATGCCACTTGTGCGTGCAGTCTTATATACCCATTTCTGAGTGCAGTACATGCACTCTTCAGCATTACGTTAATTTCTTATCATTCTAATCATTTCAAAACCTCACAGTATAAAACAATTCTTATGGAGACATGATCAAATTTCCCAATTGCTTTGAGACAGTTTCTTTAACAGCGTAATTGTATGACCAGAGCTTTACTTTATTGTCACCCCCCCCCAAAAAAAAGGGAACTATTATCATTATCATTTCTTAGGCGGATGTTGATGGGATTGTTTCATAAAAATTTTCCTCTCCACTGCCTCCCGTTGGTGTCATTTCCAAGTTACTCGGTGCTGCAGATGTTGCTGTGTTGTGTGTGATCCATGAAGCTATAGAGGTATCATTATCTCTAATCCACGTCCCCCCATCTGATTCTCTTGTCTTACTTCCAAAGCGGTATAAGAGAATCGATACCAGGATGATAAGGATGATGAGCAGGACACTGGAGCTTACGCTAGCTGAAATAATCACAATGTCTGGACCGTTTGTAATTCCTGAAGACACACACACACACACACACACACAAATAGAAATAAATAAAAAATAATCACATTAAACAATTCATTGATATTCGCTGTGAGCTCGAATAAAAAATGCCAGACCTTGAAGGTAAATAGTTTCTTTTATATTGTGGGCTCAAATTAAATACGCTCTCCTCTTAATTATAGGTTTTCCTTGTCAAATTAGTAAATTAGCTTTCAAATTTATTTTCAGACGCTCGTATTCAAGCGATTTGCTAGTCGAGTTTACTCCTTTGGTTCATATTAGTTTTCAGTCGTTCAAATTCGTTTTCCAGCGTCGAAAATTGAGCTTCGAACATCCAAATTAAGTAATCGTCCAATTTGAAGAGACCACATCGTCATTCAAATTCATTTATGACGACTCCGGTGCAGATTCTCGCTCGAGTTAAAAAAAAAATAAGTACAAAAATATCAGAGCTTTGCTATCTTTATTAATCTAATTCCTCCAATGTATCCGTCATTTACGCATTCTCATGTTTTCAAAATTAGTTTGTTGTTGCAAAATGATGTAGTCATATAAGCATAGAGGTATAAAAACGAATATTAGACTACCCTTAACTTTTCATAATGAATCGTATCAAATTTGTACAGTATATTCAAAGTAGGCTTTCACATTATATTGTCTGTCTTTTTAAAATTAGTCTAATATTGGGGGTTTTTCAGTTGACCATTCGCATTGTTATTTATTCATTTTTTTATAATCTCAGTATAAAACAGAATGCTTTAAACATAGCTCCCTCGTATCTTCAAGTATAGGATGGAATCAGTTGGACAGATCACTAAATATGGCAAGCTCTGTGAACACATTTAAATATACGTTCAAAAGATCTTGCAATATCTGTTCCCAATAAGATAGAATGGCAAGAGGAATTTTATTTAGTTTCTTAGCTTAAGTTTTACTCTCATTCCTTATCGCATTTGAACGCATTCTCTTGTAAAATCAAACGATTGGTTTGATTCGTTTACAGAACAGCATGGTAAATGAGTCATATATTCATTCTTATTGCTAGGAAATTTCACTTGATGCTATTTTATTTTGTCTTCATCAGAAATATGTCATTTTTTATTGCCTTGATTAGCAAATATGTTTGATGGTTTGTTTCTTTGCCCAAAAATGTACGATGACATAATGCTTTTCAAAATGTATGAATGATTTCATATCATTCATTATCAATAATAAATATATCTGTAGTTTTACTATTTTATAAGAGACACTGTACATTCGATTGCTATACTATATTAAATGCAATCATTGTGTAATCTTTGAATAAGTATACTATCCTATAATATGTTTTGTAAATATGTATATAACAGTTTTGTTTTTATACTGAGCTAAAATAGTCTTTATACTTAGTGTATGTACCTACTTTCAAAACTATATAATGTCATTTCAAAATAACTAATATATACAAGGTTATCTTTCAACGGATTAAAGAAAATATCACCGTCTATACAATAATGATGATTTACTAAGATGATAGAAATGTGCAACGACATTTTTGTAAAAAACAAATGTTAATTACGAGGACACCATATACTTTGTATACATATATAGTTATGTATGTTCTTATTCATTTTTTGTTATGAGTTTATTTTCATGATTTTGTTGGCTATTATTGTTACTTATTATTGCTCTCAGGGCCTCATGGAGGACCACCAATATTGGTTATAATGAGTCACCCTGTCTAAATATCAGAAATAAATAAATAAATAAATGAATAATAACGTCCTAAATACACGATTCTGATTGATTTGAAATAAGTTGCATTTAAAAGCAGCACTTTTTATGCAGGATGCATTTGGGCTGCCGACACGTTCCATACAAACGGAGCGCCGCTGCACCGTATGATACATACGCCACGGATAGGGCTAACTCGGCACTACGACGAACTCGGCATCGCGCGGCGATAAAGTTTCTAGACTTTAAGTGCAAGCTACACACCGAACCTCTAATTAGCTCTAAATGTCATGCTTTGTGGAATGTTGCTCCTCGAACTTTTCAGTATTGCCTTTTTAGTAACGATTTTACATATTTGTACTAAATATCCTTGATTGTGGGTTATGTAAAAGATTTAATCAGTACGAAAACATTATGCAAGTCTTTGCGATCGATTCAGCTCCTTTGGATATCGCGGCCCTGATTTTTAATAATAATAATAATAATGGTGGCTTCTGCTTCAACATTATTACCCCGGTCATAGCTTGGCGGCCAAATATGTAGCGCTCTAGCTGGGTGGAGAGTGGCAAACGTGGATTAATGTCTTTCCAAAGGACGTTAGTGCCGGGCTGGGATTCGAACCCTCAACCTTTTGATTAAGAGTCAAGTGAATGAACCACTATACCACGACACCGGTGAGGCCTAGTTGTCTGTAGAGCCAAGTTAGCCGAGATTCCATATGCTGATGCCTTACCTTGTGTTGGGATCTTGGTGGAAGATGTTTGGAATGAGGTGGTCTGACGTTGGGTTGATTGGCCATCTTGTGTTCTTGGGGGCACTTCTGTTGAAGGTATACCTAAATAAAACAGGAAAACGGTCTGCATGGTCTAGAACTTTATTTATTCTATTTGCAGTTTTATTAATACAGGGTAAAATGTTCAGTTTCAGAACTACTTTCCACAACGGCCCTGTCAGCCTTTACTATGTACATATCCAATTTTTTTAAAGATTGAAATACAAAAAAAATATATAATCCCTTGTAGAAATTAGAAACATATAAATAACTTAATTTACGCATATAAAAAAAGAATTTGAAGACAAAAAAAAAAAAAAAATTAGAATGAAGGAAAATGTTAAAGTATTTGAAAAACACAAAACAAAACCAAGGTAAAAAAAAATACCAATAAAAAAGAAACGATTTAGCAGTTAACTTAAAGGTAGTGCGACACGGCGTTCAAGAGGGCGCTGTTGGATGGTGTGATACTCGCCGCCATCTTAATTACGAAGATTGACGACGCGACGTAAGTCTGCAGCTGTCAATCAAAGGGCTACCCCTTTGATTGACAGCTGCAGACTTACGTGCCAGTGCAGTATACAGTGTGTGCGCTTGCTGTGTATATACCGTACCGGTACCGTATACAGCTTATCGATAAATATTGGGATATGTATACTAGGCCGCCGGGTGAACATCCAAAAGTGCCTTAGTTTTTGTGTTTTGTGACCCATCCCCGGCAGTTACTTGTGTTATGCTATGGAAACACTGAACTCTACACTACGTAGTGTAGAGTTCAGCAGAACTTGTCTTGGCATTTAGCGATGATGTGCATTCGAATACATATCTAAGTGAATGAAATTGGTTGTTTTAGGAATAAAAGCTATAACCACAAGTTGTAGAAATCAAAGACAGCTCACCTTTTGTAACATGGGACGCAGAACCAGGGAGGCTGGGGGCTGCAGCCCCCCCCCCCCCCACTTTTTTTAGTAGACACGTTTCATAAAATCTAGGAAAAAAGGTTCGAAAATTGTCATTAATGAGTGAAATCAAATCAGCCCCCCCCCCCCCACTTTCAAAAACGCTCTGCGGCCCCTGTTTAAGATCCACTTCATTATCACCCTCCAGACATGCCACTTGGCAATCTCTATCGACAATCTTATCTGCCCTCTTCCACCTCCCCCCCCCCCCCCCTCCCTACTGACTCTCATTCCTTTGCCCGGGCACTCACTGTGATCCCCCTACTTCCACTCACCCTGGTCCTGCTACCTATTCCAATATCATTCTCGTACATGGGTCCATTTTCACTCCCTCTCTCCCTTTATTCATCCCCCCTCCCTCTCTTGCATCATTCCCTCTCTCACTCTTCACCCCTTTCTTTTCTCATTCCCTGTTTCTCTCTCTCTTTCCTCCTCCTCCCCCCCCCCCTCCCATCTCTCTCTTTCATCTCTCTCCCTCTTTCTATGCTATTCCCTAAAATATAAAAAAAATCTGAACCTCTTTGATCTTAAAATAAAATAAATCACAGACACGTGCTGGAAAACCATTTGCATCGAAATATAAATAACAAAATATAATCATGTAAAATATTGGACTTGATATTTAAGGTAACATTTGTAGTTTTAGTCGATCAAGAAAGATAGATTTCAACAAAGATTTTCAAGTTACAGAACATCATTAAAATTTGTAGCGTAATTTCTGCCTGATTAATTTGAAAGGATATGAACAGCAAAATTAACTGTGATGTATTGTACGCAGGGGCTTCAGCAAGACCATTTTAACCCTTTGAGTGCGAGCCCGCGCACAGCGATTGTTCTCCCTGTGACGGAGCGATTTCGGTTACATTGCCGGTAATGGGAAATTTGCCGGTGCTTTCTACTTTGATTGCTCCTTGCACCTCACTCGGTCATTTTCGTCATTTTTAGTAAATGTAAACATGAAAGGTCAGACTTTCCTCTTTCTAAAAGTATAACTTTTGTTCATCGAAACAAAAAATAAGGTTTGTTATTTTAGAGGGGAAAAGCCGTCTTATTTTGTTAAAGCTTCGCTTCCTTCCTTTTCAATACACTTACAATACAAATTGCATAAGCGCCGTCGCACGCGCGGTTCAATCGATACCCCATTCACTGGCCCCATTGTCGTCTGCTAAATGCTCGGCCTATTATCACCCGAGTCATAGACCCTACATTTTACATGAGTTTCCGACGCATTCTGACCAACATTGTGACATGATCACAGGTATAGGCATTCAGGAAATTGAATTTTCAGATGAACATCATGTTACTCAATAAGACAAAAATAATCCTATTCACTTTCGACTTCATTTCTAATTTGTCGTAATTATTTGCTTTAGTTTTTGTCTCCCGCTTTATTCGTTTATTTTTCTCTATCTATCCATCTCTATTTCAACCTTATTTTCCTATGTAGTTGCTGTATCAATAAAAAAATAATTAAAAATTGTGTACGCATATTTGATTTTTTTTTTTTTTGGGGGGGGGGGAATGGGAAAGAGCTAAATGAATGACAGTGATTGGAACAAAATAATACTTTGTAACATCTCAATGCCACTCTCTCTCTCTCTCCCTCTCTCTGAATTCGTCAGGAATTTCGTGCAATTAGAACTTTGTTTCAGTGCGTTTCATTTCCGCATTGCATGCAAGTTTTCTTTTGAGGGGTGTGACTAATAAGGACTTATTCGCCGTATCTAAAAATTTGATCGATTTGAAAATAAAGAGAACAGCAGAAAAGGAGCATGATATTGAGAGTATAATAATTCACTGTATATTACGAGATAATGAGGAAAAAAGTGAAAACCGAAACACAACAGTTGTGGTTGATATTGATGAGAATCATAAACAAACTAAAACGATGAAGAAATATGTTTTAAAAAATTACGGCGATGGGGGGAGGGGGGGGGGGGCAGTGACAACCATGGGCGGCGATCCCGATAGTATAGCAACCAATGGTAATGGCTTGTGCCCCCCCCCCCCGGCAGTGAGAAAAAAAAAATCGATGATGACAAAATATCATGTCAGGTAACACATTTTTTGAAAGACGAAACATTGGTAAACCCTTACATATCGACCTTGGGGGGGGGGGGAGAGGGGAGAAAATCATGATCATTCAGAAATAATAGATAATGCCAAAATAAAGAAATGTAAACAAAACATATCATTACCTTATCATATTATTTTTTTTCCCCCCACTATTGCCTCTAATGCTATTTTATGGAATAAAATGACACGGAAGATACCAAGTGAACGCAAACTCCGCACATAATGTAATACATGTACAACTATGATCGAATATAATATTTTATGTAGCCCTATTGTCGAAGATAGACAAATAAGGGCATTCTCATACTCTCGAAAGACCTCAATGCGAGCACAGTATTGTTTTAATAAATCAAGATGTTGATGTGTGAGTTGTAAGTTGATTCTGATGTAGGCTTACAGGTGAGTGACCAAATCAAGATATCATTATAAATTGATGTTGCAGTATCTCCAATAACAACCCCTCCCCCGCCCCATTTTTTTTTTTTTTTTTACAGCGGATAACAGAATCGGGAATAGATTATAAAGACGCATTTAATTAAAGCTTTCAAATAGGCAATGCGTGTTGTGTTTATTATCCTTTTGACACAAATCCCAGTCATCAGGATAAACATTTAACGGGCTGTACTGAAATTCATTTATACGTGTTCGTCTCCATCTTTGGTCTCTTTCAACCAATATATTTTGTCTTGTGTTTATGTTGCTTGGCATTTTTTCAACATTGGCCGAACCTTCCTTCACAGGAAAATTCTCATATTTATGTCTATTCCGCCGGAGTTACTCAAGACAAGGGTATCCTTCCGTAGGAAGAGATAGAGAGAAGGGTAAGGGGGGCGCTTTTCAGAACATGAAATATGAACATTTCATTTGCCGCCTAAAACCAAGACCGCTTGGGGTTTGATAGCTATATTTTTTTCGCAAACATGCTCTAAAATGGGTACATGCCCTCTTAAACGTAGGTCAGAGTGGCTCTTTGTATTGTCATGTATTCAGTAGATTGACCTCTTCTTTGAAAACGCTAATCTTCCTTTTAATAGTAGTTGCTTTGGCATTCTTTTGTTCCTCTTATTAGGGTGGGGCCTGCATGGTCCACTCAGCTGAGATAAGCGCTTCATTTTGAAAAGAGCAGATCGATGGTCCATTCATGAATGATGAGCTATTTGGTCAATTTGGTAACATGAAAGGAGTATTGTCAAGTTCGTTCTCTGGTAAATAATAAAAGGGAGAAGAATCACCATGACCTTCATCTATGTATACTTTTATAAACACACAGTATAGGCTCCATATTGAAAGTAAGGTCATTTTACACTGAAGACAGCCAATTCAAATTCATCAAAATAGGTCAAATGAGGTGTAAACCATGATGCATTTGATATATATTCGATTGTGCTTTATATAATTATACTCCATCAGAAATATAACCCCAGCACTTTTCTTATTATAACGTGCATAGTGTTTGATGCGATATATTCATTGAAAAATGCAATGTATGCCGCAAACTTTCCTAACCAATATTTTGAGTGGTTATTTGTGACCAAGTGAAACAGGCGTATCACAAATTTGTTTAAAATGAAAATATGATTATCATCATATAAAATAAAATACATCACGAGAGATGTATCAAAATGCATGTTCTTCTTATCATAGATCTCCGAATGTTTAAATAGCCTTTTTGTTGTTTTCATATAATATTTTCCAGCACTGTATCTAAATTTTTTTTAATGTAATACATTGACGTAAAAGATAAACGCGGAGCCAAAACCTTAATTCTTTTTTTTTATCTTATAGATAACATATGGAAAAAGTCAGTCTGATTTTCATATCTTTATATCCCTTAAAAAAAGAAAGTCCAATGGGAAAAAGTAAAAATGCATTTTTGTTCATTTCTTAGGAGTAGGGGCAACCCGAAAGGAAAATGGGGAGCGAAGTTTACGAGAGTTTTTTTTTTTCCAGACGCTTTATTATAAAACTCTTTATTTTGTAACTCTTCTTGTAGGTCGGTGGAACTATTTGGATGAAAAACATACATGTTAGCTTATATCGGAAAATATTGTAAGAATGAGGCAAGAAAATAAAGCGTCAAAAGATAGAGGATTCTATACTTTTCTAGAAATGAATCTGCGTTTTATTCCTGCATTTCATGCAGTTTTTCTTTTGAAGGGGTATGGCTAATAAAGAGTTATTCCCCGTATCTTGGAGTTTGATCGCTTTGAAAAGAAAGAGAACAGTAGAAAAGGACCTTGAAATAGAGAGTGTAGTAATTCATGTTACGAGATAATGAGAAAAATAATGAAGAGAATGAAACACAGTAAAAAAAAAAAATACAGCGATTATAAGAAAACAAGATCCCAACAAACATGTATCATGTAAGGATAATTAACACAACAAAAGAACGCAAAACAGTTATTAGCTATATATAATTATTTAAACTTTTAAAATTCAAATCGGAAATGACAGAGACATAGCAAAGCAAAATAGAGGTAGATCCAGGATTGTCAAAAGGGGAAAACAATTCCCCCAATAATCTACGAAAGGGCAAATTAGGTTTTTAAATTTTCATGTACTTTTTATTGGTATTAAATATTTTATATAGAGGCAAGGCGGAGGGGCATAAATCATATTTTCCATGTTCATTTTCGTCCAAAGAGGGGGGGGGGGGGGAATGTACGGGCTCATTATCTACTTGGTCCGCTACTGAAGCAAAGAACACCACAAGACTAAAGTGAAACAGGTACATCGAGATATTATCAAAATGGATAACATTGAAAAAAAAATGGTAATAAATAAGTATTAGAAATATCTTTGATGGCACATATATTTTAAATTGTTTCAATATATTTGTTTCTAAATCTTTTTATGGAATGTGATGGCGTCAAAGAAACATGTGGAGGCAAAAAGTAAATATGCGTTGAAAATAAATATTCATATTTTGTACTGCAAAAGCGTACATTCCCCTTTTTAGAAAATAGAATTGAAGACTACATTCACAAATACATTTCATTATATTTGTGTTAACATAATTCATTAGGGTTTATTTTTCGTTTGTTCGTATAATCTGTCTCTGTCTATTGCAAGTAGTGTTATCACTGATAGTATGACAACTCATATTTACAGTGCATTCTATGAATACAAGTGTTCAGTATGTATTCAGTAGGTTTGGCATCCTCTTCTTTCAAAACGCTAATCTTCGTTAGTAGTTGCTTCGACATTCTTTTGTTCGACATTCTTTTGTTCATTTTAGGGTGGGGTCCGGTCCAAGCAATTGAGAAGCATTTCATTTTGAAAAGAGTAGATTAATGGTCCACTCTTGAATGATGAGCTAAATTGGTCAATTTCAATTTATAAAATGAAAGGAGCTTGGTCAATGTTTCTTTCTTATGAACTTGGATTAAAAGGAGCGAAGTCGAGGCTGTAGCCTGTATAATGTGGTCAAGATCAAGAACGCATACTCTTCGTGGCCGGCCGAACGCGATGATATCACGTGATCGGAGCGGACACGTACGCGTTCGTCTCTAGGTATACGGGATTTACGATCCCAACAAGAATTTCGGGTAAAGTTGAAACGAAATTCCTTTTTCTCGATTTTTTTCCACGTAACCTCATATTTTTCTTAACGGGTTTTGTGAATGAATATATCTACATAATACTACTAAGAATTTTAGCGCATAAGAGCCGATAGTTAGCTGGAAAACTTTGTCAACATATTAGGCATAAATCTCGGCTTCTGTAGAAGCCCTCCGTCACAGACTGAACACCTCGCTCGGCTTCTGTAGAAGCCCGTCGTCTCCAAAGGGTTAAAGAGTATATTAAAAGATGAACATGACATATGAAAAAAGGTGAATAAATTGTACTTCCCTGAAACAAATTTCCCCTTTTCACATCTTAGGGGTTACAAATGGTTGTGATGTAACCCATGACATTGGTAAATATTCAGCTCTTAAATCCGATTCTGAACAAAACTCTTAGTGACAGTGAAGTAAACCAAATCTCTTTTGAAACACAGGCCTCCTACAAAATTAGGACTTCTTCCCTTCATGAACATTTGAATCTTGTATAAGGACACAAAATTCTCTCAACTTTTTATAGTCCATGCATATTTTGCAGACAGGTGTAATTCTGGAAAGCAATATCTGTGTGGAAAAGTCTAAATGTTACATAATTCAAACCACTGTTATTTTTGCTACGTACAACAAAAATAAGAAATTGCCCTGGAATTGACAAGAAAATTATATTTGTCGTTTGATACGTGTATATTACAGATTCTGAATACATGTATTTTGAACAAGTCGATAATACTCTTGCTAACATCATGATTTAAATCTAGAGGTCCCCTGCAACCCATATGCAAGTTGATTCCTGCTGATGTACAGGGATGCATACAACTTCTATTTTGTTATTCAAACATCTAAATATGTTTCATAATTTGTTGTAATATTTAAAAAATCATTTTCTCACAAATGCTAAATAATTAGCTGATAATCATGTGGAAAGTTGTCAGCCTCTTCAAAATATCTTGAAAATACTCCTATTTGATTGCTCAGTAAGGAGAACAATCTCTCTGAAGTTTGCAGATTCCTTGATAGTTATTCTTCCATGGGTGCGGCCATTTTGAAAAACTGTGATGTCATAGGCGTACATGTCCATTTACCTGTGCACAATGGATATGGTCTTCCATAATAAATAACTATTGTAGAACCAAATCCACCAATGCAAAATGGCAGCCATCTTGGTACCCCAACTCTCACACAGATGATGTTGTATATGGAGCAGAACTTTGTATGTAGGTCTTTGTCACTTCTTTGAATAATTGACAAACCTTTGTCTGAACAAGCAACAACTTGTGTATGCCAAATCCTGCTTAACAAAAGAAACTGCCTCACTTTATGAAACAGCTGAACCAAATATCTTGACACAATTAGGTTATATGACAGGATAAAAATCCCTTCATTTGAATGTACATGACTACAAACAATGGTCTATTATGATGAAATCCAGTGTCATGCATTCCACAGGTGATCATGAGTGTCATCGTAGCTAGTATACAGGTCAGTGGGAATCTCACAAATAGCACTGCTCTACATTACTTTGTAAAAAAAAAAATGGCAGCCCCCACGGGATAATGTATAGCAAGGAAACTGCAACCTGTTGAGACATTGTTCTCCTTCTTAAATAATCAAATAGGAGTAATTTCAAGATATTTTTAACAGGCTGACAATTACTACATGATTATCGGCTAATGTCTGTTGCCTTTCATTCCCCTTTAATGGACAATGTTTTGGTCTTTATGATCCAACTTATGATAAAATGCAGGGAATTTTATCACAACTATCTGTCAAATTACTCTGATACAGAGATGCTAATACTAACTAGCATCAATTTGCTTATGAACCCATTATTAAAAATTATATTGAAAATGAAATATAAGGGTGTATAAGTAGAATCCTAGAGTAGGAAATATAAATACTGTTATGAATACTTCACAAGTAGCTTAGATAGATTCAGACTGTTCAGAGTCTTCGTCATTGTCATCATCACTAAGTAATCATCACTACTATGATCATAAAAGGAACCACAGAGTCACACGCTGTGGCACAATGAAGGCCAAGGAGAGCATCACTCATACTCTGCCCAAGATGAGTATGAATAGCAGTCAAGTTGATTGTCCGCTTGCTACTCCCTCTACCAGTGTACATGAGAAAAGTTGATTCGATTTCCTTTGCTTCAGCCACACCAATTACGAAGACATCTGTGTCTGGACTTTTGATGACAACAGAGGGAGAACTTTTGGCCGATGAGCTTGATGAAGGAAAATGACTGGCAGCATACTGGCAGTGAAGAAAAAGTCTTGTGCCTGCTTCTTCGAGGTTGCACATTTCAGTTCCTTCACAGCTTTTACCTCCATTTCTCCTTCAACACCACAAAGAGAATGGCACTTGTCATCATGTGCTGGTTGATGGCCATACCTTTTATTTAAAAACATAAAAATAGCAAGTTTATTTAATGTCTTTCACTTTAAAAATACATGTAATAGATCAATACAATACTTCTATGAGACCACACACAGAAGTATAAATCAATACCAAACCTACAATATGAGGCCAAAATAGCATTACATTTATCATCAAATTAAAAAAATCTGTGCTGACTAGTTACTGTCTGCAACTGAAAGTGAACCAGCGAACGCATAGACCTGACATCAGTGACACTGGCAGTGGGAGATTATTCAGAACTAAAGAAATTAGGAGTTGTTTAACCCTTTCGAGACAATTGACCACATTTTGTGGTTTGGCTCAATAACTTTTGATTCAGAGCTCTAAAAAATATACCAGATGCATGAGTAGAAAGAAAGCAAAAATTTCTACACATCCTACGTCCATTTTTGTTGCATGACCCTATTGCATTTGATGCCAGGAATTTTAAAAATGAGAATAACCTTTAAAATCTTTAAATTGGCAACACCTTGAGCAATTCAAAATCATTGTTTTTTTATCAAATTGGCAATTTTTAAAAAATTTTTCGACAAAGTCATAACCATGTATATTGTTTTCAAAGACATTACACCTTATTAGAACCATGTAGCACTAAGAGAAAAATATTATTGTTACCAATTTGAAGAACAAAATGTGATCAATTTAGCCCTTAAATAATTCCTGTCCTGAAAGGGTTAATAAGGGGGAACTTATACTTTTTCTGAAGTGTTTATTTCGTAGTACAGTATGGAGAGCAGCAACTATTTGGTGTCCTCTTTCCCCTCACATAGACACTGCACTCAAGCGTGTGCATGCAAACGAACGAGTGGTGTCCTCAACCACGATATAGCCCTTACTGTTATACATTTTTCATCATGAATACAAAATGGTTTATAAACTTTAATGAACTGGTGTGGTGAGCTCAAGATTGTCAAGACTGACACTCCAACTGGCAACATGTCCAACTTGACGACATGCATGTCATGGTCGAGTTTGTATTACTTTTCTTCTTCTTCTTCTTCTTCTTCTTCTTCCGGTCAGGTACAGTTTGCTGCTGGCCGCAGCGTATTATCGTACCTTGTGCTTGTCAAGTGCTAAGTGTACAGTGTTCAAGTAAAAAGCCTCTACAATTTTCTATGTGCAGCTAAAAACCAGGCAGAAGCTCATCGGAGCTTAACATGCTGCACCTTCTGCTTGAGAGCTCCAACGCGTAGCATTGGTACAACTAACCAAAATCTTCCTCGCCCATGGCATTAGTTCGGTCGGTCGCATCGCTTAATTCCGGCAGGTAAGATGAAAATTTGTACTTACATTTCAAGAGAATTATTGTAAGTATCCAGCAGGCAATTTGATTTCGCGATTTGACGATTATTTCGATGAAAAAATGGAAATTCCTCGCCGAGCCGATCGAGTCATTTGAATCGACGGTACAGTACGGGGAAAGATCGGCTCGGCGAGGAAATTCCATTTTTAAAATCAAAATAATCGTCAAAACGTGAAATCAAAGTGCCTGCTGGATAGTTACAGTAATTCTCTTGAAATGTAAGTACAAATTTTCATCTAACCTGCCAAAATTAAGCGATGTGACCGACCAAACTAATGGGCGAGGAAGACTTCGGTTATTTGTACCTGGAGCTCCAACGCATAGCGTTGGAGCTCCCTGGACAAGCTAAGTTGATGTTGATTAACTTCAATTTCAATTCAATTCAATTTAAAGACATTTATTTCCAACTTTTCAATATACAAATTAATAAATGAACAAAATAATGTACATATATTTTGAACAAAAAATATGACAAAATATACACTAATGTGATACATACATAGTTGGAGGACACACCTCTAAAAGCAAAAGCTTGGGGCGAGGGTGCCCTTAGTACATAATACATTATTACATAATAAATATATAAAAAGAAAATAGCTACATACAAAAAAAGAAAGAGACCGCTGAGCTTGATTGGAGGGGAAAAAGGGGGAGGAGAAAAGAAAAGAAAAAGAAGGGGAAAGAGGAAAAAGAGGGGGAGAATGGAGGTGCAACATGAGAATTGTACGGAAAAGAGAAATATTCACGAAGAGGCAGAGAGAAGAAAGAATAGAGAGAATAGATACAACGGAGGGTGTGGAAGTGTCTTAAACCATATTATTTGTAAGATGAAGTGAAATATTTTTTCATCCTTCTTGAGAAGCTAGCGAGAGATGCGGAGTATTTTATTGTGTCAGGGATAACGTTCCACAGCTTGGGTCCTGAGTACCGGATATTATGTTGGAATAATAGGGTTCTGTGCTTGGGTAGATGGATGTGATTTGCGTGTCTGGTTTCGTATTTATGAATCGTAGAATTTAATTGAAAAAGATTACAAAATTCTTCAGGAAATAAATTGTTTGTACATCTGTACATAAAAATGCTTTGTTGATGTTTATTTATATCGGTAAATTTTAGTATGTTAAATTGTTTGAACAAATGGTCGACGTGACAACGGGGAGCAGTACCTGTAGTTATACGAATTATTTTCTTTTGTAGAGTGATTAGTTTTTGCAATTTGGAGGTTGTAGAGTTCCCCCAGGCCAGGTTGCAGTATGATAGATATGGTAGAATAAGAGAGTTGTAAAGCATACGGAGGATGTTGTTTGGTAAAATGTGCCGCAGTCTAGAAATGATGCCAATGTTTTTAGAGACTTTGTTTTCTGTTTCAAGAATATGTTTTTTCCAAGACATAGAACTGTCGATGTGCACACCTAGAAATTTTGTGTTTTCAACTCTAGATAGTAGTACGTTGTCGAGATATATGGAAATGCTGTCTAAATCAATGTTTTTATTGTTGTGAAAAATCATATAGTTGCTTTTTTTTAGATTGACGGACAATTTATTAGCCTTAAACCACTCGCATACACGGCTTAGCTGTTGATTAACATTACTGCACAGAGAGGTAAGATTTGATCCACTACATAAAATATTCGTGTCGTCGGCATAAAGAACAAAAGTTAATGTTGCTGTTGATTTGAAGATGTCGTTTATATAAAGAATAAAAAGTAATGGACCAAGCAACGACCCTTGAGGTACACCACATGTGATATTACTCATGTTTGAGAAAACCGAGTCAATTTTAGTACACTGGAGGAGATTTCTAAGATAACTGGCAAACCAGTCGTATGCTATGCCACGGATTCCATACATGTAAAGTTTATTTAGTAGAATTGAGTGATTAATGGTATCGAAGGCTTTCGATAAGTCTATAAAGATTCCAATTGAATATTGATTTTTTTCAAATGAGTCAATTATATCGTTTGTTAGTTTAGATAATGCCATAGCTGTAGAAAAATTTTGGCGGAATCCAAATTGGTTTTTGTAAATAATGTCATGTTTAACAAGAAAGTCGTAAGTCCTGGTGTATACAATGCGTTCAAGAATTTTAGAAAAAACTGATAGAACAGATATTGGCCTGTAGTTAGTAAGCTGTCTTTTGTCCCCAGTCTTAAATATAGGTGTGACTCTAGCGATTTTCAGTTGGTCTGGAAAAATCCCTTTATTAAGTGATAAATTGAAAATATGACACAGCGGTTTAGATATATACTGAATCGCACTTTTAATTACCCTCGGACTGAATTCGTCTAAACCTGCAGATTTATTATTTTCAAACGAGCTGACAATATTACTTATTTCATTTTCATCTGTAGGATATAAAAATAGAGAATCATCAGGCGGAATGTTCATGTATGTCCGAAAGTCAGTATTACACTGTGGTATTTTATTAGCAAGAGTGGGACCAATTTTTGTGAAGAAATCGTTAAATGAGTTACTTATGGTTAAAGGATCAGTCACAATTTTATCATCAATACTGAAGGCAGTCTCTGGGCATTCATGAACTTTCTTTTTAATAAGGTTGTTTATGGTATCCCATGTACGTTTAATATTTGATTTATTACGCATGAGTTTGTCTGAGAAATATCTGATCTTTGTCTCCCTGAGGAGTGTCGTAAGTTTATTTCGATATTGTTTAAATTGCAACTCGTTTTGATGAGTCGGGTTTTTTAAGTACCACTTGTATAGCTTATTTTTATGTTTTATAGATTGTAATAAACCGTTTGTCATCCAACATTGTATTTTTTTGTTTTTGTTTCTCTTTTGTATTAGGGGAAAATTTAAATCATACAATTTACGTATTTTTGTTGAGAATGTGTTATATGCTAAATTAGGATCCTCATTCATTATGACGTCACTCCAGTCTATGTCTTGGATATCTTTATTAAAGTTCTCGATGTTTTCTTGATTTACAACACGGTAGAAGCTATCTTGATTTTTTTTCATTCTTGTATTAGATGATTTAATTTTAGATACCTGAAATACTGGTAGGTGGTCAGAGACATTACAAAAGAATAACCCCGAGTCGATTGGTTCGATTTGATTGGTTATGATGTTGTCGATAAGTGTTGCAGTTGATTTTGTAATACGCGATGGTTTATTGATTAACGGATAGCATGAGTTACTGTAGAGGACATTCAAAAATTTCATAGATGAGTTTGTGCTGTGTTGCAGGAGGTCAATATTGAAATCACCCATTATGTAAAGTTTCTTATTTTCTCTAGATAAACAAGTTAGGAGTTTATCTATGGCATCAGAAAAATCGTCTGGATTTATAGAGGGCGGTTTGTAAATTGTCCCAACTATGGTGTGCTTGTCATCTTCATTATGTAATTCTATAAATATTGAGTCACAAAGCGCGTCATCTATACAAATGTCATCTCTTCGAACAAAATTATGATGGTTACGGATATACATTCCAACTCCACCACCGCGTTTTGCTTGTCTATGTTTAGAAATAAATGAGTAACCCTCCATATTTATTAGAGGGTTATTGTCCTTTAACCATGTTTCGGAAAGGCCGATGATATCGAATGGAAAATTTAAAAGGTGGAGGAAGGTTTCAAAGGGATCAAAATTTTTTAAAATGCTACGTACATTAAGGTGCATAGTGGAGAAAAAATCATCACTGCCAGTGTATTTTTGAGCAAATTCTTCGATTTGATAGTATTTAGATGTTGCATATGGATAGTCATTAAAAAAATTGTTGTCCGGGTCTATGTTGGCGTTTCCGATTTGCGTATCTCCTATTTGTGTATCAAATGGGTCAAAGTTAAGATTTCTAACAAGAGCCGGAATATCTAATTGACTCGTATGAGTTGTATCTAAATCTTCGACGGACTGAAAAGGAAATGTGTGTCCATAACAATCAGAGCAGATTGATAAACATTCGTTCCAGTTGTTAAGTAGCACGTTATTATTGCATATACTACAGTAAAGCATTGGATTACGTAACGGAGTGGAATTCACGACAGTTGCAAGACTATTCATAAATGTACGTGTAGGAAAGGTCGTTAGCCAAACGGTTTGAACGTTGGTAAAGTTTCGGAGTGAGATGGCTGAAGCTATTATGCACAAAAAGTGAACATCCGGTACGTTGCAATCTGTACGAGAAGTAGCAGAGGGATGAAAAGTAGAAAGAAAAGTACATGTAGGAAGAAGAAGACAGAAAGAAATATGTTGAGAGGGAATAGTGCACCTGCAATGAGAAGGGAAGATAAAGGAAAGTTAAAGAGTTTACAGATAAGCTCGGCGGTAAAAAAGACAAGACATAATTTGTGAAGAGAAATTCAAAGTACGTAATATAACATGATGTTGTCATCATAGAGACATAGAATCGTTAACGGAGCTCCCGTTAAATAAATGGACAGTATATACAAAAGCATAAAGCTTTACGATAGAAGCACTGCAATAATTATATCGTTTACATAATTACTGGATAAAGTATTGTTATTGTTTATCATGTTCAGTATGGTATTTAATCAAGGCGTGTAAAGATGTACACATGCATGTTGCTTTACATGGTTATCACTTTCAGAAACATGAGATGAGCAAAACCTATAAACTGTTATGTAAGATAAATGCTCAAAACATGTTTCAAACAGGAAAATAAGAGCCAAATATGCTTGCGTTCATGGTATTCGTTTGGCTTTCGAAAGAAAAACTTTGAAGATATTGGATTTGAGGGTTTGATTCCTTTAGGAAAAGAAATATTTAACTTAGATTTCATTATGAAAACAGATATTTAACTCCGACACGTTATCTGGGACCCTCATTGTCCTTTAACGAAACAGATAACTAATAACATCTTACGAATAATGAAATTGCGGTTAGGGTCAAATACAAAATTGGTCAGAACAGAAAACCAAGAGTTGTTGCAATTAGACTAGTCTAGAGTTAACGTCTGACTTAGGCTTTAGGGATCTAAAGTTAGACCTAACGAAGTTCCATTGTATTATTTGAATTAGTTGATACATTCATGTGGTAGTACTCAAATTTCCTTTTACATTGTAGACTGAGGTATTCAGAGGTACCATAGGTGTGAAAGTTGTAAACATGTGGTCAGTGACCGCATCACTAGAGGGTCTTGTTTGGGGCTAGTATTCATTCACTGTATTCATGTAGTGCCATAATCTTAATCCTTTGTTTACTTTGATAAGATAAAAATAGGTATTGTAAGTGTGTGTCTTTTATATGTTAAAAGATATTTTGTGCTTCTAGGTTGATATCATGTACATAAGAATGGGTGAAATAGAAAGTGGATGAATATGTAAGGCCTTGGTCAAGAGGAAAGGGTAGAGAGTTGGAGATGACCTATGCTGAAGATGTCAGTGAGAAGATGGTCAGGGAGTCCCGAGTATTGGAGGGAATTGCAGTAGTTTTTGCTGTATTTTCGAGGAGGTCTGCAGTTCGAGACCTGTGTTGAGTAACTAGACTAGAGCAGTTACTGAGTTCTGAGCTGGAGTGCAGCTGAGGTAAACTGAGGTATGATTTTTATTCCTATGTAAATATGTTTATTCATGTGTATGCTTACAAAGGAAAGTGATTTTATCATATTGTTGTTAATGTCAGTAAAAGTTAGTGTGTTAATAAGTGTTTATATCAGATGTTGTTTGTTTGCTTATGAACAAGAAATATGGGTAATTATTAATCATATGATTATTTCTTTTGGTTTCGATTCATTGTTAGTTCTTGTTTGTTATTGGAAATCGAATATTGATGAATGATGTAATAGGAGTCACCGTTATACAGTATATGTACTGGAATATTATTGGGAATATTGATTACATTGTCATCCTGAATACGATATTTTCCTAGAAAGATATTTCTTCGCCAACATAGGTATACCGTTCCCCATTGTCAGTTCGTTCAATTTAGAACAATTGCATGTATTTAGATTTCAAGGTATTTCATGGATTGGATTCAATGTTTTTGATAACCATTATGAATACGTACAGTATAGAGATATTATTGTTTGTTGGACTTTTTGCAGTTATACTGGAAGGATTGTTATTGATGTTATTAGGATAATTGTGTTTTGTTTATAGAGATCGCCGTGATCCAGAAGAGTGGCTGGATAGGACAGCGAGGTGTTAGTTTACATCTATCTGAACAGCGTTAATTGTTCTGGCTAGATATTAGTTGGGTGAGTCAGTCAGGATGGCCAAGTTGTATTAATTGATTGCTTGTTTTGAGTTAATCAGTCGAATTTATTTGTTTTACAACATCTTTCTTGAATGTTTAGTTTTCAGGGTTACACCATGTAATTCTTTCAAGGAATAAGAGCCCTGAAAAGGGCTGGTGAGCTCCGCTAAGAGCTCTGTGGTTCTCGACGTTTCGATCAGTATGCTCTGATCGTCATCAGGAGAATGACTAGAATACTGCCCAGTGGAGGCTATTTATTGCCTACGGAGGGATCCGATTCACAGCCTGATTGGCGCCAATCGGAAATGCCCGCGAATTCTATTCACGGCTGCATTCTCATTCTGGTCACTGGTGGCGCTATAATTCCTCTAAACAGAGAAAGCACCGGACGGTGCCATTGTTTTCTCTGAATAAAGAACAAGGGCCAGATTTTCCGCTGAATGATTGCTCCCCTTAGAGCCGGTATTTAGTGAAGTATCAGCGACACTTTCATGGTGGAGATACTGAATGTTTAGTTTTCAGGGTTACACCATGTAATTCTTTCAAGGAATAAGAGCCCTGAAAAGGGCTGGTGAGCTCCGCTAAGAGCTCTGTGGTTCTCGACGTTTCGATCAGTATGCTCTGATCGTCATCAAGAGAATGACTAGAATACTGCCCAGTGGAGGCTATTTATTGCCTACGAAGGGATCCGATTCACAGCCTGATTGGCGCCAATCGGAAATGCCCGCGAATTCTATTCACGGCTGCATTCTCATTCTGGTCACTGGTGGCGCTATAATTCCTCTAAACAGAGAAAGCACCGGACGGTGCCATTGTTTTCTCTGAATAAAGAACAAGGGCCAGATTTTCCGCTGAATGATTGCTCCCCTTAGAGCCGGTATTTAGTGAAGTATCAGCGACACTTTCATGGTGGAGATACTGAATGTTTAGTTTTCAGGGTTACACCATGTAATTCTTTCAAGGAATAAGAGCCCTGAAAAGGGCTGGTGAGCTCCGCTAAGAGCTCTGTGGTTCTCGACGTTTCGATCAGTATGCTCTGATCGTCATCAGGAGAATGACTAGAATACTGCCCAGTGGAGGCTATTCATTGCCTACGAAGGGATCCGATTCACAGCCTGATTGGCGCCAATCGGAAATGCCCGCGAATTCTATTCACGGCTGCATTCTCATTCTGGTCACTGGTGGCGCTATAATTCCTCTAAACAGAGAAAGCACCGGACGGTGCCATTGTTTTCTCTGAATAAAGAACAAGGGCCAGATTTTCCGCTGAATGATTGCTCCCCTTAGAGCCGGTATTTAGTGAAGTATCAGCGACACTTTCCTGGTGGAGATACTGAATGTTTAGTTTTCAGGGTTACACCATGTAATTCTTTCAAGGAATAAGAGCCCTGAAAAGGGCTGGTGAGCTCCGCTAAGAGCTCTGTGGTTCTCGACGTTTCGATCAGTATGCTCTGATCGTCATCAGGAGAATGACTACAATACTGCCCAGTGGAGGCTATTCATTGCCTACGAAGGGATCCGATTCACAGCCTGATTGGCGCCAATCGGAAATGCCCGCGAATTCTATTCACGGCTGCATTCTCATTCTGGTCACTGGTGGCGCTATAATTCCTCTAAACAGAGAAAGCACCGGACGGTGCCATTGTTTTCTCTGAATAAAGAACAAGGGCCAGATTTTCCGCTGAATGATTGCTCCCCTTAGAGCCGGTATTTAGTGAAGTATCAGCGACACTTTCCTGGTGGAGATACTGAATGTTTAGTTTTCAGGGTTACACCATGTAATTCTTTCAAGGAATAAGAGCCCTGAAAAGGGCTGGTGAGCTCCGCTAAGAGCTCTGTGGTTCTCGACGTTTCGATCAGTATGCTCTGATCGTCATCAGGAGAATGACTAGAATACTGCCCAGTGGAGGCTATTTATTGCCTACGGAGGGATCCGATTCACAGCCTGATTGGCGCCAATCGGAAATGCCCGCGAATTCTATTCACGGCTGCATTCTCATTCTGGTCACTGGTGGCGATACTTCACTAAATACCGGCTCTAAGGGGAGCAATCATTCAGCGGAAAATCTGGCCCTTGTTCTTTATTCAGAGAAAACAATGGCACCGTCCGGTGCTTTCTCTGTTTAGAGGAATTATAGCGCCACCAGTGACCAGAATGAGAATGCAGCCGTGAATAGAATTCGCGGGCATTTCCGATTGGCGCCAATCAGGCTGTGAATCGGATCCCTCCGTAGGCAATAAATAGCCTCCACTGGGCAGTATTCTAGTCATTCTCCTGATGACGATCAGAGCATACTGATCGAAACGTCGAGAACCACAGAGCTCTTAGCGGAGCTCACCAGCCCTTTTCAGGGCTCTTATTCCTTGAAAGAATTACATGGTGTAACCCTGAAAACTAAACATTCAGTATCTCCACCATGAAAGTGTCGCTGATACTTCACTAAACATCTTTGTTAATGAATGGTTAAGACATGAGTTATTCAGATTTATATGTACACTGTAAATGCGTTTCTATAATATATTTGGGTGAGGTTGTTAAAGGAGTTGGATAATAGATTTTTATTAGCAAGCCGTGATGCTATGTATCTCTTAATATGTTAGTATCAATGTGGGTTGAATATTCTTTGCTAGAAGAGAGAATCTTACGTTATCATTTTAAAATGGTTTGGTCATAATAGAGGTAACAAAGGATCGTTATACCTGTACATGCACTTGCATTTATGATCAATGATCATTTTCTCATGATGTTTTGTATTTCTCTTTTATCTGTATTTTACAGGGGTTTTTCTTTCTTGTTCGTCACGTTTTCACATGCCCGTTGTCTTCATTGTACATAATAAACCACAACTCACCCTACTCCTATGTGTACGGTCTGATTGCTGTTCTGCGTCCTGACAAAGCGCCCCCCCCCCCCCCCCCATAGGCAAGACTACGACATTCATATAGACTAATTGTTTCTTTGGAATAACGTTACCTTTTTCTTGTCCTTGAGCTTGTGTTGGAACACTTCCCTGGCCCTCTCCTCCGCCTGAGTACAGCAGCTCAAAAACTGAACCCGCTTGTCGAAGTGGAACTGGAACTAAGTTGACCGCATTCGCAGCAATTTTGTTTTCTAGTATAGTTCATACCCAAAATCACAGATCTGCACACTCCTTGAACTTTCTAAAACTCCTCTCACTGAAAGAAATGACCTCACTGTGCGTCGAAACAACATGCATACAACAAAAACTTGTATTTTCTTCTGAATCATCCACAGAAATGTCAGCAGTAGACGACATGTGTATTGCACTGGAGCTATATATAGCGCGCGCTAGTGTTGCGTACAACACTGCGCGTGATTGGCTAAAAAGCTTGAATCGCTGTAAACGTTACTTGATACATGCACAGTGATTGGACAATTTCTGTGGAAACAAATCAACATTTCTAACCACTTTTTTCCCATTTTTTGAGCTTGTGTGCATTTTTTATGATTGACGAGTTTTGAATATAATATTTGAATATATTTTTCAATAATTTCCACTACTTAAAAAGTAGATGCGCTCGAGTGGTCACAAAACTGACGAATTCTGGGCTCGCCTGGCGGCGGTCTATACGACTTTTTTACGACATCATTCGGACATTCGGGATGTGGCATATGCGTAATCGTCGAATAATGTTGGTGTCAATTGGGCAACTTGCACTGTCCGCCAGCGCATGCATTTTGAAAGCGCCTTCTTGAACGCCGTGTCGCACTACCTTTAAACTTCTGTATAAAGCTGACATTAAAAATTATTTATTTGGAAACACTTTAGAAAATATCTAGGGGTCGATCATATCTCAACGTTTTGATGATGACATGCAGATCGAATTCAGTGTCAATTTAAAAGCATAAAACGACCGACTATTTCTTTGATTCACACTAACGCTGTTCCATCCATCAAGAGACCCATTAATTATTGTTAGGTTTTAAACCTTATGTTGTGGTATGATTATTTCTCCGACTCTGGAAACCAAGGTATTTCACAAGACTGGACATTTAGTGGGTACAATAACTATTTTTACACAATGGGCTGTTTCATTGTTTCATCTTGTGAGTGCCATCAACATGTATATTATATGCACACATACTATGTGACAATAATTAGAGTGTACTCTACATCAGAATGTGAAGGACTCAATATACGACAGGGTCGTACACTGAAGTTGCGGCTGCTACCTACCCCCTCCCGCCCCCCCCCCCTTTCACTCTGTAAAGCTCAGTGCTACTTCATTAATATGTTTTGAAAAAAAATATTCCTACGATTTTTTTTTTCTCACATGTTTTTTCTTGTGAATTTCTTCGTCCATTTTCTTTTCTTTCTTTTTTTGACAATCTTTCTTTTACATTTTCCCCGCTTTTTTGTTTGTTTCCAGTAAAAAAAACAACATAAAGGCATCTGGATATTTCGTCCCCTACCTACCTAAAGAAATAAAGTAAAAACGAGAGGAACGGGAGAACGTCTGCACCACAAAAATGATTAAACTCACTAGTTTTAATTGGAACACATATTTTCAAAACTTTCGGGTCGCGAATATGAATACGGGAAGAGAGGCTGAAGCCAGCTGGTGATTAAAACGAATGCTCATTCATCAAAAACGTGATCATAGTTTAAATTTGAATGACCAAACAAAAAATTGGTGGCACGGATAGTCAAATAGAACGACCGAATTCTAACTTTGAATGTCGATTCACCGAGATGAGAGCGGATTGCGTTAAAATTAATGCTCCTGAAAAGAATTAGAGTGACAAAATTATTAAACTGGAAAACGCATTAACCTTAATTTCGCCACATTGGAAGCTGGATTGCTGTTGTGATTTTTATTTAACGACTCGTGCTCGTGCGAAAATTGATCCTCGCTAAATGTTCTACCTATAACGCTTGACATAAGCCTAACTCTAAAGGTCCTAAACCTGACATAAAATGGTGCCTTACCTTGCTTTGGGATCTTGGTGGGAGATGTCTGGAATGTAGTGCTCTGACCGTGGGTTGATTGGTAATGTTGTGTTCGTAGGGGCACACCCGTTGAAGGTATACCTAAATAACGAGAAGAAAAAAAAGATGTAGAATTTTATTATCTGGAATTTAATGAATTAGCCAATCTTATTTCAATTTCAACAATAAACAATGTTCCTATCAAAGACAAATTAACATAGAAATAAGAACAATTAGAAAAACAAATCGGCATTTTCTCATAGCCAGGTATGATGAATAACGCATGTGTTTGAAAACAAGCTTTTCAATTACAGGCTACTTCAAATAAAAAAAAACACGAAAAAACATCTGTACGAGGTCACAGTTGAACTTTCACATGAAACAGTAATATGCTATCTTCCATTATTAATCCTCTGATATGAACGGGTTGAACAATCTAAACTAATACATGCCTACCTGACATAGCAGGGGTGGCTTCAGCGGGCAAACCTTAAACAAGATAGAAATACATTTCAGTTAAATGTTAATATGTTTGATACACAGATGCTGCAAATATAACGATAAATAAAGGCTTGTTGATATATTGGAACGCAACTATATTTTTCCAGGTTCTCAATCGCTCAACTTCGATGCGTTTATTACTGCTTTAATGAACACGTCTTATAGCCCGACACACCACGAAAAGGAGGGAAGCTGTAATTAAAATATAAGGAAAACTCACGTAAGTATAGGACCAGATTAAAAATAAACAATGGCAATATACTCTTATCCGGCATGTTATCAATAAATGAATGTGCATTCTGAATTTTAGATTTAGTGCAGTAGAGGACTTGTGAGGGTTCATGGCAAGATTCAGGAGAATAACAACGGACTTGGTGGTAAAAAAAAAAGAAGAATTGGTCTGGACTAGTTTTGCAAACAACCATCAAGAGATTGAAAGTCTTCTTAGTGAGGCTGTGCTATCATAAAATTGGGCAATGTTAGACAAAAAATAACGTTAGGCCGATATAAATGGGAATTACACATTTTACTCAAAGCTCTTCCGAAATCCAAGGAACATGCGGCTTTATCCGCAGTTAGTCAACGAACCGCTGTAATTTTATAATTAGGAGTAGGTTTGTGACAGTATCCGGTTTGTCCTGCAATTAGGAGGGTTCTCGAATAACAAGAAATCTGTTGCTTAAAAGAAGAAATAGGGGTGTTTGAAGTAGCGATTAAATCGAAATTTTAAGCATACTTGTAAACTACAAGAGTAAGATTAACTGATAATGATAATCTTTTAAAATGTTTAGATAATGGGAATTGTATTGTCTACAGTTTCCTTGACATCGCGCAATATACGAACTGATATTAACATGTAGGATCTCTTGGTTTTCTGTATGACAGGTGGTCAGTTTAAAACCTTGAAAGAGCTACATATTTTGCAAAATCTGTAAACAATACAAACACTCCGGAATCAGGGCATTGGAGCAACATAGTAAAGAGTACCGTTTTAAAGACAGTAGCAGCGCCCTTGGCTTAATGCTGTTAATATAGCCATTTTCAATCGTAAGATACGAGTATCCAAAGAAAATTAAACTGCATAAGGTTAGTCAGAATGTACCTTCTAGTTTGGCATCCATCATGAAACCTTGCCCGTTGCCTCCAGGAGACTGATCTTCGTAGTACACTCTAATCCCTAACCGTGTCGACACGAATGAAGCCTCGCTCACGGACCCTATCAACGTGAGGACCTGGTACGAACTAGAGCTCGACGACGGATGGTCATAAACACGCACGACTTCGTTTTTGGTTTTGACGTTCTTGAAAGAGACCTCTACCTGTTTATCTGTAGCACTGTTAATGTACCACCAGCAGTTCATCTGAAGATTGGATGTCGATGGTTTGAGGTAGAGAGGGGTAGTGATCTGCACTTGTGGAAAATCATCATTTAGTGACATCTGGCCTCCACAAAAGCCCTCTTGATATTGTGGCCCCGTAGCTATGGAATCAATGTTAAGACACCATTATTTTTTTCTGTCTCATTTAAACATTCAAAAATGAATTTCTAAATGGGATAAATGCTTCTAGTTCATTTCGAAATTTCCAATATTACGCTATTCTTAAACATGATAAACGGATGATAAATGGATTGCTGTTAGGCCAATTAGAGCAAAAAAGGTAGGTTACTACGCAAAACCACTTTTATACCGCACAATGGCGATTATTTTCGCCGATTGGCCCCTATGGCAGATTCAAGGTTGAGCTATAATCGTGTGCAAGTTTGTTTGATTTGTGCTCTATATACTATTTACATTAGCTTGAATTTCATTTCAAATTGCAACCAGTGAAAAGGATTTCATAGTGACAATAAAATACAAATTTGAAATACTTTGTGGTATAGCAGATATTAATGTCCGACTATGGGCCACATGGTACAGGTTTCAAATCTCTGCAACAAAACTAGCGTCCTTTGGCATGTTTGGTAATACATTAATTTACATTTGCCACACTTCAGCCAGGTGAAGTAAATGGGTACATGATAGGGGGGAAAATCCTTGCATGTTTTTAATGTTGTAATGAGTGCTTTATCATGGCAGCCGGTTTTATATATATATATATATATATATATATATATATATATATATATATATATATATATATATATGTGTGTGAACAGAGAATGATGGAACGGAATGAAGCAAGTCACTCGGTGTATTTACAAGCTTTCGGCTCCTGGCCTTCTTCAAGTTTATTTGCTAAATCAAACAGAATGAAACAAATAATAATAATAAGCAACTTAACAAAACTAAAGACAACATAACAGAATTATCATAAAGCTTGCAACATAAATCAACATGAGTAAGTGAAATTGAAAATATGTTACTCGCCAAAACAAAACTAAAGACAACAGAACAGAGAGTACAAACCAAATTAATCGTCTTAAAGCCAAAATTGTTTTGCCTAATCATCCCCTCAACACTGGAACTTCACTATGCCCCCTTCCCCTTTTTTACATTGATCCGGTCGGACGCACCCATTTACTTACTTGTGTAGTAAACGCCCTCTACATGACGTCCGTATTACATGTAACTATTATTGCACAGAACACCTACACATTACACATGAGACAACATATACATTTGCATCCACCTTAAAAGTCAGGTATTGTTTAATTTGCTTACTTTTGTTTCCATTGAGTTCCATTTTCGTTATTTCAATTACTCCTGCCTAGTAACATCTATTCAATTTCACTTACTCCTGTTGATTTATGTTGCCAGCTTTATGACAATTCTGTTCTGTTGTCTTTAGTTTTGTTTTGGCAAGTAACATCTTTTCAATTTCACTTACTCATGTTGATTTATGTTGTGGAAATAACTGCAGGGTTTGCAAAAACTGTCTCCGCCGGGAGACAGTTTTTGCAAACCCTGCAGTTATTTCCACAAAAAGGAAGTCAGTAAGGAGGAACAATGAATTTAACTACGCAAATTATTTCTCTCATTCAATTCAATTGATTTCTCACATTATGTAAATTTACCCACGAGAGTTGCCGATGCTATAGTATTAGAACAAATTTCTCACACATTATATATATATATATATATATATATATATATATATATATATATATATATATAACCGGCTGCCATGATAAAGCACTCATTACAACATTAAAAACATGCAAGGATTTTTCCCCCTATCATGTACCCATTTACTTCACCTTGCTGAAGTGTGGCAAATGTAAATTAATGTATTACCAAACATATATATATATATATATATATATATATATATTGTAAGAAATGTTCCTCGAACATAACGCTGGTGGTCACTCATAGTTGTTTAAGTGGAAGGTATATTGAAAGAAGTGTCACTATGAGACGGTCGTAGCTTTTATTGTCCTCCTTTATTTGTCAAGCTTTCGATCAATGATCTTCATCAGGACTGTATAAAAAACACAAAATGATGGCTGACACTTACATCGGAATATACATTTCAATTTTTTACAATTGTTAAGTGTACTCGTCATTATAATTATAATAATATTAAATATTATAACTATTATTATTATTATTATTATTATTATTATTATTATTATTGTTATTGCTTTCGTTATCATTTTTAATCATTACTATTATTATTATTATCAATAGTAGTAGTAGTAGTAGTAGTAGTGGTATTATATTGTTCTTATCATTAACATCATCATCATTATTTTACATTTGCATATCTTTTAAAATATAAATCAATGTGTGAAAAGATACTTGCATATCTATATATACAAATCTATTTCTGTAAATAATATACTCGTCGTATGTCTATAAATCAATTTCTATGAATATTTGCAAACTATACAGGTAATGAGTGTAAATGATTACCATGTGGGCAAGGTTGTCGTGGTAACTAGTTGGTGTTGCTTTTTAAGGTGACATGGGCTTCTTTGGGGATCTATATGAAAAGTGCACATGTTAGCTTCACTTGTTGTTTTAATATATACAAGTTTGCATTTCATTAAGTGCATGGATATATAGCATGATACAATATAATATAATACAACACAATATAATATAATAAAGTATAGTGTAATGCAATACAACATCGTATAGTATAATACAATATAATACAAACATAGCATAGTGTAATGTGGAACGAGAGAGAGAGAGAGGGGGGGGGGGCAGAGAGGAAGCAGAAGAGTCCAGACAGCAGAGAGAGAGAGAGAGAGGGGGGGGGGAACGAGAGGGGGGGGGGGGGGTAGGAAGGTGTGATAATATATGGACACGTTATAAAAAGTTGTTATATATGTCCCAGTGAAGTATTATACACATGCATATACAACTCATGGGGAAAAAAGAAGGGGGGGGGGTGTGGTTGGTTAAATTCTGATTAGCGTCTGTTGTAACGGGGAATCACAATTTATGTACACGTAGACTATAGTATATTGACATACATGTACATACAAATACATACATAATACTTAAATATATCCATGCGCACACATATGCATGTATTTCTTAAATAAAGGTGTTATCTTTCTTAAAGTAGAATTTCATTGATTTTGAATATTGATTTAATTTGTATTATTGCATAGGTGAAGCTTAGATTGAACAAGGTTATCAAAATTCAACGCTTGGAAACATTTGAAGTAATGATTATTATCAATTATAAAATGATATAACACAGCCCCGCTATAGCACCTATAGAGCTCTTTGAACGCTGCTGAGATATGTGACGTCATACCGGGGAACAATCCTTCCTAAGCAGACGATTCCCCATAACATCTTACACATTTTCAGTGCCTGTTTTGTCATCTCATCTTCACTTATTTCTCTTACTTCGCTAGTGAAGTTTATTTGTTGCCTCACTTTAAATTTCCTGCATGGTATTATTTTGATGAAAAATGCAGCGTTAAAAAAATAAAGGAATGAATCGCTTGTAAACGAAATAAGATGCCATTGTATTTTCAGCTGCATGCACCGCGGCATGTCGGCGTTTCAAGAGGGAACGAATACCATCCATGCTATAATTCAGCGGGCTTTACAATTCGAAAGTGTGATTTCTTTGATTGATCATTGACCCTTATCATGACTTTTTACAAACAAAAGATTTTAGTTACTAGAAACGGTTTCACTTCCCTTTTAGAATGATGTGAAATACGGTCATGGTGAAACACACCAAACTCTTTATAATTTAAAAATAATTGCATTGCAGTTACGTTCACTTGATATAGGACGTCGTCTGCTTAGGCAGGATTGGCACCTGATGTGACGTCATGAAAACATCGGTATATTTCTGGCGAATCGCTCGGATATCCCAGATGCTGAGAAGTGTTTTTATTTGTGTTATTTTTTAATCATCAAACACGCAGTTAACGTAAAACTTATACGATTACCATCTGCAAGCTTTCTAGTTTCAAGAGATACATTATTGAGCATATTTGTGATTTGCTTTGAATATCTACTTTAAGAGAAAGTAAATCTTGTTGGATACGAATTGAATGATTGAGACAAAGTAAATGAATTAAATAGTATTTACCAGTAATCCAGTTGTGTATGAGTGCAAGGTCATGTTTCTGCCGTCTGTGCGTTTGAGGGAGTCAAGGTCAAGGGTGGGAGTGAAAGGTTATTGGTCAACATTGATCCCTTCCGGGTTAAGAGTGTGTAGTTTGCTGTTCCAAAATGATTCTCTGTGAAGGATGGTTTGGCGGGATTTAGTATGGATCGCCTCAATGCCCATTATGACTACGTCATTGATAGAGTGATCTGGTTGGTTGAAATGTGTCGTGTATGGGAGAGTTTTGTGATGGGGTGTGTTGAAGTTGCGAATTTCCGAGCGAGTGTTGCTAAATCTTGTGTATAGTGATGTTTCGGTTTTTCCCACATACTGTTGTTTACATTTCTTGCATGTGATCAAATAGATTATCCATGTAGATTTGCAATCCAACCTTGTCGTGATTGGAAATTGTTCCCCCGTTACTGTGCTGGAGAACTTTCTTCCCTCTTGGGCAAAGGTGTGCAGCATGCATTTCCTAGCAGGGCATTTGTAAAATCCCGTTTGATTCATGTTTTCTTCGGGTTCTTTTCGTTTAGGGTCTCCGGAGAAGACTAGAATATCGCGCAGGGTTGGTGCACGTCTATACGCTAGCATAGGGGGCTCTGGGAAGACTTTTTTTAGTTCCTCAGATTGGTGCAGAGTTTGGGTGCAAGAAGTAGAATATTGCGGATGTTAGATGTGCCGGGACAATATGTGGTTATAAATGGGACCCGTTCGGATTTGGAGCGTTCTTTTTTCTTAAGTAGGTTTTTTCGAGGGACCTCGCGGGCGCGGTCGGTTTCACGTTTAGTGAGTTGGGGGTCATAGCTGGAGTTTTCCAGATAAGTTTCGAGTTTACTCAAGTGGTGGTCGGTGCTGTCTACTTGGGAGCAGTTGCGTTTTACGCGGAGTGCCTGACTATATGGGATACTGCGGAATGTGTGGGGTGGGTGACAAGAGGTGGGGCGAAGAAATGTGTGAGAAGCTGTTTCTTTGCTGTATAGTTCAGTCTGTAGAGTATTGTGTTCGAGTTTGATGTTGAGGTCCAAGAAGTGCACATTGGCATCTGAAGATTCAAAGGTGAATTTGATCTTGTGGTGGATTGAATTCATCGTTTGTTGGAATCGAGATAGGGTACGTGGGGATCCAACCCAGACGAAGGTGATGTCGCCAATGTATCTTTTCCATGATTGGGGAACTATTGCATTGGGTTCTTTCAGGATTTTTTTCTCAACACCGACTAGTTACCACGACAACCTTGCCCACATGGTAATCATTTACACTCATTACCTGTATAGTTTGCAAATATTCATAGAAATTGATTTATAGACATACGACGAGTATATTATTTACAGAAATAGATTTGTATATATAGACATGCAAGTATCTTTTCACACATTGACTTATACTTTAAAAGATATGCAAATGTATAATAATGATGATGATGTTAATGATAAGAACAATATAATACCACTACTACTACTACTACTACTATTGATAATAATAATAATAGTAATGATTAAAAATGATAACGAAAGCAATAACAATAATAATAATAATAATAATAATAATAATAATAATAATAATAATAATAATAGAATAATTAATATTATTATAATTATAATGACGAGTACACTTAACAATTGTAAGAAATTGAAATGTATATTCCGATGTAAGTGTCAGCCATCATTTTGTGTTTTTATACAGTCCTGATGAAGATCATTGATCGAAAGCTTGACAAATAAAGGAGGACAATAAAAGCTACGACCGTCTCATAGTGACATTTCTTTCAATATATATATATATATATATATATATGTATATATATATATATACATATATATATATATATGTATAAATATATATATATATATATATATATATATATATATATATATATATATATATATATATATGTTGTCATAAAGCTTATTCAAATGGACAAAGAACAAAATCCGGACAAATAATATGCTTAGTTCCAACAACAGTTTATTTACAGATCCACAATAGAACTAAGCATGATATTTGTCCCGGATTTTGTTATATATATATATATGATGTATTATCATTCTAACTATTATCAGTATTGATATTATTATTATTACTACTATTATTATCGTTATTATTAACAATTATTATTACCTATACAGGGCATTTTAGCTGCAAAATGAAAAGCCGTATATTGCACGCTACTCCGAATTCGGGTTTTCCCCATAGACCACTGTACTAAAAAAGAGGGCAACATTTTGCCATATTCCTCCCTTTCTTGTTAGTGGGCTTTAATTGTGTACGCGTTAAAGTGTACAAAGGCTTGGATACGCGCGGTAACGACTTACGTCACTTTTGCTTGGCCCAGATAACATACCTGTATGAATAACCTGAAATCAGAGGGACTGACAGGCAAACAGACGTGTTTGTAATTGCTTCAAAATAGGCATATGCTATAGGTAATAATGATAATATTGGCTGGCTCTACTTTCCGTGAATATCGCAAATTATTTCCCTTTAAAGAACCATATTGCCCTCGTCTTCGACTCGGGGCAATGATTCTGTTGCGGGCAATATTATATGAATAGTGCATAGTCTATCACGCACTATGCTGGATTATGTGCAGGACAAATACTAAATTATCCCGAGTGCAGTTTCGTTTCACCGAGGCCGCAGGCCGAGGTGAAATAGACCTGCACGAGGGATAATTTAGTATTTGGAGTTCATATAGTCCAGTAATGGTGCATAAATGGAACATGTACTAATTGCTATAGTGAATAGACCCTTAGATCTTTAACTGTCATTGTGTATTAGGCCCGGGCCTAATTTTGTTATAGTGCACGATCGTGCACTATATCAAAAATTTTGCACCTCACCTGATGCGAATCTAACCAATTACAGCGCGTATTATACATACACTATTTACTATATTCTGATATCCACTTCAAGGCCAGTCAATATCATATGGCTTAGTCCGAAAGGGTGTGTTGGGAGCGTCGCGTCGCGTCGCGTCGCGTTGACTGGAACGCCACCATTCGTCCAAAGCCCCCCCCCCCCCCCCCCGGTTTTGCCGAAAGGGTGCGTTGACTTTTTCTAAATATCATTATTATTATCATTATCAGCGACGGATCCAGGATTTTGTAAAAGGGGGGAGGGCACAGAAAAGTAGGGCTGTCATCAGGGGCGGATCCAGGATTTTGTTAAAGGGGGGGGGGGCACAGAAATGCAGTGCTGTCATCAGGGGCGGATCCAGGATTTTGTAAAAGGGGGCGGGCACAGATATTCAGGGATGTCAACTTTGGAGGGAGATCCGTATTTTAAATCGCTCAGTGGGGGGGGGGGGGGGGGGGGGGGGGGGGGAGAATTTTTTTCTCTAACAAAATATTAATGACAATAGCAGATTTACGGATCCCGGCCCGTGCCCCCTCCTTTTGAAAGAAAAGTATGCTTTGTGCCCCCCCCCCCCCCTCTTTAGAACTGACAACCCTTTGTTGCTTGTCAGAGAATTATGGAGGGAAAAGGGGACCCCATAAAATCTGATACCCCCCCCCCCCCCACTGAGCGATTTAAAATACGGATCTCCCTCCAAAGTTGACAGCCCTGCATATATGTGCCCCCCCCCTATTACAAAATCCTGGATCCGCCCCTGATGACAGCCCTGCATTTCTGTGCTCCCCCCCCCCCCTTTTTTTACAAAATCCTTGATCCGCCCTCGATGACAGCCCTGTATTTCTGTGCTCCCCCCTTACAAAATCCTGGATCCGCCCCTGATAATGATGATAATGATAACAATATTTAGAAAAAGTCAACGCACCCATCCGGCAAAACCGGGGGTGCTTTGGACGAATGGTGGCGTTCCGGTCAACGCGACGCGACCCGACGCTCCCAACGCACCCTTTCGGTCAAACCGGGGGGGGGGGGGGACTTTGGACGAATGGTGGCGTTCGCGTCAACGCGACGCGACGCTACCCACCCTTTCGGACTAAGCCATATTATATAATTATTATTATCATTATTGTTATTAATGCTTGACATATTTTCATGATGTGAAATTTGCAGTTTTACCAGTAAGCCGGGCAGTGCCTGAAAACTGAGGGCCACTCAATGTATAATCGTTGTGCTCATAACCCACGTACAGCTGATTCGAGTTTGAAAGAAAACTAACAGGGCCTTCCAATCGACCTGAGAGGCGTGAGATTTGGCGGGTACCGTCATAAACAGATATTTCATCGTTAGGTGAATTTAGGTCTAGAATTGTAACGAGAATCGCATATCCTAATGGGCTCTTGAAGTACATATGACAGTCTAAGACCAAAGCAGATAAAGAGGTGTTTCTGTAGAATGGCGTCGTAAAGGTGATTTCTGGAGAAGTCTCTGACAGAGCAACGTTACCACTGCAGAATCCTTCCAAGTGATATGGTGCATCGCCTAATGAAATAAAAGATGTTATAAGCAATAATAATTGTTAAAAATAAATTAGTTGAGTAGATTTTATTAGGTGGTTGTAGTAAATCTGTCCTTATCATATACAAAGAAATCTTTCATGACAGTTGATAATGAAAAAAAGCTGATATATAAATGCATACTTTGGAAGTTGTGTATATCTTTATTAATAGGTGGTTGTAGTAAATCTATTCTAATCATAATAAAGAAATCGTTCTTGACAGTAATTGATAATAAAAAACTGAGATATAAATGCATACTTAAGGAACAAAACTGTGAAAACAAAATTTAGGATGAATATGGACAGAATATGTTATTCTTCATAACACGAATTTGATAATTGTTTTGAAAATCACTTTGGATTATTTCAATAACTTTTGCCTTATCAGATTTTTATCTATAGTTATGGCCTTTGTATTAGCACATGGACTATTGAATTGAATTTTAAATAGGTAAGAAATCTTCGCCCATTTTTAGCAACAATCTGGTTGTCTTACATCAGAATCGAAATTCCACTACAAGATTTTTCATATGGTTCAATGAAACTTTTCTTTAGGTAACATATAAATAGATATTTACCCACGCTTAACTATATTCATATAACAGAAGGTCCCTATAAGTGAAATCTCAATAATAATTTCATTCATTTTAACAGATAAACATCAAGAAGATTCATGATATAGCGCCTATATTTTACCAAATATTTGAGCTAAGGCAAGAAATCCGCGGCCATTTGTAGCGAAACTCTGGTCATCAAAGTTTAATATGAATGCTCCACGAGATGATAAGAAATTCGCTGAGCTGTTGAAAATTCCATGAAGCGTTGAAACTTGATAGGCCGAGGAAACGAGATTTGGGTGATTGTAAATTGAAAGAGTTTCTGAGTTGGTCGTCTCAAGATCCAACAATGTGAGTTGGACTTGCTTTCCTGTTGGACTAGTGACGTACAACTTGCAGTCCATAAGAATATCAGTCCCAGAGGGAGCATTGTAGAGTGGTGTCGAGAAGGTAATGCTGGGTCTACTTTCATCTAGGGCGATTACTCCTCCGCAAAATCCATTTAAATTGGATGGGGGTCCATCTGTTCGAGAATAGAAAAATACTTATAATTGCACCTAATACACATTGACATTAACTCAACTGCACGAAAAACAGAATGAATTGATATGAAGTGCCAACATGTACTCTTCCTGTGCCACTCGAAACACAGGTAAAAGTTGATATTTCCTGTAAGGAATAATTCATTTACTTTATAACCTTGATTTTTTTTCACGCAAGGCTCCGTTCTAATTCTAAAAGTAATACAAGAAGACGGAAGGCCACATAAATGTCGGGCCAGAAGACCGAAAATGTGGGCTCTGAGGCCGTTTGGTCACCTTTAAAGGGTTTACGTAACCAACAGCTCATAATACATATATTGCCGTAATTTCCGTCATCCTTCTGGACCTCTATGTCCTTTTTCCTTCCTAGCCCCTTTACACTTCATTTTACTTTTCTTCCTTTATCTTTCATTCATATTTGTTCCTTCTTGATCTTTTATTTTGTGTACTTATTTATATATTTTTAAAAATCTTATTTCATATATGTATTAATTTTACTTATTTCTTTCTTCATTTTTTTTTTTTGGGGGGGGAGGTGGGTTCTATTAACGATACTATCTTTAATCGCCACGATATTTCCAAAAATCCGCACGAAGTCTTCGTTATGTTTAACACTGAACTAGCATTTCTATATTAAATAGTATTCCGTCTATTTGGAATATTCAAGTAAAAAGTTCATTCCCAAACTACAAAAAAAGCAGTTCACTGGTCATCTGCGTTAAATCATATCTTGATGCATGGAATTTAATCAGGGCACATTATGAAATACTAATATGTAACCTCACGTTACATTTAATAGTATACCAATGACATAAGCTTCAGCAATGAAGCCTCTTCCATTAGTTGCAGCATCTTCGTCGTCAAAGAACAAGGCAAAACCACCGAGAGTAGAGACAAAGTCTGCACGGTTGTTAAGAGATCCTTGCAAAGTGAAAACAGGGCGACTATCATATTTGAGGTATGTATGGTCGTAGATCGAGAGAGTTTGTGATGTAGAAGCGTCATAGTTGAGTATTGTGAGTAGAACGTGTCTTCCACTTGGGCCAATGATAAACATATTGCAGTCCAGAAGAAGATAATCCTCTGATGGTTTCGTGTAGAGTGGTGTGGAGAAAGTTACATTCGGCTTGCTTTCATCTAGAAAAATCACTCCCCCGCAAAATCTATCGAAGTTAGAAGAACCATCTGTTCGAATGAAACGAAGCAAACACGTAAGAAAAACAAATCACAAGTATATTACCATTAGCAGATCGAATGTAAGAAAATATGTTTTGAAATACTGTTCTGCACATGTCGGTTCAAAGTACTCCGTAACTATGCTCGGAGCCGTGTAACTTCAGTTTAATAATTGGCCCTATCCTGATTCGACAAAAAGATAATAATCAGAAGACTGTTTTTATTCTAACCTCTAGCTTATTACATTGAGTTCATCTTCGCTTTAAGTGTTTTCCGGTGTATTCAGTAAAATGAGGCGCAGGGCGTAGTCCGGCGGATATGTCAAATATGCGGTTGAACTTTATTTTTCTTTTCTGAATAAAGCATGCTTAGAATTTAAAGTTATAAATTAATTTATCAAGGTTAAAATATAAACACAAAAACAAATATTCGTGATAGGCATGATAGGTGGCTATAAGTTACCAACTATTTGAGCTTGGGCAAAAAATCCGCGTCCATTTGAGGCAAAACTCTGGTCATCAAAGTTTAATATGAATGCCTCACGAGATGATAAGAAGTTGGCAGTGTTGTTCAATATTCCTTGGAGGGTTGAGACTTGATAGTCCGAGGAAACGAGAATTGGGTGATTATAAATTGAAAGAGTTTCTGAGTTTGACGTCTCAAGATCCAACAATGTGAGTTGGACTTGCTTTCCTGATGGACTGGTGACGTACAACTTGCAGTCCATAAGAATATCAGTCCCAGAGGGAGCATTGTAGAGTGGTGTTGAGAAGGTAATGCTGGGTCTACTTTCATCTAGGGCGATTACTCCTCCGCAAAATCCATTTATGTTGGAAGGGGGTCCATCTATTTGAGAATATATGAATACTCATATTCTTGCACCAAACAGGAAATATACACTAACTCGACTAAAAGGAAACTAAATTTGCTTCAAATAAGGTGAAAAATAAATAGTCTCCTTGTGCCATTTGAAACAAACATTAGAGTTGGAAAGACAGATGAGGGTTTTTAGTAAATAATAATTCGTTTGATTTCTGATATTGTATTTCTTTACTCGAGGCTCTGTTCTTATTCTAAATATCAAAGAGGAAGACAAAAGGCGACGAAAATAACGACCAGCAGACCGAAAGTACGAACTCTACGGACTTATTGTCACTTTCAAAGGGTTTACACAACCAACAGCTCATAATATATATAAGTTATTGCCGTGATTGTTATCATTCCTTTTAATGTCTCTGTCCTTTGTCTTTCTACGCCCATCCTTTTCTTCCTTTCAATTACATTAATATTTTGTTTTATCTTTTTATATTTTATTTATTCATTTTTAAATATATTGATTTATTTTTTTATTAATTGTTTTATTAATCATTAACTTATTTATATCAATTATTTAGTATTATTATAATTCATTTATTCATCGATTTATTTATCGATTAACTTATTAATTTCATTTCATTTATTTATTTCATTATTGATTTATTTGTATATATTTTGTTTCCATTTTTATTGGGGGGGGGGGTGGGGAGTGGTTCACTTGTGCTTATATCTTTTATTGCAACGATATTTCAGAATATGGATTCAAAGTCTTCATTTTGTTTTTCACTGAATATTTCCCAAAGAACTAATATTTTTTAAAGTATATCTAGAACTATAGTTTTGAAGGTACTATATTTAATATACCAAAGTAGAATTTTCGACTATTTGGGATATTCGAGTAAAAAGGTCATTCCAGATATAATTATGCAAATAATATTTCATGGGTAATCTGCCTGAATTCAAATCTTGAAGCCTAAAATAACATCAAGACAGATTATAATACTAATATGTAACCTCACGTTACATTTAATTATATACCAATGACATAAGCTTCAGCAATGAACCCTCTTCCATTAGTTGCAGCATCTTCGTCGTCAAAGAACAAGGCAAAACCACCGAGAGTAGAGACAAAGTCTGCACGGTTGTTAAGAGATCCTTGCAAAGTGAAAACAGGGCGACTATTATATTTGAGGTATGTATGGTCGTAGATCGAGAGAGTTTGTGAGGTAGAAGCCTCATAGTTGAGTATTGTGAGAAGAATGTGTTTTCCGCTTGGGCCAATGATAAACATATTGCAGTCCAGAAGAAGATGATCCTCTGATGGTTTCGTGTAGAGTGGTGTGGAGAAAGTTACATTCGGCTTGCTTTCATCTAGAAAAATCACTCCCCCGCAAAACCCATCGAAGTTAGAAGAACCATCTGTTCAAATGAAAAGGAAAAAAAGGTAAGAAATATAAATCACAAGTCCATAAACATTAGCCGATCGAATTGTAAGAAAATATTCTTATACTAGCTGAACATCTATGTTGAACGCGACCTTGATAATACAGTTTCGAAATACTGTTCTGGGCATGCTGGTTCAAAGTACTCTATAAGGTGAGGAGCTTTATGCACCTTCGTTTTTACTACGATCGGAGCCGCATTATTCTAACCTTTAGATCATAATAAACGTGGTAAATCGGCTTTTAAGCAAGGTGAGTTTCCCGTTGTTTTAAGGACGTCAATGAGAGCTAATTGTCCCTTTCTTTCACACACTTCGTCCCGTTAGTTAAATTTATTTTTGGTCTTCCTATTTCTGTTCATTCTTGAGTTTTACTCCGTAAAATGCGAATGAAAAGCTTTAGTTTGTTTGTATCCCAAGCTAATTCTTATATTATAGAGTTATTGATAACACAATAAACCATCTTTTATAGGATTATCTTTATTTTGTGTGTTTTCCTCAAGAAAGGATGAGGCAAAGGGTGTGGCCTTGCGGCAATGTTAATAATGCGGTTGAACTGAGTGGCGGATCTACATAGGGGAAAACACGGCCCGTGCCCCCCCCCCCCCCACCCTTTTGAAACCCAACTGGCATACCTTAAGTACACAGTCAACAAAATTTGCCCCCTTTATTGTGTACTTTTGCGGCACTGTGCCCCCTCTTTTACAAAATCCTGGATCATTTCCTGGTTGAACTCGAGGTATATTTTTCCTTTGCAGAATTAAACTTGCCTATAAGTCAAAGCTGTTCAATATTTTCGACGGGTTAAAATTCAAACACACAAACAAACCCTCATGATATGCGGTTATAAGTTACCAACGATTTGAGCTTGGGCGAAAAATCCGCGTCCATTTGAGGCAAAACTCTGGTCATGAAAGTTTAATATGAATGCCCCACGAGATGATAAGAAATTTGCCGAGCTGTTCAAAATTCCATTAAGGGTTGAGACTTGATAGTCCGAGGAAATGAGACTTGGGTGATTGTAAATTGAAAGAGTTTCTGAGTTGGTCGTCTCCAAGTTCAACAAGGTGAGTTGAACTTGTTTTCCTGTAGGACAAGTGACATACATCTTGCAGTCAAGAAGAATATCAGTCTCAGAGGGAGTATTGTAGAGTGGTGTTGAAAAGGTAACGTTGGGTCTACTTTCATCTAGGGCGATTACTCCTCCGCAAAAGCCATTTAAGTTGGAAGGGGGTCTACCTGTTTGGGAATAGAAAAATAATTATATATTCCTGCACTAAACATAAACAAAATATATCAACTCAACTGAAAGGAAAACAAAATCGCTTGGATTAAAGTGAAAATTGGTATCCTTCTTGTGCAACTTGAAACACAGATTAAAGTTGAAAATTGAGTTTTCAGTAAAGAATAATTACGGTAGGGACATTTGCAGCATATTTTGATTCAGAGGCCTATACCATAGCCGGAGAACCATCCCCCGAAAAAATCGTTGTAGCCAACCAAAGCCAAGATTTTGCCATAGTTTTGGAAGATGTAAAGAAAATGCTCTTAATAAAACTTGCCATATCATTCAAAAGAAACGTAGAAGCCGCTCACCAAAGAAAGGTATATAGATACGAAACACTTTTAGCGGACCTACAGGAAATCAACTATACTCGTAATATTCGAAGCAATACAGGTATGTCAGAGGGGGGCAAATCGACAAAACCAACCAAACAATGACTAAAACATGTATACGAGACGAATGTAAGTTTTGCAATATGAAACCAGGGAATCTAGTTACACTTCCCTGATGAAACCCAACGACCTAGTACAACAACTAAGCAAACGCACTACTGGCTTCGCCCACAATAGTTTATAGTATGAAAGAGCAGGTCTGGGAATGTCCTGAATATTGTGTCTTATTGTATAGGTCAATTATAATGTTAAAGAACTATATTGTGCTATGAAAAGTACAATTACCCAATGTTTACTTCTTTTTCCTTTGTATATGTGACCCTCCACCCCAAAACGACCAATAAGTCGGAAATTTGGGTTTTTAAAATTTCAACACAGTTTGAAAGCTTAGATTCTAAACTTTAAAATGATATATAACTTGTCTTGTTTCGACTAAGCAAACCCATGTAAATTGCAATAAGAATGCCAACGTGTCAGACGGGCTAATGACCAAAACAATAGAGAAAACGGGCTCTAAAGAAGAGTGACTATTTAAGAGCACCTAATCTGTGTCCTATTGTTTGTCGCACAAAAGGTTGAGTCAAAACTCCCTAACATACACTGTGAAGTACTAATTGGATTGGGTTGAAACATTCCATACCTTCAGAATAGATATATTTCTTTGTTTCTTTAGAATTTGAATATCAGACAGTGCATAGTTTTTAAGATATACCAGAAAAGCGATGTGAAGTACAATCCCAGCAAGTTGACACAGAAAGTTTGAATGTCCAGGAAAACATGGTCATTTTGAATTAGAGTAAAAACATATTTCAACAAGATATTTTAACCTGAAATTTTGTCAGATGGTAGATTGATAAATTAACTTTCAGAAAATACAAAAAACTTAAAATCAAAATTTCTACCCCAAACCACCTTTTTCAGCTGTTTACTCTAAAACTTCCATTGCGACTTATTCGTCGTTTTGTGGTGGAGGGTCACATATGCTATGCATGTAGTTGATGGGTTTTGATAAGACAGATTCATTACACAAGTTTGGTTGTTTTAGTTTTTCTTTAGGATACAAATTGGTGATATTCATATCGTTTATATATATATATATGTGTGGTTAAGGCATTGGCGTTCTAAGCCAGTGACCCGGGTTCGATTCCCGGCGAAGACATATGTTCAACCTTTGCAAAAAAATAAAAAAGGAAGGACAGCTCTTGGGAACTTTGAGTTAAGCTAGGCAACCATTGTTCTCTCATTTCCTTTCACATTATAATATACATGTATATTTTAAAAAATATAACGAAAAAATGTATATATCACTCGAGGTCCAAGTTATTGTTCGAAATTACAAGTAAAGTCCGCAATATTTCCTTTATCTCAATTCTATTCATTTGTCATTTTCATCAGCCGAACATGTAAGAGTACATCTATTGAGTTAAATTACAAATTCCTATTATCATTCTGTACATAGATGAATATATGGTAAATATTGTGCAAACCTGCTATTTGCCCTTCACGGCAAATGGACCTGGTACAATTGCAACTCTTACTATTATGTTTTTGTCTTTTAACCATGCTGAATGCACCTTATTATGTTTTACTTGCGTATATCATGTGTATTGTACCCTACTTTTCTATACAGAAGATTCTGATTTTCAAAGTAAAACAAGGAGACGAAAAGCCACGAAAAGGACGGGCCACGTGACACGTGAAAAGTGTGTCTTTGAGGAGGCTTTTTGGTTACTTTTCAAAAGGGTTTATGAAACCAAAAGCCCTCAAGATAGATATTGCCGTAATTTCCTTCATCTTTATCCGTTTGAATGTCACTGACCCTTCAAAAATCTTTGCCCATCCATTTTTCCCTCTACCTACACATTATAATTTTTTTGTGTTTTTCTGCTTTCATCCTCCCCCTATCTTTGGTTCTATTTGTGCTTAATTGTCATATTTCAAAAATATTCTCAAAAAACCTTTTTTCATACTTATCACTAAATTATTTTCAGTGTAATGATGTACCACGCATAATTATCCATTATTTGGACGATTAAAGTAAAAACAGAAGAAAAAAATAAGAGTCATTCCTGACCTTTGAAAATATTAATCGGAAAATGGCATTGAAGAGAGACATACTTAAGCATTTCGTCTTGCACTCATCAAAGTATACCGCAGCGTATACCGCAACAATTTTAATGCACTGGTCATCTGCGTGTGTTCTAATCTTGATGCATACAATTAAATCAAGATAGTATTTTTCTACCCGACCTCACGTTCCATCATGCACATGAAATGACATACCAATGATATAAGCTTCAGCAATAAACCCTCTTCCATTAGTTGCAGCATTTTCGCCATCAAAAAGCAAGGCAAAACCTCCGAGAGTAGAGACAAAGTCTGCACGGTTGTTAAGAGATCCTTGCAAAGTGAAAACAGGGCGACTATCATATTTGAGGTATGTATGGTCGTAGATCGCGAGTTTGTGTGAGGTAGAAGCGTCATAGTTGAGTATTGTGAGTAGAATTTGTCTTCCACTTGGGCCAATGATAAACATATTGCAGTCCAGAAGAAGGTATTCCTCGGATGGTGTCGTGTAGAGTGGTGTTGAGAAAGATACATTCGGCCTGCTTTCATCTAGAAAAATCCCTCCACCGCAAAATCCATCGATGTTAGAAGAACCATCTGTACGAATGGAAGAGAATCCATCAAGTTTGTTGATTATCATATCACTTGAATATATAACATAAAATTCATTAAAATACTTCATATGCTACTGTTGTGAGCAGCCTCGGGTTCACGAAACTGACCCCCACAAGATAAACTACACACGAGACAGACATGTCGGTCTGGTCGGCCTTCTAACAAAATCTTTAACCCTCTGAGGCACCACTAGACAAATTCGAACCGCTCCATTGCAAGCCAAGCCATTTTTTGACTTTTTTTAATTTCATGCCTTGTGCTTCTTTTGACACCGAGTTTATGAAAATTAGTCGTGCCATTATCGAGTCACTTGAACTTCTGTGAACTAATGTCAGCCCGAAAAAGGAGAATTTCTGAGTTTCGTGTAGAAAACGAATAGGAAATTGCATTTCCTCATGTTCCTTCTTTATCACCTATAATGTTTTATTTAAGCTGAAATTATCTATTCTAACTGATGATTGGTTCAGATAACTCCCTGAAACAGTAGACTTTAAAAAAAAAAGTTAAAGTTAAAAAAACACCAAGAAAATACATAAGAAATTTGTAAAACAATAGAATATATAAGAATTGAAATCACTCTCAAAATTGTTACTTAAATATGTTTTAAGGTTTTTAAGGTTTAGAAAAAATAGCGGTTTAGAAAGAACTTCTTGCATTACAATATTTATCTCCAGGGCCTTTCTTTACTTAAATATTAGTTCAAATGAATATTTATGCATATAATTTGCATAAATTATAATATTCAATTAAAAGATATAGATTTACATAAAAATAACATTGGATTCGTGTTCTTTACGCGATTCTCGAGGTCTGTGCAAAGTCTCTCAGCGATCGGTCATGTCGCTCCCCCCCCCCCCCCCATCCCCACCAAGTCAGAGAGATTGAGAGGAGCTTGAAATAGCCCAGTGCAGTAAGGGTTAAGAGTTCACGAACCAGAACGACATTGTCAGTCTATTCTGCTGTAACAGTCGGTCTCACGGGATGTCGGCCTATTAGGACTTCAAAAACCGACAGTGAACTCTCTCAATTTCAATAAAAATTAAATGCATGCGGAAATTGACCCTTAAAGGTCATGTAAAGTTTTGGTAAGCCCTCAAAAACTGTTCGTCAGATTTCTTCAATCTTTGTTGATAAATAGCAAGATACTAGCAATACTAAGACACTGTGAAGATTTCGCCTCCTAAAGTTTAATATTAAACAAATAAGAGGCAAAAACCAATTTATGCATGTGCCGGGACAGGCACGTAAAATCCCAACAAAGGCAACATGTGCTATACACTGTAAACACACGTGTAAAACCAATGATGAGTAGCTACACACAGTGCACACACGCAGTCTCGCATAGAGACTGCACACACGCAGTCTCTATGCGAAGCCCCAAGATTGCTGTGCGGGGAGCCGTCGGGGTGGAAGGGTCCTAGCATAATGGCAGTGATCAAGCATTCCTTACAGATATTTACACTGAAATTCACCAGAAATCATAGATGGAATACCAAATGATCTCTTACAGAAATCTTTTGATACAAGGAGAACAACATGAGACTATATTTAACATGTTTCTTTCCAATTTCCTTTTTGCTACCAATACTGTACATGAGCTTTAATCTGCCCCCATGTACCAACCCTAGTGCCATAGTGCTAATCCCTATTGTGCCAGCCACTAATCCCGCCTGTGCCGGGTTTAGTTTTGGGGCGCTTAAGCGCGAACAAACAATGCGACTAAACATGTACGTGGCACAGCTACAGAGGCTACTATACAAGGTTGTGGCACGCGAGCACAGGCTAGTATAGGTTAAAAGTGTATTATCTTTATTCACATTGCATTATATAATGTTGACTCTTTTTAAAGATCTACAGAAAACAAACATTAACAGTATTCTTCAAAACTAACAGACCATCCTCCTTAGAATACATTACACACATTTCAAACAATCTGTAACAGTTGTCAATGAAACAGAGCAAACATCGACTTGTAGGCTTGTGTGCAGATCTATTATAAAATAAATACAAGTGAGACATTCCATGACTAATACATTAAGTGTGTATCAGAAACACATATGTAATCATGATGTACACAATAGAAATATCGTACCAAACAGCTGAGCACGAGCAAGGAATCCACGTCCATTTTTAGCAAAACTCTTGTCATCAAAGATGAGAATGAAACCCCCACGGGATGATAAGAAGTTCGCCGTGTTGTTCAAAATTCCTTGAAGGGTGGAGACTTGATACTCCTGTAAGACGTTAGTCGGGTGATTATAAACTGAAAGAGCTTCTGAGTTAGATGTTTCGAATTCTATCAGTGTGAGTTGAATTTGTTTTCCCGTTGGACTTGTGATATACACGTTACAGTCCATGTAAATTTCTTGATCAGAATGAATAGTGTAGAGTGGTGTGGAAAAGGTAGTGCTGGGTCTACTTCCATCTAGGACAATAATTCCTCCACATAGTCCATCAACAATAGACGGGGGGTTGTCTGTGTAAATGTTAGAATAACGCAATAATATTTATGTAAACAATTGCGTAGAAATTGCGTCGGAATTCAACATCAGATTTCATCATTAAAACAAGGTATTTTGATATTGACATACAAGGTAACCTAATTATCAGTAAACTGTTTGTTAATAGTGTCATATCATAACTCATTTGTTCAACTGTTATACACATTCCGTGTATTTAACTGTTTCATGGTAAGAAATACCTTGGCAAACTTACCTTCTCTACTGACTGTAAAATTCAACGAATCAGTAAGAAACTCGTAGTTCGAATACAGTTCAAAAGTGACCCCATTGTCGAGAATGGTAATTCCTGACATTGTCTCTGTTTTACTGAAGGAAGCCACTTGCTCGGTTCTTCCAATTCCATTGAAAACATTCAAATACACATCTTGCGGTAAGTTAAGGAAGTGATAGGTAATTTTGAGTCTAGTTCCCACTGGTGAAGAGAAGTACCAGTAAGCAGCCATATAAACATTGTCATGCGTGTAGGTCAGATCAGCTGACTCAATCCTCAGAGACAGAGTGGTCCCATCAAATGTGAAAAATCCTCCGTTTGATGAAACCACCCCATTTTGACCATAGTTGCCTGATGCTGAAATAAATCAGGTTTGAATTGAATTTAGAATTGTCAATGCTTCCCCATTCCCGAAGGTGATGTAACATAAATTAACTCGATATATATTTTAAGGAAATACCAGGGGCAAGATAAAAATAGTAATTAATTGCATACTGTATTTGTGCTAAAAGATATTACCACCAAAATCGTTAGTGTGGAAATCAGTTTTAATTACAAGTTGCTGTTACAAAGGAGTATTTTAATATCAATATTACCCCTTAACGTGTCATTACTCCGGTTCAATGGGATTCATTTTCAATTCTACAGTTTATTATTGCACTAGGAGAGTAGACCAAAATGAAATAAGAAAACAAATTGAGAAATAGATTAATGAATGAATTAAAATTGAATAATTAAATAATGACAACGGCCTATAGGGGGAAAAAAGACAAAGAAAGGAAATGGAATCGTGGATCAAGAGCAGGCCAATTGGTGCAGATTAGAACGCGTGTTTGTGTGAATGAAATATATATAGATGGAAGGGGGGTGGGGGCAGGTGGAGGTAGAATGAACGTGAGAATGAAAGAGTGAGAGAGAGAGAGAGAGAGAGAAAGAGAGAGTGTGTGTGTCTGTGTTTGTGTAAGAGAAAAAACAGAGGGAAAATCAGAAGGAATATGATCCCAACGTATATTTTTACAAACATATATACTTACGTATAAAGCTCGCTTCAAACTCTATAAACGATTGACTAACAGTTGATTGTCCCTCCAACTCCACTCTTGCGCTATTTGACCCGATGAAGATTGGGCTAGGGGCTCTCCGAAGATCATTTGTCACAAGCAGTTCTCGAGAGGATGCACCAAGTACCTCCAGTCTGTCTCTGTCGTAAAGCTTCACCTCGTAGAACTTGATAATTATTTCCGTACTGGCTGGACTAGATATAGTCCAGTAACAGCGTGCAGCACTACCAGCATACCAGTTATTCCCGGTAATGTTCGTGGTTGGCAAATTTTGGTCAAGATTAATCGTGCCCCCACATACGGCTGGATTGTCAGCTATCGCAAGAAAATGCCCTGATATACGCGAAAAAATAAAGATAAAGCTTAAGTACGGCAGTAATTACTGTATCATTGCAGCCCATTTGAATACATGAAAGCATTCACTTCAAAATAAAGGTTGGGTAAGTTACCCAATTGGGTAAAAGGGAATCTTACACAATATTATGTAAATTTCACCTAATTTTGAGCAAATTATGCCCCATGTTGTGTTGAACTTTACGCAGGAAATATGCACGTTCCCTATTTACCAAACTATTTCAAAGTTTAACTTTTGATAAGGTTGTATCTGGTACCATTCCCCAAATTGTGATTTTCTACCCCAAGTTAGGTAATGCGAAGGATTCAAATTTTCTACTTGTAAGTTTGTAAGTTTTATGGATACGGAGAGACGGAAAATAATGATTGATTTACCACTCCTCCCTTTTTTCCTAATTTCTAGTATATGAAAATCACAGAGGAAACAGGCAATGATAAGCTCATGCAAGATTTAAAGCGAAAGTTATAATGAAAACGGTATTTGAATAAAGATGGCGCTATACAAGGTAAATGTGATTATTAAAGGAGAATGAAACCCTGGGGAAAATCAAATTTGATGAAAAGAGAGGATAGAGAGAAGCAATTTTTAAAAAAGTTCCATCAAATTGGTTACGAAATTAGAAAGTTATGAAAGTTTGAAAAGTCTAAATTTACTTTCTATGGCGATCCTCAAATTGGCAATGTTGCTTCAAAGAGACAGATTTAGTAGTACAACTCTCCATATGTTTTGTACACAAAATTTCATATTTTCCCGATTATCTCTCAAGGTGCAGCTTGTCTCCTTCTTCAGTTCTTGGCTCAAGATATATCATGGGAAAATGTATTTGACACAGCATAATGTTGAGTTCACAAAATGACAAGCAGCATCTTTAGAGATTTAGAGATACAAAACATATGTTTTGTACTACTAAACCTGTCACTTTGAAGCAACATTGCCAATTTGAGGATCGCCATAGAAAGTAAATTGGGACTTTTCAAGCTTTCATAACTTTCTCATTTCGTAACCGATTTTGATGGAACTTTTGTTAAATTGCTTTTCTCTATCCTCTCTTTTCATTAAAATTGATTTCCCCCCAGGGTTTCATTCTCCTTTAATGCCTGAAAATTGATAACTATATGGACAATGAGAGAGCTAAGATAAAACGAAAGTTTTTGATTAAATATATAATGGCAGAGTTAGAATAAAAAAATGCAGAAAGAGGGGGCCATTCATTGTAGGCTTGATTGTTCATTTCTGAAAGATGTAGAGGATATGGGCATAGATAAGATAAATATTTTACTTTTGTGGTATTTTTTAGATTTTTATGGCTTCTTTTTTAATGTACATGTGCGTTTATGGTTCAATTGTTCATGCTTTTATATTGCTTACCCTTTTTTCACAATAAAAACATTTAAACAAATATAAAGATTTGACAAAACTTTCAGACCAATGCAAGTCCTAACAACAAACAAAATTATAGGCTAAAACGCATCAGCAACAAAATGGCGCCTTAATCGTCACGGTGCATGATTTTGAAGATCCAATTCTGATGTTTACTAGGTATGATCTTTTTAATGAACATGCCAAGTTTTTAAAACAATGAATATCAGGAAAAGGAGGAAAACGTAAAACAAAAATATATACACATAAATATATATGCGTGTATGGGTATATATATATACATATATATACCCATATATATATGGTATATATATATATATATATATATATATAAACCCCTCAAAAAAAGTTCTGCAATTCAACTTTGAGCCTTGATATCTTTTTGGCGGCTTTTTAATCATTCTTGATTTTTAGATCATTGGAAAGTTCATTTATTCCCCTTCACATCCATGCCCCATTTGTAATGGTTATGTCATCCTTGAATGCACAGCACCCCTGAATAGAGGGCAAAGTCAAAAGTGAAAAGTTGCAAATTGAATGGCTATCTTGGCTATTGTCTATTGCTTTTGTTGCAATGTCGGGTGTGTGTGAATGATGTTGAATGGGTCATGAATGATTCAACAAGTTTATTTCCTGTTTGGTAGATGAAATGTGCCTTGCACAAGCTTTATGCTTGGCAGTGATTACTTTTAAAGAGTAGCTGTTCGCGTATGTTAACATGCCACGTCTATCAAATGTTGAGAAGGCTCGAGCAATCGGCCAAATCGAAGCCGGTATTCCCCAAAGAGAAGTTGCTGCTCAATTTGGAGTGAGTCCCAGTACCATCTCCAGATTATTGGCAAAGTTCCGGGAAACTGGGGATGTCAAGGACAGACCAAGGAGTGGTCGTCCAAAGAAGACAACCCAACAAGAAGACCGCTTCCTGACCCTTTCTGCCCTGCGGAATCGAAGGTTATCTTCCAGGAACCTGCAAGGACGATTTGCTCGAAGATTTGCCAAGCGACTCTCCGACCAGACCATCAGGAACAGACTTCACGCAGCCAATTTAAGAGCTCACAAGGCAGCAAGAAGACCTGCACTTTCGGCCTTGCATCATCATTCCCGTCAACGCTGGTGTTTGCAACATCTTCGATGGAACCGGGAAATGTGGCAGAATGTCCTTTTTACAGATGAATCCAGATTCTGCTTGAGGAAACTGGACGGAAGGGTGAAAGTGTGGCGTCGCCGTGGGGAACGCTTCGCTGACTGCTGCATCGACCGGGTAACAGCGTTTGGAGGAGGCATTGTTATGGTGTGGGGTGGCATATCTGCTGAGGGAAAGACACAGCTTATCATCGTTGATGGAAACCTGACAGCAGAGAGATACCGAGACAACATTCTTCGGCCAGAGGTCATCCCATACATGCGCAATCTTGGACCAAACGCCATCTTCCAAGATGACAACGCCCGCCCACACAGAGCAAGGATCATCACCGAATACCTGCAGGAGGAGGCAGTGACGAGGATGGATTGGCCTGCGAACAGCCCTGATTTGAACCCAATCGAGCACCTGTGGGACCAGCTTGGCCGTGCTGTACGCGCCAGAGTGACAGATCACACTACACTGGCTGAGTTGCGACAGATCCTTATCGAAGAGTGGAACCTCATCCCACAGCAACGCATCACCAGGCTGGTGACAAGCATGAGGAGGAGATGCTAGGCTGTCGTAGCTGTATTCGGATCTTCTACTCGCTACTGAACTTCTGATCCTTTGCTATTCCACATTTGATGTGCATGTTACTCAATAAAAAGTGCCAAACATTTTGTCATTTGCAAATTTGTGTATTTGTGTTTGTTTTTGTTTCGTTAGAGAGGGGAGAGAGAGTTAAAGAACATGAGTTCACATCAAGAAAGGGGAATGTGTTTGTTGAAGTGAAAAGCAATCCAAGAGAAGAGGAGAGTTTGTGTTGCTTATGTTTCTGTGATAGGGTTACATGGCTGAAAATGAGATAATTTGCTGAGGGGAGACTTTTTTCCCCACCGCAGTTGTGTACTGCTAAGGTGGAAACTTGCAATATTCTGCATGAAACCAAAACACAATATTAATGTTATCACAGTCAGTTGCTGATTAAAACACATTCCATCTTAAAACAAAAGAATAATTCCACTTCAAAATCACTGAAAACAATATTTGTCCACCAAACAAGGGATTACAGCAGAAACATGCACACCTAATACAAAATTAAACAAACCAAAAGGAACAAAAACAAAGAAACAAAACCTTTCATTCCAGTTAAGAACTCAGTGTTAACAATAATAATGCATTCTGCAACTTTTCACTTTTGACTTTGCCCTATATTTAGGTGCACTGCACATTCCGTGATTACATAATCAATACAAATGTGGTATCATTGTGAAGGTGAATAAACAAGCTTTACAATGATATCAAACTTGATGATGATCATACAGTTACTAGAGAGATATAAATGCTTAAACTTGAATTGCAGAACTTTTTTTGAGGGGTTTATATATGAAATTTTGAAGCAAAATGGCGCCTAGCTCTTGACTGATTTTTAAAAAGTAAGAGATTTTTGCACATCTAGAAAAGCATAGTAATCATGGAAATATGCCATTACAATTTTGAAGAAGATTGAAGAGCAGAAAAGGAAGGGGAAAAAAGCAATGCACAAAAATCGGGTAGAAAATACAAGAAAAGGAAGAAGAACTTGGAAGAAGAAAAGACGGAACTGACACCAGGTGTTATTGCGATTTCGATTACGAGGAAAAAATACACACTATTGATAGGGAGGAGGCACAGCGAAATATATTTAGCGCAGCTTTAACTTTAAAAAAATCTTCAAAAGAGCCTTAGATTGAAACGTAAAATTAACAGTATTGCATCAAGGTCGTTAAACTGAAGACTTGAAAGTAACAAAGTTCATTTACATATGAATTGAATTGACTTCATTAAACATCATTGAAATATATGTACATCAGTATTTTGTTTCAACAAGAAAAACATAGAAAAGATAGTAACAACTTCAATACATTTCAAATAAAATATGTAAACATATCAGAGTATATTAACAATATTTGATTCGTATACACACATACATAGATTGATATGATATAGTTCAATTTTAGAATTCTCCCCTTAATCATGTTAATGGTATGATATCCTTTACAAAATTTCATAGGCTAGGTATAACATATTCGTTTAATAATTTCCCTGAGAATATGAACTTTTCTTCTGTTCTAAGAAAATAAATATTAGGGCATTTTATCTTTTTTCATTGAATTTATGCAAAACATCAATGTGTGTAGTTCTTACCAGTTCTTTCCTTCTTCACGTTCCTTTGCCTTCCTGTTTCTTTTGCTAAATTATGACAGCTTATTCTGAAGCAACATATATTTCTTCGGAGGCGAAACGTTCAATATCATGACGATACTGTACCTGTCTAATAACTGACTTACATTTCCTGTATGTTCTTAGTTTGTTCCCCTCTCGCACTATTTCCTACATCACTGTGCATTTCTGGGGTGAAGTGATTTCAGACTGACAAGTTAAGTCTACAATATCAATACATTCACTGTTTTCATCAAGATATACACTCAGCAAAAAAAGAGAAGAAAATGGACACTCTTCATTGTTCCATATACCCTCAATAATATATGATAAAATGTACATCAAATTAAAGACAAAATTAATACTCTACCAACATCATTTAAGTTCAAATTTTGAACTTTCACGCTTGGATGGGCACATTTATTTAACCGGTAGAAGGTCTGATTAAGAAAGCTACCGAAACAAGAAAAAAATAAATCATTCAGAAACATAGTAAGTAGCCATTGAAATGTTGATGAGCATTTCTATCTTATAGAGCCCCCCCCCCCCAAAAAAAAAACAACAAACAAACAAATGAAAACAAAAATCCTGAGTAACATTTGAATTTTTGGTCGTGCTTGTGCGCAGTCCTGAGACTACAGTTGACATCCAGAGCTCAGTCCTCCTCATTGTTTCTTCTTCTTTTTTTCATTGTTGAAAAAGAATGTCTTACAGATGCACATGTTCATTAACGTTTGAGTGATTGCTTGCTCCATTTTTGCAGTTTTCTTGATCAGACCTTCTAACGGTTAAATTAATGTGCCCATCCACGTTACGTTCATTCCTAAATTGAGATTATATTTACAGATTAGTTGCATTTTATTTTGAATATTAACAACTGGCTTGGAAAATAGGCACATTATTTAGAATTTCAAATGCTTACTTTTGACTTGCAAATGTAGAAAAATGGCTGCAAGTACACACAATAAAAACGATGTTTAGATCTTCGCTGTTTAAAATTGTGTTGTTCAAATTTTGAGCAATATTGTTTAAAAGACAGACCCTGTATTTTAAACAAACGTTGTTTGAGACATCAATGATATTGTAGAATAATTTTTAAAACCATAATGTTTAAAAAGATGCGCTCTAGACGGGTTTCCTTCTCCGCCAAACAAGGCCGGATTCGTCATGGCGCATGACTTTGTGGCAACGGCGTAAATCCGGTTCAAGGAGTAGGGGGTATGACTGCAATATTGAGGGGAAATTTCCAAAGTTTGGGGCACCGATAAGGGCTATTTCTGGGAAAAAGGGGCACCTGCAACTGGAAAAAAATACAATTTCTAAACATTGTCATATATACCCTACATTGTGATTACATTTATAGGGATTTCAATTACGTTTCTCTCTTACATGCTCTAATATAATTTATTTAAGCATCAAAGTTTGCAGTAGGGTTTGATGACCTACCTATTAATGTGCGAGCGAGCGAAGCGAGCGAGCAATTTTTAAAAATCTTTGAGGCTGCATGGTGATCAATAACATCTTATAAAGAGGAAAAACCCAGTTCTGAAAGGTGTTTAAACACAGTCTCGGCATGAGAGACTGAAAAGACCTCTTATAAGTAACATAACTATATCAAATATTAATGTGAGCGAGCGAGCCTTGACGAAATTAAAGTAATGTTGCTCTAAAGCGCTATAAATTAGGGGCACAAATTATGCAGGAAGAAAAAAAGGGGCCCTAATCAAGAACGAAAAGGGCACTTATCAGAAATGAAAAGGAGAAGGAATGTGTTATATTAAAAAGAGCAATTGTCAGAGGATGAAACATGTGGTATTTGTCGCACATGAATATTGGCACTTTATACCAGAGGTAAAAAGGGCACTTATGAGAATGGAAAAGGGGCGTTTTTTCATAAAGGAAGAGGGGCTCTTATCAGAAGGAATAAGTGTACTTCTTAGAAAGAAAAGGAGCCCGTGTCAAAATGAATTAAGGGGAACTTTAATATCACAGGTGTAAAGCGGACTCATCAGAGATGACAAGTGTCATTTAGCAGAAGGCGGAAAGGGCACTTGTCTAATTAGAACGTGCGCCTCTCAAATTTGAATAGAGGCCATTGCCTCAAAATAGGTTACAGATGATCAAAACGAAACTTCAATCAGTGACAAATAACAAAGCAAAACAAAAACAAAACGAAAGTAACAAATGAAGAGGAAAGTACATTGTTATAACCAAGAAAATGCAATATACATGTGGGCCTCCTTCCAAACACTTCCTATACTTTTACAGATAATTTACCTATTTTGAGCATGTAGTATTTTTCATTCTGTCACTGTACATATTACTGACTGAGTTAACACAGATCTTCCTTATATCATAGTCCCTACTCTGCATTATATATTTCAACTTTTTAAGTTCGCCCATATCTTTAAATGAAGGTACTATGGTATATATGTTATGAGATAGTTTTTTCTCTTTGTTCTTTGTATGATAGACATAGCATAATAAAATGCAATTCAGTTTCTACGTCTGATTGACATGTGGGACATATACGTTTACTAACTTCTTAATTTTTGTGGCGTCCCTGTTCAATCATTAGTTTACTATTGCTTATTCTTATTCTTAGATAGCTTTTAATATGTGACTTGTCTATATCTATTAATAAGTATTTTTCTAGGTTATACGTATATTTCAGGTCCTTATATGTTCTAAGTTTGCTACAATATACCTCACAGTTTTCGTCGAGAGTTCTCTGCCAATGTCTTATATATCTTTCTTGGTTGTCCCATATGTGATCAAAACCTATATCGTTCAGAAATATTTTAAGTTGTTGACAGAACCCTTTCTTCATTTTCATGTTTGAATAGTATGCAATATTAATTAGACTGTTGGCATTTGAATTTATAACATGTAACCAAAAACCAATCATCAATTTTGAACTGGCTATGGACAATGGGTATCGCGACGTGACGTGACGGGCATGACATGAAAATATCTGAGCTTGTTTTCTACACTTTGTTTATAACACCATGTTTTATTAGGCCTACATTTTGCATTAACTGTGCATTAAAGAGGCGGGGATGTAATGCCCATTTGTACCAATAGAAAACATGTTAGTAATGGACAAGGATGAGAGATTTTTATATATAAAATCGGAAATATCGGGATACTCAAATCATATCTTTAACATTTTAATTGCATTTCAAGGAGGAATTCTCACTACAATAAAAGTATTTTGTATTAATGTTATCAATTTTATCAATAACTGATTGATATAGAAAATATTTCTTCCTTGAAAAGTGGGGTATATTTGTACAGGCCACCCCCCCCCCTTCCCCGAAAAGTGGGGGTATATATATATATACAATTATATACCCCATCCCCACCCACCCCCCCCCCCCCCCCCCCCACCCGGATTTACGCCAGTGCTTTGTGGCTGACATGTTGCAGAAGTTCCAAATGTCGGAGCTGATTGATATATTCAGAGGTAAGCATTTAGACTAAATATATTGTAATCTGATCGAGTTTATACTCAAGACATATTTGTGCTGCCGTGACATCTGTATGATGTCTGGATCTAGACCAAAGTCACAGAATAAATTATGATCTAGACCTGCAACTTTGCAAGTCGCCCTTGCAGCGCAGAGCAGTTTAAGTTGCACACAGTGAACGCGCGCGTTGGCCGGTCCTGTACTGTATGTGCAACTTAAACTGCGCTGCGCTGCAAGGGCGACATGCACAGTTGCAGGTCTAGATCATTTTTTTGGTGTGTGAATGTGGTCTATATCTAAAAATAGTAAAGATGTCACGGCAGCACAAATACGTCTTGAGTATAAACTCGATCAGATTACAATATATTTAATCTAAATGCTTACCTCTGAACGTATCAATCCGCTCCTGCATTTGGAACTGACGTGTGTACAGTAGCTTTAAACAACCGTGTATGTTTAAACACATATGTTCAGTCTTTTAAACAATTCTTTTGAACAACAACTTTGAATGTATTTTTTTAAACAGTAGTTGTGATTTTTTTTTAAAGCAACTGTGTGTGTTTTTAACAACTTAATTTAAACAACCTAGATTTTTAAAAGCTGCTGTTAAAAAAATTGTTTAGAATTTTAAACAAGAGGTTGTTTAAAGATTAAACAATATTGGTTGTTTAACAATGTATAAACAATCGTTGTTAGAGTGACCGGCTTAAACAGCGTTGCTTAACATTTTTTAGACAGTTGTTTAAAATATGTTTTACTGTGTACATGGAAAATGGTGCATGATGGGAAAATAAGATGTACAGACATTTTCCAAAATCCTGTTAAAAGATGGCACTATTTAGGAGGTTCAGTTTATAGCAACTTTAACGTATAATAGTCTCAGGGAATCATATTTTCAATATCATATATTTTGAATATTCCATGGCATTCCACTACCAAATGCTTCTCTCTCTTATTTTTAAAAGTGTTGTATATTAAACCAAGACAAGTGGACATATCTAATCAAACACAAAAGTATATTAACAAAAAGACAAGTGGACATAAAGTTCATTTATTCATTCAAATTGTAACCATGGTAACTGGCTGGTAAAAAGTATGGTTTTCCCCGTTCTAGTCAATTGAATAGAGTCTTGTCATATATCTTTTATTCAAAATCTGAATAAGCACAGCATGCAAACTAAACAACGCACAGTGGTATTGACTTACGTCTGTTGGGTTATTTATAAAATACAGAAACTATTATGTTTCGACTGACTGTTTACCTACTGAAGGACATTTTCGGGCAATAGCATAAAAACGGGGCAATATAAAAAACTTTATCGAACAATGGTATCGAAACAGGGCAATGTAAATAGGAGCGGTAGATGTATTCCCCTTTAAATGGGTAATTTGAAATACATAATTATTTACAAAGGTTGCAAAATCCATTTTTTTTTTTTGAAATGTATCTAAAAAAAAGATAAACATCGTATTTTGGAAAAGGAATCTAATTCACTACATAGCATTCAGAAATCACTTTTCTAAAGTTTCAAGCATATTTTTTAAAGACATACCTTTTACTTTAGATGGTTCTAGATCCACCTTGGTGATTACGAATTTGTACATTTGAAGGAAAAATACATCAATACATATAATACAATTCATCATTTTAATATTTTTGGTTATTAGCAACAACCAAAAAAAAATATCAAAAAAATCATATGAGATAGATAATAGTAACAAAAACATAAAGATAACCACTAGATTTCCATTCGAAAAAAGGGCAGAGAAAAAAATGAAATATCCATTAAAAAGTGTATCGAAGAAGCGCTCCCAATTCATGAAGTTGCAAATTCATGTTTGATCAATTACAACTTATAAAACTTTTAACATTCTTATCCTTCATCGGATTTCACTGATATGTTCCTTTCATTTTTCTCTGCTTTTATTAAAATCCATGTTAATAAGTAAGGGCAGACTTACTAAATTTCAAAATCGACCTTAAAAACCTATGTTCACAAACGAAATTAAACATAGATAAGAAGACTGTGAACTTTATGACTTAAGAATGTCCATCATACTTTTACTAAACAAAAGAAAAACGTAAAGGAGAAAATCCTGACATGGAATAAACAAATAAGAATTAAAGCAAAAAATTGCAGAGTAAAACTGAATTTAAACAACAAAAAAAAAGTAATAAAACGTTTTAAAATTACTTCCTGATTAGCAAAATTAGTAGTTCTACCGATATAAGACTGGAACACGGTTGGATGTCATTTCAACTAAATAGAACATAACCTGTTCGAAATTCGTCCCGAACTTAATTTTTCTCTTCCCACTCATGACAGTCAAATTAACAACTGTATATTTAAAAACTGGAAGAATGATTCACCTGAGACGTGAAAATGAACGAGAACTGTGAAGAGATCTATAAACGAAGCGGAGGTAGAAAGATACGCCATGGCTACAGAGGCTTAGACCCATATGCATACGATTTTATCTGATATCAATACATGCAAAATCATGAAAACACGAGGTCACGTGCATTGACGTAAGTAGGTCTTGGATTTCAGAGTTGATAAATAACACAATGAAAATGACGGACAAAGAGAGTGGACAAAATAAGCAATTCCTCTTTCTATCCTTCACAATGGTTCTGGTAGACAAAATCCCTTCACTATTATTCTGTAAAAATATGTAGAACAGGTGTCGCATGCATATTCACCTGTTCTACTTATTTTACAGAAGGACTTTCAGAAGAATTATTACTTGAAATGACCATTCAAAATTCTAGCACAAATGGTCAGGGATGCTGTCTAGACCTTCCTATTCAACTCGTCCAACACAAGCTGTTTGGGGATAGGGTCCAGAGACAGAAAATACCAAACCTTTGCAATTATTAACCTTCTTATTATTATTTCTTTCCATAAAACATAGTGCTTGTGTAGCTTACACCTGCCTCTGGTTTTACCTGTTACAATGAAAAAAAAAATCAAATTTCGGCATTTCCCAAAGAGAAAGAATGCTGGTATCTTTCACTGAGGAAAACTTGTTTGTAAGTTTCGTGTCGAACTAAAATGTGTGTCGTGACTATATAGGGACGTTAAACAGGTGTTTCCTTCTTGCATTGTCCCACTGTCAAGCATAGATGAGGGGAAATGTGTGAATTAAATAGTCTAGAGTTGTTTTCATGGTGATTATGTTGGTGTTTATAAGGCTGATGATATTCCTGACTACCATGGATGCCACAACATATTGCCAAAATGAGCAATGCGGCCTAGTTTGTCTGTAATCAGGGAACATCTCATACAAAGTCGATGTAACAACCCCAAAATATACTGTATGTATAATCAAGCAACATAATTACGCAGGATCAATGGTTACAAAAAAAAATGTGAAATAGCATGAAATAAAAGCCTTAGTGAGCTTAAAGTCTGTACGTGAACACTATTTAGTAATTGTGGGACGAGTTGAAAAACGTGGCAAAGAGACATCTTTGGGCTGTTGCCGCAATAAAACTAGATGGATATTTAAACTTAATTACTAATTAAATTAATCTTGTGAAAATTATGAATACATATCATTTACAATGATGTAACCTAAAGAAACTGTGGTAAATTTGGGGGGTCTTTAATGTATGAGTCGGCTTTCTATCAATTTTGGACAAAAAAAAGTTTGTAAAATCGCTTGTATCATTTCACTGCTTTTTGCCAGTTAATATTTTCAAAATGTAAACGGAGAAAGAAAAATACACCTTTGAAATATCAAAACATTCTATAAACATTATATTTATATGGTATCCAAACCTGTAAAGATGTTTTTGAGAGCCTGAGAGAGGGTCAGAACACGTAAAATGAAAACTGATGAAGAACTCTTAAAAAACAAACATAATAAACAGGATGTATATATATATATATATATCTCCAACTATTTTAATTTATATATACACATATATGCATAAATAAATAAATAAATATATAAGAAGAAGAAGAAGAAAGAACTTGAAAACAATCAAGTGGTTCGCCATATGTATGTATGTATGTATTTATTCATTGAGCTTCATTGACATATCCATCAATATTTTGCTCGAATATAACATTAATAGTAAGAACAATAATAATAATAATAATAATAATAATAGGAGTAACTTAGTCATGACAAAAACAGAACAATATATCGTGAGTATAGCATTCAAAACAAACAAACAAACAAACAAACAAACAAAAATACTCATAATTGATCAACTAGACATGCTCTTTCATGAAATATAAATTATCAGATTATGTACAAGTCGTGTAAGGTGATGAGAAAAAGAGCCATTAAAAGAATTATATACATATACTTATACTATATATAGATATGTCTAATAATAAACATTTTAAAGGTTACCACGTTGATCAATAGTATATCGCAAAAAATTGGCAAATTCTTTTATGAGATCGTCTTCTTTTAGTGACATTATAAATATGAATCTCTCCAAACTGTTTATGTTTTGAAAGTTATCATTGAGTGCTTTAAGATTATCAAAAAACATTTCTCTTCTTATTCTAAATTTATCACATTGCATGACATAATGGAATTCGTCTCCTACTGTTTGCATACTACATTCTTCACAAAAACGTATATTCGCTGGTATTTTGTGAGGGCGATGATATCTTCCTTTTTCAATTGGTAGGTTATGTGAGCTTATGCGAAGTTTGCAGATGTTTTGTCTTATGTTTCTATCAGTAAGAATTTTTAGATATTTTTCTTCGTTGATGGAAGTTTTGAATAATCGATATGTCCGCAATTTGTTACCCTCTCCATTGTTTTTATCATGGAAAAGATCAAGTTTTATTTGGTTATCAAATATATCTTGTAGCTTACCCTCACAGTGGGAGACGAAGTCGTTTTGCGTCATTTGTACATCATCTGGTTCACACATTTCTATATCATTACAGATGTCTACGGTATCTAAAATCTTTTTTATGTTTCTTAACCAGCAATGCTCCTTGATTTCATAGAGTTGTTTGTTTTCAATATAACTATCATACAATATAGTATCTTGATCAATATTACGCATTCTTATCCAGTACTTAAGAGTGTTAATTAAAACCTCAATAATAAGAGGATATTTTCCAAGTTCAGCAATAACGCCGATATTACTACTTTTACGATTCATACCAAGCATATGTTTACACCATTGAAGATGGATTTTTTCGAAATTCGGTTTGAAATATAGTTTTGTTTTGTTTGCTTGTTCTGAGAAGAGCTTGCTGCAGACCAGTGTACTACCCCATATTTCCGATCCGTATAATAAAATAAGTTTGATCATACTATCAAAGCAGCGTGTAGAAATTTTAATGTTAGGAGTATATTTGCCAAACGATTTGTATAATTTAAAAAGGGCTTTTCTTCCTTTATCGGCTAAATGTTTTGTAGCTTGCTTAAACAAGCCATTACTGCATACTACAATCCCGAGATATTTGAATTCTTTTACATTCTCAAGAATATGCCCATTCATCCAAAAGTTTCTTTTATTAAATTCCTTGAATTATTATTACACACCATAATTTTGGTTTTAGAATGATTAATTTCCAGCTTCCATTTCTTGCAGTACTCATTCAATTGGTCCAAACAATGTTCCATTCCTTTTTTGGCAGTTGAAAAAAGAACAATATCGTCTGCATACATAATGCAATTAAGGATTCTTTCATTCAACTCTACGGGACTGCTTTTCTCTCGATCAAAAATATCGGGGATATCATTCAGGAATATATTAAAGAGAGTAGGACTGATTACACAACCTTGTTTAACTCCAATATTTGTACGGAAAGTTGGAGTCAACCCCTCATTTAATTTTACACATAGATTGCATTTTGAATACATATTCTTTATAACACTGTAAAATTTATTCCCGATACCCAGTTCTAATAATTTATACAAAAGACCTTCTCTCCATACACTATCAAAAGCTTTTTTAAGATCGACAAAACAAATATATAGCCCGTTCTTGCTACCATTTTGGTTATGTACAATGTATTTATCTACAATCGTTTTTAAAACGAAAATGTGATCCGATGTCCTAAAACCACTCCTAAATGCAATTTGGTTTGGTTTATACATCTGTTTAGCTTCTATACATTTTACCAAACGTTGATTTAGAACTGAACAGAATAATTTGCCCAAATGACTAGATAAGCAAATCCCTCTGTAATTCGAAGGGTCGTTTGCTGGACCTTTTTTCAATAAGGGTTTAATCAGTATGTATCCAACTGTTTATTTTTCCTTAACAAAATTTTCTACCCGTGCCTCGGATCTTCCTCAGTGTTTAGACAAAAATAAACAGTTGGATACATATGGCGAACCACTTGATTGTTTTCAAGTTCTTTCTTCTTCTTCTTGTTCTTATTATCCAACACGTGGAACTTTTTAATATGGATATATATATATATATATATATATATATATATATATATATATATATACATATAAATATATTCATGTATGTATATAAATATACATGTATATACATACATGTATATATAAAGTTTGAAAAGTTCTGCGACGGAGGTATATAATAGAGAGAGAGACACAACAAAAAATAAATCACTCGGTTAGATACATTATCTACTGCATAGCTTGCATTTTCTGAAGAAAAGATGTTTACATGGGAGAAACGAAACGGAGACCGGCGGTACAGTTATACAAATCAAAGGGATACATATTATTCATACACTATATGATGGGAATTTTTTTTGCCTTCTAATGGATCCACACAATCTGGCGGGATTTTAGGAGCCTGATTGGTACCCTTTAAAGAGAACTATTATGATTATTGACACTTCACTTACAACATTATCGAATCATTGTGTTTTCGTTGTCCTTCATGTGCTTTTTTTTTAATCTCCAAATTCCCAATATCTAGTTTCATTTATATATAAATGCATATTTACTCAGATACCCCATTATCTCTCTCTGTGTCTCTGTCTCTCTGTCTGTCTCTCTCAGTCTATTCTATATTTCTTCTCTTAACAGCCCTAATTTCAGGCCATATATCAGCTTAATTGGTTACAGTAAAGAAATATGGTAATGAAGTAAATGTATTCATTCGAGCGATAACTAGCTCGCAAATCTCCAAATTTTTCTTCCCCTATTTACTTAATTTGAATAGAATCCTCTGTATACACTTTTTTCCCTTCAAAATCCGAATAAACACCGCATGCAAATTAGACTACACGCAGTCGAGTAATTATATTTGCTTAAGCCAGAAGAGGTATACACTATTATGATAGTCGATATATCACCCTCAACAAGAAAAAAAAAGATACGGCCGACTCTTCGATTTAGTGAAGGACATTTTCGGACAATGGTATCAAAACAGAGCAATTTAAAAGGGATCGGGTCAGAGATTCCAGTTATGAGTCATTTGGAATAAAAACATATATACTTGCATCTATATTTCCGTTATAAATATATGTATGATAACACTTTCTTTTATGTTTATGAACAAAATCAATGATGTACAATTCAATTCAATTCATATTTATTTGTGGAGTGCATAATTCCATTTATTATTTTTTGACCGAAAATCATCTCTTTTAATGATACATGTATGTATTTCGCAAAATAATGCAGATTCACCAAACTACTTGTATATCAGATAAAGAATTAACGGTGGAAGTAAAAAAAAAAAATGCTTAAAGACGTGCGTTTCATTCTGAATGGTTCTAGATCTACTTCCGTGAATACCAATTTATACCTCTTCCCTCGTTCCCTTTGATGTAACATGTATACACATTTTTTTTTTTTGCATTATGCCACTATCAAATCTAGATATCTAGTAACAAAGCTGTTTTAGAATGTGAATAAGTGAAAAATGCTTTAATTTTTTTTCAAATATAATTTTCATTATTTTGATTTCACAAAATAATTAATGCATGAGAGATGGATGATACCAAATATAATGCCTTTCGTTAAATTGCTACAGCTATCAGACTAGAAGGGAAAAAAATCACGAACAACTCAGATTTTTTTTTTTTAATTGAAATAATGTCTTGTACGAAGCAAATCGAAGAGGTGCTGACAAGAAAAACAAAATTGACTTTCAACTTTCAAATTTCACAACTTGTTCTATTGGATTTTCTTGAAACTTTCACGGATCGGTTTTCTGCTATAATCAGAACCACGTCGACTAAATTTCGAAATTCACCTTAAAATTATATTTTCAAAAACGACTTAAACAAGAATACAGAACCTGACGTAACAATATCAATGACAGCTTGATTAAAAGACAAGTAAACAAAAATGCGACAATCCACGCTTGAGATAAGAAGAAAAGTATTTGAACACAACTACGGGCTGAAAATGAATTAATGACTAACAATTTTCTAAAAGTTATGTCACAATTGTGGAATACAAATATTTTAGCTTTACTGACTCTTAAAGGTAGAAGATAGTTTTGGGAAGCTCTCAAAAACTTTTCGTGAGATTTCTTTGATTTTACTTAATAAATAGCAGGGTACTAACATAACTAAGATGCTGTGAAGTTTTTTCCTCCTCAATATTTATCGAATGAGAGGTGAAAAGTAATAAAAATCCCTGGCCCCAAAAAGAGGGGATGTAAATTCAAACAACGGCCACACACATTACACACATGGGGATTTCTGTGTGTTATAGAATACGCTACACATAGTGCGAAGCGCTGGGTTTATTGTGCGGGGAACCTTCGGGTGGATATGGTCTTAGCGTGAGGCAGTGAAAAGCCGTTACCAAGCGTTTCTTACAGATATTTACACTAAAATTTGTTCGAAATCGTGAATAGAATGTTGAATCATCTCGTACATGTGTCTTATGATAAAAGGATAATAGTATGTGACTATGTTAGATAAGTTTCTTGCCAGTATAATTTTTGCTACCGAGACTGTCTGTGAGCTTTAAGGCCTAATCTTGTATTGGGAAACGGGTGGGTGTCAATTTAAGCAATGGGAACATCACTCCTGTGAAACTAAGTTCCCTAATTAGAGCAATATTGGTTTAACTTCCCATTCCCCCACATTTCAGCCAAGGTATCTTGTTATAAACATGTGCATAATTAAATGAACAAATATTTACATAAAAAGTTAAAGAACAAAATATTCACCTGAGACATATAAATGAAGGACAACTGTATAAAAGACATCGACAAACGAGAAGGACGTAGAAAGATACGCCATGGTTAGAGCTGAAAACGAATGTGTATATCATGTCAATGCATGCATGCATAGGTCTTGGCGTCCATATCTAATAAATAAAGCTAAGCGTATACATGATAAATTTAAGACTCCAGCCGGGATTTTTTTTTTCGGCCGGGACTGGTAAATCGCTCTTTAGATTTTTTTTCTATTTTTCTTTTAGAAAAGCAAATTATCTCGGTTTAGTCAAAGATCACTTTGGTGATTAAACACTTGTCACTTTATATATATATATATATATATATATATATTTTTTTTTTTTTTTTTTTTTTTTTTTTTTTTTTGTAATGTACAGCCATAGCTCTTAATTACACAAGCTTCGATCCATGGGCCAAAAGGGGAAAATTGACACCAATTTTTTAGTGGGCGCTTGAAAATCCATCCAGACGGGAATTTTTGTCAGGGGGGTGTGTGTGTGTGTGTGTGTGGTGGTGCACGTGTGTGTGTGTTGTATTGTCCAGTCTACTTGCTACTGACAAATTGTGGTGCATGGGGTAAACAGAATGAAATCTTGCTACTTTTAGAACAGAAGATACAGAAATGTGAAACGCAGTACGCTTAACAGAACCTCCCCCCCCCCCGAAAGACAACTGCAGGAGGGCGATTCTGTTTCCGCTTGCTCAATCAAATAGTAATTTCATGACGTCACTTGTTGCTATTAGACCGATGGTATGATATAAGTTATCTTTTAATGCCGTGAAACTAAGGGCAATTCCAAGTGTTACTGAATGACATTCACATTGTTTTTGATGACCTAAGATATCTGTGTTAAAAATAGGTCTGTTAGTGTTTATGAATTTACCAAAATTTTGACACATTTCATTCAAGAACTTATATTTCTGTTAATAAGTAGATTTTTGAAAGATTTTGAAGATTGCTCATTTGTTTAAAATGATTTTGGTAAGCTTTAAAAACATTCCGATTGATTTAATCTTTGTATTTCATCTTACATTGCATGTATTTCATTGTTTTATGAATTTCTTACATTATGTAATCTAATATTGTTCAATATTTATAAATTCTATTATATGATTTATTCTATTTGATACTATCATCTAGATCAATATTTGATGTGAAATACAGGACAATCAAAGCTATAGAGGATAAAATAGATCTCATTAACAAATGTAATAAAAAAATATTTAGAAATCCCATTTCTTTTGTACACACAACCAAAAATATATAAATTATTTAATTTGATACAATTTTCATACTGGAAAGTGAGCTCATCATCTCTATTTTAGTGGATAGATGTATCATATATTGATCTGAAATAGTATTTATCTTCAGCGTTAAGTTAATTTAAACAAAACTGATTTTAATGCCATTCCGTAACATATTTTTTTTCGGAGTGACATAATTAATCATATCATAATTCATATTTAAATATTTCTTTCTGAACCAAAACACATAGATTGTGTAGGTATTAGTTAACTTGATTTACCTATAAGCTTTCACAACAAAATGATGGTCCTTTTCGGAAATAAGTTGAAATTATGTGTTTTGGGCGAACCGGAATGACAATTTTTGGAGTTTAAGTTTCCAAGGTTACTGAACTATAAAAAAAAATGCAGGTCAGAAACTAATGCTATTCTTGGTTACTAGGTTGTTTAAACTTCGTGTATCAAATACACTTTAGCAAACAGGTCATATCAAAACGACCTTAACTCTTCTTTTACAATTTATCATAATTGGTATCAAATATTGATTTTTAGATTATGTTAATTTTTTAATGAAAGTTTTTTAGTGTCCATACATGTGAAAATGTCTAAATTTTATCAGAATATGAAAACTTTTATATTTACAGTTATTTTGACACCACATTTGATATGATCAAACAAATTTGAAAGGTTGGGGTTCATGTCATGTTTTACCTAGAATTACCCCTAACTGGTCAAAGGTTTTATATGCCGCATAAGGAGGCGCATCCAATTTTTATTAATTTGCAATGTTTTCATCAGCCTTGTACCACGCCTCTGCCGGAGTCTTTCGGGGTTCCAGAATATTAATAACAATACTAATCATAATAACCAGCATTTAGTACGCTCTCCATAGCGGAACTATAGCAAAACGTTTATAAACTTATAAACTATAATACTTAACATAACATTAACACAATAATACATAACGTAACATTAATATAAAGTTGATAATACATAGCATAGAACAAGAATTAACTTATAAGCTTAAAGTCTGAAAGAAATAGAAGTGTTTTAACTATTCCGGGAAGAGATATGTTTTCAAAAAATATCTTAAATTGGTCTGTGGAATCTAACTGATTTGATAAAAGAGGGGATATTTTTCCATTCTTTGGATGCAGTAACAGATTGCTACGGGTTTAGCGGATGGTGAGAAGAAATGGGTCCCTACACCATGGGGGATACCATGGAATTAAGAACTTTCAAAATAGCTCTTTTATAATAAGTCACGGCAATTTCATATTCCTTTCTTTTTACGCACAATGTAAAAAAACAAACAAGCAATAGCTATTGTTCCCACACCCACGTCCACCATGCACATACCTGGTGTACATTATATTCATGCAGTAACATATCCATCAATGTTTGTTCTAAAAGAGGTTGAGCGTTCGAATTGAAACCCGGCACTAATTATGCCATTTGGCAATGACCTTAAAGGGCAATCCAAGCTTTGTAAAATGCTGATTTAAGTGAAAGCAGACAAATAAGAGAAACAGGATAGTGAAAGTTTGAAAGAAATCGGACAAAGAATGAGAAACATCGATGCAAATCTCAAATTGGCAATTCGTGAATCAATTGTCACGTGTTCACGGTCAACTCTCACATTATTTTGTCGTACACTGAAATATCATTAAATTCCGGTTTTCTCCTGAGCGCCTTTTCCCTTGGGGCAATACTCAATATATGCTGTAGATATCACACAGTTATATGTCCTTCAAAAAGAAAAAGATCCTACAAGGTTATACATTTTGAAACAAAAGACATTTTAGTCATTTTGTGTGTTGGAGCGAATGGGAAAGTTGACCACCGCTACATCACAGTGACCGTATTGTAGTGGGACGCACTTTTGGATAATATTTACCTCATGGGGGCGTTATAGCAGTAAGATAGCTGGGGTTAGTTTAGTAACTTTCAGGGTTTTATGATAAAAACATTGTTATTACCACAGTTACTCTATCTCTTTTCTGTTTTGTGTATAAAAATACCTAATCATTTTTATAAAGACCTCAACAAAATGTTTTTTTTAAATTCATTTGGAATGGGGGAACAGACGGAGTGAAAAGGAATTATTTTTGTAATGATTATGACAATTGTGGTCTTCGTATGATCGATTCATATGCATTCTCTTTGGCACAAAAAATGTCTTGGGTCAAACTCCTGTTGGACGATAATTATGATAGTATATGGAAGACTATTGAAATATCTGCACTCGAGCGGTTTAATGATAGGAGAGATCTTTTATGGAAGTCTTATGCTCCTGAAAATGTTTTGTGTTCTTTGGGATCTACCCAAATTGCTGACTCTTTGAGAACTTGGTACATTTTTAGGGATAAAATATCACTGAAAGAGTTTGACAATGATTTCTTGTATTTAGGACAGTCCCAGGTTATTTGGTTTAATCCTAATATCAGATCAAAATCCAAAAAAATCTTTTTTTATGAAGGTTGGTTTAAAAAAGGAATTGTCTTTGTAAAAGATCTCCTTAATCCTCCGCACCCTGGTTATAAACTTTTTGAAGAGCTTGTTCTGGATTTTGATATTTCGGCCAATGGAAGAAGAAAATATAATTTTCTGATAAAGAATATTCCTTCCCCTTGGTTAGATGGATTAAATGTTAATGATGTGGATTTTTTTGGAAGAAATTATAAAGAATTTAAAGCAATGCAAGAAAGTTACTAAATACTCATACTCTATTTTCTTTGAAGAATGCATTCCCGAAAAAAATCAATTTCTTTTTGGAAGGAAGGTTTCTCATTGCCTGATGATATAAATTGGGAGAAAACTCATTTGTCCAATTTCAAATGTACCATAGATTCTGGCCTACGTGCATTTTATTTCAAAATATTTCATAGGACAATTGCCTTCAATGCCTTCTTGTTCAAAATTAAAAGAAAGGACTCCCCTCTTTAGTCATTTTGCTCTAAAGATCCTGAAACACCTATTCATATTTTTTGTGTATGTCCCAGAGTGTTACTTATTTGGAATGAAGTAATTAAGATTATCAATGCAAAAGATGAAGAGCTTATCCAGCCTTCAAATTTTCAGAAAATGTTTGGTATATAAGATGATAAATTTTTAACTTATATTTTTGTTATGTTAAAGTATTACCTTTATGTTAATAGTAAATTCCAAGGTAAATCCCTTAATATTGAGGGGTTTTTGGCTCTTTTCAAATCTAGCAAGGATTTAGAATACTTTATAGCTAAGAAAAAAAAAAATTCTTTACATTTCAAAAAGTGGAGAATTGATTTTAATGAATAAGAGATTTACTTTTCTTTACCTTTTTTATGCTACTTTGTGCAATTATGTACGTAGTTTTGTCGTGATTCTGTAATCGTTTTTTCTTGATTTTGATTAACAAAAACTAAAAGAAAAAAAAAACTTTCAGGGTTTTAATAAGAAGGTGAGACAATATTTTGAATAGGACAGGTGGGCATCTGTCTGAGTATGCAGTCAGTGGTTATTGGTATTCGTAATATTTTAGTGAACAAAAGGTGTTTTCCCCCAAGTCGATAGCATTAAGAATCTTTGGTATTTCAAATATAAAAGGTGCCTCCTCGGCACCTGACTTGTTAATTTCAGTGACCTACATATTTATGAAGGTGTAGGCTCCGCCTATTTTAAGTCACACCTAAGCACGTACTCTATTGTTTATGTGAAATCAACTGGTTTGGGCTATCCCCGATTGTGAGAGGTTTTAGGGTGCAAGTCTATGATTGGTTGGGGCTTTCAGAGATGGAGGCTTGCTGGGCTTATATACTGAATTTGTATTGGGAGTATTTAAGGAGACGTCAAAGGGTGGCTCAGGACCACTCTTTACGTTCGCCAAGTTTTTGTTAGCTGTTTGATTTGGTCAATATTGTTTTGCCCTTCACCCAGCCTTTAAATATTGTACTGAAAGTTGCTGATTTTTCTTGAATAAACTATACAAGTTCGAGCCAGAAGGGGCAATTTCTATGACGATATACGTTTCAATTTGATTTACTTCTTTAAATAAACTCGCACCAGATCTTGATTTAAATCTTCGTTTCTGAGTTTCTTCTGTTGTCGTTCTTCGTTTCGTTCTTCAACACCCCTGTATTGTAATGACTTTATGCCACCATACCATTACAGTATCGATTGGGCCAATTTGAAATTCCGTTATGTATAGTAACTACAACTTACAAACAACCACAACTTTCTTATGCTTTGTCTGATTTTGTTCAAAATTCACCAATTCATTTCTCTGATTTTTCTGCTTTCACAAAAATCAAATTATCATAAAGGTTGAATTGCCCTTCTAAGGTACTTCATTACTTTTGTAGACTTACAAAAAGAAAATCCCTTTACTCTGTATAATTATGCCACTCTCCACCCAGGTGTAAATGGTATACCTGATTTGCGATGAAGCTGCACATTATATTTGCCCATTCCGCTATGACCAGGCTAATAATAATGTGCGCCACGTGCTTGTGCTCATGTTAATAACTGCGTGACAGACATGGGCGATATACAAAAAATCACTATATACATCTTAAATCCGAATGAAATGTTCCGCTTTTTCTCCCTTTTATCCAACATCAATGCGACGGATTTTTATTTTATTTAATTCATATTTTAAGGTAGGCAAAGAATATAACTTTCAAGACGATCAGTGATTGTTGGAAGATATAAAAGAGTAGAGAGATAGTTTAAGGAGAGGGTAAGAAAATAAAATTAACCCATTGCCTACGGGAACCGCATGGTCCCTGTATTAAGCCTATGGGAAGGAGAGAATTCAGTAGTCAACGGGTGAACTCCAAAGCAGGTCTACAGAACGTTCTAGATCCATACAATCATGAAATCATCCAAGCATAAATATGATAAAAGTAGAACAGTTTCGAATGCACCAAGTTATATATACCATGGTCACAGGTGTTATTTTTTCTTTTGTTACCAGGAAAAACAGTGGTGAGAGAAAAACAAAGTCTCACACAAAATCTCAAATTATGCACACAATTACCCCGTGTTCTGTAGAAAGTCACATTGTTTGCCTAAAGCAGACCTGATGAAGGTATTCGCAACAAAACTTTGGAACTGTAACTTCAACTGAAAGTAAGTTTTTGTTTTTGTTTTGTTTTTGTTTTTTTATATATTCCAATGCTGTGGTATAGATTATGCTATAGGTTACTGTTACCTTTTTTGTTGTTGTTTGTTTATGTTTTTCCTCTAGTAAATAGTGAATGTACATAGTAAATTAAACTCAACATCAATGATATCATGATATTTTTACGTTTTAAATCAATCCTGAATTCATCGTTTTGATTTGCTCATTATGAACTTGATTAGAATAATGAACATTTCTCACTGAAGCCTTTTTTAATATTTATTTTATTTTTTTTTTTTTTGGGGGGGGTCAAATAAAACGGGGATTTGAGGTGAGGAGCTGGTGGAATTCTTTTCATAATCTCCTTTCCTAGACAGTTAGTTTAATACAGGTATGATAAATGTATTTAATATGTGATTAGAAAGAAGCTTTTATCATTACCGGTCAAGTATTTTGAACAAGAATACTAAAAAGGTAAATTCGTAATGATATATAATTCATAAAACAACTGTTGACCTATACCCTGAGCTTGGCCAATACAGTGTATAACCTTTACGATGCAGTTGATACATTTGATACCCAATGTATCCTACAGCGAACCTAGAAAATGTCTTTCCGTCGAAGTTTTCTTGTGGATTTGTGTCCCATATGGTCTTCTTACAATTTCAGCGTTGTTGCCGAAAAAAAAAATACACTTTTGGCAATTCGCATAATTTACATATTAAAATCCAATGTGTTGTTCATTTTATGCAATGCAACCTGTGGTGCAAAGAATGAAGGTTATAAGAAGGGATTGCATTGTAATCACCGGTTATCACAGGTTTATTGCACAAGATTAACAACACTGTTAGGGTTGGGTGCAGCGATCACACTACGCGTATTCTTGTGTTGTATATGCCTATATACTTTTAACCATTTGGATTTTTGCAAAAAGTTACGAAAGATAAAGTTGAGTTCTGTTCATAAGATTACTTTGTGAGATGAACCAATTAGGAAAAGATGAGCATGTCTACATAAGAACTGGTGTTTACTGTTAGGTTTTGGAATTAGCAAAATAATAAGAAATTGATCCAATCTCGCTGAAAAGCACATGCACTGCACACAGAAATGGGTATATGAGACTGTTAAAGATCAATTATTTTTTCTTGGGGTCAAATATAAAGCGAATTTCAGGTGAGGAGCTGGTGGATTTTTTTTTTTACAATCTCCTTTCCCAGACAGTTAGTTTGATACAGGTATGATAGATGAATTTAATATGTAATTAGAAAGAAGGTTTTATCATTACCGGTCAAGTATTTTGAACAAGAATGCTAAAAAGCTAAATTCGTAATGTTATATGATTAAAACAACTGTTGACCTATTCTGTGAGCTTGGCCAAGACAGTTCATAACCTTTATAATGCATTTACTGCCATTAATCCATTTGAAATCCTATGTAGCCTGCAGTGAACCTAGAAAATTTCTTTCCTTTGAAGTTTTCTCGTGGATTTGTGTCCCATGTGGTCTTCGAACCATTTCAGCTTTGTTGCAACAAACAAAACAAAAGAACTTTTGGTAATTCGCATAATTTGCATATTAACCCGTTGACGACGGGAGCGGGGAATACCCGGGGGTCGTTTCATCAAACCGTCATAACGACAAGATCAGCGACATCTCGACACTGTCGCTCAACTTGTCCGCTAACTGTTTCACAAAGCCGTATTTGCGAAGATCAGCGACAACTTCCCTGACAAGTGACTTGTCGGTACTCCAAACCTGTCATATCTTTTTAGAACGCCATCACAAGCCAGCTTTTAGTTAGTCTATGGGCTGCGAAAAAAAAATGTAAGTTAAGAGAAAATTATTTCCTGATCTCCAAGCACATTTCTTTATCATTCTTTTCATCAAATAGTTTTACTTATGTTTTTATTATAATATTTTACAGACGAACAACATGTTCTTATGACCTCTTGACCCTCCAACAAGTAAATGAAATTAATATTTAGAATACCCACATCGGTCTACCGTAGAAAAGGTGTCTAAAACGGAACAGTCTGTATATACAGACCAATTTAAACGACGACAATTTATCATGTATGTATTTTCCCTATATTTTTCCCTTTTCACGCAATCCTTTGATATAAATAATATTAAATGTATTTTTTTATAACTGAATATTAAGAATTGGGTCATAAAATATCTGAATTCAATCATTTTCTCTAAAGTTTACACGATTTGGGTCTTCTTTCCATAATTAGTCAATTACGGTATCCTCTTATTTACAAATCTAGATTCGTACATCGCAAAAGCATTCTCGAGTTTTCTCAATTTTATAAATTCTAAGATGCCATAAGTAACACATCTTTTCATGAAAACGGGATGTTTGTATCATCAGTATTAATTTTCGCTGCCATTTTTGACATTTTGGAACAGTTTGGGGGAAAACTGAGCCTATAAGTCTGTTTGGGTAATTGACGATAAATCCAATGGACTGTGATATAGACTATGTTTTTTAACCGCTGAGTATCGATATCATTGAGTTGTCGTTTATCATGGCTTCGTGAAACAGTTTGTCTAGTCCATGACATTTCCGTAGATCGCCGACAAAGTTATGACTGTCATGGAGTTGATTTGATGAAACGACCCCCCGGTTCCCGTAGCAGACTTTCATATACGGGAGCCAGGTTTACTCGGTTCCCAAGTGATGGTCACTTTGATCCAGTTTAATGGCTTAAATAAGCCTTTTCGAATAAATTTTGTGTACCTGGTGTGGTACCAATACGAAGATCATTGAATAAACTACACATTACAAGAAATTTCCTGTAATTATATTTCTTCCCTTCATCTTTTGAAGGAGAGAGACAGAGAGAGGCGGCCAGGAAGTGGAGGGAGATAGGAGGAGGAGGAGAGAAGGAGAGAGATAGAGAGAGTTCTTCTCGTATTCCAAGGGGAGAACTTCCAACCGTTTTAAGATGTAGGATACAAGAGCTTGTATAATCGCGCCCTATTTTTCCCATAACAACCTATTCTTCCCCCATCGGTATTTTCCGATTTCATCCTTTTATATAGGTCGATGTTTTCTCATTTTTTATTAGTGTTTTTGTAACTATATTCTTCAAATTTCTTTTACAACAATATTTTCCTTTTCATATAGACCTACATGGCGGGGATGGGAGCTGCACCCCACCACCACTAACAGACAATAACAATATAGCTGTCACCTCATAATTCAGGCAGCGATGTGATTGTTTTTTTTTACCTTGATATTCGGGTATAAAAGACGCAAGCCCCCTGTAATATTATTATGTTCCTAACCCGATAAATGAATATACGTGCAAAAGAGATGGCATATACCGAAACTAACACAATAATCGGGTCGAGCCGAAGGCATGGAAAATAGGTGCGGTGATATAGGGAGCAGAGAGGGGGAAACAGAGAGAGAGAGAGAGAGAGAGAGGGGGGGGGGGGGGTCGAGGGTAATAGTAGAAGGCTAAGCCGGGCATGAGTGTCGCTATAGGGGAGGGGCGGTGTGGGAGTGTGACACTCCTCAAGAACAATTTTATGTCGGTATACATTGTATAATCGACATTTTCATAGGCTGTCCGCAAACCTGAAGAATGGATGACATTTTCCCTGACTTTTTCCCTTTGTTTGCTGGGACTATCTGTCGGAAATTCGTGAAAATCTTACAATTCATTTTTAAAAATTATTTTTATTCCCTTTTCTTCCTTTTCTTCTTAGAAAATTTTCAGTTGCTTTGACGCAGAATATGGTACCAAACTCATTTTCAAAACACTTCAGCCCCGTGTGATAGAGAGTAAGGATTAATCGAAATCAATCAACTGAAGTATTCATTTCAATTCGAACCCTCACCCACTAGTTGCTCCAAATCGTTTTACGCGTCATTTTCTTTCCGCATTCTTAGTATGCATAAGTCTCTTTACATACTTTAGACCTATGTGCTTTTTGTGAATAGCTGAGTGAATGAATAAATAAATAAACAAATAAATGAATAGATAAATATAGTAATAATGACAATGATGATGATGATAATCATAATAATAATAATAATAATAATAATAATAATAATAATAATAATAATGATCTTATAACGATATCTATAATGATGATGATGATTATAACGATATCTATAATGATGATGATGATTATAACGATATCTATAATGATGATGATGATTATAACATTCAGTTCAGATAAACCGCACGCAACTCTAGACAACGGCACAGAACAGATACATGTATGATGATACTGGCCAACAGAGGTCAAATGAAACTTCATTGCATTATTTCAAGCGCCTGAGTCTAACAAAAGGCTGACAAACTGAAACCCAAGAACTTCTCCGAGCCTTGTTATTGTTTTTGTTTATTGTTTTTGTTTTGTTTCGGTTTTTTCCCCCCTTTTATAATGGGCGATATACCATGCGCTTTACGTCATCACTGACGGCAATCCTTTATTGATTTCGTTCTAAGGGAAAGACCTTAGTTTCTGATTCCGCCCGCGCGATCGTCAGAGCAGGCCATCCCTACCGCACATGCAGCCTTACGTGCACCCCTCTCACCTCCCTGGTGCACCGCAGTCGTAGCGCAAGCGGGGAAGGGCCGGGGCTGGGGATGTGCTTTTGATGACGACCGAATATGAAATGACAATGCGCATGCGCGAAATCAACAAAAGGTCCAAGACCCAAGGCCAGCGCACGGACACGCTTGGGTGATCAAGTCGCTCGCACGCACGGATACAACGGAGCGTTTCGCTTTCAGTAAATAATCTCGTTTCAGGGGTGTATTGCAAGCTCAACAATGCCGTCGTTAACTGGTTAAAGGTCATGTAAAGTTTTGGTAAGCCCTCAAAAACTGTTGGTCAGATCTCTTTAGTTTTTGTTGATAAATAGCAAGATACTAGCAATACTAAGACACTGTGAAGATTTTGCCTCCTAAAGTTTAATATTCAACAAATAAGAGGCAAAAACTAATTTATGTGCCGGGACAGGCACGTAAAATCCCAACAAAGGCAGCATGTGCCATACACTGTACACACACGTGTAAAACCAATGATGAGTAGCTACACACAGTGCACACACGCTGTCTCTGTGCGAAGCCCCAAGATTGTTGTGCAGGGAGCCGTCGGGGTGGAAGGGTCCTAGCATAATGGCAATGATCAAACATTCCTTACAGATATTTACACTGAAATTCACCAGAAATCATAGATGGAATACCAAATGATCTCTTACAGACATCTTTTGATACAAGGAGAACAACTGTTACATGAGACTATATTTAACATGTTTCTTTCCAATTTCCTTTTTGCTACCAATACTGTAAATGAGCTTTAAGATCCAATGAGTGTTAATTTTATGCAATGCAACATGTGATGCAACGAACGAAGGTTAAAAGAAGGAATTGTATTGTATCACAGGTTTTATTGCACAAGATTAACAACACTGTTATAGGGTTGGGTGCAGCGATCAAATTACGCGTTGTCTTGTGCTGTATTTGCCTATATACTCATGACCATTTGGACGTTTGCAAATTATGCAAAATGTTCGAATCTGTTCGGAGTCCACAAAGCCATATATTTATTTTTTTTAAACTTCAAAGGAAAGAACTTTCCTAGGTTCATAAAATGGCATTTAGACTACATCTCTGATGATGCCGTGATACAGAGGCCTTTTAAGTTACATTTGTTATTTGACCATATCTTATTACGCATGCTGTGTTGCTTTATTCATACACAGACCAATCAGAGAACATGGCACAACCTCGCATCGTACGCATGACAACATCTCCAAGAGAGGTCAGTTTATAGTAGACGATAATAATACATTTTATAGTGTAAACGCTTTACTTATACCCCAAAAAAATGAAAATGTTATTCTTTGAAATATCTATTTTCTCCAAAGTTAATTTGATTTTATAATATAGCGTTATTTTATAGAGATGATTAATCAGTTGCTTTAAAAAAATGCTGGTATGAAAAACGTTGTAAAAATGAATTCGGCAGTATCTACTTTCAATACTGAGCAAATTTTTCAGCAAAATAAAACAAATATTTGCCTTGGACAAATATTGGTCGGCGGAAACAGTTACTATGATATAGATGAAATAAATATTTAAGAATACAAAAGAATAAATAATAATATGCTTGTCAAGTTTCTTGAAACTCCTAAACCTTTCTCCAATAAATGTGCCTCATTCAGTATAGCATTTTCGGGAATATCATAACCTTTCACAGGGGAAAAGGAATCTTGGAATTCTATGGGCCAAATTATGAGCCAAATTGTAAAATTGCCAGGCATAATGCAAAATTATTAAAGATAAAGTTGAATTCTGTTCATAAGATTACATTTTGAAATGAACCAATTAGGAAAAGTTGATCATGTCTACATAAGAACTGGTGTTTACTGTTAGGTTTTGGAATTAGCAAAATAATAAGAAATTGATCCAATCTCGCTGTTAAATCACATACACTGCACACAGAAATCGGTATATGATACTGTTAACACTTATGACATGAATGTTCTGCCTGAACAATTCATATATTTCTCGTCTTCTTTCGAATATGAGGGCATATGGAGAGCGATGCTTTTCAGGGGCACTTCTACTATGATGCTCTTCCAAACTGACATAAAAGGAATAAGAAAGCTCACAAATTATCGTTCACCTTTCCTAGAACTCAACCCATTCTTAATAATGTATAAGGTTGCATTGATTTCCATACCTCCAATTCAGAAGCATTCCAAAATCATTTTTGGTGATTATCACATCAGATCTATTAGTATATGTTTGATTATTAAAAAACAAATAACTAAATATATTTCCATTTCCGAATTTGCAAGTTGGAAGGGGAAGATCGGACAACATTGGTAATACAAAATGGGTACCGCTTTGATAATGGTTAGAATTAATATTAAGTATTGAATGACAGCACAAGACATGAGTAGTCTACACATCAATGTGTTATGATAATCAAATCTTTTGACTGCACACATCATCGAAAAAGGCAAGATGTATGTGAAAATATGTAAGTCGTGTTTCTATTCCGTACTCAGATCATGCGTAGGCGATAACTGTCCATTATTATTCTCTTCCCACTTGGCAACACCAAAATAAAGTAATATAAATATGTCTGTTCTTAGACTTTGTACTCTCTCACGAAAAACATGTCTACTGAATACTCCATTATTGAGTTTGTCATTGAAAATATTAATTTCTTCAAAAACTTTTCAAATGAAATGAAACCGATACTCCTTGTACCGTTTTCATTCCTCTTCCAGTAAACATCGCTTATAGATGGTAATTTAGCATATTTCAGTAATAATAATAAAGATAATAATAACAATAGTTATAATAATGACACTAGTAATAAAAAAAGTAATATTCATATACTACTACTACTACTACTACTAATAATAACAATAATAAAGTAATATTTATAGAGCGCATAACAATAAATCATATAATATGTGCTTTACAGAGTTTTGTAACAGTCAATAATTTGATTAATAGTATTATATGGTTAATCTAAAAATAGTAGATGAATCAAGTAGTATACAAACGAGCATACTGCTGAAAACACTAAATTCAATAAAAGAAAATACAACAGCAACATAAACATAGTGCTGATTGCTAGAGCGCCATCTTCAAAACCTTCAAACGTATATAGTGAGGGAGAGTATATAATTGAAGAATATTCATTATCAAAACAAGTTCCTTTTCTTTTTTGACGAATTTTTTTCTCCAAACTTCTTTCAAACTTTTATCCCTGTAATAGGACACTTGTTGCCCGGGAAGGTCCCTGCAATACAACTCTAGCCAGGGCTTCGCCTCGGGGATGATACAAGTAATATGTGGTGTGTGTACACTGTTGCTGGGAGGAATCTTCTTTGCATTGGTTTTACACGTCATTGATACAGGAGCAGGAGTATGGTGCGGCGTTTTCGTAAGTCCATCCTTTGAACAACCCCCTCCCTCCAACGGGGTAACCTCGCTAGTCATAAGGACCGCTATTCACAAGGACCAGTGGTTCATAAGGACCTCTATTCATAACGTGTAATTTCCTATACCTGAAGGGTCGCTATTCATAATGCGAAAAGGGGGTCACTATTCATAAACTCATAAGGACCAATATTCATAGGGATTGCTATTCATAATAGGAGAAAAGGGTCGCTATTCATAATTGAAGAAAAGGGTCATTACTCATAAGGACCGCTATTCATAATACCAAATCGGGGTCGTTAATCATAAGGATCGCTACTCATAATCGAAGAAGAGGGTCGCTATTCATAATCGGAGAAGAGGGTCGCTATTCATAATCGAAGAAGAGGGTCGCTATTCATAATCGAATAAGAGGGTTTGGGTTAAGATTAATTAACATAAATTCATGTATGGGTGTCGATTTGTATTCGTGGTTGGTTGGATGACTGGTGCCGAATATCTTCAGCGCGGGACCTAAGCGACCAAGCTCGCCCTGGGGAAGGGTGTCGGGGAGGGGGGGGGGGGGTGTCAAATGTGAAGGATCGACAAAGCGAAGGAGCGGAGAGACAGGGACATCGGTAGAACATTTTAAATTTGGGGTGTAAGCTTCTGCATTCTAAGTCTAATCTACCCCTGCCACATATACACCACACAAGAAATTATTTTCAGACAATATCGCAGATGTAGATCCTCAAAAGTATAACGGAATGTCTATGACCGCGAAGCGTTTTTAAAATGGAGGGACCCTCTTTTTTTGCGATAGAGCGAAGCGAGCGAGCCCCAAAATAACCACTTCTTACCATGAAAAGGTGTGCTTTTGTCATCATTCCTGGGGCATATAAGATATTTGAATTGTACATTAGTTCCTCTCGCTGCCAAATATGATTCTATTCTAGTACCTCACTAGTCCAATTGTTTGCTGTTGGAAACTATGTTCCAAATATTACGATCGAGCGAAGTGAGCGAGGAAAAGCACTATAGGCCTTTAAGATATCTAAATTATATATTCGGTCACCTCGCTTGCATCATGTGCATGACCAGTTCGTTTGCCTCTCCAAACCATCCTGAGTGCAACGAGCAAGGGAAATTATACACCTTTTGATAAGCCTCAAAGATATCTAAGAAGGATCTCACCTATCTTCCGAAGATGACCCTATTTTGGCTCGTTGCTTGCGCTCCAAAACCATTCTGTTTCTACGAGCGAGCGAAGCAAGCTACCGACAAAAGAATTTAATTTTCTTTGACAATCTGTTTAAAGGCTAAATGATTTAAACACTATTTTTATAATGAACATTGGGTTTTGGTCATAGGCCATTATCTCCTGAAAAACCATCTAATTTAGGTACACTTGCTACTTGACTCCTAGTAGAGAAGACCTACCGCAATAATACACAACATAGACAGAGAGACAAGATGGAAACCAATTTCCTTCATCTGAATATCATTATAATATAATATTATAAATGTCATTGGCTTATAAACATTCAGGTTTTTCCTTTTTCTTTTTTTTTCTATCCCCTTTTCTTCCTTTCTCGTTCTTCATTTATCTATTTTTAAGGGATGAACAGGGGCCATGTCATTTATTGAGGGTGAATTATTTGGGGGATGATAATACAAGCCTTCCCCATATCCCTCACCCCTCCCCCCCCCCCCCTCTCCCCTGGATGGACACCCATGACTATTTTATTCACAATCTTGATTTCCTGAACCTTTTTTAACACCGATAACAAACCGCGTTGGACCGAACCATAAGCCTAGTTACTGCCCGGAGAGAGGGCAGAGGGCAAAAATTTCGTTTTGCCTGGGGGATAGGGGGCTTGAAAACTTGCTGACCTTGAAGGTTTTCGCGTCAGGTAGTGCGATCGGAATATGAACCACAGGGGCAGCGGAACGTTTTTTTGTTGGCTGTTGTTGTTTTTGTTGTTGAGTGGGGGGGGGGGGGGGCTAATACCCAAACAGGGGAGCCCATGCAGGGATTGTATGGCCCTCATGGAACCCCCTAAGCCCTTGCGTTTTTATGGTTTTGCAAGCCTATGAAATGAGCAATTAACAATCATATACATATTTTTTGTTTGATATTAGGGGGGGGGCGAAATTGTGGGGGTCTACAGCCCCCCCCCCCCCCAGCCCTACTTCCGCGGCCCGTGAACCAAACATTTACTTCTTTTTTTTTGTTGAAGGTTCGGGTGGTGGTGGTGGTGGTGGTGGTGATGGGTATAGGGAGGTGTGATAAGGCCTATAGTGCAATAAAATTAAAGTGACAAATTCCGTGAGAAATTTATTTGTGTTGTTTATTTTTGGATGCGGGATATGTAGCCCTCGTAGCAACAAGAGGGCAAATATAATGATAAGTGCAAAACAAACACGGGAAAAGCAGCCCACAGAATGTAAATACAACTGCACGCAGGTTAAAAAAAAGTCAAACATTAATTGATTGTAGACAAGATAAATTCAAAGCTAGTTCTAGAACTGAAATCAAGCAAAATGTATCATATTGTTGTACAATTGTTATTTTCCGAGCGGGGCAGACTTCATCCTCACACTGTGAGCTAGATATACATGTAGACTGTATTGTGGTGTTATGTTGGCTAATGGTTGCGGTGTGCACTCATGGACTGGATTTGCGTGAATACACATTCTTACAATTTACTTCTTTTTTTTCTTTTTTGTCCACCCATACTGTGGAATCTCGTTATACATGTAGTACTAGGAAGGTGAGAGTCAAAACTTTATTTGTGATGAAGGCAATGATACAAATACATGTATATAGGTAAAAGGAACTTTTAACTTCGGTTATTGCCGTTTTCTCATCAAAGTTGGTGTATCTATAATGGGATTCTATACTGCACATATTTTTTACATGGAGTCTGTCCCTGATCGGAGGTGCCTGGGCTGGATGGGGCTCCTGGCTGCTCCGTCTGCTTGGTTATTTTTTTTTTTTAAGAAAGGGGTTTCTTCAGGCTTCTACCCTGTTCCTCTCGACAGCTTACTGGGTCAGTGGAGTATGCATATGTTCTGACGTGGTACCCTTTTTTTCTTTTTTCTTTTTTTCTTCTTATTTTTTCTCTTTTGATTTGTTAGCGTTTTGTTTTTTATTCGATGTTTTTGTTCTTTCAATTACTGTAGCAATTGTCTGTAAAATTATGATTTTGATGATCTAATAAAACACAAAAATAAAAAAAATAAAAAAAATATTGTTGTATAATTTATATGTTTCTATGTTTAATTTTGTTTAATTTTTGTAGGAATTGTGTTTTGCTGGAAATGGGAATAAATTGGATTGAATTCAATTGATAAGTTGAAAGCAAACGTAGAAGATTCATGATAAGGCCCTTACGTGTAGGGGGCGCTGGCGAGCGGGGTCTGCTTGAACAAAACAAAAAGAAAGCAAAACAAAAAAACGTGAAAACTTCCCAAAGCTCCAAATGCAACGAAAGAGTGATTTTTTTTTTAGATTTAAAAATAAACAAAAATCCAAGTCCATACAAATAACCTTACTAGGTTGAACCCCCCCCCCCCCCCCCCCACTCCCGCTTGGTCGCCGTTTATGGTTTACAGACTGAGACTCTGAGTGAATGGCTGAGCAAGCCTCTGGGAGATGAGATGCTGGGGGTGCTGCAGGACCAACGGAAATGTTGAGGGGGTGCTGCGGAGGCTGCGGATGCTGGGGATGCTGCAGCACCCCGAAACTGTTATGAAAGCTAGCAGGCAGGGGTGCAAAAATCGGAAAGGAAATGAGGAAATGAGAGAAAAGAAATAAATTTATACTTAAGAATTATTGGTCCTCAATCCGCAGGGTTAAGTGCATTAGAAATCTATATTATCAGGTTTGGTATGCGGAAAGCTTTCTTAAGTTCGGTCACCTTGCTCCCTCGCACCTATTACGATAGGATCTCAATTACGTACCCCGATATTGGCTAAACGTGTAAAGCATTTTAAAAAGGTTCGAAATGAAAGGGAAAATGTTCTTCTCGTTGCTCTCCTGCCTATTATAACATTTATTCTGCACCCCCTATCCGAAACTCTGGCTTTGCTAACAGGATTTAACGAAACAATGTGTAGCAATATCATTGGCGTATCTACGACGGAAAGGGGGGGGGGGGCAGGTGGCCTAAGCGGTATTTAAAGAAGAAGAGGAGAAAATACAGAAGACCCATAATCATTTAAGGATCACGCGCCTCTTAATCAGCAGGGTAAATGCATTACAAATAGTTTTCAGTCTTTGAAATGCGAAGGTTTTCTAAAGCTCGGTCGCTTTGCTTCCTCGCATAATCATGGTACTCCAGGATCTCGTTATTTCGCGCCCCAGAGCAGGGTATACCGTTTAGTTATTAATAGTGTTTTTGAAGGGCTAAAATTAATAATTATCGCTATATACTTTCATGTAAATTTCATCAGCCTTTTGTTACTAGTGGCGTGACTAGAGTCCAGCCATCGAGGGGGCTTTGGCAACATGAGGGGGGGGGGTGTGTCACCGGTCTTACTCGGAAAATTCACTGTAAATGCATGAAGCCGCTGCTTCGGGGGGTGTTGCGAAAAGGGGTCCAATTATTGTCTTATTTTCTCTTCCGTTTCCTCTCCCCCATCTTTTCTCCTCTTTCATTATATTTTTCCCCCATCTGATTTGCGGGGCACGTGCCCCATGCCCCCTCCTAGTTAGTACTAGTTACGCCCCTGCTTTTTTAATAAATGTTTTGCCCCAGTATAATGTTAAAGCATATAAAATCGCATTTCCAAATGTTCTGTATACATTTCAAAGAAATATCAACTTTCGGTTGCCTTCCTAAATTCCTTGATTATTTCTCACTTGTTCCGTCAGTGTTGTGCACTCATTTGAGAAGGAAGTGAAAAAAGGGACTTTTATCAATGTTCAATATTTGGATATTGGCCTAGATCGCAGTGGTCATTTGCGAAATTTCCTTGGTACATTGAATAAGAAATTACGTTTTTTTTAGCTTAAAAATGCCCCCCCCCCCCAAAAAAAAAAAAAAAAAATCTACTCCTCGGTCGTTTTGCTCCCTCGCTTGTACAATACCGTAGATAACTTGGAGGGGCATATAGGCGTACGAGGGGCTGCAGCCCCTTGAGGATTTTGATAAGGTTAATATTGGCTCGACTATCACCTCATTACGGGCAGAGAGATGCTCGAATATCCTCATATTTAGATAGTTTAATAGCGGAATACATGTAATTTTTGTACATTTTCACTACAAAAGTGTCGAAATTTTTCCTCTCTCGTTTCGCTCGCTCATACATAGAAAAGGGAAACTTGAAATTCGGGCAAAAAGCTTCAGCCTCTCCCAAAATTATGCATTTACGCCTATGGGGAGGGGAGGTGTAGGAGCAACTTCGTTGTTTGTCCCGGTGTAGGAGGAGAATAATGTCCGCCGGTGGATCGCCACTGGATATTTTTTGTTCTGCCCACAGCACCCCCAATAAAAATAAAGGGAGGAAAATCATTCCTATGCATGTGGCTGAGCGAAATACTGTATCAGATCCTATTCGGTATGGTACAGGCCACGTTAGCTTTGCTTAATGGCTGATACACATCAAACCAAACTATTAAAGGTGAAAAAATGGAGTGATTTCTACATTTAAAAATATACCCCTCTCAGACCCTAGCCTTCTTCGTCGCTTCACTCCCTAAGAAAGGTCCACTATTTTTTATTTTGAACCCCCCTAAAATCCCAGTTACTGGCCCGATACATGTATAGAGGTTCACACACGAATGATAAATAATAAATTAGGCTTGGCCGACTTTAAATAGCCGCACCAAAATAAAAAATAAAAAAATGAAGGGAACGAAACAAACGAGGAGTAAGCCTGACGTGAATTGTCATGAAACAATATAGATATTACAGAAAAAATACATCATTACATATGAACTGCCCCCCTCCCCTCCCTCGCCTATATACTAATATTGAGTGACGACTCTGACATTAACATGTCAGACATTTATATTTATTTCTTTTCTGGGGGAGGGGGCTGAGGTGGTTTGCTTGTAGTATAGTCTTGTCTTCATGCAAGGGCGACCGAGTGACTTCCAAAGTGGGGGAGGGGCGCCAAGAAAACAGGGCACTTACAAGAGATTATAATGGGCACTTATGAGAATGGAAAATGGACACTTATTTCAAAGGAAATAGGGAAATTGTCGACACTGAAAAGGGTGATACAATGAACAGGGCGCTTATCAGAGATCAAAAGGGGAAGGGGCACTTTTACAAAGTAATTCACTTCACTCTCATGCTTTCCTCTCTCTCTTTAGGAGTCCTTCTTTCTGTATGATTTTATGTTGTTCTCCTCCTTCCTTTGAAGGGATTTAAGTCCATTTTGGCCTTTTCTTCCTTTTCTTGCTAAATATCTCCCTAAATTCAAATAATTATGTACAGATAACTTAATTATACTCCTATGTTTAAAAGCACTTGAATCGTCATTATGCCATAATTTATTATTCTGCAAACATATTCAATTTGTACATGTATACAACCTTTAACAGGAATTGACACACCACAAAATTTACTATGCTTCGATTCCTATTTTTGAATTATATTAACCCACTTTTCTATCTGCAGCATGGTGGTACACAGTGATCTACAATTTATACGTATTAACGTATCTTTATGCTTCTCAGCCTTCTGCTATGTATGTAGCCTATATCCCAATTATTTTTCAATCTATTTTAATTTTAAATCATTATGTATACTTGCATTGCAGTTTTTGAAATCAATGTGCATCTAAGAGTTTTTAATGTTACATGCAATAAATATCTTCACGATGTACAAAGATGATTTAACCTTTGGAACTAGAATCATGTTGTTTTCTTTTGTATTTCTTTCTTCTTCTTTTCTTCTTTTTTTCTCTCGAGGCCTCACTCAAGTAGATAATTTCTTGATTTTAACCATTTTTTCTTAAGACAGGCTGATTTATACAGATCCGAAGTTTACATTTGACAACATTTAATGCTTTACCATAAATTTCTGGATGATTGTTTGTTTTGATTTATATATTCTTTACATAATTGTGCAATAGGCCCTATCTATTATATTTCTGGGAATGGCATGTGCGGGTTCACATGCCTATGGGTAACAGGGAAGAATTTATCTTTTGTGAACCGTGACCCACATGCCATTCTGTTCTTTAAATCTTTTATCGATTATTCTGTATTCGTTTGTTTGGTCAAATGAATAAACACTACTACCACTATTACTACTACTACTACTACTACTACTACTACTACTACTACTACTACTACTACTACTACTAATAATAATAATAATAGGGACACTGTCTTGTCAAAGTAAAAGTGGCACATTTCCTTTGTAAAAGGGGCACTTCTAACAAACTAAGAGGGGCACTTTTCCCCTGATGTAAAAAGGGTACTTCTTGCCCCGTATACCCAGATGTTGTGCGTCCGGACATGTTGTGTATGCGGACAGTCGATTTAAAACAGCCACACTTGTGTCAGACAATATTATAGAGAACAAAATTGATGCTGCATGACTAGTGCTATTTAATGAATAGGTTTTGTTGAATTAAGGGATAAAAGAGAAGGCTAAGGATTAGGGTCTCCACAAAGGAGTGGAGAAACGGGAGGATCTGGATCTGTGTGTGTGTGTGTATGGGTGAGCGTGTGTGTGTGTGTGTGTGGAGGGGGGTCCTCTACTCCCACGGTAGGGACGTTTTTTAGTTAATGAACTGAAATCATGGTTTAGCACATTGTAGATGTATGAATTAGGCATCGTTTTTTTAATTATTAAGGCATTTGTAAAGCGCCTTTCAAAATGTGGGGAGCATTGATAAATATAGTTCACTTTTCTTTTAAATAGCGATATATTTGACAAAATCCGGAAATGCCCCGGGGTTGTCCTTCATCTATTTCCCTTTTTTATTTGATTTAAATAGCGACCCTCTTCTCTGATTATATGAATAGCGACCTTCTTCTTTGATTATGAATAGCGACCCTCTTCTCCGATTATGAATAGCGACCTTCTTCTTCGATTGTGAATAGCGACCCTCTTCTACGATTTTGAATAGCGACCCTCTTCTACGATTATGAATAGCGACCCTCTTCTTCGATGATGAATAGCGACCCTCTTCTTCGATTATGAATAGCGACCCTCTTTTACGATTATGAAGACATGAAGACATGAAGAATTTATTTCCATATTCAAATTCAAAAGATAAAAACAACATGAAAAATACAAACGAGAACAAATACAAGCATGATAAAATACATTTTGTGACTATTGACAATAAGGAGAAAAACAACAACAACAAAAAAGCAACATATATATATATATATATATATATATATATACACACATACATATATAATTGAATATGGAGGGATTACCAAAAGCCAAAGAGGCTTATCGAGGGTAATCCCAAAGTAATGATAATACAAAGATATGGAAAGTAAAAAATAACATTTTAAAAAGACAAAAAGATGAGGGAAAGGGAAAGAATAAGGGAGATTGATAGAGAGAGAGAGATGAGAGAGAGAACTAGGAGCAGGATGAGAATTGAGGTTGAGGATTACAATGTAGATAGAAAACAGGAGGTTGAACATATATAGCATGCTTTTAAATGTAAATTGTGTTAAACATCTTTTTGCAGTATATAAGACTTGAATTTTCGTTTAGATACTGATAATGAAGGACATGATTTAAGTTCACATGGAATGCTGTTCCAGCACTTCGTACCAATGAATATAATTGTAGTTCTTGAAAAGCTGAATTTTAATAAAGGTAAACGTATATCCCCCTGAGCCCTAGTACTATATGAATGAATTGCAGTATTTCGAGTAAAAAAATCATTAAAATTTGATGGCAATAAGCCCTTGAAGTAAGAATACATAAATATTGCAACTTGTAATTGATTTAGTTGAAAAATTGTTAAAACATTCCATTTCTTGAAAAGAGGAGAGCTGTGACTTAGAGGTGGAGCATTGCACATTACCCTAATTGCACGCTTTTGAAGTATATACAATCTATTTAAGACAGTTATTCCACAGTTTCCCCAAACGATATTACAGTAAGACAAGTGAGGTAAAATCATTGTATTGTATAACATTAATAATACTTTCATGGGGACTATAAACTTGATACGATTAATCACACCAACAGCCTTTGCTATTTTAGATATATCATTTACATGTTCTTTCCAGGTAAGTTTTTCATCAATTACAATCCCTAAGAATTTAGTTTGCTTTACTCTTTTAATGTTATCATTACCAATCTGAATTTGCATTACTGGATTATCTAATGTAAATTTTTTTAATTTAAAAATCATGTAAGAAGTTTTTTCCAAATTAATTATCAAACGGTTTGCTATAAACCACTTGTGAACATTCTGCAATTCAGTATTTACAATAGTAACTGTTTCCTTTATGTCCTGACCTGAAATAAATAAATTGGTGTCATCTGCGAACATAATTGAATGAAAATAATTACTAACATATTGAAAATCATTAACAAATAATAAAAATAGCAAAGGCCCGAGGATTGATCCTTGTGGAACACCAGTGCATAAAATAAGTTGATCAGATGATACCTTGCCAGTAGATACAAACTGTTTCCTGTTAAAAAGATAACTTTGAAACCATTTGTGTATATTTCCCCTAATACCGTAATATTCAAGTTTCTGCAATAAAATATCATGATCAATGCAATCAAACGCCTTTGAAAGGTCTAAAAATATTCCAATTAAAAATTTCTTCTGCTCAAAAACATTGGCAAGATTGTTGGTAAAATCTAAAAGAGCAGTACTCGTTGAGTAACCTTGTCTAAAACCAAATTGTCTTTCGTACAAAACATCATTTTTTTCAATATAATTAATTAGTTTATTGTATACAATTTTTTCAAATGTCTTAGTAAAAACAGATAAAAGAGAGATTGGTCTGTAGTTCGACACCCTTTCTTTATCACCCTTTTTAAAAACTGGAATGACTCTAGCCACTTTGAGTTTATCAGGAAATGTTCCTAACTCTAATGAATAGTTAAAGATATTGCACAATGGTTGTAAGATAAAACAGATAGACTACTTATAAACTTCAATACTGATATCATCAAAGCCTGGACTCTTATTAATATTAAATGATTTTACAACATCAATAATCTCGGCAATGCTCACTGGAGCTATAAACGTAGAATGGTCTATTTTCTTTTGCATAAAAAATGAGAAATCTTTGTCGCTTGATGGCAACTTAGTTATAAGTTTGGATCCTATTGTACTAAAATAAATGTTAAACCTCTTCACAATTTCCTTCATATCTTCTATTTTCGCGTCATCATCATCATCCTTAATTACCATACAATGCTCCTTGACATTACGTTTATTAATTACTTCGTTAATTATCTTCCATGTTTTGTTCATATTGCCATTTGACTGATTAAATTTCTTTACGTAATATTTCCTTTTACATCTTCTAACTTGAGTATTATGAATATCAACCCTCTTCTTCGATTATGAATAGCGACCCTTATGAATATTGACCTTTATGAATGGCGACCCTCTTTTTCTATTATGAATAGGGACCCTTATGATTAACGACCCTGATTTGCTATTATGAATAGCGAACCTTTTCTGTATTATGAATAGCGACCCTTATGTCTTATTACGAATAGCGGTCCTTATGAATATTTTTTTATGAATAGCGGTCCTTTTGACTAGCGAGCGGACCCCCTCCAACACCCACTTCACTCTCTTTCTTTCTCTCCCTCTCCCTTTCTCTTTCTTTCCTTCTTCATTCTTCTCTCTCTCTGTCTCTTTCTTTACTTCTTCATTCTTCTCTCTCTCTCTCCCTCTCTCTCTCTCCCCCCCCCCCCCCCCCTCTCTCTCTCTCTCTTTCTTTTTTTTTTTATTCCCATTTTACATATTGGTATTGTAGCCATATTGGGGGCATTTAACCATGACCCACTTGATCGAAAGTCAGTGAGACTAAAAGACGACTAGACCGATTTTTTGTTTCGTGAATTCTCGGAAATGTTGTAAAATGCTGTTTAGAGACTCTCGATATCACAGGCTTCCGGTCAACTAGGCTGCACTAAAACAGTTACTTTTCCCTATATGTTTCCCTTCTCTCTCTTATTGTTATTACTCTTTTTACTATACTATTGTCTTATTTTCTCTGCATGTGCTGGTGGATATTTGTTTGAGTATGTGTCTCCTTACCCTCTTCTATCTCTGCTCCCCCTTCTCTCTCTCTCTCTATCTCTCTCTATTTTTCTCTATCTATCTCATTCTCTCTTTGCTTGGTCTCATTTTATATTGTGTTGTTTCTGCTTTGTTTATGCTATTTATATGTCTAAACCAGGAAACCTCTGCTTGATTCCCTTGAGTGATAGGCTGTACTTGGGACTTTGAAAGTTATGTAAAGAAAACAAACCAAGCAAAAGCGAAAGAAAAACAAACAAATAAACAAACAAAACAAGGAAATATTTTGTAGCATTAACACAATAGGTCATGTTCCTACCTACTAAAATTGCCCATTTGTTATTGCTTTCCATGCAATATAGACAAAAATACCCAGGTTAATACAGGTTAATAAACATATAAACGGACAAAGTTCTGTTTACAAAATAGTTCACTTACTATTATCATGTATCTTATCACTGCAGGTCTTCATACCAACTGGAGTTCTTGGCATTTTCACTAAGGGAAAACGCACAGGACTGGTACGTATTTATCTTCCCTATTTCCCACATAGGAAGTATCATGAGGCGTATTATGGCTCCATTCTACCGTGTGAGTAAAAAAAAGTCTGTACTTAGAATGTTGCTATTCATTTTAAAACTTAGATTTGAATGACAAATTATTATACTTGTTTCGAAAAGGTATTTAATCCTGCGTCATTTGGTACAATTCTGTTGTGGTATATGTTCACGCTTGGATGAACAGGAGGCATTGTTTGCGAAATGTTTCAAACGAGGTGCATTGCATGTGACTTCCCAGAAGCAAAGACACACGCACACACACGCACACACACACACCCACACACACACACACACACACACCCACCCACGCGCGCACTCAGGAAAATGAGAAAAAAAAAGCCACACCCACACATTTAGTTTTTTTTTTTTTTTTTTCTCACATGGTGTACTCATCATAAGCAGACATATCATGCAAACACGAATGCATCACAAATGCACACACAGAAAAGCACATGATCATGGTGTCTATTTGGAGTTAAATAAACATAAACAAAGAAACAATATTCTGATTCAATTTGCTTTGTCAAACTCTTTTATTTTTTGACTTGCTGCTTCAAAGTGTTTAACGATCATGATATGATGATGGTGTTAATTGTTCCTCAACATCCAAAAATCCATCTTGAAAAAAATATACGTAAATGTGTTCCTCGTGTGTGTGTTTGTGTGTGTTGTAACTGTATGTGTGTTTTAATATGTGTGTCAATTAATTTAGTTTGGGACGGTTTAAGCGTTATTTGTATCTGCAAAGACCGAATTAATGCCCGTATTCAATATGTTTTGTTCAAACATCACCTAAGGTGTACGTTTACGCAAGTTGATTTTTACACACTCGCAAACAATGCCCCCTGTTCATCGAAGCGTAAACACCAAACAAAAATGGTACAGAATGATATGGGATAAGATACTTTTTTTTCAAAATCTGTATAATGATTTTGTGTTCATAACTGAGTTAAAAAAAACACACACAAAAAAAAAATAAAAACCCAAAACATTAAAAAAAAAAAAATTATTTTTTTTTTTTTTTTTTTTTTTTTTACTCATGCAGTATACTGTGTTTAATGAAACTTGTTTTAGGCCATCATTTATCATGGTATTACAACAAACAAATAGCATGGCATGTCTCTTTCTTCGTTTCTCCTATATTATTTTGCAGATCATCGCTTATCTTGTTATGTGTCTTTTTTCCTGCCTTACGAGCTTACTGATGGCAGCTTTTGTATTTTACTGGACCTGGTACTGGGGACCCTACTGTGGTCTAAGGACTACCGACTGCTCTAACGTGACGGTAAGCAGCCTTCCTCACCACCAGAGATAACAGAGTCTTGTACAAAATGTAACCACAGACGTGTGGCCGCAATTATTTTATTGTTTATATGTTGTAACTCAGTGTATTACAATAGAAATACACATTGTGTGCTCATTTCTGTGTAAGTAGAGAGTGAATTTAGTCATGTTAAAAAAATTCCATACCTTTAAGACAGTGAACAATTATCGATTTTTTCCGCGCTTTATTTATTTTAATTTAAGAATGTCTGGAAATGGTTTGTTATGCCTGCAATACCCATTCTTGAGTCATTATCGATTTGTTTGAATCTTACGAGTTCGAGAGCATAGAGGCAGCTCAGGCCTGTAAAATAGTACTATTTCATTGTAATGTTAATGCGGCAAAAGAAAGCCAGGTTTTGATGTTCCAAACTGTTGATATATTTATTTTAATCTCTCTCTCTCTCTGTCTCTTTCTGTTTCTCGTACACGCTTTATAAACTTGAATAAATTTGAAATTGGTTTGTGAAAATCTGCTCTTTCACAATAAAAAAAAAAAAATCGTTTTTATCAAAATAAATTTTAATAGAAAATATTCTTCTTATGAATTCATCTATTAAATTATATTTAATTTTGTTTTCAGATTTACCAAACGATCCAGGCTCTCATTGGAATAATAATGATTGTTGAGTTTGTTGGAGCTACTATTGGCGCCCATGCATGTTGCCAGGTACTACCCAGCAAACCAACACCACATAATGCAGTAAGACAATTCATTTCTCTTAATTGTTATGTTTTTAATGTTTTTATAGCTTCATTTTTACAGGATTTGTATTTTTTTTGGGGGGGGGGTTTGTTTATGGGCCTTTTCGATACCAGTTGGTATATAAATGGGAATCCGTTAATATTTGGATGCAATTCTGCCAGAGATAGTAGGAAAATAACCACCCCACGTAAAAAAAAAACAACATAATAATAATGATAATAATAATAATAATAATAATAATAATAACAATAATAATAGTAATAATAACAGTAATAATAATAGTAATAATAATGATACAGATATTAATAATAATAAATGAATAAAAAGCACAAAAAACTACACCTAAAGTATTCAAGACTTGAAATGCATTTTTTACGTACAAACTCCTACTCACCGGTACAGGTGTGGATATAAGTACAACATAAAATTAATGTATTTTATTGTATTTTCTTTTATTACGATGTAGGTACATTTTGCATCGTCTCAACCTCGAACAACGACCAAAGGTAAAGATTTAGTTTTATGTTGAAAAGCTGTTGAACGTTTTGAAGTATTATTATTATTTTTTATATTTTTTTATATTTTTTTGTAAATTCAAAATAAAGTTTGTGCAATCAGAATATTTTTTTTCAGTTGTTAGTTGAAATACAATATCTGTGAAAAGAGGTGTTTTTACAATATTTTTCTTTTTTAGTATCTAAATCTGTTAATCATGTTGTTTTTGGTATTACTTGTATATTTTTTATATTATTATTGTCATTATTATCATCATTAATAATATTATCATCGTCATTGTTTTTATTACTATTAGTGTCAATCATCATTACAATTATCAGCTTTGTCATTATCGTTATGATCATTACAGTATTATCATTATTATTTTGAAAGGAATCAGAACGAATTCAAAGTTCAAAGTTGTTCTTAGTGACATCGACTGAAATGAAATAATTGCTGAATTTTGTCGTAGGACGGCTTTAAAATATTTATAAATGTTTCCCAATTTGTCGGTCTCCACCCCTCCCCCCTAACCAAGAAATTCGAATGATATTGTTAATTTGCTGACATAAGAACAATATGACCGACCTTCAGTCCCGTATATTATTTTCTAAAGCAATAGGGCATAACATGTCAAAGTCAATTTGGGCACTAATTATAATAAATGCTATACCGACATTTTTGTTTTGTTTAAAGTAATAAAGGACACCTATATATGCATCTCCCTAATCGCATAGGCTATCGGAACGCTTGAAATTCCTTAAGTTTTTATAATGTTGATATTCAACTTATTAGATATCTATCCGACCAATTTCGCGTTATCTCGTTGTTCCTAACAGGAGTGCAGCCAAACAGACGTTACTGAGAGGCATTCAAACAAGGATACCTCGGTTCAGGCAGACATGGCTTTAATGTCAATGCATATACCCGCTAAGATGAGTCAATAGTTCTATACGAGAGAAGGTCTATTGCTCGTCAGATTCTTTAAAAAGATCATCAGCTTTCTCATGTTTAGAATTTCTATGTGGAAAAATACTTTAGTACCGATTTAATTCAAAAACGTTTGCTTTATTATAGGTAGCTTAATAGCGAAATGTCGTGGCGCGTAAAAACGCGGGAAAGACGCATATGACAAAATTATTCAAAATCAAAATTATATTCTATAGAGGCAGAACCAAATTTTAGGTTGCAGTTAGAATAAGTATTTACCTCTTTGAACACTTTAAAGCAGAATAATATGAAAAATATTATTCAGATATGTCTGATTCTAATTTTAGACGCAGAGACAAAACTAGCAATTTTCCACTTTGCGTCTTTCCCGCGTCTTTCTGTGCCATTGCGTTTCGGTAAGCTATGAGATGAATAAAAGTATACTGAAAAATCTGACCAAAATTGTATGCCATATGTGTATGCATTTTTGTGTGCCCATATATGTGCTGAGCGTTTTTCACTGTTGCTGTAAATTTAGCAATATTGAAATATATTTACAGTTGTTTTCATGATTCCAGATCACCACCACAAAAATTATATAAATCAATAAAAATAAAAACCCAACGTACTTACCGACTCCATAACTGACCATTACCAATAGCTTCTTGACAGTTTGTTTGACAGTACCAAATAGTATACCAGCCTTATTAAGAACCACGATGAACCTTTGATTGCATAGATATTCAATAATTTCAGCTATGCAAAAGAGAAACATGAACCTGAATTTACAGATGTTGTATATTCGCGCAAGCTGTATATTCCCCTTAATCCTCAGCTTTCTCTGATACAGTGCAAACATTGAAATGAATATATGGAACTTTGGTGGTTTATTTCGGGTGACTGAACGGCTGGTATTACTTTGCAAATACAATGGTTGATATGTTGTCATTAGAAGAGGTTTTACATTGCTTCATTTATTTATTTATTTTTTTCTTGGGGGGGGGGATATATATATATATATATATATATATATATATATATATATATATATATATATAATTGTGATCAGTCTCAGTGTTTTACGTTTGCGGTTCTCCGTCATATTATATGTGTGATCCAAAAAAGTGGTTTACGAAGAGGGCCGTTGCAAGACTATATATACCACAATGATTATGACCAAGCTTTCGGGCACCTGCCCTTCATCAGGATCTGGAATCAATAATAAGTAATAATGTATATAGTAACGACAGTACAGTACACATACAAAATGAGAATATTAAATACATCAACAAAATAGAACATAAGTTATGAAACGATAAGCATTTAGGCGACAGAAACATATAAATAAAGTAGACATGGCAGACATTAATCGTATTGTAATTATCAATATACAAGAATATGTAAGAAGTGGTAAATTACCTTCCCGATTTGGGTACAAGTATTAAGACTGTGTGTAGGTAGTGAATAGTATGTGTTTGTTAGTGAAGTGAGGTGAATTAAAGTGTCTGGGGGTCAGTGTTTACTTAGGCGTGAAGACGGAGGGTCATTGGTCTGCGTTTATACCACGTGGTCTTAGGGTTTGTAGTTTGGAGATCCAATGAGATTCTCTTTTCATGATAGTGTCGTGTTGTTTTGTTTTTACGATTTCAATGCCAGTGATGTTGATGTTGTGAACTGAGTGTCCCGGTAGGTTGAAATGTGTAGTGTATGGTAAAATCTTGATGTTCGGCTTGTTTTTGTTGTAGTTGGTAACTTCTGATCTGGTGTTATTTAGGCGTGTGTATAGCGTAGTCTCTGTCTTTCCGACGTACTGCATATTGCATTTAGTACATGTAAGGAGGTATATTATCCACGATGATTTACAATTGATGTGATCGCGTATTTTGAACTTCTGTCCTGTGGAGGTGCTTGTTAACGTGGTTGTATCTTGAATATGTTGATGAAGTGAGCATTTTTTGGCGTTGCATTTGTAGAATCCTAGCTGTGGCGTAGGGTTGTCTGTGTCTGTTAGCGGGATTTGTGTGTTGTTGGCGTGATTATTGTTGCTGTTGTTGGTGTGATTATTGTTGCTGTTGGTGACGTGATTGTTGTCGTTGTTGCTGTTGTTGTTGTTGTTGTTTGTCTTGATGTTCGGTGCTTTGGCGTTGACAAGTAAGTCGCGGAGTGATTTGCTGCGGCGGAACGATGTCATAGGAGCTGTAGGGAAGATGGTTTGTAGTGTCTGGCATTGTTGGATAAGTTGATAGTGCTTGTGGATGATTTTGGGCACTGCTGATGTGCTGGGTGTATATGTGATAGAGAAATGCACATTAGTGGAGGCCTTCTTCTCCTTTTTGGTGAGGAGTTGGTCTCGGGGTATGGTGGTCGCCTTGTGTACTTGCTGATTGGCCATGTTTGTGTTGTATTGACGATGTATTAGATGTGCTTCTAGTTTGTTGAGATGGTAGGTTGCTCTGTCCTGATTCGAACAAGCTTGGTCATAATCATTGTGGTATATATAGTCTTGCAACGGCCCTCTTCGTAAACCACTTTTTTGGATCACACACACACACACACACACACATATATATATATATATATTGCATTTAGCTTGTATAAAGTTTGCAATACTCTTATATATTAGAAATCATCGTGATTTTTTGAAGATCAAGAAAGAATTAATCTAATCGCATACATGGTATATAACATGTTCTGTAAATGAAGAACTTAATTCCAAAAGGAGCTAAATCCATTTTTGACCGAAATTGACTTTTAAAGATAAATATGTGCATCCCAGGCATGGGAATCAAATGCACCATATCGCATTTAAAAATATTTTTTCGGAAGTTGAAAATTTTTTTTTTACAAATTTAGGTCTTATTCCAAAAGGAGCTAAATCCAAAACGGTTTCATTCCAAAAGGAGCTAAATCCAAAAAAGGTTTCATTCCAAAAGGAGCTAAATCCAATATGGTCATTTAGGATTTGTTCATTTAACCACATTTCCTATTAAAAAAGCTGTGTAATAAGATTTTTAAGCGCATGTTGCGGCTACTAGTCTACATCATCAGTGCAAAATTTTGAAATTATTGACCGAGTTTTTATATTTTAAAGAATATTTCTGGATTTAGCTCCTTTTGGAATGAAACATTAAAAAATCCCCGTCTTTAGAAAAGATAAGAAATTATTATTTTTTTTTTTTAATTTTCAACAAATAAACATCAGAAAAGATGTAAAAATACTCTGCTATCAATATTAATGTGTTTCCTGATGATTGTTAAACGTCTTTAAATGTGCATAAATACATATTTGACTAAGGTTCCTTTCCAAAAGGAGCTAAATCCATGAAAATTAAAATTATGAAAATTTCTTAAAAATTGAAATTAATTGCTAAATTTTTAAAGACATGATTTAATTAATCTAAGACAATAGCCCTATCATATATATCATAATAAAGTAACAGTGGACAAGGGAAAGTGGTCAATCAAAAAAAAAAAAAAAAAAACCACCTTAATTTACTCCAAAATGCTAAATGTGGATTTATCTCCTTTTGGAATGAAACTCTTCAAATATTTAAAGCTTTTGTGCAGTATTGGTAGCAAACGGAAATTGAAAAGAATCGCGCTAAATATAGTCTCATATTGGTATCCTTGTATCAAAAGAGGTTTGTAATGGATCATTTAGTATTCCATCTATAATTTCCGGTGAATTTCAGTGTAAATATTTTTAAAGAAAACTCGATCATTGCAATGTGCTAGGACCTATCCACCCGACGGCTCCACGCATAGCAATCTTGGGGCTTCGCATATAGACAGCATTCGTGTCACTCTGTGTAGCTACTCATTGTTTTGTTTGTTTGTTTGTTTGTTTGTTTTTGTTTTTTTAATATATGTGTATAGAGTATAGTACATGCTGCCTTTTACGTGCCTTGCCCGGCATATAAATTATGTGTTGCCTCTCATTTGTTTAATGTTAAATTTTAGGGGGCGAAAACTTCACAGTGTCTTAGTATTGTTAGTATCTTGCCGTTGTTTATCAAGAAAAATGTAAGAAAACTAACGATTTTTGGGAAGGGGATTTTTTTTTGGGGGGGGTGGGGTGGGTGGGTGGGGGTGGGGGAGGGGTTTAACAAAACCTTGCATTACCTTTAACAAATTCAGTATAAAAAATGTTCAGGTAGAATCATAAAGCGCGAACCGGTTTTTCAAACGGTGTTTTCAGAAGAATACAGGGCCATTAATCCATAAGATTCACAATGCTTTTCAGCCTGAAAGAAATCATGAATAAATACAAATCTACAAGGGTATTTTCTATAAGAAATCGACGTGGACTGCAAGAATACCACAAAGTTTGTTGATATACGCAATATCTACTTCCTTTGCAGTTTTGTTTTGCCCTTTTTTAAATGTATTGCTCAGTGAAGTCGTTATCAAACAGAAATAATGCTGTATAAATATCAACTTAAAATTGATGTTGATAGCTTGATTTACGCTTCCATTTCTATACTAAATCGGCTACTGCTGGGGGAAAAAAAAGGAATCTATCATCTTTGTTTTACTTCGAGTGGTTCTGTATAGTAATGTTGTACAGTATATTTATTTTGAGGCTAAGCTGGGTTTTCAAATATTCTTTTAAAAGGGGAGTCCATCATGATATTTAGTTGATTCTAATAAAAGCTAGATAAATGAGGGAAACAGATCAGTGGAAGATTGAACAAAATCCGATAAGAAAGATATGAATTGTTTAAGTTATGATCCATTATGATTTAATTTTTTTTTTTTTTTGGAGAAAATAAAAGGAATTTGAGATTTTAAGTACATTGCAAATAGGATCAATAAAATTATTATTACAATTATTGTAAACATCATCATATCATCATCATCATCACTGAGACATCGTAAAATATTGATTTTATTACCCATTATTTTTTATTAATTTTAGTATTTTTATTGTTATTGTTATTATTGCTGTAAATATTACCACTATCATCGTTATTAAAGTAAAATACGTGCTTGTATCAGAGCATAAGACAATGGTATTAGATATAATAGGCAAGTGGTGGAACTATAGCGTCATCCCCTGACGTCCTGATCATTTCGTAATATTTGATTAACCGAATATTCAACTAACGAATGGAATACAAAACCAGGAACAACAAAAATATCGTAATACCATCTTTCCCACACACCTAACGTAAAGTGGATTAAATAGATGGTATGTCCAAGCTAATGATTAAGCGCTAGCGTAATGGGGTAGGAGTGTCACCGTTCTTAATAGTATGGTCACAACTTATCGTGCGTGTTTTTGCACGTGCGTGGCCGGAGCTGCGGTCGAGTTGAAGGCCAACCCTTATGGAACAATCACAGTGTTACCACATAATGAACCACACTGTTTACCACAGTGTCAAACACACTATGATACCACATGTGTGCCACATGTGATATTTGGGACTTGTAGTATTAAACGCTGTGTAATTACCACGATGTGACATTAACACAGCGTTACCACACATCCCAAAATCACATGTAGAAACACTGTGGAAATCATAACACATGGTGATAATGTCCACATACATAGCGACCACATATTCCCCCAGTGTCACCACAGAGTCACTACATAGCACAACCACACTGTGAGATCCACCATGTAATCTACCACACTGCGGTATCAACCACATAGTCTGCCACACTGTGATACCAACCACATATTCCACCACACAGTCAAACCCATAGTCTATCACACTGTGGTACCACCACATAGTCTACAACTCTGTGGTACCACCGCATAGTATACTACACTGTGATACCAACCACATAGTCCACCACACAGTCAACCACACAGTCTATCACACTGTTGTATTCACCTCACAGGGGGTACCTCCACATAGTTTACCACACTGTGGTATCCACTTAACACAAAATGAAATCAATCATGTGAAAGTACCTTGTTTTAGAGGCAAAAATGTTTAAGGTAATTTCGACAATTGATCAAAGAATACACTTTTCAAACCTGAGTTATTTAATATGCATTTCACAAACATAATACTTTGGTTCATGTCAACACACATTGACACAACCTAAGATTGACGTTAAAGGGAAATCCAACCTTAATAGCAAGTTGCTCTGAAAGAAAGAGGAAAAATCAGAGAAGCAGATTGGTGAAAGTTTGAACAAAATCGGACAAGCAATAAGAAAGTTATGAATTTTTGAAAGTTGTAATCACTATGCATATGGGAATTTCAAATTGGCCGAATAGGTAATGTCATTGTGATGTAGCTGTGGACAACTCCCCCATTCGCTCTAACACACAAAATGACCAAAATGTCCCTTTTTAAAAACATGCATTACTCAGTAGGATCTTTTCGTTCATGAGGACCTATAACAATATGCTCTCTCCAATATACTTTGAGTACTGCCCTGAGGGTAAAAGCGCCTCGAAGAAAACCGCAAATTAATGATATTTTTGTGTACGACAAATGGGAGAGTTGTCCACAAAATGTCACAATTGACTTACCAAATTGCCAATTTGAAATTCGCATAGATGTAGTGATCTCATTTTTCAAACGTCCATAACTTAATTATTCCTTGTCCGATTTCTTTCAAACTTTCACCATCCTGTTTTTCTTATTCTTCTGCTTTCATACACATCATCTTATTTCCAAGGTTGGATTGCCCTTTAACAAATATAACATCTAAATTATGAATATGACAGGTTATGAACATTAAAAACTAAATGCAGAACAAGAGAAAATAAAAATGCATTGTTCTTTGATTAATGTATTATGTCATCAAACACATTAAGTTGGTATATACATCTGGATATGAAAGACATTGGCAGAGTTGGAGTAAAAATCAAAATTCATTGTCCTTTGGTCTATGTCAGCACACAACTTTAAAGGTACAGTTTAACTTATTTGCTATGTGTAAGTTCGCTGGGTGAATAATGTATCGGTTTGATCACCTAAGCTTTCTCGAAAACCCGTGAAAATTTCAATGCTAACAGACTAGTTTCGGCCAAGAAATGATTAATAATAATAAAAATAAGATAATATTCTGTTATCAAAACATCTATATATGTTTCATATATTTTTTAATGTTGTTTTTTTGGGGGAAATATTTTTCCCAACCTCCTAAGCTCCACCCTAAAAAAGCTCCAGTTCTAATTCCTGCTATGACATCATCTGTTAATCATCATTCTACAATAGACAGTGGAATGTAACTTCCCCCAGCTCAGCACATGCTCACAATAGAATTGCATGCTTTCAAACAATACCTCCTCATTACCATTCTTTTCCTGGTGATGCTATATCATGTCTGACATAGCAACTCCTATACAGGCATTGTATGGTCTATCAGAACATATCATCATCTCTGGCAAAGCTACATACCACTGTCTCTTCTTAGCTCACTAATGACTGACAGATAATATCATTGCAGCAATGAGATCTGGGGAATTTTTTAATGTGGAGCTTAGCGTGTTTGAGAAAATGATTTTCAAAATATTTCAAACATTAATGAAACATATTAAGATGTTTGAATAACAAAATATAAGCTGTATGCATCCCTGCACATCAACAGGAATCAACTTGCATTTGTGACCAGGCACCACAAAACCACCAAAAAGTCACACTGTGTGATTTTCAGTTAGAGCTCAATAAAGGTTTTTTTTTTTTTTTTTTTTTTTGGGGGGGGGGGGGGTTGGCATGGTCGAATTTTAGTTTTAGGTATTTCCTTAAAAATATATAGTTATTTCCATGTAATTAAAGAAAAAATGGAGGCACCAGTCTAGAAATGGTATTTTTGACAGTTTTTAGTACACCTATGTTAGTCTTTTCTGGATTTTGTTGTATTAGTTTTCTTCTTTACGACCCTGAATACTTGTCTCATTTTTGATCTCCCAAAACTTTTAAACGTAGTAACTTCTGGTATTGATTCTTGTCCACTATGATGAGCAGGATATGCTTTATTAGCATGCCGATTTTTAGGACAATCTGATAATCCCTTCATAGAAATTTCTATTGAGTTCTAATCCTCTTTTGTCACCTTTACACAATACCTCGCAAGTCAGAGTGCTTCAAAGGACTGCAGACTTTAAACCCTTATTTCTCAATAGTAACATTCTGCAGGGAATATGCATTCTACTCTTTCTACAGTGGGTTAAGAACCGCCCATGCTAATGAGTTATATATCATTTTAAAGCTAAAAATATCCTCTTTCAGAATCAGACCTTAACTAAAAATTCATCTCTGACGACTTTTTTGTGGTTTTGTGGTGCCAGGTCACATTTGGGTTGCAGGGGACCTTTAACACCTAGCACTGTGACAACATTATCAACACATAGTTTACACATATTGTACTAGAAAATACACAGTATTAATTATGTGGTAAACTGTGTAAAATGTGTTCGACTATGTGCTTATTATGTGGTCAACAACAAAGTATGACACCAAATGCTGTGACAACGCTGTGAACACAAAATTTCCGCATATTTTCACAGAGTTGACTACGTGATCAAAGTGTGGTAACAGTATGGTAACACCGTAATTGTTCCATGAGGGAACTCCTGCGATTCGTACGTCTTTCTTACAGTCACCCTCCAGTGATCACAACTGACCGTGCACCTTTCAGCTGTGGGCCAACACTTGCGCTTCGTACGTCCTTCGCTTGCCTTGGTCATAAGTGCCCGTGCACCTTTCTGCATCTCCACTTGGGCGTACGAATCGCAGGAGTTGCCCCGCAGCCGATCGCAACTGCGGACACGCACGTGCAAAGACAAGCACGAACAGTTTTTACCATAGCATTAGACGTATGCTCACCCTGCGTGTTTACTTATACACATTGGCGTATCCAGACCTTACTCTTAGGGGGAGCGAAACATCTAAGTTTGTGGCGGGGTGACACGGCATTTGCTCCTGCAACATTTGCTCCTCTGTCCATATCTCAAAAGGTTAAGGTCAAGGTCATGATTTGTTTTTTTGTTAAGGACAATGTGAAGATTAGGATTAGGGTTAGGGTTAGGTTTAGGTTTAACATGGAAAAGTTAGACCGGAGCAATTGTCGCAGGAGCAAATGTCATGGAACCTGTGGCGGTCCATAAAACACACACACACACCCGCACACACACACCCACACAATAACTTTCCCCTTAATCCAAAAAAAAAAAAAAGGGGGGGGGGGTTGTGAGCAAAATAACTTGGCAAGAGTATTCTTAACCTTATTGACTAACTTCCCTTTATAAATGAGATTGATCGATCGAGTCATGCATGAGTGGGCAAACATTAAAGGCAAAAATGTCACTTTTCAAAAGTCACAAAGGTCATTTTTAATGCTGTATTAACAGTACATTTTAGCATTTCTTGCGCGATATTTAAAGTGTGCTCCCTCAACCATGACACGATGACAACCTCTTATGTTCACACAACATGTGATGATACATTTTGGTAAAAATATCTGGATTTTTTTTTTTTCAGTAAGCTGAATGGATTTTGCAATTTCAAATTTACGAGGGTTGAATTTTTTGTTTAAGTTGTGTTCACTCAACCATAATAATGAGAAAGGTGTCGGGATAGGTGTGAGGGGGTCAAGTGTTGGATAAACAACAACAACAACAACACATAAATATGTACCAGAAACCGAATTCGCTGAAATCTCGTTTCACAGAATCCCCGAAATGAACCTTGTGAGTTTTGAAAAGTGACAATTTTGCCTTTAATGTTTGCTCACTCATGCATGTCTCAATGGATCAATCTCATTTTTGCGGAAAAGTTAGTTATTAAGTATAAGAACACTCCTGCCATGTTATTTTGCTCAAAACCTTTTCGTTAAAAAGTCACGCCATTTTGATTAAGGGAGGAGTTACTTTTTTTGTTGTTGTGTTTAGTACAACAAGCACGGGTTTTGAAGGCCCTGCTTGCGTTCGAGAGGGTGAAATTCTGCCAAAAATGGCTTATAACGAAGAGGAAATGGGAAAGGTAGAATGGTATATACCATGCAGTCGTCTTACGAATAATTTACTTAATGCAGACGTACTTATGTAAGCAATTGCTCTTTTGTGGGGGTTTTGTTTTGTTTTTGTTTTTGTTTTTGTTTTTTTTTCTAAAGTGAAAGAGTGTGAGCGAAGGCATATTCCATTTGCCCCTTAGCTCTGCATTCAAATACGATAGTGTTTATATCCCAGTCACATCGTCAAACCGTCTGATAATCGACATATTCTTGGCCATTCGCCATTGGTGTAGTGTTTTTCCTTGCCTTTGCCTGCTTTCTGTGTAACTGGGTTATTGGACTTGTTTCCTTATTATGCCCGCTTCCTGCACATGATATTTATGTTTTATTGCAAACACACACAAAAAAGAAGTATAGATGTTAACATCACATCCTTCCTGTGCATCTGATGCGTATTACACTATCGAAAAAAGAGGGTGAAAATGCGCCGAGTACGATAGTTATTATCACGGGCCGCGGAACCGGGAGGGAGGGGGGGGGGGGGGGGGCTACAATAAGTAAATTATTCGTAAGAAGACTGCATGGTCTATACCATTCTAGCTTTCTCATTTCCTCTTCGATATAGCCATTTTTGGCAGAGAGGGTTCAGAATCGTGCGGCAAAGCTGATCTTCAAGAGAATTGCATTGGCTTCCCGCCAAGCAACGCATTGTATTCAAGATCCTGACTGTTGTCTTCAAGAGTATCCAAAACAAAGCTCCGGAATATGTCAAATCAACTCTCTCATCCTACCAAATCAGTCTATCCGTCCTGGCCTTCGCTCTAATACAGACAGTACCATGCTCCATGTTCCTCGCACATACACCATAGCTGGTGATAATGCTTTCCAGGCATGTGCTTCTAGACTCTGGAAAGAGCTTCCAAGATTCATTCGTCTATCCCCTTCTTTGGAGGTTTTCAAGAAACATCTCAAAACTCTGCTTTTCAAACAGTGTTTAGATCAGCAGTGATGTTGTTCTTTCACTACCTTTTTAATCGTTATAAATAAATATATATATATATATATATATTAATATATCGTTTGTTGTTATTGACGTAAACTTATAGTTTGTAAGAGCGCTACAGAGATGTAATTATTGTATTGTATTGTACGTCTGTTTTTATGCTTGGGAAACCGTAGTCAACCCATGTTGAGTGTATGTATGTACAGTAGATACAAATTGCATGCATGCGATATATATGCATCGTCGCTTCGCATTGCATTGAAATTGCATCGCAGTACGTGGGTGCTACTCCTATGGTGTACTAATCACAAAGTGTACTATACAACAATTAAATACATACGTACATACCACGAAGCTCCGTTGAGCCTGGGACACTATGGCATAACCATGCCATAATTATTTTCTTACAGGGGTTCCCCCGGTGAGAGCAAAATTAGCAAGATGGCTAACCGAGTCGTTTAACTCGGGTCACACAATGCAAGTTGATACTCGTCGTGAACAACGTTGCTCGTGACTTGCCATGCCGTGCCTGTGACGGGGCATGAGGGAGATTGCACGACTGACGACACCGCCGTCATGCAAGGGATCCACACAGAAAGCAGCCGTTCCTTCGACATACCCGTCCTCCCACATCCCTCTAATCACGTTTATGGACGTCGACGGCAACGACTGGGTCGGCGTGGCACATGGAATACGGGAGACACGTGCCGTGGAATTATGCCACCGATCCTGCGATCCTGGACACGGCGGGGAAAAGGAGTTTTTGCGACTACAAAAACGGCCCCTCGTCGGTTTTTAGTATTAATAGAGGGTTTTCGAATGTGTCAACGTGAACGCCTTCCTATCTCCTCCCAGCTACAATGGACTGCCTTTGTGTTAACCGCATACAAAGCAGGTGAAGCGAGGTTCACGTTTTAGAGAAGACGGCAATACCATGTGGGACGCGTTCTCGATCTGACTAGTCGACGAGGGAGAAGCCAGTGGACTGGGTGAACCGTTCTAGCACCAAGCGCGGTATGCAGTTAACACAAAGGCAGCCCATTGTAGCTGGGAGGATCTAGGACGGCGTTCACGTTGAAACATTCGAAAACCCTCTAATATATTGCAATCAAGACGCGATTAGTAATGACAATCATGCACAGGGCTGACAGTGAGTCTCCTGCTAATATTAAGTCTCTTTAATAACATTGATTCTCCTTATGGCATTGACTCTCCTACTGACATTTGACTTTCCTAACATACTCTCTTAATGCAAATAAGTGCAAATCCACCTTTTTGGGAGTCTTAATATGGATTACTTCGTCTTGAAATTAAATCCACTCAAAAAACAAATTCACACCTAGCTCTAGCTAGGCTAGGTCTACCCCTCTGCGATCCCGATCGAGGTGGTGGCGTTGCCGATGGAACTCTGTCAGTTTGCCAAACATGGGCGCGAATGAAGGGGGACAGGTACAAAAGTTAAATCATGTGGTGACCCCCCCCCCCCCCCGAATTTAAAAATGGATATGCGCCACTGTTGCCAAAGGTGTTCTCCTCAAACTTGGCTTATCAAAGTTTTTTGCTTGCTGATCGTCGTTTGCTTTGGCTTCAGCCAACGAGACCGACAGCCCCGAGAGACCGACAATGTAGTTGGAGGGGGCTTCTGAACCCTATGATGGATATGAATCTGACAGTCCATGACAGGGGCGAATGCAGGATGTAATAAAAAGGGGGCACAAATGCAGGGCTGTCAACTTTGGGGAACTGCTTGAGGGAGATTCGTATTTTTTTCTTCTCACAAGCCTTCCAAGAGTTGCTCAGGGTGGGGGGGGGGGGGGGTTGTTTTCTTCTCGCCAACCCTCAAAGAGTCGATCAGTGGGGGGGGGGGGGGGGAGGGGGTATCAGATTTTATGGAGTCCAGTTTTCCTCCATAATTTTCTGACAAGCAAAATAAAAATAAAAAAAATTATCAGTTCTAAAAAGGGGCACAATAAAAAAGGGCCTGGGGGACAATGATGTAGAATTTTCTTTCAAAGGGGGGGGGGGCGCTGGCCGGGAATAGCCCGCCTATCCCCCCCCCCCCCTACTAAATCTGCCGCTGGTCCATGCCCGGACTGTCACGTCAGTCTTGCAGGGTGGGCCGTTTTACAAGTTTTCTCGGAGGGTCAATAGACCGACAAACTTATCCTCGTAGGCTCCCAAACTAATGGTGCTCGATCCGGTTTTATTTACATTTTAGGCAAGAGCCCGTGTATACCTGTAGTTTGTACTTTAAAAGAATGTAATTCCTATTCCAGGGGCTGATCCAAGATTTTGTAAAGGAGGGGGCACAGAGCCGGAAAAGTACACAATTAAAGAGGCAAATTAGTTTATTGTCTACGTAAGGTATGCGAGTTGGGTTTAAAAAAGGGGGCCGCGGTCGATTCGCCCCCCCCCCCCCGGATCCGCCCCTGCTATTCTGTCATGGATGTGAAAAATGGGGTTGCACAGTGTTGGTGGTCGATCTCATTAAATTGAAAAATTGAAAAAACAAAACAATTATTACTTTTATTAGAGTAATTTTTACAGATCGGTTGTAAGAGAGAATAAGAGAATAAGAGAGTATGAGAAAATGAAAGCCTGTGAGAGGGGAAGGAAGGGAGAGAGAGAGACAAGAGAGCTGGGGGGGGGGGAGGAATGGGATATTCCTACAAAGACAGAATAAGACTGGTAATAAATAAATTATATCATCAGCTGCTATTGTTGGTTACTAGTTAATTCAATTCAAAATACGGAGGCTGTTTTTCCCCTTTTCGTACAATTGGTAGCCATTAGGCCCAATTGCACTGGTGATCGAGGGCTTCGGAGCAAGCCCCTATACTGTTTTCTTCGCCTGTCGTCTCAAACTGCTACAGCAGAATATTACAAATAACTTAACATAAGTTATCTATATTGGTGGCCTATCCAGGAATGCAGGGGGGGGGGGCTCACGGCTGACGAACAAAAATTCATCAGATGCCTTCTATTCTGAATTGTCGGACAAGCAAGGAAAAACAAAAAGTTATCACATTTTTCATGTTCCTTCTGTGCCGGGGGAGGGGGGGGGGGGGGGAGGCACACATTTCCTTTCATTCGATGTGTAACTAAGATATGTCAGATTTGGGTTTTGGATGGCATGTAGGGGCACGTGTTTTCCTGGATACGCCACCAATGAAAATAAGCGAATCTTGGATACGCCACTCTTAGTGGCGTATTAATATATATATAATATATATAATAAGATTAATATATTTATATAAGGAATTGCCCGCACGCAATCTCATTTTAATAAAGCCTTTTCTGTCTTGACCTTTAACGGAATAAGGCCAATAAATTTACATTATAGGTCTAATCCCTATAATTTGCATAACATGATATCAAATGAAATATTCTGATTTAGAAAAATAAAGATAGCATTTTATTATTTTTTTTGTTTGTTTACTTTTCTCGACATTCCCGTCAGATATCGCAGTGTTTGTTCATATAGAGCTTAATATATCAGGGAACATGTTTGTACCCCCCCCCCCCCCATCACATAAATATTAATAGAAATTTCACAGCAAATAACTTTAACAAAAATACAAACATCTCTCGCTCCCCCTCCCAACTCTCTCTCTCTCCTCCCTGGTGCAGTTAGAGTTGATTCCTATCTGTTTTGGGACATAGGTTTGTATTTGAAGGGACAATATCAAGGTTATGCCCTTTACGGCTTTACCAAAAGTGATGTGCAGAAAAAGAAGAAAAAATAAATAAAATAAAAATTAAGTTGAAGACTATAACCTTTCCCTCTCAGCCGATCGACATGTAGCACAATATATATGCGTGCTTTATTTCCGGACTGAGCACTCTTCGTATTTATACTCTTTGGTTATAGGCTCCAAAGAGTAATAAGATTTGTAATAGTCTTTGAAAATAGCAGGAACGAGCAATGCATGATACATCAATATGAGTATATAAATAAAATTATTGTGTCGCAGTAATCAAAATCGCATTCAAAGAAATAGTATTGGATGGCTTTGTCACTTTCATTACAGCAATGATATAACAGTATACCTCAATTTGACAGCTTCTAATTGAAATGTGACTTTGGAATTTATTTCATGGTGTAGAGTAACTTGTTGTCTGTCAAGTGCTACCTCATTTATGATATTTCAGCAATGGATGACTGAGCACCAAGGTTTTTAAAAAGTATTTTCAAAATCTCCGTGTTCCAAGTTAGGGCTGATGCAACGAATGTGGGTCAAGCCATATGAATGTGTAACTTTAATCTAAAATCATTATAAAAGTTGAATTCTCCTTTGTGCTTTAATGCTTCGTTGTTTAAAGTGATCCAGTGTATCTAAGTTTAAAGTGATCCAGTGTATCTAAGCTTTCAAATGACCTTGTTTCGATCCATATGATAATCTCTAATTTATTTTAACAGCCTTCTAACTTCTTGTCTCGCGATAACTAAAAACTCTCTGCGCATTTGTCCATTGTACCATTTCACCTGCATAAGGTGCACACGGTGTTTTATTCTCGAATAGCACATGAACTCAAAATAATGTTTAGTGACCTTAAAGGGGGTACCCAATGCTGAAACAATGTTAGTTCATTTAAAAGATCATGATTTTATTAGAAGAAAATCATCTGCCTTAAATTTTTTTTAAAATTCGTGTTGCCAGAAAATCCCCGAAATATGGTAAGATTTCAGGATATTTTGGCCCCTCAGCTGTGTCCCAATTTCAGCTAGGTAACCACAATGACGTCAAAGTGGTTACCTTGTCGCGCAATTATAGCAAAATGCGCGCAAGGTGTAATGCATTTTGCACAGTCTAGCGCGCAACACATCTGCAATACGCGAACCTGGGTAACCACTTTGACGTCATTGTGGTTACCTAGCTGAAATTGGGACACAGCTGAGGGGCCAAAATATCCTGAAGTCTTACCATATTTCGGGGATTTTTCTGGCAACACGAATTTTTGAAAAACTTAAGGCAGATGATTTTCTGCTAATAAAATCATGATCTTTTAAATGAACTAACATTGTTTCAGCATTGGGTACCCCCTTTAAAGACTAAAAAGGAAGAAAAAGAAGGATACGTGTGTTGAGAACCAAGGTAATTGATAATAGACTTTCAAGAAAAAAAGATAGCTTCTCCCCAAAATGTTCTCCATGTACAATGACTCCATAAAGAGGCTTACCTTAACCCTTTCAGGACAGGAATTATTTAAGGGGTAAATTGATCACATTTTCTTCTTCAAATTGGCAACAATAACATTTTTTCTCCTAGTGCTCATGGTTCTAATAAGGTGTAATGTCTTTGAAAACAATATATAGTTGTTAATTTTGTTGAAAAGTTGAAAAAATAGCCAATTTTGTTCAAAAAACTAATGATTTTGAACCTCTCAATGTGTTGCCAATTTAAGGATTTTAAAGTTTATTCTCGTTCTTAAAATTCCTGGCATCAAACGCAATATGGTCAGGCAACAAAAATGGAGACAGTGTGTGCAGAAATTTTTGCTCTTTCTGTTCATGCATCTGATATATTTTTTAGAGCTCTGAATCAAAAGTTATTGAGCCAAACCACAAAATGTGGTCAATTGTCTCGAAAGGGTTAACCCGTTGACTACTTAATGCTCTGATTTCTATAGGCTTAATACAGAAGCTACCCGGCTCCCGTATGCAATGGGTTAAAAGGGGATGAGGATGAAGCCAAGATTGTGTTACCAAGGCAAATAAAATATCATAAATTTAGCTTGTAATAAGCCCTTTTATGAGTTAGAGTCGACTTTAAAACATTTTATATTCAAATGCACACACACACACACACAAAAAGAAAGAAATCAGCAATTGCCTTCCAACTGAAGTAAATAATGCGTAATAGGTTTGACCCACATTCGCTGCTTTTGCCCTAACTTGGCACAACGGTATTTTGACAATGCTTTTTTTTTTTTAAAAGCTGCTGCTGCTCGGTAATCCGTTATGAAGGATATGAATAAGGTATCATTACACAGCATATAATTTGCTCTTTACTTTGAAATAAATCTCAAGTTCATAGACGTTATAAGTTTTTAATTAGAAGCTGCCCAAGTTGCGTATACTTTTTTCTTTTTGATCCGCACTGTATACATAAAACTACAAATACCCGAACATTACGCGAAGGATAATATGAATGGGTGCATGATTGGAAGAGGCTGGTCATCTTTACTTGTAAGAATGTGGTTATTGACAATTTAGAAATAATGTGTTTGTCAATTAAGAAAATTAAACTAAAGTTACATGTCCTATGGAAGAATAATAGGAGGCAAGTGCCCCTTCCCACTTTCACGACTAAAACTTTGACAGAGTTTAACACAATCAGTAAATGCCTAGGATAACATCAGTGTTCCCCACCTACTTTGAAAAAAAAGAGGAAAAAAGACGAACAACGACTTCGTTCAATTGGTCTGTGGTAAAATATATGGGAGGAAAAGATAAGCACTGTTGATATTTCCTCTTTACAAATTTTCTAGAAAAAGTAAGTGGAAAAGGAAGACGTTTGAGGTCAATACGTTCATTCAAAATCTTAGTCAATGATTTTTCAGTAATTATGTGGTGTCAGATTATCATTATTATTATATTTATTTTTTTGTTGTAGCTTACAAAAAGCTAAGCTTACAAATATAACCGAGCGTATCACTACTAGGCAACTACTTCAGCTACACTACTACTGCTACTACTTATACTGCCACTATTACTACTATTACTACAACAACAACAACAACTACTACTACTACTACTACTACTACTACTACTACTACTACTACTACTACTACTATTACCAGGGGCGGCGCTACAGGGGGCAGAGGGGGCGACCGCCCCCCTATGATTTTTCAAGTAGTGAAAAAGAAAAAAAAGAAGAAGAAAGAAGAAAAGGAGGAAGAAAAGGGAAGAAAAGGGAAGAAAGAAGAAAGAGGAGTATTAAAAAGAGAGGTCTTAAACATATAACTCTATATTACCCCTGTTATTTAATGGAGAAAATATATGACGTCATCTTTAGGTCGTCTTGCCCCTCCTATCAAAATACCCTGGCGCCGCCCCTGACTATTACTACTACTACATCAACTACACCATGTGTTTTATTCCTCAAGGGTACGATCAATAACCCAACAAAACAACCTATGTACGAAGTATAGAACTCTTTAGCTGAAGAGCTAACTTTGGTGGGAATGCACTTATCTTTAAAGAGAATGTTGAATTCCTGCATGTTTTGTTTTTTTTTCAAATAAAACAAGCTTCTATTAAAATGTCGACCCTTTTTTCAATTATTACACTGGAATCTCCTCACCGATTTTCACTGAAAATTAACAAATTGGTTTTACAGAAAGTTGCAGTTCAATCATTTCGTGGTAAAATAAATGCCAGGGAGTGATAAGCAACCCGCGAGGGATAATGTGAAGATGGTGCATGATTGGAAGAGGTTGGGCATCTTGCTTATAAGAATGTGGTTTTGACAATTTATAATCAATGTGTTTGTTAATTAAGAAAATTAAACTAAAGTTACATGTCCTATGGAAGAATAATAGGAGGCAATTGCCTCTTCCCACTTTCACGATTAAAACTTTGACAAAGGTTAACATACGCAGTAAATGCCTAGGATAAAATCACTGTTCCCCACCTACTATTAAAAAAAAAAAGAAGATCAACGCTTTCGATCAATCGGTTTGTGGTAAAATAGATTTGAGGAAAAGATAAGCACTGTTGATATTTCCTCCTTATAAATTTGTAGAAAAGGGAAGGATGAAAGGAAGACGTTTGAGGTCAGTATGTTTATTCAAGAATCATTGGAAAAGAGTATATCATTCTATGGTTTATTTTGCGTCGGAATGTAACCCCTTTTTTGGTATCGTGGTTTACAAAAGCTGAGCTTACAAACATTATCAAACGTACTACTATAACAACAACTTATACAGTTACACTTCGACTAATACTACCAGAGGCGGCGGAACGTCGGGCTCAGACAATGGAAGTGGGGGGGGGGGGTGCCTTTTTGTTTAGAGGACAAAAGGTGCCCCCCCCCAACTTCCATTGTCCGAGCCCGACGCTCCGCCGCCTCTGAATACTACTACTGCTGCTATACTAGTACTACAACTACTAATACTACTGTAACTCCTCCTCCTCCTCCTCCTCTTCTACTACTACTACTACTACTACTACTACTACTACTACTACTACTGATTATAATACTACTACTACTACTGCTACTACTACTACCTCTACTACTACTACTACTACTACTACTACTACTACTACTACTAGTTTACTACTACTACTACTACTACTACTACTACTACTAGTAGTAGTTTACTACTACTACTACTACTACTACTACTACTACTACTACTACTAGTGGTACCTCTAGTACTACTACTACTATCACTGCTGCTGCTACTACTACTGCTACTACTACGTCAAATGTTTTATTCCCCAAAAGAAAACATACCCCCCTAAAAAAAAAAAAAACAACAACCCCCCTCCCCCCCCAAAAAAAAAAACAAAAACAAACAAACAAACAAACAAACAAAACAAAACCTTTGTCTTTGTACGTAGTATATACTTTACCCTAATTGTTGAACTGTCTAGCTGAAGAGTTAATGTTGGTTGGAACGCACAACGAAGGTTAGATCTTCTATTTGTTTTCCTCTTTGGGGGGGGGGGGGCAGTGGTGGACTAGGGCAGAGTATATCTTGCCTGAATATCAGCAAGTTAAAAAAACTGCGAACCTTTGTGCCATAGCACCTGGCAGTTCCACGATTTTCACCGAGAATCGACAAAGTTGGTTTTCAGAAATTTGCGGTTCAACCACTTCGTGATGAAATAGATGCCAGGATGTGATGAGCATCCTTTTGTTTCCTTATTACAAAGTCATAGACGATAAAAGTAAACAAAAGAGAAATTCTTATGTTTATTTAGAAGTGTTTAAACATTTATGCGGTGGTTGTGACTCCCCTTTAGTGGCATTTTAGAGGAGTTATTTCGTAAACGCGGTCAACTTGACTTTGTTGAACAAAGCTTCTGAATTACCATTTCAATTCAATTTAAGACTTCAAAGAATGCTAATGCTATACTACATTGTGTTTTACTACGGCCGCTCCTACTATTACTATTTTGATCTTACTTCTACTGATAGTAGAACTGCAAGTACTTTTACTACTTCTAAAACTCCCACCAGCTACACTTCTACAGCTACTACTAGTCCTTCAACTCCTACTACTATACAATTACCTCTACTACTACTACTACTACTACTACTACTACTACTACTACTACTACTACTACCACCACCACTGATACTTCTATTGCTACTACTACTTCTACTACTAGTAGTCTTCTACTACAAGTACTTTTACTACTACTACTACTACTACTACTACTACTACTACTACTACTGCTACTGCTACTACTTCTACTTCTACTACTAGTCTACTACTACTAGTCTATTACTACTACTACTACTACTACTACTACTACTACTCCTTCAACTCCTCCTTCTACTACTATATACTACTTGTACTCCTACTATGACTACTTCTTCTCCTTCAACTCTTCCTTCTACTATTACTATATACTACTTGTACTCTTACTATTACTACTGTTTTTCCTTTAACTTCTTCTTCTACTATTACCACTACCACTACTACTACTCTTAAAAATGCAACAACTACTACTACTCCGTACTATCTAGGGATTATTGCTCCCGGGGCAAACAATAAAGTTGTGCCCCCTTCCCACCACCTGCCCAAACTTATCTACGTTATTGTACTAGCGAGGGATTACAGCAATCAAGGGAAATATCTTTTGCGTCTTAACCCTGAAACGCAATTATCTTATGCATTTTATCTAAGAAAATTCGAATCTGAGCACCGAAACCGAGTAGGTTTTCAAATTTTAATCACTGATAAACTGTTTTAAATTCCCTTCCTTCTCAATTTCGGCGGCTAGATTTATAACGAAAACCGTTGAGATGTTGTTGAGAAATTTTGAAAATTTGAACTATTAAGCCGTATGCACTTACGACGTCCTAACAACCTCAGTTGAGGTTCCTCGAAAATAAATGGCAAGAGTTATGTGGTTTAACTGAATTATCTCAATCTCATATGCTGAATACAGGAAGCACCGGTTGTGGTAGGCAATGGGCAAAGAGTTAAACGTTTCACATCTGAATTGGCATTGAGTATCTCCGCGCTATACCAAACGCACTGTGAACTTCCTGTCACCATGTCTGCTTTGGACGGGCACCAGGCTTCACTTGAATTGTCCATGAAAATCATTTTTTACTTTGTCGGTCATGTCGAGTGGATATAACATGTCACCTCTCTCAGATGTCCCGAGCCAGCCGTTTGAGTGCGAAGACGACTTTAACAAAACGACACGGAAATGGCAACCGAGTCAGAGATGTCGACGACCGAAAAACATCGTCATCGTTGTCGTAGGCGTCATCACCTTCGTGGCGTTGATTCTAGCCCTAGCTATCCTCACCAAACCAAGACATCTTAAGAGTGGAAATGAACAGAATGACAAAGGGCCAGGTTTGTAATTTATTGACTTCTTTACAGTAAAATGAAATGTGGGATAAAAATTGTCCGACATGAGATTGTTTTTGTGTCTCACCAAACTCTAGAAAATGTTTATGTATAGCACGAATGACATTTGAACAAAATGTGAAACCTCTCTGGGGAGTCATATTTAATAGGGATCACTTCGTGTTTTTTGCTCAATACTCTGCAAACCTTGATGAAATTTACTAACAAATAATGGTTTAAATTACTCGCTCACAGTAGATTTTCACGCCCGAACGATGCTAACACAAATGAACCTTTAATCGTAATATTTTAGTCATGAATTGTGAGAGAGTTGTCCGACACTGCATCACAGTAACATTACCAATTCGCCTATATAAATATTTCCCCACGTTTCGTGATCACAATTTTAAAATATTAATGATTTTCTTATTGTTTAGTCGATTTCGCTCAAACTTAAGCGTCCCCCACCCTAAACATGTTATAAAGGTTGGACTGTCCTTTTAAGCGATGTTTTATATCCTGTATGATTGCCAGTCAAATAAAAGTAAAAAGTTGACAATGATTCTCACCGCCAAACCGACTCCTGATCGACTTGAAAGTTTAAACCGACTCATTGTGGGCCATTAGAAAATTTCATTTTGTTCTGTTTCGTTTGTTTGATATGTTTTCGAGCGTTGTGCGTTGTCAGTCCAGAGTGGGAGTAATACTTCAGTCACACCGCCAAATCGATTTTAAACCCACTGTGGTTTTGGCATCCGGTGAAATGTCCATTTTTGTTCCGTATATTGTCGGTCAGGTTTCGGTCTTGTTGCTGTGACTGGGATATACGACTTACTGGCTGGTCACATTTGTGCGCTAACGACAACGGTGATGTACGCGTATTTATAAAACGGGTTCAAGAATGTAGCCATCCTGATTGGTCAAATAACACCACGTGACCGTGCAAAAAAAAAAGTACTAACGCACGGCGAGGGGACTAACGCACGACTAGGCGTTGTGGCGTGCGCCTGTAATCCAGCTAACAGTGGAAGTTATAAACTGATTCAGCGGACCCAGGTTCGAGACTGAGTCACGTCTTTCGGATGGTGAAGTTAAAGGTCGGTCTCCAGACGTAAATAATCATATCTGATTGATAACGTCTGTAAAAACCCAAATACACACACACGGATCAAACCGGATCTGTAAACATGTAAACATGTAGCGCAGACGGTACGACTCGATTTGGCTATATGTTTTTACACGCTAAGATTGTAGATTGTAGACTGTAGATTGAAGACCCGTTTTATAAAACTTTTAATACATGGTTATGAGTTCGTGCGTTAGTGCGATCCGGCAACACGCAGGTTTTTTTTTAGTACACCACGATAAAAGCCTTCGTGTTGCCGGATCGCACTAACGCACTCCCAACCATGTATTAATAGTATACTAATGTACCTAAAACGATGACCATAACGGTGGGTAGTCACACGTGACCAATAAAATCGATGGGGTTCTGTCAATCAAGCGTCACGGACACTGCCCACGAGATTCTTCTGAATTTACGTCACTTCTAAGTAGCAAAAATGATTGGCTATCAGAAAATATCTGTAAGCTCTGTCCTGAAAATTCGGTGGCAGAGCGATAAAACCGGTGAGGGAGGCTCATGACTACGAAGCTCCAGAAGGGCCATTTTAGACAACGTAAAAAAAAAAAAAAATATATATATATATATAAACCCCTCAAAAAAAGTTCTGCAATTCAAGTTTAAGCATTTATATCTCTCTAGTAACTGTATGATCATCATCAAGTTTGATATCATTGTAAAGCTTGTTTATTCACCTTCACAATGATACCACATTTGTATTGATTATGTAATCACGGAATGTGCAGTGCACCTAAATATAGGGCAAAGTCAAAAGTGAAAAGTTGCAGAATGCATTGTTATTGTTCACACTGAGTTCTTAACTGGAATGAAAGGTTTTGTTTCTTTGTTTTTGTTCCTTTTGGTTTGTTTAATTTTGTATTAGGTGTGCATGTTTCTGCTGTAATCCCTTGTTTGGTGGACAAATATTGTTTTCAGTGATTTTGAAGTGGAATTATTCTTTTGTTTTAAGATGGAATGTGTTTTAATCAGCAACTGACTGTGATAACATTAATATTGTGTTTTGGTTTCATGCAGAATATTGCAAGTTTCCACCTTAGCAGTACACAACTGCGGTGGGGAAAAAAGTCTCCCCTCAGCAAATTATCTCATTTTCAGCCATGTAACCCTATCACAGAAACATAAGCAACACAAACTCTCCTCTTCTCTTGGATTGCTTTTCACTTCAACAAACATATTCCCCTTTCTTGATGTGAACTCATGTTCTTTAACTCTCTCTCCCCTCTCTAACGAAACAAAAACAAACACAAATACACAAATTTGCAAATGACAAAATGTTTGGCACTTTTTATTGAGTAACATGCACATCAAATGTGGAATAGCAAAAGATCAGAAGTTCAGTAGCGAGTAGAAGATCCGAATACAGCTACGACAGCCTGGCATCTCCTCCTCATGCTTGTCACCAGCCTCGTGATGCGTTGCTGTGGGATGAGGTTCCACTCTTCGATAAGGATCTGTCGCAACTCAGCCAGTGTAGTGTGATCTGTCACTCTGGCGCGTACAGCACGGCCAAGCTGGTCCCACAGGTGCTCGATTGGGTTCAAGTCAGGGCTGTTCGCAGGCCAATCCATCCTCGTCACTGCCTCCTCCTGCAGGTATTCGGTGATGATCCTTGCTCTGTGTGGGCGGGCGTTGTCATCTTGGAAGATGGCGTTTGGTCCAAGATTGCGCATGTATGGGATGACCTCTGGCCGAAGAATGTTGTCTCGGTATCTCTCTGCTGTCAGGTTTCCATCAACGATGATAAGCTGTGTCTTTCCCTCAGCAGATATGCCACCCCACACCATAACACTGCCTCCTCCAAACGCTGTTACCCGGTCGATGCAGCAGTCAGCGAAGCGTTCCCCACGGCGACGCCACACTTTCAACCTTCCGTCCAGTTTCCTCAAGCAGAATCTGGATTCATCTGTAAAAAGGACATTCTGCCACATTTCCCGGTTCCATCGAAGATGTTGCAAACACCAGCGTTGACGGGAATGACGATGCAAGGCCGAAAGTGCAGGTCTTCTTGCTGCCTTGTGAGCTCTTAAATTGGCTGCGTGAAGTCTGTTCCTGATGGTCTGGTCGGAGAGTCGCTTGGCAAATCTTCGAGCAAATCGTCCTTGCAGGTTCCTGGAAGATAACCTTCGATTCCGCAGGGCAGAAAGGGTCAGGAAGCGGTCTTCTTGTTGGGTTGTCTTCTTTGGACGACCACTCCTTGGTCTGTCCTTGACATCCCCAGTTTCCCGGAACTTTGCCAATAATCTGGAGATGGTACTGGGACTCACTCCAAATTGAGCAGCAACTTCTCTTTGGGGAATACCGGCTTCGATTTGGCCGATTGCTCGAGCCTTCTCAACATTTGATAGACGTGGCATGTTAACATACGCGAACAGCTACTCTTTAAAAGTAAGCACTGCCAAGCATAAAGCTTGTGCAAGGCACATTTCATCTACCAAACAGGAAATAAACTTGTTGAATCATTCATGACCCATTCAACATCATTCACACACACCCGACATTGCAACAAAAGCAATAGACAATAGCCAAGATAGCCATTCAATTTGCAACTTTTCACTTTTGACTTTGCCCTCTATTCAGGGGTGCTGTGCATTCAAGGATGACATAACCATTACAAATGGGGCATGGATGTGAAGGGGGATAAATGAACTTTCCAATGATCTAAAAAACAAGAATGATTAAAAAGCCGCCAAAAAGATATCAAGGCTCAAAGTTGAATTGCAGAACTTTTTTTGAGGGGTTTATATATATATATATATATATATATATATATATATATACTACGTACGTACGTAATAATAATACTACGTACTATTTATTAAGTATATACGTACGTAATAATAAAACGTGAAAAGGGTGAACCATTTATGCATATTTTTAATCTCAAACAAATGTCCATCCTTATCCGTTGATTCCGAGATGATTTGCCACAATACTGTGAGCTCACGTCTAATTACAAGGAATTCAGTATCTCAGCATTAATTTGTGTGTGTATCCCTTTTCACAGCGGCATCCGGTACCAGAATATCTTGCTTCCAATAGAAGCCGAAAATCAGAAAAACAGATCGAAAACAGTTTGAGGGAAATCGGGCAACTTCTGACTTCTAGACAAGGACTTTTTTAAGAACACGAAACACTACTGAAAAAAATGAAAAGGACTCACTAGACAAATTGGAAACTTTGTTATGAGTTTGTGACGTATATTGACAATTCCTCAATTTATACCCAAGCCAAATTTCCTCGCAACTTTTCTCGTAACTTAAACCTAATTAATTTTATAAATATTGACTTATTTCATGAATCCAGATGATATTATTATGATATATAATTTCACCATCATCAGCTTCATATATCCTGGGTGAAAACTACTGATTACCACCATTGGAAACCCGAGTCCCCTTAACCCTAGAAATGGGTATGGTATGTATGGGTGTGTGTGTGTGTGTGTGCGCGCGTGTGTGTGTGTATATATATATATATATATATATATATATATATATATATATATATAATGAGAGTAAAGTCAGTGTTCTGCTTTCGAATATTAGAGAATAGATGATAACTCGAAATAAATAATAAAATTCCGTAAGAGTAAACACATTCGAATTCGTCTATTCTTACGGAATTCATTATTTATTGCGTTTTTATCATCTCCCCCTCTCTATCTCTCTCTCTCTCTTTCTCTCTCTCTCTCTATATATATATATATGTACATATTTAAATATTGTTATTATTATCATCTTCATTGTTGTTATTATTATTATTATTATTATTATCATCATCATCATCATTATCATTATTATTATTATTATTATTATTAATGATGCTTCTATAAATATCATCTGTGGCTAAGCAATTGGCTCATCAATTACGTTTGTTGATTTATTTCTACAGAAAAACTGGAAGATGTGGACAGCAACAAATACAAAGCTACCAATAATTCAGGTATAGATAAGATAATTTTACTACCTAAGTTAAATGAAAGATAAATCTAGACCCAACAAAGTTAAATGTAGACTAGACTTTCTGTTAAGATTATCGTAATAAAGAGCACACCTTATTTTTTTTAAATAAAATTTTACACAGTCATTCCCGTCAAATGATCTTGTATCTGGAAGCGTTAATTCCCGTTGACTCAGCTATCTTAGATAATTGATCCACGACTTTCGTTGAGGAGTTGTCCACAATAGCAAGTCAGCCCAGATCCTTCTGGATGCTTTTTAAGACAAAGTCAAGTTCTGGTCATGCGATTACAATGTGAAAGAAATCGTCTCAGGGCAACTGAGAAAGTTAAATCACGTCAACATACAAGAATTGGTGTATAATGTGAGGTTTTGGAAGCATCAAAGTGATAAGAAATTTCTTATTTTCTACCATGATGTTCTGCCAAACATACAAAGAAAGAATGAAAAAGCTCTCAACTTGTTTTTCAGCTTGGCCAGAACTCAAACTTCTCTTTTAAATAGCATATTTATTTATTCCCAGTCTATCATCCAGCATTTCAATCACAGCTGGGAATGGAAGATGGTCGAATCACAGATGCACAGATCACGGCTAGTAGCTGTTTAGACGGAAACCACTGCACAGACAGAGCCAGGATTAACCAACCAAGGAGTAAGAATTATGATTAAAGTTAGACAATTGCAATAAACTGAAGTAATTACAGTGAAATAAACACACCAAAGATTAACAGACTTAGCGAAAAGAAGGGGGGGGGGGGCATCCAAATAGACCATCATTCTACGAGATCGACGGCCCAAGATACTGACAAAGCAAACAAAATTTAATATTTAACCAAATTTAGACAGATTGAAGTAACATACACTCTTAAAATGTTGGGTAGATTTAGTTGGGTAACTGCTGGTTGGTTAAAAATATTCCCAATTCTGGGCTATTATTAACCAACTGGACACTCGAGTGGTGTAACCAATATTGGTCAATACTTTTTACCTAAATATTGGGCATATATTTACAAACAGTATTTGGTAATTATGGGTTGGGTACTTGTTGCCCTGTAGTTGTGTAATTTTGTCACATTTCCTTTGCCAGTTGGGTAAATTTTGTTGGGTAACTGATGGTTGGTTAGAAATTCGCTTTTGCCCAACTTGTAAATATTTTTACCCAATATTGGGGAAAACACTTATATGAATATTCATGAATTTTTAGTAGCGTATGGTTTGGGGTGGCCCGATTTACTAACTGTCACCGAATGCATAAAAAAATATAAGGGGTATATAAGAGCTTGCACTAGATTGCACTAACTGGATAGGATAGGACTAGGATAGGATAGGTTAAGATATAGGATAGGATAGCTTAAAATAGGATAGGTTAGGATTGATTAGGTTAAGACCCAGAAGGACGTAACAAGCAGATTTCATTTTTTTTTACCTAGGTTGGAGGAAAAAGGAAACAATAAATTGGGCAGCTGAATTTGCCCAACCACATGATATTTGTTACCAAACAGCTGAACAAATAGAGGGTTGGGCAATCCTATTGGGTAAGATTGGTTGGGCAATAATTACCCAACTGAGAATATAACCAACAGTTGGGCAATTGTAGAGTTGGGTAAAATCTAATGGGTCACCAACTGATGGGCAATTTAATTTGCCCAACAACATAGTAAATGGATTGCCCAACATCAGTTGGGCAAATTTTAACCAAAAGTTGTGTGGACAGTATGTTGCCCAGTGTTGGTTAAAAATTGGGCATTTTTTTGCCCAACTTTTTAAGAGTGTATAACAATGTTAAGTTCGAAACTGAAGTCAAAGTTTAAAGAAAAAAAAAATATATATATATATATATAGTAATAATTCCTTCAAGGAATGTGGGTAGAATGAACCGGTGAGCTTATAAGATTATGGCTCAATTCAATATTTGCACTTTTGTTTTGTTTTGTTTCGTTTTGTTCTTTTTTGGTTAAAAAAAAGAAGGAAAAGGGGGCAATTTCAGTCGTTAACGCAGTATCAGTCATATATTTGATGTATTGTATGTCTAGTCACAATTGAGAGTCAAAAAGGCTTGGATAGAAAAAAAAAGTTAATGATTGGTTGAAGTTACCATCCCACGGTTACAGCCCACGAGATGGATAAGCCAACGAGATCTCTACTGTCGGTTTCTATCTCTCATTGTGTATTTTTTGTTTTTCGGTTTCTTGGACTGTCGGTCTCGAGTACATTAGGCTTTCCCTCTTTACGTATCAACGAAAGTCCATGCACTTAAAAAAGGCAATATTGTTTGATTTAGGTAAAAAAAAAAAAAGTAAATTAATACCACGATTAGACCATAAACCAAAGAGAGAGAGAGAGAGAGAGAGAAAAAAAAAAAGAGCTTGACAGTTGACAGACCGCTTCTTTTACTCTCACAGTACTTCTTTCTTAAGCCTGGGTCACATTTGACCGATTACAATTAACATTCACGGGTACACACCATATACTATGGTGTAACTTTAAATGAAAATCTCATTATCGTTTTCGTTATCGGCCAAATGAGACCCATGCTTTGATGCAGGGGAGTGGAAATACACTAGTTTTATAGGATCAATTAGGGATCCCTTCCTTAACCCGTTGACTACTTAATTATCTTATTCCTTTAGGCCTAATACAGGAGCTACCGGCTCCCGTACGCAATGGGTTAAGAGAGGAATCCTCTCCACATTTTAGTCAATTTAAATCCAAAGCAGTAGTTGAATTGCTCTTCTGAGAGTAGATTCTACTACAAACGAATGTGACTCAAAAAGGCGGGTTTTCACTTCCTTACATTCAGAGATTAGACGATGAACAGTTAAAGGGGAAGTCCATCCTGGTATGAAGTTGGTTCTTAAGAAGAAGAAAAAGATAGAGAAACAGATTAGTGAAAGTGTGAGCAAAATCTAATAAAAGATTAGAAAGTTTTGAAGTTTGGAAGTTGTAATCAGTTAAACACACTTTGACAAATCTGTGACGTATCTTGTGAGATCCTCTTTCATTTATCATTAACTTTTCATTATATCTCTTTATCTCTAAAGACATTACACCATTTACGTGTGAAAGAAACCCATTCCTCTATAAAAAAAAACAAAAACAAAACTAGTATGATTAAAATGTCTGAAAGTATCAGTACAGCGTAAAATGGGAGAGAACTTCGCAGAATACGTCACCGTGGTCACGGAGTGCCAATTTGTGTTTGATTGCTTACTACTTCAAACATTCATTTTTCTTCACCGATTCTGCTTAAACTTTAACTTATCTGTTTTTCACATTTTTTCTGAGTTTATTAAAATCATCTGTTATCAGGATGGATTTTCCCTTTAAATGGAAAGTCTACCCTGGTATCTAATTGATTTGAATAAAAGCACCATCATGAGAGAGACAGATAAGTGAAAGTTTGAGCAAATTCTGATAAGAAATAAGAAAGTAATGAATTTCTGAAGTTGTAATCAATCAAACACAAATTGGCAACTCCATGACGTATCTCGCGAGCTCGTCTTCCATTTGCTTAGTACAGAAAATGTCATAAATGTTAATTTTCTTATATTTTGATAAAGGAATAGATTTCCTTCATACAAGTTTTGTGTAAAAACATATGAGCAATGATTATATCGAAGGTGCATGTAACATTGAATATTTTCTTTAGAGAAAATAGGAATTAATGATTTTTGGTGTAAGGGCAAATGGGAGGGAAGCTCGCAGGATACGTCACGGAGTTGCCAATTTGTGTTTCATTGATTACAACTTCAAAATTCATAAATTTCTTATTTCGTATCGTATTTTGCTCTCACCTTCACTGGTCTATTTCATGAGTTTGTCAGCTTCTTTTAAAACCAACTTGTAGTCAGGGTAGACTTCCCCTTTAAGTGCCTTCTGATCCCTTTTTTCCCCCAGCTGATGCTAAAGCAGGAGCATGGAGTGCAGGAGTTAATGACCAAGACCAGTTCATCCAAGTTGACCTAAGGCAGTGGTATGAGGTCAGTGGGGTCATGACCCAAGGCGGAGAAGGTCAATGGGTGACTTCGTACAAGGTACTCTACAGTTTGGATGGGCTGGCTTGGGCTACTGTTCAGAATGCCATGCTGGGTGACAATGAAGTAAGTGTTGAAGATAAATTTGAGGGGATTTTTTTTTTCTTTTTATTCGAGTATATTCTGAAAGAAATTGCCTAGAAGCAACTGGGAAAGATGTATATATATATATATATATATATATATATATATATTAAAAAAAAAAAAAAAACTGGTGCATGCTGGAGGAATCATCAAAAATTGATACGACTTTGCTGAAAGTCAACTTGCAAAGCAGACAGAAATATACAGTGCGTATCAAAAAAAAAAGTACACTTTAAAAATATCCTCCAAAATCTTAATTTCAGAATATCAATTTTTTCTTATACATTTATGAGTAAGGGTCTGTTTCATCGGATGACACTATTAGTACTGACAATATTTTACGCTTGAGTGAGTACTGGCTTCTTTTGTAAAACTGGTGACATTTGCTCCTCCATCCATATCTCGAAAGGTCAAACGTAAAGGTCAAGGTCATGATTTGGTTTTTTGTTCAGGAAAATGCGAAGATTAAGATTAGGGTTAGGGTTAGGGTTAAGTTTAGGTTTAGGATTAACATGGCAAAGTTAGACCGGAGCAGTTGTCACAGGAGCAAATGTCATGGAACCGTAAAACTCGAAAAATTGGTTTGCGCAAAAATGCATTAATCTTGAATTTGATCAAAGTATCAAGCAGTAACTGCATGTTCTCTGTTAAGAATCAATAATTGATTTGAGCAATCATTAAATCCTTAACCCTATACCTTGTATTGCACACCCACAGTGGTGTATCCAGAAAGTATCTGGACAGCTCCGTTCTTGTACAAGCATCATGAACACAGCAAGTTGTACTGAATTATTCCTGGGGCTTCAAGAAGAAGCTAGATCAGCTTTATCCAATGGCCGGACACACCACTGTCCCACCCCCCCCCCCTCCCCTACAACCGCTATCGTTATTGTAGGTGGTGTCTTTCCAGCACAAAATTAATCATCAGCATCAATACCCATTTTTACCTACAGTGTTGGAAAGATGGAATGCAATAACGGGAGGAGAATCTTAACATGTACATATTTTCCTCTTCAGATTTCTTATTCCTTTTAAAAGTTGCAAGACCCCATTAATAACGTCTTATATGACAGAAAGGAATTTAAAAGAGAAGCAAATTTATTGATTAAAATAATGTCTTATCATATCTTCAATTAAACATCAGTGTAGTCATCGGAAGCGAAACCGTTTAACGCAAAGTCGTAATTATTATGTAATTCTGAGCGAGGAAAGTGCAGTGTGAGAAACACGGGTCAGTGATTTTCTTAGTTGTGTTTTAGTCATTTTATTGATTCCTGTAAGAGCGCCGATGGGTTCTAGCTCTCTCTCTCTCTCTCTCTCTCTCTCTCTCTCTCTATTTTCGCAAGAATCGCATCCTCCCCGGTGTACTAACTTCCTGCTCTCACACAATGCCTGCCTTGTCTGTGTTAGCTGTGTAGGCTGATAAGCAAAGCTCTTTCTCCCGGGGAAAGAAATAAAACGGTTGAGAGAGTGAAAGAGAGAAAAAGAGAGAAGAAGAAGAAGAAGAAAAACTAAAGACCTAAGCACAATCTTGCAGGTCCATTAGTAACATGTACAGTTGCAGTTTATTTAATCTGTAGACGAAGGTGAATAACGTGACAAATTGCAACTATTGTTGGGGAAATTTTTTCATCTGTTACTGTTAAAACAAGCGAAGAAAGAGTAAATACTCAGGAGTCAAATAAAAACACCGCAGGAGCCAAATATTTGGACTGACGTTTCGGTTAAAGACCTTTATCAAAGTAAGCATCTTGATATATATATATATATATATATATATATATATATATATATATATATATATATAAATTTATATATATATATATATATATAGGAATGAAAAGTCCGTATACGATGAAAACATTCGAATTTTCGGCCATAGGCCTTCATCAGGAAATGATGAAATTTATTAGTAGGTAGGTACACAAAAGAGCGTGAAGAAATTAAAAAAAATAAATAATAACGCAAAAGCTCCATGGATAGCAGCGCAACCACGGTAGAGATCAGAAAGGAGGGGAGAGAGAAAGAGAGAGAGAGAGAGAAAGATAGAGGCGTAATAAAAACTTTAAAAAAAAAAGAAAAAGAAAACAAAAGAGCACTTGATGGCGCCTGTCATTTTGAAGTCTTCCACTGAGTGGCCGGGGAGGTTGAAATGGCGTGCAACAGGAAAGCCACTGGTATTCAGATGTATGGAGCGTAGATGTTCAGTAACCCGGTCAGCTAGACGTCGTTTGGTTTCCCCCACATACAGCAGATTGCAGGCCTTGCAACAGATCACGTAGATAACATTCTCCGTCGTGCAGGTGAACTTATCATGGATGGTGAAATTACCCTTGGGGCCACTGATGTTTCGTTCTGTCGAAAGACGGGATCATGTCAATTGCATCGTGGGTGGAGGCAAGGAACGGAATCTAGGTCTCTGTCGGCAGGTTGGACTCTGGGGTGGTTTGAATGGACCAAGGTTGATCTCAGGCTCTTGTCCTTCCTGAACGCTGTTATGGGGGGGGGGGGGGGGGGGGGTTCGCTGAAAATTGTAGTGCTTTACGCAGGGGCGGACTGGCCATTGGGAGTTCGGTTAGTTTTCCCCATGGGCCGGTCATTATTTTGATTTTAAAAAAAGAGAAAAAAGGGCCGGTCTCTCCCATAGTCAAATTTTAGTTCCAGTCCGCTGACCTCACGATTCTGAATTGCCTTTTTTTTTCTTCTTCTTCTTCTTCTTCTTTTTCTAGATTTTCAATGGGAACATGGACCAGGACACCATTGTAACAAATGAATTTTTCACCGACATCACAACTAGGTTTATCCGGTTTAAACCAGTGGCATGGTCAAACCACATCAGTATGAGATTTGAAGTCATCGGTACTGTCTCGTCAAGTAAGTTATTTTTTGTCAACTCTTCACTCTACTCTCTCAATGCATAGCAGTGAAAACCGACTTTTCTAAGGGTGCTTTTATGCTTACTTTGCGAAGGCAGAGAGAGCGTTGTAAACGCTCATCTAAAACGCAGTCTCACGGGGTACTGTTTATGCTTCTGTTCCCAAGGCGAATTCGGGCTCTGCAAATGGATTCGCAAACCTGCACTGCGTATGCTACGTTGACCCCGGGAGGGCAGGTCAAGTTTGGGCCCGCGCTTTTTCGAAAGTTTTGAGGTACTGTTCAGGTACTGTATGTACTGCTTGCCCTGTTCTTCTAGCAAAACCTGCAGTGACAGGCTGGTCCGCCATCTTGTCGTAGATGGGTTTATTTCTTTTCAATCCATTCAACCCTTGTTGCATTTCAGGCGCTGACCATGCAAGAAGGAGTTCATCTTCACTATAATTTGAGACCTCGCACTCATAATTATAGATCTCACCTCAATAATATAATTCTAACAAAGTAAACTGGTAGGCTCGGATGCTGGCTGCTTATGCACCGCATGCATGCATTGGGGGAAAAAACAACAAACAAGCATTGCGCAAGCGGCGCGCGGGTTTTCACGTGAACCGGAAACATGTTTATATGACGTCATTATAAACGGGTTTACAAATGATTGTGCGTTTAAGCTTTACCAGGTACCGTTTTTTTAGGAGAAACTCCGATTCAAAACGCACCTTTTTATGAGTTTTGGATCTGCGTTTCAAATCGGCGATTATACGAACATGACTTAGGACGCAACCGTGTTTTGAACTAAACGCGTTTCAAAGCGCTCATTCTGGCATGAGATTGTTGGACATGTCCAACAGCCTCTTTGAGTGTCCTACGTGCTCCTACTTCTTTGTGGGGAGGGGGGGGGGGGGGGGGACGTGCAAACCCGTGTGTGCGACGCAAGGATTTTCTGCCAAATCCGTAGCAGACTACACGCAAGGAGGTGCACGACCGGTTGTGACCAACCTATAGCCTGCTAATTTGTATGTTTGAGGATATTTCATATTATATTTCAATTCATTTTAAATTCAAATTCGTGCACATTATTCTCTTTGCTTACGTTTATGCTCTTGGCTTTAAAACTTCTACTAAAGCGCAGGTCTCAACCAGATGCACGTGTGGTCTGCGTGAGTCTACGATGGATTTGCATGTTTTTGCAAGCACGTAAGAGCACGCAAGACACGCAAGGAGGCTGTTGGACATGTCCAACAATCTCTGCGTGTGGCTACATTTTCTGATGAAGGCACATGACACGCACAACCATCGTACTTCTTGCACGGCCTTCTCGCGGAAGTCTCAAGAAACCCATGGCTCTATAAGCATCCTTGACATATCGCGCGTAGGGTGCGCGGTACCTGTACGGGGGCTGTACGTTCGCCTCAAAATTTCTTACAGGTATTTAAGAGCAGGTATGTTAATGAGTAGGGTGCAAGACGCCCAAGAAGATAGAGATGTAGAGTGGTGCACGACAGGTGGTGACCATGGTAAACGTAGGAGGTAAGAATCGCGGGAGTTGGCCCACAGCCGATCGCAGCTGCGAGCACGCATGTGCAAAAAAAAAGCACGATCAGTTGTGACCATAGCATTAGCTAGGAAATTTGTTTTTGGATGTCGTATGGTGAGCGAGGAAGAAATTGTTTGAAAATGTATGCCTAATTCATAAGGGTTTAAGACCACATTTTTATTACATTATACTTTGAAATTAATACTACAAGGTGATTGAAAAGTGAGATTATTTTTTTATATTCATGGTTAAATATCTCTGTGGGTGTGTGGTGAAATATATGATAAGAACATATATGAATAAAATTGGGTTTTCCATAGGCCTATTGGAAATTACAGTTCTTAGAAATTGCAGGGATGCCCTAAACAAATGTGCATAATAGGTACTGATAACGACAAGTAATAACAGTTTTCAGACCCCCCCCCCCCCCCCTTGATCTTTTGCCAGGGACCAGCGCTTCTACAAGCTTTGCTTCTAAGCTGGTCTCTGTTTTCATTCTCATTTTCATAAAATTAATCTATTGTAGTCTTCATTGATGTTACTTTTTTTCTTTCTTTCTTACAACTCAAACTTTAATGCACTTTGTTTTGCTTGTAATGATCGAAAATGTTTCTGCAATAAGTTGTGTTGTCAATTATTTTGTATATTGTTAATTTCACAATACTTATTGTTATATACTTTGAATAAAGAAAATGTAATGAAATAAAATCTAAATCTGAAATCTGAAATCATTAAAGGGGTTTGGCCCACAGATATTTTTGTTGAGGTCTGTTCCAACAAATTATAGTAAAGAAAATAATAATAATACAATCGGAGGCCGAGCGAACCCAACGAGAGGATAAAATTGTTGAGGAAGACTCATAACTCGTCGAGGTCTGATCTGCAACAACGATTTCCAATTCATATTCGACATGGACACGTGGGGAGCTATTGGGGAACGATTCTGTTCATCGTTATCGGTGAGGTTTGGCCAGGCCTTAACCATAATCGATGATTTGGATCAATGCCAAGAATTATTTCATCATCGTGTTTCAATTATCTGTGTTTTCAGATTGACGATGCTAGGCTCTACTGGTCAAGGTTCACACTTTATAATTTCACATTTAAAAAAATAAATTTCTTTCTCTTCCTGACAAAGAAATGTAGACCTATTACATACGTGAACCTTGTTACCGTGACTTGTACCATTGCATCAGCTACCCTCAATACAGAGGAGTGAAAAATCCATTAGTTTTTGGAGTAATATTTGGGTTCACTTCCTTTTGAAATCGATCAAGTCCGCTTCATACTGGAATCCACTCGAAAATAGTAGTTGAATGACTCTTTTTATAAGTGGATTCCACGATTCTGAGCGTGGATTCCGCTCAAAACTAAGGATTCTCTAACGCAAATGCCCCCCCCCCCCCCAATGGATTTCCATTATTGTACACTGAGAGAAAAGTAGAGGTCATATTTTGTTTTGTTTTCACCTTCGGTTTGAACAGAGCATGAATCCCGCCAGGTACCACTAGGAATGCAAGATGGCAGGATACTAGACAGGGCCATCACAGCCTCAACTATGTACGATATTAACCATGAACCAGCTCGAGCTCGTCTAGACACAGTCAGTCGTGAGTTGAGTTTATACAACCAACAGACAGGAGTGTATAGTGCTAGAAATAATACTCCGATCAGGGTCACGATGAGTTTCAAATTTTCGACCTTTTATTTCAGATCACAATATACCCTTTACAATTAGATTGTCTTTTACTTTCCCTTTGTATACAATGTATTTATCCCCTAATCAACATTCTTACTGTTTTCAATTTGTTTGTCCCATTTAACATCCCACTTGTTGGTATACTCCTCAATCACTCTCCTTTGTAAGTTTTTAATCTCATTCCTTTTCTGTTTGTAATTTATCTGATTAAGTTCACTTGATGTCAAACTTCCAGACTATATATAAACATTTCATATTCACTTATGTTTTAGTTCCTGAAGATGACCTGAAATAAAAGGTAGAAAATTTGAAACTCATCATGACTCTGATGGGAGTATTATTTCTAGCACTATACATTCATATCTTCTGTAGTAATAATGGATTCTAGACAGGAGTCACTGGGAGTGGTAATCCATTCTTTGACAAGTCATTTTATGAATCAATTAGGCCACAAACAATCAAATATACACTTTCAAAAACACATTTTTGCTGGATAAAATTTTCTTGAATCAAATAATTGTTCATTCTCCACATCAAAAATGACTGCATACTGAAATAAAAAAACAGTCATCAATTCATGATATCATGTATTTATTGCATTTCACATAACCGTTAACCGTATAGTGTTATAGAAACAGTGAATACAAACAAAAAGATATGATTTCATGTTAATAAACACACTGAAGAAAATTGGTTTAAGTTCCAATTACCACGAGAAAATGTGATCTTCTACATCTTACATTTCAGAATATGCACATGCAGAAATAAAATTAAAAAATCATAATTAAAACAACTCTTATCGTTGAATGAAGAGCCTGATTGGTTAAAAGTAGGCATTTTGTCCGTCTGTGACATTGAATATGTTATGGATTACAATTTTAGTAGGCGACCATGGCAACCAGATTTTATCAAATTTCAACTCCTTCAGTGATGCCATTCACAATGAAAAATACAATTAGGCCTACCCCCTTTAATTAAATACTTATTTTTTTACAGGCCTTCAAACTTTCAAAATGTGTCAAATGCCCGTCCGTTACTAACTGATCAGGCTCTGAACATCAATATCCTTTCCCTTTCTTTTAAAATTTTTATTTATTTACTTATTATCATTAATTATTTAGTCATTACTGCCAAGGCAGTTTTTGGTTTGCGCAAATGGATCATGAACATGTACATGTACAAGAAATATCGAAGGCACCTTTCAGAATGCTATACGAAAGTAATAAAAGGGAAATGGACAATGCAGTACATGTACTGCAATTATCCCATTCCAGACAAATAATGAGAACAAAACAAGGTTATATGCGGTATTCCGTGGTTTAATAATTCGAGTAGCATTATCAAGATAGAATCCGCTCCATAAAATTCCATAATCATTAACGATAATCATGACATAATTTCGTATCGTACTTCATATAATATCATATATTGATTGTTGAGGCCTCCTGAGATATATTTCCAACGAGCCCAGGCTCTTTGATTTTCATTGTATATCAATCTAGGATTCGTAATGAAACTTCCTCAATTTAAAACTCGTGGCAAGATTTCTCAGCTTGCCGCAATAAATCCCATTTTGGAAAATAATTGGTTAACTAATTCAGGAACAAAAGGCAAGATTTCTCAGCTTGCAAAGTCTCCAAAATTAATGGCAAGATTTCTCAGCTTGCCCAAATCCATGGCAAGATTTCACAGCTCGCCCTTCCCACGTAAATTTCGTGGCAAGATTTCTCAGCTTGTCACGTGGCCAACGTAGGGCAATACTAATCAAAATCCATCCACGGCCAATTTGCGACAAGATTTCTCAGCTTGTCACAACCTACCTGGCAAACGTGGGATATAATATGCATTCTTTTTCGATTGTTCCAAAACCAAATTCGAACCCTTCATCTCAGGAAGCCTCTTTGTTATACACTGTTTTGATTTACAAAATAATGTAAGCGTACTGAATATCAGAATGTGATGTTATAAATTAATGCCCAATTAAGAGGGAATTTTTGGACGCGCTCCAGCAAGGGCAAAACGCCCGACCCCAAAAACACCTGTTGCCAAAAGTGTAATAAAGTCATAAAAGTGGTGAAAAGTGTACCAAAATAGTGAAAAGGGTGTCGGACGGAAATTCCCTTGCGGCTCACTTTAAAGTGCAACCAAGCTTATTGCTCCAGAGCGCGAATACAAACCAAAAAGTATTACACTGAGGCCCCATCCTGTTATGGTGGATGTGTGGGGAGGAGGAGGACAAATTTATTGTACGAAAATTGGTAGTAGCAAGCAGGGAAAGTAAAAACATGCTACTCGAATAAGACCACGAAGAAAAGTGGGAGAGAAGTTGGAAATCTCCACCGCCGAGCCTGGTTTGCATAACAAGCTCGTAAAAAGGGGGAGCACCTGTTCCGCCCGGCCTTGGCGGGCGGGGGGACTTCCAACTTCATCCTTGGTGTCTAGACTTGGGATAACGGCTTATTAACGCATTTCATACGTTAAAAGGTATTATCCCATTCCAGACAAATAATGAGAACAAAACAAGGTTATATGCGGTATTCCGTGGTTTAATAATTCGAGTAGCATTATCAAGATAGAATCCGCTCCATAAAATTCCATAATCATTAACGATAATCATGACATAATTTCGTATCGTACTTCATATAATATCATATATTGATTGTTGAGGCCTCCTGAGATATATTTCCAACGAGCCCAGGCTCTTTGATTTTCATTGTATATCAATCTAGGATTCGTAATGAAACTTCCTCAATTTAAAACTCGTGGCAAGATTTCTCAGCTTGCCGCAATAAATCCCATTTTGGAAAATAATTGGTTAACTAATTCAGGAACAAAAGGCAAGATTTCTCAGCTTGCAAAGTCTCCAAAATTAATGGCAAGATTTCTCAGCTTGCCCAAATCCATGGCAAGATTTCACAGCTCGCCCTTCCCACGTAAATTTCGTGGCAAGATTTCTCAGCTTGTCACGTGGCCAACGTAGGGCAATACTAATCAAAATCCATCCACGGCCAATTTGCGACAAGATTTCTCAGCTTGTCACAACCTACCTGGCAAACGTGGGATATAATATGCATTCTTTTTCGATTGTTCCAAAACCAAATTCGAACCCTTCATCTCAGGAAGCCTCTTGTTATACACTGTTTTGATTTACAAAATAATGTAAGCGTACTGAATATCAGAATGTGGTGTGGCCAAAAAATGCAATTTCGCCAAACGGGCTGGCTCCAACTGCCAGGAGAGTCAGCCCGCCGCCACAACACAGGATGACATTTCGGAAAGTTTCGCTAAAACTTTATGAAAAGTGCATAGAAATAGAAAAATGAATATGGTAACGACGATAGAATTAGATCAAATAAGGTAACGTGAATAAAATAACTCGAAGAAGAGGAGATGGGATGGTAATGATAAAATAATGGAATTATATTGATATAATAAACACGAAAATGAAGAAATTAAAGAATATAACAAACAGTACGATAGGATGATGATGATGACAATGATGCCCCTGCATATGCTGCCCAAGCTAAAGGCGTCAAAAGTAAAACATATAACAACCCTGAAGCTGACGACAATAACAATAACGAAACGAAGAGGTGGAAAGGTAGTAATGAGTACAATCACAATCCTCAACGGACTGAAATAATTGGAGCATCGTCATCATCATCATCCTTTAACTCGTAAGAACAGAAGCAAACAAGTAGCAAAATAAAGTATCGTCAGATAAGGGGGGGGGGGGGGCAAGGCAGAGATCATTAGCTAGAATTAGAAACTGATGAAGAAGGAAAGGTCCCGGGACTTCTCAATACAGATGCGAGCGAGGCTTGGCCCAAGATAAAAAAGAGCTGGCACTGGCCGACTAAAATTGTTAAGTGTTCGTGGATACCAGCTTTCATTCAACATGTTCATTCAATGAGTATTCCAAACCTCGTAATCCGCTACCTCTGTAAAGCGCCTTGGCCTCATCAAATAGTGCGATGACCCAAAGGTCAGTGGTTAGGTCGCGTGCCGAACCAGTGCCTCGTCGCGTGGATGCCCCAAAATAAAACAAGCTTCCAGTAGAAGGCATAATCAAACTTGTGTGTGATGACACTAGCCCGTCGTTTAACTGCAATGGGAGATATAAAAGAGAAAAGGCAAGCAGCAGGGAGGACTGTGGACACCAGTGAGTAAAGCTTACATATACAGCTCCTTCAGAAAGCCCCATTCTTTACCTCTTTTATATGTCGCTGTGGGAAACTGGAAAAAGGACATTAAGATAACTCTCCCAAGTACAATTCAATTAATTAAATGGCCGTTTAGCACGGTTGTGTTAGCACGAATATATCGCCGGTGAGTGTTAGAAACCCACCGGCCCATATTTTGGATGCAAACATCAGGTAAGCCCGCAATCGCGGCAGACGTTGCGGCCCCAATACGAAAGGAATGAGAGGAATAAAAGGCAACAGGTAAACCGATAAAGTTTATCACTCGCTTCAACTTTCCACTGAACTCATGCCTCGTTAACGGATGCGTGTCGAAATGCCGAAAAAAGGCGACCCCAGTACCACTACGGATAGATAGGTAATCTTCCACGGCTCGTACTGGACACATGAGAGCCATGTCGTTGGGAGGAATTACAATGCGACAGCCCCTCCCTGTTTGATCCGTTTTAGACCTACGAACTGTTACATGCAAGTTTCTGTTACTGTTTGTACCCCATATGTGAACGTCCTCCTGTGATAAGGGAAAGGGACCCCTTTTGGATTTTGCTGTGAACTCCCCCACCCGAAGAAAACCAAAAAACGCTACCAGAAATGCTGCTCGAAATAATGCCTGGTCGTAGGTACTCTCGCAAACGTGTGAAATGGAATTGATAATTGATTTGAGAATGGGCAAAGTTATGGGACATCGTGTATCATGGCGGGCATTTCTGCGCCTACATCCGTCAACCAATCGACGAATTACAAAACCGTTTGTTATATCGGGCCATCCTAATGCCTGCATACCGAAAGCTATACCAGAAATATATGTACTAATAGTTGCCCCTGCATAGCCATGCCATGAAAGAAAAGATATAAATTGAGCGACTTGCTCAACATCTGGTTTAATACTTATATCGTAGTGATATCGCAACCTAAACTGCTGGAATGCAGACCAGGCTTTCTCGTAAGTAGAGTGAGTACTCGGCGCTCGAGATGCAAACAGGAGGCGATTCCTTTCTATAAGAAGCTCTGCCATAGATGGGTGGGTAGGTCGCATCCTAGCCGATCCGCGCCCGGCGCCAGGTGACGAAACCTGTCCATCTGAAAACGAGAGAGGGAGTCAGCTATTTCGTTGCGAGAGCCAGGCACATAGCGAGCTTTGAACAAAATATTGAACTTCAAGCAAAGCCCGACCAACCTTCTCACTAACTTCATGATGTGGGGGCACTTAGAGGTTTGGGAATTGACGACATGCACGACAGTCTGGTTATCCGACCAGAATAGGACTCTGTTGTTAGCTAAATGCGCCCCCCCACAGACGGATACCAGCGACGATCGGAAAGAGCTCCAAGAAGGCGATGGAGAATTTTCTATCCGAAATTTCCGCGGGCCATCTGCCCTGAGCCCACTTGTTCTGGAAGAAAATTCCAAAACCAATGCTAGCGGCTGCATCGGTGAAGAATTGAAATTGAGTATTCGTGAGCCAGTCGGGGTGTGAAAACATGACGCTACCATTGAACTCGGATAAAAACAAAGACCATGCTTGCATATCGGCCTTTGCCCCGAGCGTTATGCGAATTCGGTGTTCCGGACGGCGGACCCCTCTTGTCAGATCGATAAGACGCCTAAGAAAGGCTCTCCCAGGAGCCACGGCTTTACACACAAAGTTAAGGCTGCCTATCAGCGATTGTAATTGCCTCAAAGTAAGTTTCTGCTGTGCCTCGAAATTACGCAACATTATCTGCAAGGTTTCTACCTTTTGTCTTGGTACGCGAACTCTGAGCGCCGCTGCATCGATTTCCAAACCCAAAAACGTGATAGTGGAAACAGGTCCCTCGGTTTTCTCGCTCGCTATTGGGACCCCAAAAGCTTCGCACATAGCCATGAAGTGTCGCATAGACGATTCGCACTCTTTCCGCGTCGCGCCCGCGAAGAAGAAATCGTCCAAGTAATGTAGGACCCGCTCAGTCCCGGCAACTTTACGACAACAAGACTCCAGAAATGTACTAAATCGCTCAAAGTGCGCACATGAGATTGAGCAGCCCATAGGCAAGCACCTATCATAGTAATATTTGCCGTCCAAGCAAAAGCCGAGGAGTTCGAAATCCGAAGGGTGGACCGGCAGCAATCGAAAGGCCGATTTAATATCCGCCTTCCCCATAAGCGCTCTACGCCCAAGCTGTGAAACGAGATTCACAGCCTCATCAAACGAAGTGTATGACACGGAACACAGGTCCGAATCAATGAATTCATTGACCGAGGACCCGCGAGGCGCCGACAGATGTTGAATAAGGCGAAATTCCCCAGGGGCCCGCTTGGGGACAAGCCCGATAGGCGAGCATCGAAAATTCGGAAAGGGTGGGGATTGAAAAGGACCAGAAATTCTGCCGAGGCTAATTTCTTTCTCAATTTTAGCTACTAAGATCTCTTTATGTTCACCGGCAGATTTTAGATTTCGCGACGACACGGGACGACGCGTACCAGTAAAACCAAGTGAAAAACCATATTGAAAACCTGAAATAAGCTGCGCAGCATCTTGACGATTGTTGTAGGTACTCAGAAAAGGAAGCATTCTTTTTAAGTTAATTGGCGTTCGGGCGAGCCCTTTGCCTCTTGTTTGGGGCACTGGTTTGCTTAGTGCATGAGCTGGAGCCGTGCGTGGTTGCCGCACAGTTTCCGCAGATGTGCGCATAGCGGCAGTTGGTACGGCTACATGACCCGGTGCCATTGAAAGCGAAGCAGAGCAAGGTGGGACGTGGGCCGACTCCACGGAGCGACCCATATTGCCGCGAGGGAAAACCGCGGCTCGACCCTCGGTCGTAAGGCCGAAAGGGCTGGCTGCGGGAGAGGGCAGGCGGGCCAGCAGGATTAACCGCTTGGCTCGATGTCGCGATTGTAAGCCATAACTCCGTATCAATAGTCGCCCACGATCGGTGTGGTTGCCGAGCTTGACGGAGGCGGAATTGCGCATCGTATGAGCGCCAATTATACCCCCCCATACCGGACTATCGAACGCACGATATCCATGTATTTTAGCAACTCGCGCTCGCGCCGGGTGACGTTCTAAATAGATGGACGCAAAGACCAGAAAAGCAGACGTCCACTGCCCAATATCATAAATCACTTGAGCCTTGCTTTGCGGGCGCAAAACTACCGATGACCCCGCGGAACAAAAACTAAAAGTTTGAATCGAAGTGTCTTGGGCACTATCCCTTTTCAGCAAAAGACCCAACTCTATGAATTCCTCCCTCCAGATCTTCTCCTTAATAGTAGCCGGTACCTCTCCGCCTAGCTCATCGCAAACACAGCTCAGCATAGCCGGCTGTGCAGAGAGGTCGATGCCCGAAGTAACAGGCAGTGAGTGGGCTGAAGGTGGAGGTGGGGAACGAACAGAATTAGGGGGAACATTTTCAAGAGTAGGACATGCGCCAGCATGCGTATTTATGGCATCGAGTGGGTTTACAAAGGGCCAAGGGCCCCGATATTATTAGACTCACCGTTTCCTGACTCGCCTGGATCGACGTCATCGTCCAATACGACCGCGGCCGGAGGTGCTACATCATGTTCGTCCACATCCGACCTTCGAGAGCGTCGCGCCGCCGCCTTCCTGGTCGACTTTTGCTTCCCCTGCTTAGGCATTATACTCCAAGTAAAACACCAACCCGGTCCAAAGGTCAAGATCACGAGGCAAGGAAATAGTTAGACGAATGTAGCTGATCAGTATTCCAAAAGAAATTCGCAGACAGGCATTCGACGAAACTGAGTGCACGATCAGCAGCTATAGGCGAAGCGTTCTAGATACTATTGTTACATAAATCGTGGAACATGAAAAATTGCTGCAAACACGCTCGTTCTAAAAGCTGTGTTGAAACACTGATTTAAATCCGAACCGCAAAGCGTTCTAAAATAAATGAATCAGTCAGCCTATGTACCGATTTCAGCTGCCAAGAAGACCTGAACTCAAAACTTTGGTATTGAAGGAAAGGTACTAAAGCAACGATGATTCTACAAAAAACAAATTTATTGTACGAAAATTGGTAGTAGCAAGCAGGGAAAGTAAAAACATGCTACTCGAATAAGACCACGAAGAAAAGTGGGAGAGAAGTTGGAAATCTCCACCGCCGAGCCTGGTTTGCATAACAAGCTCGTAAAAAGGGGGAGCACCTGTTCCGCCCGGCCTTGGCGGGCGGGGGGACTTCCAACTTCATCCTTGGTGTCTAGACTTGGGATAACGGCTTATTAACGCATTTCATACGTTAAAAGGTATTGTATAAACGCAATGCCTACGGGAGCCGGGCGATGACACACCTTTGCGTATATTGGTGCGTATTTCTGCGCTATGCGGGGTATGCAAATACGCAGCCTTACCCAGCAATACGCGGCATATTTGAAGGTAGCAGGAGGTATGGCCCTACTCAGCGTTGTTGCCATAACAACGCTGTTTTACAGAGGGGTCCCTATAGACATAGAAAACATGTAAATATATATTAACAAGAAAAAAGTTAACAACTTGCAATAGTTTAAGAAACGAAATGGAGTAAAAACAGAAAAATATAGAAAATATTTACAATAATATACAAGAGAGAAAGCTTTAAAAAAATTAAAAAAATAGCGTTCGTTTTAAAAAAGATACCTGATCAGCTACAAAAAGTCTGGAATAATATTTTTTAAATCCTCGTAGGCGATTTGACCTGCGATTGCTTGCGATAGTTTAGAAAATTTTATAACTAGCGAGCGACTAGCGCAGGCCTATGCGCTAGTCTGCGTATTGAGTACGTAGTGAGCACGTTTTGTTGCGCTTTATTGGGTATGACTGCCTATGTCTGCGTTCGGGCAATACGCAGCAATACGCAAGCCAATTACGCAAAGGTGTGACCTCTGCATTAAGCCTGTGGAAAAGAAAAAATGCAGTAGTCAACAGGTTAAAAAAACCCAGTGATAGAAATTGCTGCCTTATATTCATGTGAAAAATACTTAATAGAAACAAAGCTACAAGTCTACTATCATAATTAATACTGTTATCATTACTACAGGAATTCCAGGACAACCAAAAGGAAATAGACCTACATGTACATGTAGGACTAAGTTTTACACGAGCATGAGCAGTGCCTATCATTCAACTTATTAAAGTGACATTTATAATAAATTTTCCCCGATACTCTACTATCTAGATTTCAGGATGCGCTCAATCCGTTTTTTTTTTTCCTTCTATAATATATGAATCAACTTCAATTAATGTATCAACTTCAATTAATGTTCACTTGGGTGACTGAACAAAACTGAAACATTTCATCATGAATGCTATGAAGGGTCAAAAACGTCAAATTTTTGTCAAGTTGTCTTCTTTTTTTTTTTTACTCCTCTGTACATTATGAAATTGGTTGACGCTGTCAAATGGCAAGGTATCCAGATGATTTACATGTAATTTTCATAAAAATGGCAAATTTAAATTTTACTGGTGACATCCTTATCTTTAGATCATATGCTCTGCAGGAAGAAGCATATTATCCCTGAACTTTCTTTACATAAACATCTCTGTTAATGTAGTCATCCTGAAAATTTCTTTATGTTCAATTATTCTGCCACTGATTACATCTCTACAAAATACTTCATAACTAATTTGATAAGCAACTTCGCCTGGGATCTCTTCCTATCTGGTTTGCTTGCTAAACATCCTCGTGGCTGCCCTGTAGCAACTCGCATGGTAGTGAGCCTCAAATGCAACCAAGTCCCTGCTCTGGATCTGGAGGAGCAATGCTTGATTACCTACAATTTGAGGGGAAAACATTGAAAAGAGAAGACAGGAACCGAAAGAGAAAATGCATTAAATAAATTTCATGAATAAAATAACATATTTTATTCTAATTTCATTTCAATTCAGTAGGCTTGTAATCATTCTCATTTTGATTTCATTTCCAAATGAATTTAAATCAACAAACACAATGAAGACTCAACCTGCTAGCATTATGATTTGTCTGTCTCATCAAAGGAGTTATGAAACCAATATAAGAAGTGTGCTAAGACATATAAATCTTTAGTTCACATTACTGTATCACATAAATTAGAAAGTTTCATATAACTAGTAATTTGCCAAATAAAAGACCAGTCATGTTGAAATTATCCAAAGTAGGTGATGTTTTATAACGAAAATATTTGGCTTTTTTTTTTCATCAATTCATAAATGCCTTTTCCACTTCACTTTTACAATGTACAAATTGGGAATCAACAACATGGATAGAAAAAGAAAGTTATGAAATATGAGTGTGGAAAACATAATGATCATTGAAAATCAAATGTAAAAAAACAGTCAAAGCTTAATAAAAGATTTCTATGGACTATTAAATAGTAGAAAAATCAAAACAGAACAGCACAGAGATGGAATGCTGGTCCCTGAAAACAAAGCAGTATTAATATTATTATCATTATAATAATAACATCAATAATGACAAAATTAATAATAACAATAATGATAATAATTATAAGTAACATGTAATGTAATGATTGATTTCAGTAAGTACACAAAAAGATGAAGCAATCTAACAACTCCAAGGAAGGAAAACTCATGTATGTTGTATGGGCACCACTTCTAAAATTTTAATAGGGAAAAGTTTGTAAAAGTAAAAAATACCTGTCATCTTTGCTGGCTTCCAGACTCTGCCCTGCAGAACCCCGGCGTGCACTCAAAAAGTTAGGGAAAAAACGGAATTGCACGCGGCGTGTAGGCCGCCTGCACGCCATCTTTTTAATGGCTAATAAATCATGACCCTTCCAAACAGGGTTAGACTGTTCCACTCTACTGAAGGGACGTACAGAAGTGAAGCCAAATGAGGGACTCGTTATTCGAAGGAGCAGATTGTAATTTACGAGCCAGCTTAATGTCATGAGCCTCTAGGGGGCAATTAGAGGCGCGTGCGAAACCCAATTGTTTACCTTTTGAAGGCCATTGAGGTAGACTATAATGTTGGAAGTCTTAACCATAGTGAATTTCCAATACACCCATTTAATATAGTATTTCTTCTCCTCCTTATGTATTTCTTAGTTTCCCTTCTCTTTCTTTTCTCTATCATTTCCGTGTATATCTCTAATATATTTATTTATTTTACTTTTTCTTTTTTCCTCCTAATGTATTCTTTAGTTTACCCATTCTCTTTTTTAATATACTCTTATATAGTCCAATGCTCTTCCTTTTTACCTTAATGAATTTGTTTTTTTTTTCCTTTTATTTCTTTTCCTTATGAATTTTCTTCTTTACCCATCCTTCACTTTTCTTTTTAATACTTTTTATAATTTCTTCTTTATAATCATCTTTTTATATATTTCTCTTTTTTTTTCGTTTTTTCTCTACATTGCGTATTTTTTTTTGGTTTTCCCTGTTCTTTTAATTTCTTTATATTCTTATGTTTTACTTTCATTTTCTCGATCCACTTCTCTTTATATTTCCCAATATATTTCTTTGTTTTCTTTTTTCCCTTATATATGTCTTTGTTTTCACCATTTTTTATTTTCCCTCTTTTCCTATGTTTTTTCAATTATTTCTTCTTTTTTTTTCTTTGTCTATTCTTATTTCCTCATTTGTTGTTGTTCTTCCTTTTCTTATTTCTTTGCTCTTCTTTTCAGTCCTCTCCTTTAAATATTTCCTCATGTATTTCTTTGTTTTTCTTCATTTTTATCTAATCCGTATGTACTCTACACCTGTGAATTGTGATGTATTACTTTGTTCTTCCTTTTAGCCTTTTCTTTTTATGTATTTATGTGCCTTTCCTCTCTTTTTCGTAGATTAGTATTTGTTTTCCCAATTCTTTTATCTACTGTTAAGGTCTTGTTTCTTTTTCTATTTTTCTCTCTATTCTTTGCTAATGTATTTTTCCTTATCTTTTTTTCTCTTGATTTTCCTCTCTGGTCTTTTCCTCTTGTAGCTCTTTTTTTTTTTCTTTTTAGTGTATTCCCCTTTTCTTTTTTGTGTCCTATATTTATATTTCCTTTTCCATATTTATGGTTGTTTGTTTTTTTTTTCTATTTCCTTCTCCAATTTGATCTATGCATTTAATTGCTATTTTAGTTTCACTTATCACGCCATAAACAATAAGTTTTCTATCATGTTGAAATCTACAAGCTTTGATCAAGAGCTACTGAGCAATATTGACCCTCCTGGGAAATTAAAAATTTTGTCATAGACCCTCCCGAAGAATATTAGACTGACTTACAGTCGGGGATAAAGTGCCAGTAGTAAATACAATACTGTAATAAATTATTCTAAATATATATCCTATTAAAAAGGCCATATGATTTTTTCAAATTCTTTTATGTCCCCAGTAAAATCAATTTAGGCAGAGTCTACTGTAAAAAATTACTTGACTTTGGGATGTGCATGCGCCTCTCCTCACCTTCTTTTATATCTCTCATGAACTCCTTGCACACTACGATGGTGTTTTAAACTTGAGAAATGTAATTTGATTTTCTCTGGGCCGCCAAAAAAGTCCCCCTCCCTCCAAACACACACCCACACACACACGCTCACGCATTTGATTTGTGGGGAACTGTATTGTTTTCTCCTATTGTATTTTGTACCCTGCAAGCACTTCTCCTATTGTATTTTCTCCTATTGTACCCCAAGCATGACGGAATAAAGGCCATCATTGTGTTCACTGTACTCCAAAACTGAATCTATGTAAGGCCACACACACACACACACACACACACACACACACGCACACATACACAAAGCGAGGCATGCAGAAACGTCGTTCCCTGTGGTTATGATGTGGGTTTTTTCTTCTTTTTTTCTTTTTTTCCTTTTTTTTTTTTGGGGGGGGGGGGTTGGTTTAACTAATACTTAGTTATTATTCTTATTATCTAATCATTTTTGTGCCATGTAAATCGATGGTCTAGGCCATCTACATGCCTAAACTTGGGCCTACGCATGTTTTTCCTGCAAACTTTTCTCTCTCTCTTCATCAATATCATCACCAGTGTCTGTCTTGTTTGCCTATTATATACCCATTGACAATGGGTATGCCAAAAAAATAAGAAGAAAAACGTTTCCGTACTTTGTATTTTAATATGTGAATTCGAGCAAATAATAAACTAAAAATTATTTCTTGGCCATGATGGTTTTGTGCATGTTGGTCGAAATGAACTTATAACACGATAAAAATCCATTCTCCTTTTGTTGCAACCAAATGCTTTGGGTTTCATTTTTCTCTCTTTCCTCTCACTTTATACAATGTGTATTATATATATATATATATATATATATATATATATATATATATATATATACACCGAACTTTGCTAGCTTCATATAAAAAATCCAAATATTCTCTGACCTTGCAATTCATTTTGTAGTAAAAACTATCTAAAAATACCTCATTCAAAAAGTTCCTGCCACAAATGACCGAGTACAATGGTTAAAAAGTCACGTCAAAATCTTCTTGTACCCGGTTTTGCAGCATTGTCACAATGTTATTAAATAAATTATGTGCATCTTAGTAGATAAAATTCAAATATCAATTCAAATTCCAGAAAATACTCCTTGCAGACAATTTTCATGATAGATATTCTTGTCATGAAAAAAAAAAATCTGAAATCAACCCAAAACTTATAACAGGGAGATTTTGATGACCCTTTTTTTGAAAACATTGGTGCTCGGTTATCCGTGACAGTAGAGATATGAATAATGTATAACAGACAGATTATGAGTCTAACATAACATAACTCTTTAACGTGACATTAATATCTAGCTTATAGAGATGTAATTTCTTTTTAAATTATAAGCATAAATGTATAAGCGTACCATAGCTGGGAATATATTTTTCTATATGCATGGTATAATATAAAGAAGATTACTCGTCATTATATGTGTTTTTAGACTTCATAAACTTCCGTGCATGAAGCATAGGCGTTTTGAAGGAATGCACATTCACAACTTTGATATTTTTGAAAGTTTAAAATGTTAATTGCTTTAATGGATTTACGTCACTACTCCTTTTACATACACCTGTATATATTACATGCCTAAAGTCAATATGCCCTTTCCCTCCTGGGGTTCTTCACTGGCAGTTACATCAAATAACAACATATATTACCTCACTTATCAATTACATGAATGCATGGGGACAGTTTCCAACTGGTATTGACTTTTCTTGTGCATGGCAGTCCTAATGAAGTTATTTACATATGCCCATTAAAAGGAATTGAATACGCTGACCAACCACACACACACCAAAAGCACACATATCAGCATAAATGAATGAATGTGAAAAACTCAACATTCTCCTTTACCGTGACGATATATTTTTATACTATATCCTATTTAGTACATTATTTATATATCCTGAAACATCCTTCCCCTGCATGGTGAAATGTGTAAAGCGTTAGAAAAAGGTTAGCAAAAGATTTTGCCAAATTTATTCCTGTCAGATAGCTTGAACCGATGATGAAAATAAAAACAATTTAAAATCTTGTAAACACTGTATCAATATTCCATTGAAACGTGTTCTGATGCCAGAAAAACTACATCATTTCGACTACGTGGGGATTATAACAATCAATACTCCATCATGCAACAGTACTGATATTTAAATGATAATAAATTCACATCAACCTAATTGTCAAGAGATTTAGTGCGGATTTCTATGTCGCAGGTTCGGCGTGACAGAACGGAGTAGTTTAATTATTCGATTTGGAGTATCTTTCCGACATCAAGAACACGATATAGTGAAGTAATGAACGGTGAATATTTGTTTCATTTATATACACTTATACATTGTGGGCAATATTGGGGCATAGTCCACATGTTACGCTTTAGTTGTCATTTTGCTACTACGATTTAAACATTTTAAATATGTAGGCATTTGAAATATCTCATTTGCCCGCCGTATATTATGTACAGACCATCGGATTTCTGATCCTAGACTAAATATTAAATTTAAGACGTGAACTTAAAAAAGTTTGAAGAGGTTTCATGGTTTATTTTACCCAATAACTAAGAAAGCATGATTTGTAAAATATAAGCAAACAGGGGACCAGGTGTTTGAAGTTCTCTCCGAAGAATTTGATAATGTGAAGTAATGCCTTACAAAATAGCACTAATAGCACACCAAATTTGTTTCGATTTAGAGATTGAATCACTTTTTACCGTATCTATGGGACTATGCTAAAACAGAAGTTCTAAAAATATGGTGCCCCGTAATATAGAAAGAGTTGCGATTGATTCAAATCGATCTCAACTTGAAATCAAACACAATTTCTATTTGTCCAAGTACACAGGTGCGAATATCATTAAATTGTGATTGATCGCAACTATATAAGACAAGGCCCTGGTTATTTTAAGTTGTATACTTAATTGTGAGATTCTCAATCTTTTCTGCTATTTAAAAACGAAATACATTATAGTAACCATAGCAACGTCCATTATCATATACAAAATCAATAACAACTAGTTGGTATTTCCAGTAGCTTCATGGAAATACTAGTAATCGTCTGCCGCGCACAATGTGGTGGGGCGGCCAGGATGAATTTCTCTCATTTTGCAGGCCCTGGCAGCCGTTCATTGTCTTTATTCCAAAGCAAGAGCAGTCATGAGTTTGTGAATGAAAGCTGAGTGTATGGAGGGCCATCATGGCCGTCCCACAACTTTGTGCATGGCAGACGATTATTTCCTTGCATAGTTTTGTCCATAGATCGTTGCTATGTACAGTTAAAACAGTTACCCCCCCCCCTTTTTTTTTTTTTAGCTGGGTTGACCCCCTCCCCTCGGTCTACATGTCAATATGTCCGTGATCTTTGTTCCTTTTCCCCATTTGACTTGATTTCGTTCTAGGCTTTTTTTTCTGTTCCTCTGATTCTACCTCTTATCCCTTGTTCCTCCTTTTGGGGTAACCTTAATTCCTTTGTATCTTTTCACTTTTTCCTCCCTTTATGCCATCTTATTAGAAGTTTTATATCCCATATATTTTTGGTTAAATGTCGCTTTTCTGAAGGTTCATAATTCCGAAAGTTTCATTATTCCGAAAGGTTCGTTTATCCCAAGTTTCATAAATCCGTGAATGGAATATGGTTCCTATTTCCGAAAATTAATAATGGTTTACTATTCCGAAAAAGAAATAGGATTTGCATTTCCGAGAATGAAAAGAGTTTATAATTCCGAAAATGAATAAGGTTCATAAAAAAAGTTAGAACGAGGGTCCGAAACGACGAAGCCCCCTCCCCATCAGGAGCCTAACAGAAGGGAAAGAGAGAAAAGAAATCTATAAGAGAATGAGAAAGAAAAAGCAGAGGCGTCTCCCCGGGGTGGGGGGGGGGGGGGGACAGCGAAAACGTGCCCCGGGTTGCATTTGAAGGGGGCGCAACAAACCGCGAAAAAGAGAGAAACAAAAACGGGGAAATGGAAGACAAAGGAAGAAATTTAAGAACTTTGAGGATTTGTGCACCTATCACCTGCAGTGTTAATTGCATTAGAAACACAGCTTTTAAATATTTAAAATGCGAACATTTTCTAAAGCTCGGTCTCTGGTCTTACTGCTTTCTCTCATGTCATGTTTTATGATGAGTGGCCCATTTGGATATAGGTTTTGCATTGAATGAGCGTTAAAAATTTGAAAAAAATGTGAGAAAAAAAACTTTGCTCCCTATTGTATAATCTGCATTAAAAAAGAGGAAATCGGCTCATCCATGGTCCTGGGAGCTGAAGATGCTGAAGGTGCTGTAGGACCCCTAGATTTTTACTAGTAGGGCGGCATATAGCTGAAGAATTGTTCACTTTTGTCTAAAAACACCAAATTTGGCACATGTTTTAAGTTATCCATTCTCAATAATCAACAATATTTTGATATGGAAGCAATTTTAAAAACACAATTTCGAGGGAATTCGGAGCCAAATTAAAATGAGATTCCTGCTCAGCTCAACAAACAATTTCGGACCCTATCGCATGGGAGTCTGTACCACGGCCCATTCCATTCATTGAGAAATTCCGGACTACCAGTTACATGGCGCTATCAGACAAATATCAAAGGGGAAGTCCAACCATTAAATAACTTGCTTTCAACAGAAGCAGAAAAATCAGACAAACATAGAAAACAACATTAGGGGAATCTACTTCTCAAACGGCAAGCCCACTCTTGGCTACGGCAATCCATTTGTATATTTCATATCTGGCTAGAAAAGGTCAAATCGTGTGGTATTGTTTTATCAGATTCTTTACAAAAGCACATGGATGGTTGAGGGAAGATGACTCATTTTTATAAACTCATTATGAAACGAAAAGGGTCATTCTCAATAGCCTATGCACAACATAGGGCTTATTAAATCCAAAGTACCCTCTATACCGCCCCCCCCCCCGGATAAAGGCCTAGCCTACAAACAAAGTCAAGTCTGCAAAACATGGGTCTGCACAGATACAAAGTCATTACGCCCCCACCCTGTCAGGGTAGATGCCGCCCCCCCCCCCCCTCCCGTCCATCGATTTATTCTTATACGCCACTTGATCTACATTGCATCCGTTATTGAGACATTGTTGAGGAGACTATAGTTTCAAGACCCTTATGGCGGTAAGGAGATAGTATTTGCACGACGAATTCTTTTAGGACGATAAGTTTTTTAGATCCTTATATTGGAGATATAGACATGATAGATGAAGTATGCTGCTTGGCCTTCTACGACTTGGCAGTTACTTCTAAAATGTAATTTTGACGTTTGAACTTGGAATTTGGGTTGAAAATGTCTGAAAACTAGTATTACAAAGAACAAAATAGAATATGGTGCTTACTAAACAGTTTTGTGAAAATTTGAGTCATGTTTCCTATACGGCGAGTACTAAATCATGAACATTATGATATCATTTAACTTGACTGCACAATTTTCTTATCGGAGGGAAACTTTCCACCTTTGCCCAAACCAGACCCCTTCACAATAATTTATTATGGTCAAATAGTCTCAAACATTATCATGACATTTGTTTTGAACCTGAGTAAAGACATGTGAAATAATTATGTGAATATTACTTCAGGCAGGAGAGTAATTCGGGGATGGACTTGCATGGTGACTTATCCCCGGGAAAATTTTGTGGAAAATGTGAAAAATACGTTATTAGGCTCTGAAGTGCTTAATACAAAATGCAAAGTTTTTACAATTCAAAATGGAAAATCAACTCCCTGTTGTTCGAAGAAATTGAAAGTAGCAATAATGACGATTTTAGCTGCCTGTTCTAATAATAGAAGAGAGAAATGGGTGCATGGCAATTACCATCAAGCTCAGATTTTGAATTACGCATGTGAATAAAGGAGGTCGTAAGTGCACTAGAAAACTAGTAACACAAAATTTCCTAACGACCACGGAAAATGAAATATATAATTTGCAAAGAGGTATCGAGAAGAGCGAAGTTGTCATGTTAACATGACTGGGGAGTGAGCCTTCGGATATAGCGATGCGTATGTCCCCTTCTGACTATCCTCCCCCTCCCGTCCAGATTTCCCCCCTAATATATGGAGGTGTGTTTATACGCGTGAGAATTTAACACTATTGTTGGTATAATGATGATTTTTCAGTAATGACTGAAAGGGATACCGTATAATTTTTTATCGCCGCCAATGTTGGTGGTTTTTAGTAACCCACAATGCAAGACAGAACGTTAGACTTGCTTAGGAAGACAGGTTGGAAGATCTAATAAATGTGATGTTTTATACATATATATACCAAATTGTAAGGAATTAAGGAAATACCATATACAACAGCTTTGGGCAACTCTCGTGGAAATAAACACAATACGAAAAGAAATGAGAGAATAATGGTAGAGAATAATGGAGGACAGCACTGGGGAACTTTGATTTAAGCCACGCTTCCATTATCTTCGATGCATGAAATATACATCAATACATCTGACCTTCTTTTAGAATTAGTTTTTCTAACCTTCTATTTTTTTATCGTCAACTTTTGTCATTTATTTAGCTTTATATCTAATCTAACTGTTTCTTATTCAGATTACCCTTTCTCTCATTTTCGTACTCATTTTTCCAATATCATCATTCTCGAAGTATGGCTCTTCTTTGAATTTCCCTATCTGTAAAAATAATATATTTTTCGTTCTTTTTTCCTTTCTTCTCCTTGCCTCATAATAGCCCCCATTCCATTTCAGGAACCACGAACAATTACCTGTCAATACAATGTGAAGGGTGTGGAATAGAATACCACGCACAGTCCTGAAACAAACCTCTTCACGTCTGAAAATGACTTGCTTTTATTAACATCAAATATTTATTATTACCTTTAAAAACTCTATGTATTATATTCCAACATAGAAATGGGGTATTGTATTGTCCCTCGCATGAATTTTTGTTTCATTATCTCATAATTTGGCATCCAAGTAGGATAATGTTTACAAATTCCGTTCTTAAAGAAATCAGAATTTGAAAGAAAAATGTCAAGATCTCATAATTATATTAATTGGCTTTCTATTGTGTAACCTGCCTTATTATAAAAAAGGCATTGCGCCCCTCCCCCCTCCCCAATATTATGTTACCCTGTGTATAAGTTTTTCCAAAGGGTGTTCTTCACCCTGTTATGAAGATGCTATAGGAGTCAGTTTCAACACAAAATCTTTGAAATTAAATATATACATGCACCGCAACCTTCACTCAGCAAAAGTTCAAAACAAGTTTAAACCACTGAAGGCTATTTAAATGTGTTTTTTTGCCTTTCTTATTCTCTCATCAGAGTCTCCTTTAGCAATGTCACATAATAATATAAGTCTACAAATATGATACCATAATAAGACTTACAATACTGTGAACATATATATGCTAACAAAAGGAATCGATGCGAGCTGAAAGAATGGAAGAAGAGCTGGAGGGGTACGATCGAACTAGGAAGTAGGCGGTATAGGCAGGCCCCTGGGAACGATTTTTTTTACAGGCTGGGGTGCTGAGCACACAAATCTAAAAAAAAAATTCTGACAAGCAAAAAAAAAAAAAGGCTTATCAGATTTTTGGGGTCTAGTTTTCCTCCAAGATTCTCTGACAAGCAAGAAAAAAAAGAAAAGGTTATCAGATTTTTTGGGTTTAGTTGTCACATATAATTTATAATTCTTATATATATATAGTCAACTACAGTATGTACACAAAAAAGTACACAGGGGTGCTATGCCCCCCCCCCCCCCCCCCCCACTCTAAAAAGTCAGGGGTGCTGCAGCACCCCCAGCACCCCCGGCTCCCAGGGGCCTGGGTATAGGGATCAATTATAATTATGCAACCATACTAATATATGGGGAATGTTTCTCCGTGAGCCCTTCCTCAACATAAGGGGTATACATGCATAATAATTACCACCACATCATACACTAATTTCCTGCATTATACTGGGCCTGCAAAATATGAAGCAATCGTACCTGTTGTAAACCGCTATAGCCGGCCGGCTGAATGTTGATGTTGCCATTGTTGCTTTGTCATGCTCGTTGACGTTGGTTCATCTCAATTCTCAGCATCTACCCCTCAGAAAAATTACCACCATTGCCAAACGTGCGTCCAACATAAATTAGTGGTTGAACAGTTTGGTGTTTGTATTCCACGCAATTTGTTATTGATGAAATGAAAGGAGCCCTAATATATATATATATATATCGCTATCTACATAAATTATAGAGCAAGACAGTGTATAGAGGAAAACGCGCCAAATGTTGAAAAACGCGCCAAAGTCGGTGATGCCCCGTGTATGTTTGGGCCTGTTTTATGGATGCCGAAGGGGGTATCGGTCAGGGAAATCAAATGACCTTGTCTGAGCATGGACCTAGGTCCATGGTCTGAGTAACGACTGTATTAGTCTAGTTCTGGACGTTTTTAACTATTTTGTCCGTAAAACCATGAAGCTACAACCCCGTGTGCGTGCACTCAACGTAGAACGGTGCGAAGTCCACTGATTCACTCTCCCCACAAATTCACCTTCCCCAGGGAAGGTGAATTGAGTGCACGCACACGGGGTTGTAGCTTCATGGTTTTACGGACAAAATAGTTAAAAACGTCCAGAACTAGACGATGACTGTATAAGCACAGTTTCCACCAAGTTAGGGTATGCAATGGATACGCTAATGTAATTTTGACCCCCCCCCCCATGTTTTTTTTTCTTCTTCACGAAAGAGCTGCATGCATGGAGTATCCACATTCCCACTCCATACATCAAGAACAGGTGTGGAAAATGGAAGAGGGAAAAATTGCAATTACTAGTTTTTAGCGTCAGCCGAGTTGACTTGTTTACTGATTCCATTTCTTTCACTCAAGGGTGGCTGTGTTTATCCTGAATAAGATAAATGTTGGACTTGGATTTCACTGTCCTACGTTTTCATTTTATTTTCTTTTTTCTTGGGGGTATAAAAGATTGTTTAAAAATGTTTCATTGTGAGTGTATAATTATGTAACATAAATTTAAGGTCTAAAGTTAAGACTACGAGAAAAAAACAAACAAAGCGAAAGGGAAATTGTCAGCAATGGAGCTGCAACAGGTTACACCTCTTCCACCTCCCTGGTTACACCATAGTCGCGAAGTCCACACAGAAAAATAACACAGGTCACAAATTTCTTGCAGACCATGATTTTATTTTTTTCATTTAAGACATTCAAATAACCCGGGGATTATTATTCATCGTGCTTCACTGTAGTGCAAGTTATGTAATTCCCAATTTACCATGTGCCCATTGTATCGTAGAAATGATAGGCTCGTTATCATGGTTATGAGGCTCAAAATATATTATGCTTCTCAAGCAACGCGGCGCTACCCTTTCGAGTCGCTGAAATGATTTAATATTATTTTGAAATCCCTCGATACAGTATCTTAATTCACAAAATTCGATGGAAACACCCGGAACAGTTGTAAGATTTTAGATGTGCATGCATGTCTAAGTATATATTAAACAGCACTAATTAGTTTGATAATAACAGAAATGTTTTATTGATTTTTAAAACGATACGAAGTATACCAGAACAAAAATAACACGATAATGATAAAATTAATATAATCAAATACAAAAAATTAACCCCCCCCAAAAAAAAAAAAACCCCACAATATTTGCAAATGCATAATCACATCTCTATGGACGGAATCCACTTTGCATACATTAGTTGTTGTTATGTCGGGCAAACATCATTAAAGTCACGTGTGCAAGCATAGCCGCTCAATATCCATTGAACTGTTGATAATAAAAGCTACCCCAGGCGAATCGAGAGTCTGGAAATGTAGGCTTATGAAAATAATGAAATCATCTAATAAGGGGAAGATGTGGAAGGGGTTCATTTAGTTTTATTTGCAAATTTATTAAATTAGATCAATTTCTTTCCTTCTAGCTCTCAAGTCTTATTTCTCTTCCTCGTTTCTTTTTCTCTACCTTCTTTCGTGTGGATGGGGGGGGGGGGTAGAGTCAGGGACTGGAGGGTATGGTCCTGGATTATGTGAATATATTATGTTGTATCAAATAGCCTGCATGGAATAAGTGCATGGGGTCATGACCTCCATGTCCTTGGGTGGATAGGGCGACGAAGCACGTAATCATGCAGCATTTCCCTGGTATGTGGAAGCGTGTGCAATGAGGTATACGATGCTTGCTTGCATTCTTGTACCTCCTTGGTTCCTTGGTTCTAGTAAAATGCATAGATGCAAACCATTTGCCTGTGTATTTTAAAGGGCTCACTCAACTATTTAAGAGCTACCATCGTAGCATGGCTAGTGTAGCATCATCTGTATACCAAATTAATTTACCTAACGGCTGCTACTGAATGGTGAGAGTAGAAGTACAATGTAGTACAGGCTGATGAGCCAGTGCTTGTCATATCGAATTCATAAAAGGGTCAAGCTCTCAACCTTATAATGTTAGTAACATCATGTTATCATCGCCATTATTATTGTTATTATTATTACTCTTATTTTTGTCATAATCGTTATTATCATTATCATTATTGTTATCAATGTTATTATCATTATTATTGGCATTACCATTATTATTATTATTATTATTATTATTATTATTATTATTATTATTATTATTATTATTATTATTATCATTATTATTATTATTATTATTACTATTATTATTATGATTATTTTGATTATTGTCACCATCATTATCATTACTATTATCATCATCACCATCATCATCATCCTTATTGTTATTACATTGCCCATGTGAAATTCACCTAATTTCTATCATGTCGTCTTTCTTTTTGTCATGTTAAGACTTAGAAAATAAATGAAATGAACTACAAATATCTTATTTCAACATTTAAAAAAGCCCGAAAACGCCCCCTTTTCCCCTATCCTCATCAATATCCCCATGATCTTGACAATTTTAAACATATCAACTAAGTTTGCTACATCAACGATCAACCTTTTTTTTTTTTTTTGCTGTATATAGAACTGGCTGATTTGTGTTCATGCGTCAACGGCGGAATTGGGAGGGGGCAGGCGGCATGGCTGGGCCAACGCCTTAAAAAAAAATGTTCAAAAGAAAATGTTCCCTTAATTCTAAGTGTACTGGTGCACCTCTCATGATGATGACACAAATTATGTGGTAATATCGCGTTTTGTTTATCTCATGTGCCCTTCAATCAATATAACTCATGCAAAATTGGTACTTCTTCAGTAAAGACAATGACTCCAATTCATGTTCTTTATTTCACAGCAATTCTTCACCAACATGGTCCTTATCAAATCCAGGTAACATAAAAGATTGTCAAATTCGTTTTCTTCAATGAATCATTTTTCCTTATAAGATTTATTTTAAGAATATATTAGCTTGAATTGCTCCCTAAGTTCTCGACACTACCCCCCCCCCCCCCCCGAGGTAAGGGTAAATCGTTCATAAAGAGGAATAACTTGTAGTGTAAAATTAATTATTAGATTCCTTTAATCTCAAAACATTTTCACCCCAATAAAGACATTATATACTCACCCAATGCTATCAATGCTAACCTTTTTGTCTATGTTTCCAGCTTTGAGAACTTTCTTTCATTCATTCTATATTCAGGACATTTATCATTTAATTCGAACTACAGAAAGTATGTATTCTTAAATATTCCTTATTCAGGGGTCTAAATCATCTTTGGCCTTTGAAACTTACATAAAATGAAGTTTTTAAAAAGATCGGAAGGCTTGATTTTGATTTTGATTCGAAACCTACAGTTCTCTCAACTTAATACTTGCCCATTGTATATGAATGCTATAGCTAACTCCATAACGTCAGACCATATAAGGCTTGAAATTCATCATTTTCGTTGATATTATATGAAAGGTGTATTTACATTTTCAATTTTGACCTCAGAATTACCTGCAACAAGTTGAACCCTATTTTACGATATAATATTGAATTGAGATATTTTACAAAGTATATGTTATGTCATACACTTAAAATTCTTTTCATTTCTGGATTACACCTTTATCACCAAAGCCTGAAGGTAGAATATATCCCCCCCCCCCCCTTCTTCGCTGGAGACATCTCTCTTTTTTCGGAGTTGGGTCAGTGACTTGAGATTGTGTACAGTTGTACTTTGTTCGGGTCGTTAAATGCTTCAAGTTCTACCACTTGATTTGATTTATGAATTTTATCTTGTGAAATAACTATCAATTAATCAATTAATGGAAAGGAAAGGGAGCAGTCATTATAAGTGAAAAAGGGCATTCTTCAGACTTGAAAAATTGCACTCATCATCAGCAGGGAAAAGGGTGCAATAATGTAAAGGAGGGGGCACTTTTCAGAATGAGAAAGAACCACTCATGTTTTGTGTCGATTTCTCAACTTTGAAGGCAATTTCATTTTACATTTATACTGTCAATTATATTGTACAAAAACAATTTCTCTAAAGAATTTCCAGCAAACATATAACTCCATTCAAAGTACGACACAAGCAACACATTCTAAACCCTGTCATACTCAGACCACTCAGTCACCAGTATTGGCTCTACGGTTAAAGCCGAGCGGTCCCGCCCAGAGTTCCGGGGAAAGAACCACTCAGGGTTGATGTCGATTTTTATACTTTACAGACAGTTTCATTTTAAATTTATAATGCCAATCATATAGTACAACATATTTATAAGAATTTCTAGCAAACATATAACTCTATTTTAACTACAACATGTGCAACTAATTCTAAACCCTGTCATACTCAGACCACTCAGTCACCAGTATTGGCTCTACGGTTAAAGCCGAGCGGTGCCGCCCAGAGTTCCGGAGAAAGAACCACTCAGGGTTGGTGTCGATTTTTACACTTTACAGACAGTTTCACTTTAAATTTATAATGCCAATCATATTGTACAACATATTTCTATCTACAGAATTTCTAGCAAACATAAAACTCTATTCTAACTACAACATGTGCAACTCATTCTAAACCCTGTCATACTCTGACAACTCAGCCACCAGTGTTGGGTCTACGGTTAAAGCCGAGCAGTGCCGCCCAGAGTTCCGGGGGAAAGAACCACTCAGGGTTGGTGTCGATTTTTACACTTTACAGACAGTTTCACTTTAAATTTATAATACCAATCATATTGTACAACATATTTCTATCTACAGAATTTCTAGCAAACATATAACTCTATTTTAACTACAACATGTGCAACTCATTCTAAACCCTGTCATACTCAGACCACTCAGTCACCAGTATTGGCTCTACGGTTAAAGCCGAGCGGTCCCGCCCAGAGTTCCGGGGGAAAGAACCACTCAGGGTTGATGTCGATTTTTATACTTTTCAGACAGTTTCATTTTAAATTTATAATGCCAATCATATTGTACAATATATTTCTATCTACGGAATTTCTAGCAAACATATAACTCTATTCTAAATACAACATGTACAACTCATTCTAAACCCTGTCATACTCAGACCACACAGTCACAAGTAATGGCTCTACGGTTAAAGCCGGGCGGTACCGCCCGGAGTTCCGGGGAAAGAACCAGTCAGGGTTGATGTCGATTTTTATACTTTACAGACAGTTTCATTTTAAATGTATAATGCCAATCATATTGTACAATATATTTCTATCTACGGAATTTCTAGCAAACATATAACTCTATTCTAACTACAACATGTACAACTCATTCTAAACCCTGTCATACTCAGACCACTCAGTCAGCAGTGTTGGGTCTACGGTTAAAGCCGAGCGGTGCCGCCCAGAGTTCCGGGGAAAGAACCACTCAGGGTTGATGTCGATTTTTATACTTTACAGACAGTTTCATTTTAAATGTATAATGCCAATCATATTGTACAATATATTTCTATCTACGGAATTTCTAGCAGACATATAACTCTATTCTAACTACAACATGTACAACTCATTCTAAACCCTGTCATACTCAGACCACACAGTCACCAGTAATGGCTCTACGGTTAAAGCCGGGCGGTACCGCCCGGAGTTCCGGGGAAAGAACCACTCAGGGTTGATGTCGATTTTTATACTTTACAGACAGTTTCATTTTAAATTTATAATGCCAATCATATTGTACAACATATTTCCGTCTACGAAATTTCTAGCAAACTTATAACTCTATTCTAACTACAAAATGTGCTACTCATTCTAAACCCTGTCATACTCTGACAACTCAGCCACCAGTGTTGGGTCTACGGTTAAAGCCGAGCGGTGCCGCCCAGAGTTCCGGGGAAAGAACCACTCAGGGTTGATGTCGATTTTTATACCTTACAGACAGTTTCATTTTAAATTTATAATACCAATCATATTGTACAACATATTTCTATTTACGGAATTTCTAGCAAACATATAACTTTATTGATTTCTAACTACATGTGCAACTGATTCTAAACCCTGTCGTACCTGGCTCTGCCAGGTCTTACTCAGGTAAGTTTAGTGGTGTACATTCTCGGTTTGAGGGTCCATTTTAGTCAAATTCTATTTACATCATGTACATTGGTATAACCTATATTCATTCCATCTGTGAAACTTCTAAGGAGCCGTGAATCACATTTTATGAAAAATCATATTCTATACCTGACAGCGCTAAATTACAACCAAACACCAATGTTGGATTTAGAGTTTAAGGAAAAGAACCACTTAGATTTTGTGTCGATTTTCAACCTTAACCGAATTCAAATTTTGTTTAAAATACTGATTATTGTGTTGCACAATTATGGAATCTCTTAGGAGCATGTGCATCAAATTTTAAAGACAATATGCCACTTACTTAGTCGTGTAGTAGAGGCTCTATATGAAAAATATATTATATAGGCCTACTCGTCCAAACAAACACCTATCTGCTAATGTTGAATCTGAAGTTTACTCTGAGCGGTCCAGCCCGGAGAAGGAAAATAAATCTCCGATCTTGTGTCGATCCTGATTAATTGATATACTTCCCCAGGATATCATGATAATGTTTTCCAGTATGGTAAGAAGAATTTTCTCTAGAACCCTTTTAGGAATGACATAATGACGAATCAAAGACAGAGTTTTCCATCGCCATAGTCATGATAGCTGATGTCCAATGATTATGAACCCTAACCGTCTTGTTACGTTCTGGCAAGCTCATTGTTACTCGAAATTCCAAAATGCTACGGAGCTGAAATTTCATCCCTTCAATCCTCAGACACATAAAACATCATCATTTAATTTGGGTGATTTTACATTAGGTTCTTATATTTTTTTAAAAATCATTTTGTTCGTTTCTTATTACGCCCTCTATGACTGAATTACTTGCCATTATGTGATTTTCTTTTTTCAGAGTGACACTAATTTCTCATATTCTAAAATTGTTTTTAGTATTCGACCTGGTCTTACCAATTCCATATTATAGTAAATGTTTAATCCCATCATTTACCCTTTATGTATTTGTATTTATTCATAAATTTCAACTCTTTTTGTCATTTTATCTTTAAAAAAAGAAGCCAATATATTGTTTTTTGTTACAGTCACCTAATGATTGATAATAATTTTCACAGGATCAGATTTAATGTATCGAATTAAATTTTAAATATATCAAACAATCAAACATCCAGCTCAAAGAGCAAGTAGCTAAAATCTCGAGTTAATACTGATTCGACTGAAGAAAAAACAATCTCATGACAGATGGGGGATCGAGGGGGATCTAGTTTACCACCGTCCTAAAATCTTTGGGTTTTACGTAGCGCATTTTCTGGATATAGGTGTAATACACATATGAGATGAATGAAAAGTTTATGTTACACAAAATTCTTTTGAAACTAGCACAATTTGAGATAATATTGATGGCGATGGCGAAAATATGGTTCGACGTGCTTTTACACCTGACATACAGCAACGGAAACGACGAAATCCAGGTTTAGATTTTATTTATGATGAGGTACACTAGATAGAGTGGCGATTCGAGGTGGGGGGGGGGGGGGGCGGAGGACTTGTCTCCCGGAAATTTGTAAGACTGAAAGAAAAATGTATAGCAACTAATGTATAAAATCTACATGTACAATACCCTGTTTTATAAAGGCGTTTAAAGTGCTCTAAATAAAATGCTAAGTTTAGCTACAAAAATACAAAAGGTTATTGGTTGATCGCTACGCTCCCTTGCATAACTTGAAAAGAATGTTGTCCCTATACTCGCCCCCCCCCCCCCCCGACAACAAAATAATGTCTGCTCCTGAGAATAGGTGTGACATTTTCATGGGTTGATTTCATATAATTCATTAGTAGGGTGATAATGCTGGGAAATTATGCTCTCCAGAGAAAGTCTATTTTTTTTGGTGAAAAAAGAAGAAAATTGTATCAAAACTCTACCCATCTTTGCCCCTAAACTAATATTGATGACAAAAAACACGAATAAGTATTTAGATAAATGTCAAGAATAATTTATTCTGTGTAAATCAATATACCTTGACCACAGAATCATTAAAACTCCTGAACACGGATGATTTAACATTACATCATTTATGTAGACTTAAATAACCCATAGGGATGTACAAAGTTTTCAAAGTTGAAGACATGACCCCCCCCAAAAAAAAACAACAAACAAACAAACAAACAACAACAACAAACAAACAAAAAACAAACAAACAAACAAAAAAACAAACAAAAAAAACAACACTTTGAAGTCCAAGTGAAATGCAAAAAAAGAATAACCAATAATACAAAATGACAGTAGGACTTTTCTCCCTGCAGATCTGAGTTATGATACTTAGCATTTACTCATTTTAACATTAAGATATAGAGCCTTACAAATAATAACACTGATACTGATACTGATACCGATACACTTTTTGACAGTTTCTTTTGGTTATCTTTTATTTTAGTGTTTTCATTTTCAAATTTACATGCAATTTCTGTTCGTTTTATAACTATATAACTTATTTCATCTTTTGTCCAATATTTTTTTTAATAGTTTTTTTTTTTCTTACAGACCCATATTTCGTTTTTCATGTACACTGTGCTTTTGTCTTCCACATTTCAACTTTCTTTGCATCACATGTGTGTGTGTTTTAAAGGAATGTATTGCCTTATAGATGATTTATATCATGTTTCATGATTTTAGTTCATTGCATTTCATTTCATTCACTGGTTCAACCATTCTATTAAAAACAAAACAAAAAAAAAAGCCAAATTTACATAGTACATAATTACAAATCAATACGACTATTTCAATAATAAATATTTTTAAAATGGTCGGGATGCCCCAGAGAAGCAAGGCTTGTTTGAGGGGCTCCCTTGAAAAGTGAAAAAGAGAAAGAGAAAAAGAAAATATATACATGTATACAAAAATGCAGTATACATGTACATGTATATGTATGTATATGTAGTGTTTAAATAAAAACTATTGCAACACTGCATCTAAGTATTGCATATAATAAAAATAAACATCTCTCTCTCTCTCTTTCTCTCTCTCTCTCACACACACACACACACACACACACACACACACACAACACACACTAAGAAAGAGATTGGGAAACAGAGATATAAAGAGCGAAAAGAAAGACATGTGTAGCTATGAAATAAAATAGTATTAGTAGTAGTAGTAGTAGTAATAGTAGAGTAGCAGTATTACAGAATTAGTAAGACGACTATTACATGGTATAGGCATACCAGTAGTAGTAGTAGTAGTAGTAGTAGTAGTAGTAGTAGTAGTAGTAGTAGTAGTAGTAGTAGTAGATGTAGTAGTAGTAGCAGTACAGTAGCAGTAGTAGACTAGTAGTAGTGGTGGTGGTGGTAACAGTAGTACTATAGCAGTATAGTCGTGTAGTAGTAGTAGTAGTAGTAGTAGTAGTAGTAGTAGTAGTAGAGTAGCAGTATTAAGACGACTATTGCATGGTATAGGCATACTAGCTAGTAGCAGCAGCTAGGAGGTGGAAGAGGAAATCGTTTTAATGGATAATGCTACGTTAGTAAATCTTGATTTGGCCAGGGAGATATTTCCAAGATATGGCACTTCAAAACACACAAAAATGTTATTTTCATTTTATTTCTCAAGGACATTGCACATACATCTGATCAGTTATTATGTATACATACGATACAGATCTAACAAGTAAAAACTATACATGTATCCTTGGCATCTCCGTGCTCTCTCCATGCAAGGACAGGTCATGACCCCACTCACTGTTAGTGCAGGCTTGATTTTTATATAATCATGGATATGCTACTAGAGTAGTATATCCATGATATAATCCAGTACTAGCCCTCCCCCGACATTCTCCGCCAAGAATATGAACTAGAAAAAAAAGGAAGTAAACTAAGAAAGAAATTGATCGAATACAATGAATTTGTAACATCCACATTCAGTTCTAGTAGTCGTTCATCTCTATATGATGTCAGAACTCCAAAAGCTTATCCGGAAGCAATGACCCTAACTTTGACACTTTATCAATGGGCACCAACTCTGCATGGTCAGTCGAAAACTGTAACAGAGGTTCTGAACCGTAGGACTTTCCGACACAGGGTTTGTACTGCAAACATGGATATATCCAGGGAAAACTTTTCCCTGGTAATATCCATGGTCTAAGAGATAGCATACGCAGGGAGGTCTCTCTTCCCACCTCCTTCGTATACGCATTACTATATTTGTTACACGAGGAGCTTAGTTCTGGCATAGTATATCCATGGTTCTGGATAAGATTGAGAGATATCGTCTTGCCCATAATATGGGAACAGTTATTGACTGATACGTGCTATGTAGGGCTGGCTGTCTGTCTCCCACCTGGATGTAAGGAGGTATATACTGGCCCTGGGCCTAGTAGTATAGTAGTACCTCACTGAGTCAGCCTTCTGTTAATGGAAATAGCATCATTAAGTAACGCCATGGATATATTACTCGAGTAGTATATCCATATTAACACTTTTGGATGCATCTTTATTTCAGACGTTCTATTCCCTTGTTTTCTATACTGGATATAGGTATACACATAATGATATGAATATTCATTACATGGTTTGTTGTTCTTTTTTTTAATCTTTTATTTTTTATAGTGAAGAACTTACCTTACCATTTTTTCTAATAAAAGCCCTTTTTATTTCCGATAAGTGCCCTTATCCCTTTCTGAAAAATGCCTTTTCCAAATCTGATAAGTGCCTTCTCTTCCTATCGATTCAATACCCTTTTCCCCTCCAAATACATGTCCCTTTTAAAATTTGAGGAGTGTTTCTTTTTCATTCTGAAAAGTGCCCCCTCCTTTACATTATTGCACCCTTTTCCCTGCTGATGATGAGTGTAATTTTTCAAGTCTGACGAATGCCCTTTTTCACTTATGATAAATGCTCCCTTTCATTTCCATTAATTGATTAATTGATAGTTATTTCACAAGATAAAATTCATAAATCAAATCAAGTGGTAGAACTTGAAGCATATAACGACCCGAACAAAGAGCAAGTACAACTGTACACAATCTCAAGTCACTGACCCAACTCCGAAAAGAGAGAGATGTCTCCAGCGAAGAAGGGGGGGGGGATATATTTTACTTTCAGGCTTTGGTGATAAAGGTGTAATCCAGAAATGAAAAGAATTTTAAGTGTATGACATAACATACTTTGTAAAATATCTCAATTCAATATTATATCGTAAAATAGGGTTCAACTTGTTGCAGGTAATTCTGAGGTCAAAATTGAAAATGTCAATCAACGAAAATGATGAATTTCAAGCCTTATATGGTCTGACGTTATGGAGTTAGCTATAGCATTTATATACAATGGGCACGTATTAAGTTGAGAGAACTGTAGGTTTGAAAAAAAATCAAAATCAAGCCTTCCGATCTTTTTAAAAACTTCATTTTATGTAAGTTGCAAATGCCAAAGATGATTCAGACCCCTGAATAAGGAATACATACTTTCTGTAGTCGAATTAAATGACAAATGTCCTGAATATAGAATGAATGAAAGAAAGTTCTCAAAGCTGGAATCATAGACAAAAAGGTTAGCATTGATAGCATTGGGCGAGTATATAATGTCTTTATTGGGGTGAAAATGTTTTGAGATTACAATCTAATAAATAATCTTACACTACAAGCTATTCCTCTTTATGAACGATTAAGGGGTAGTGTCGAGAACTGAGGCAGTAATTTAAGCTAATATATTCTTAAATTAAATCTCATGAGGAAAAATGATTCATTGAAGAAAACGAAATTGACAATCTTTCATGTTACCAGGATTTGATAAGGACCATGTTGGTGAAGAATTGCTGTGAAATAAAGAACATGAATTGGAGTCATTGTCTTTACTGAAGAAGTACCAATTTTGCATGAGTTATATTGATTGAAGGGCACATGAGATAAACAAAACGCGATATTACCACATAATTTGTGTCATCATCATGAGAGGTGCACCAGTACACTTAGAATTAAAGGGCAATCCAACCTTGATAATAAGATGATTTGTGTGAAAGCAGAAAAATAAGAAAAGCAGGATGGCGAAAGTTTGAAAGAAATCGGACAAGGACTAAGAAAGTTATGGATGTTTGAAAAATGAGATCACTACATTTATGCGAATCTCAAATTGGCAAGTTGGTGAGTCAATAGTGACATTTTTGTGGACAACTCTCCCATTTGTCGTGCACAAAAATATCATTAATTTGCGGTTTTCTTCGAGGCGCTTTTACCCTCAGGGCAGTACTCAAAATATATTGGAGATAGCATATTGTTATAGGTCCTCATGAACGAAAAAATCCTACTGAGTAATGCATTTTGGAAAAAAGTGACATTTTAGTCATTTTGTGTGTTAGAGCGAATGGGGGAGTTGTCCACAGCTACATCACAGTGACATTACCTATTCGGCCAATTTGAAATTCCCATATGCATAGTGATTACAACTTTCAAAAATCCATAACTTTCTTATTGCTTGTCCGATTTCGTTCAAACTTTCACCAATCTGCTTCTCTGATTTTTCCTCTTTCTTTCAAAGCAACTTGCTGTAAAGGTTGGATTTCCCTTTAAGGGAACATTTTCTTTTGAACATTTTTTTTTAAGGCGTTGGCCCAGCCATGCCGCCTGCCCCCTCCCAATTCCGCCGTTGACGCATGAACACAAATCAGCCAGTTCTATATACAGCAAAAAAAAAAAAAAAAAAAAAAAAAAGAAAAAAAGAAAAAAAGGTTGATCTTTGATGTAGCAAACTTAGTTGATATGTTTAAAATTGTCAAGATCATGGGGATATTGATGAGGATAGGGGAAAAGGGGGCGTTTTCGGGCTTTTTTAAATGCTGAAATAAGATATTTGTAGTTCATTTCATTTATTTTCTAAGTCTTAACATGACAAAAAGAAAGACGACATGATAGAAATTAGGTGAATTTCACATGGGCAATATAATAACAATAAGGATGATGATGATGGTGATGATGATAATAGTAATGATAATGATGGTGACAATAATAAAAATAATCATAATAATAATAGTAATAGTAATAATAATAATAATGATGATAATAATAATAATAATAATAATAATAATGATCATAATAACAATAATAATAATAATGGTAATGCCAATAATAATGATAATAACACTGATAACAATAATGATAATGATAATAACGATTATAATAAAAATAAGAGTAATAATAATAACAATGATAATGGCGATGATAACATGATGTTACTAACATTATAAGGTTGAGAGCTTGACCCTTTTATGAATTCGATGTGACAAGCACTGGCTCATCAGCCTGTACTACATTGTACTTCTACTCTCACCATTCAGTAGCAGCCGTTAGGTAAATTAATTTGGTATACAGATGATGCTACACTAGCCATGCTACGATGGTAGCACTTAAATAGTTGAGTGAGCCCTTTAAAATACACAGGCAAATGGTTTGCATCTATGCATTTTACTAGAACCAAGGAACCAAGGAGGTACAAGAATGCAAGCAAGCAAGCATCGTATACCTCATTGCACACGCTTCCACATACCAGGGAAATGCTGCATGATTACGTGCTTCGTCGCCCTATCCACCCAAGGACATGGAGGTCATGACCCATGCACTTATTCCACGCAGGCTTTTTGATACAACATAATATATTCACATAATCCAGGACCATACCCTCCATTCCCTGGCTCTATCCCCCCCCCCCCCCCCCCCAATTCACACACTAAAGAAGGTAGAGAAAAAGAAACGAGGAAGAGAAATAAGACTTGAGAGCTAGAAGGAAAGAAATTGATCTAATTTAATGAATTTGCAAATAAACTAAATGAACCCCTTCCACATCTTCCCCTTATTAGATGATTTCTTTATTTTCATAAGCCTACATTTCCAGACTCTGGGGTAGCTTATCCTAGCAACAGTTCAATGGATATTGAACGGCAATGCTTGCACACGTGACTTTAATGATGTTTGCCCGACATAACAACAACTAATGTATGCAAAGTGGATTCCATCCATAGAGATGTGATTATGCATTCGCAAACATTGTGGGTTTTTTTTTTTGGGGGGGGGGGGTTAATTCTTTGTATTTGATTATATTAATTTTATCATTATCGTCTTATTTTTGTTCTGGTATACTTCGTATCGTTTTAAAAATCAATACATTTCTATTATTATTAAACTAATTAGTGCTGTTTAATATATACTTAGACATGCATGCACATCTACAATCTTACAACTGTTCAGGGTGTTTTTTGTGAATTAAGATACTGTGTCGAGGGACTTCAAAACAATATTAAATCATTTCAGCGACTCGAAAGGGTACAGCGCCGCGTTGCTTGAGAAGCATAATGTATTTTGAGCCTCATAACCATGATAATGAGCCTATCATTTCTACGATACAATAGGCACATGGTAAATTGGGAATTACATAACTTGCACTACAGTGAAGCACGATGAATAATAACCCCCGGATTATTTGAATGTCTTAAATTAAAAAAATAAAATCATGGTCTGCAAGAAATTTGTGTCCTGTTTTTCTGTGTGGACGTCGCGACTATGGTGTAACCAGGGAGGTGGAAGAGGTGTAACCTGTTGCAGCTTCATTGCTGACAATTTCCCTTTCGCTTTGTTTTTTTTGTTTTTTTCTCGTAGTCTTAACTTTAGACCTTAAATTTATGTTACATAATTATACACTCACAATGAAACATTTTTCAACAATGTTTTATACCCCCAAGAAAAGAAGAAAATAAAATGAAAACGTAGGACAGTGAAATCCAAGTCCAACATTTATCTTATTCAGGATAAACACAGCCACCCTTGAGTAAAAGAAATGGAATCAGTAAACAAGTCAACTCGGCTGACGCTAAAAACTAGTAATGGCAATTTTTCCCTCTTCCACTTTCCACTTTCCACACCTGTTCTTGAAGTATGGAGTGGGAATGTGGATACTCCATGCATGCAGCTCTTTCGTGAAGAAGAAGAAAAAAAAAAAACATGGGGGGGGGGGGTCAAAATTACATTAGCGTATAAATATCCATTGCATACCCTAACTTGGTGGAAACAGTGCTTACAGTCATTACTCAGACAAGGTCATTTGATTTCCCTGACCGGTACCCCCTTGGCATCCATAAAACATGCCAAAACCTACACGGGGCATGACAAACAGCTTATCACCGACTTTGGCGCGTTTTTCAACATTTGGCGCGTTTTCCTCAATACACTGTCTTGCTCTATAATTTATGTAGATAGCAATATATAGGGCTCCTATTTCATTTCATCAATATCAAATTGTGTGGAATATAAACACCAAACTGTTCACCCACTAATTTATGTTGGACGCACGTTTGGTAATGGTGGTACTTTTTCTGAGGGGTAGATGCTGAGAAGTGAGATGAACCAACGTCAACGAGCATGACAAAGCAACAATGGCAACATCAACACCAACATTCAGCCGGCCGGCTATAGCGGTTTACAACAGGTACGATTGCTTCATATTTTGCAGGCCCAGTATAATGCAGGAAATTAGTGTATGATGTGGTGGTAATTATTATGCATGTATACCCCTTATGTTGAGGAAGGGCTCAAGGAGAAACATTCCCCATATATTAGTAAGGCTGCATAATTATAATTGATCCCTATACCCAGGCCCCTGGGAGTCGGGGTGCTGGGGGTGCTGCAGCACCCCTGACTTTTTAGAGTGGGGGGGGGGGGGGGCATAGCACATAGCACCCCTGTGTACTTTTTTGTGTACATACTGTAGTTGACTATATATATATAAGAATTATAAATTATATGTGAAAACTAAACCCCAAAAATCTGATAACCTTTTTTTTTTTTTTTTGCTTGTCAGAGAATCTTGGAGGAAAACTAGACCCCAAAAATCTGATAACCCTTTTTTTTTTTTTTTTTTTTTTTTTTTTTGCTTGTCAGATTTTTTTTTTTGAGATTTGTGTGCTCAGCACCCTGTAAAAAGATCGTTCCCAGGGGCCTGCCTATACCGCCTACTTCCTAGTTCGATCGTACCCCTCCAGCTCTTCTTCCATTCTTTCAGCTCGCATCGATTCCTTTTGTTAGCATATATATGTTCACAGTATTGTAAGTCTTATTATGGTATCATATTTGTAGACTAATATTATCATGTGACATTGCTAAAGGAGACTCTGATGAGAGAATAAGAAAGGCAAAAAACATTTAAATAGCCTTTAGTGGTATAAACTTGTTTTGAACTTTTGCTGAGTGAAGGTTGCGGTGCATGTATATATTTAATTTCAAAGATTTTGTGTTGAAACTGACTCCTATAGCATCTTCATAACAGGGTGAAGAACACCCTTTGGAAAAACTTATACACAGGGTAATATAATATTGGGGAGGGGGGAGGGGCGCAATGCCTTTTTTATAATAAGGCAGGTTACACAATAGAAAGCCAATTAATATAATTATGAGATCTTAACATTTTTCTTTCAAATTCTGATCTCTTTAAAAACGGAATTTGTAAACTTCATCCTACTGGGATGCAAAATTATGAGATAATGAAACGAAAATTCATGCGAGGGACAATAACAATACCCCATTTCTCTGTTGGAATATAATACATAGAGTTTTTAAAGGTAATAATAAATATTTGATGTTAATAAAAGCAAGTCATTTTCAGACGTGAAGAGGTTTGTTTCAGGACTGTGCGTGGTATTCTATTCCACACCCTTCACATTGTATTGACAGGTAATTGTTCGTGGTTCCTGAAATGGAATGGGGGCTATTATGAGGCAAGGAGAAGAAAGGAAAAAAGAACGAAAAATATATTATTTTTACAGATAGGGAAATTCAAAGAAGAGCCATACTTCGAGAATGATAATATTGGAAAAATGAGTACAAGAATGAGAAAAAGGGTAATCTGAATAAGAAATGTAAGATTAGATACAAAGCTAAATAAATGACAAAAGTTGACGATAAAAAATAGAAGGTTAAGAAAACTTATTCTAAAAGAAGTCAGATGTATTGATGTATATTTCATACATCGAAGATAATGGAAGCGTGGCTTAAATCAAAGTTCCCCAAAGCTGTCCTCCATTATTCTCTACCATTATTCTCTCATTTCTTTTCGTATGGTGTTTATGTCCACCAGAGTTGCCCAAAGCTATTGTATATGGTATTTCCTTAATTCCTTACAATTTGGTATATATATGTATAAAACATCACATTTATTAGATCTTCCAGCCTGTCTTCCTAAGCAGGTCTAACGGCTTGTCTTGCATTGTGGGTTACTAAAAACCACCAACATTGGCGGCGATAAAAAATTATACGGAATCCCTTTCAATCATTACTGAAAAATCATCATTATACCAACAATAGTGTTAAATTTTTACGCGTATAAACACACCTCCATATAATAGGGGGGGGGGGGGATCTGGACGGGAGGGGGAGGATAGTCAGAAGGAGACATACGCATCGCTATATCCGAAGGCTCACTCCCCAGTCATGTTAACATGACATCTTCGCTCTTCTCGATACCTCTTTGTAAATTATATATTTCATTTTCCGTGGTCGTTAGGAAATTTTGTGTTACTAGTTTTCTAATGCACTTACGACCTCCTTTATTCACAAGCGTAATTCAAAATCTGAGCTTGATGGTAATTGCCATGCACCCATTTCTCTCTTCTATTATTAGAACAGGCAGCTAAAATCGTCATTATTGCTACTTTCAATTTCTTCGAACAACAGGGAGTTGATTTTCCATTTTGAATTGTAAAAAATTGCATTTTGTATTAAGCACTTCAGAGCCTAATAACGTGCTCTAACCTTAAGTTATTTAATATTTATACGTATTTTTCACATTTTCCACAAAATTTTCCCGGGGATAAGTCACCATGCAAGTCCATCCCCGAATTACACTCCTGCCTGAAGTAATATTTCACATAATAATTTCACATGTCTTTACTCAGGTTCAAAACAAATGTCATGATAACGTTTGAGACTATTTGACCATAATAAATTGTTGTGAAGGCGTCTGGTTTGGGCAAAGGTGGAAAGTTTCCCTCCGATAAGAAAATTGTGCAGTCAAGTTAAATAATATAATGTTCATGATTTAGTACTCGCCGTATAGGAAACATGACTCAAATTTTCACAAAACTGTTTGGTAAGCACCATATTCTATTTTGTTCTTTGTAATACTGGTTTTAAGACATTTTCAACCCAAATTCCAAGGTCAAACGTCAAAATCACATTTTAGAAGTAACTGCCAAGTTGTAGACGACCAAGCAGCGTACTTCATCTATTATGTCTATATCTCCAATATAAGGATCTAAAAAACTTATCGTCCTAAAAGAATTCGTCGTGCAAATACTATCTCCTTACCGCCATAAGGGTCTTGAAACTATAGTCTCCTCAACAATGTCTCATTAACGGGTGCAATGTAGATCAAGTGGCGTATAAGAATAGATCGATGGACGGGAGGGGGGGGGGGGGTGGGCGGCGGCATCTACCCTGACAGGGTGGGGGCGTAATGACTTTGTATCTGTGCAGACCCATGTTTTGCAGACTTGACTTTGTTTTTAGGCTAGGCCTTTATCCGGGGGGGGGGCGGTGGTATAGAGGGTACTTTGGATTTAATAAGCCCTATGTTGTGCATAGGCTATTGAGAATGACCCTTTTTGTTTCATAATGAGTTTATAAAAATGAGTCATCTTCCCTCAACCATCCATGTGCTTTTGTAAAGAATCTGATAAAACAATACCACACGATTTGACTTTTTCTAGCCAGATATGAAATATACAAATGGATTGCCGTAGCCACGAGTGGGCTTGCCGTTTGAGTAGTAGATTCCCCTAATGTTGTTTTCTATGTTTGTCTGATTTTTCTGCTTCTGTTGAAAGCAAGTTATTTAATGGTTGGACTTCCCCTTTAATATTTGTCTAATAGCGTAATGCGTAATGTAACTGGTAGTGGTAGTACGGAATTTCTCAATGAATGGAATGGGGCCGTGGTACAGACTCCCATGCGATAGGGTCGGAAATTGTTTGTTGAGCTGTGCAGGAATCTCATTTCAATTTGGCTCCAAATTCCCTCGAAATTGTGTTTTTAAAATTGCTTCCATATCAAATATTGTTGATTATTGAGAATGGATAACTTAAAACATGTGCCAATTTTGGTGTTTTTAGACAAAAGTGAACAATTCTTCAGCTATATGCCGCCCTACTAGTAAAAATCTAGGGGTCCTACAGCACCTTGAGCATCCCCAGCTCCCAGGACCATGGATGAGCCGATTTCCTCTTTTTTATGCAGATTATACAATAGGGAGCAAAGTTTTTTTTTCTCATATTTTTTTCAAATTGTTAACGCTCATTCAACGCAAAACCTATATCCAAATGGGCCACTCATCATATGAGAGAAAGCAGTAAGACAAGAGACCGAGCTTTAGAAAATGTTCGCATTTTAAATATTTAAAGACTGTGTTTCTAATGCAATTAACACTGCAGGTGATAGGTGCACATAATCCTCAAAGTTCTTGAATTTCTTCCTTTGTCTTCCATTTCCCCGTTTTTGCTTCTCTCTTTTTCGCGGTTTGTTGCGCCCCCTTCAAATGCAACCCGGGGGCACGTGTTCGCTGCCCCCCCCCCACCCCCGGGGAGACGCCTCTGATTTTTCTTTCTCATTCTCTTATAGATTTCTTTTCTCTCTTTCCCTTCTGTTAGGCTCCTGATGGGGAGGGGGCTTCGTCGTTTCGGCCCCTCGTTCCAACTTTTTATGAACCTTATTCATTTTCGGAATTATGAACTCTTTTCATTCTCGGAAATATGAATCCTTTTTCATTTTCGGAATCATAAACCATTATTAATTTTCGGAAATAGGAACCATATTCCATTCACGGATTTATGAAACTTGGGATAAACGAACCTTTCGGAATAATGAAACTCTCTGAATTATGAACCTTCAGAAAAGCGACATTTAACCAAAAATATATGGGATATAAAACTTCTAGAAAGATGGCATAAAGGGAGGAAAAAGTGAAAAGATACAAAGGGATTAAGGTTACCCAAAAAGGAGGAACAAGGGATAAGAGGTAAAAAGAATCAGAGGAACACAAAAAAAAAACCTAGAACGACATCAATTCAAATATTGACATGTAGACCGAGAGGAGGGGGTCAACCCAGCTAAAAAAAAGGGGGGTAACTGTTTTAACTGTACATAACAACGATCTATGGACAAAACTATGCAAGGAAATAATTGTCTGCCATGCACAAAGTTGTGGGGCGGCCAGGATGGCCCTCCATACACTCAGCTTTTATTCACAAACTCATGACTGCTCTTGCTTTGGACATGGACCTAGGTCCATGCTTTGGATTAAAGACAATGAACGGCTGCCAGGGCCTGCAAAATGAGAGAAATTCATCCTGGCCGCCCCACCACATTGTGCGCGGCAGACGATTACTATAGCTTCAAGCGCGTAATAAGAACCCCTTTCCTTTCCAAAACGATCCTAAACCAACTGATACTTGGCTTTTGGTTTTAATATCATATTATCAGTCTTGTCTATGCGACTAGAGTATTATCGGATAAATATAATACTGTCCGATCAACATGTTGGTTGATAATGATACAGTACAGTCTGATTTTGAATTGGGAGTACAGTCATTAATGTCTAGTTAAATTCTGGTAAATATGAACAATTATATTGTGAGCTTGTTATGATGATTTTCTAATTTTTAACAAGAACAATGTGCAAGGCTTTCGTAGTAGGAATGTCACTATATAATGATTTATCTGAAGATGAACAGAACCCAACATTACTTTCTTATGAGTTATGAGACTGTCCAGTGGTTGAAATAAGAATAGTTATTATGAATTGGGAAACGCACACACATTTAGGATAATAAGGCAGGGTTATGTTGTAAAGATGTCGCGCTGCCGCACGCTAGGATGGTCAGCAAATTGTCATGACCCGATAGACGAATGACGATTCCAATGTTATCATTCAAGTAGAAAATTTTGCTAGGGAAGTATTTGTTTTTTGTATTTGATTGGTGTAGGGTAGGCTCAATTAGAAATAAGCCTTCGTAAAATTACGGTTTTCAATGGGTTGTATTCTTTAGTTTTATTTCTCTTGAACGCCTTTCATCTCGATTGTTCACATTATTTTCTTGATGGATTTCCTATTCCAATGTATGGATCATTATTAACAGTTATTGTTATCATTATAAATTTTCTCGTTGTTATTATTATTATTATTATTATCATTATCGTTATCATTATCACTATTAGTATCATTATTATTATTATTATTAGTAGTAGTAGTAGTAGTAGTAGTAGTAGTAGTAGTAGTAGTAGTAGTAGTAGTAGTAGTAGTATTTGCTTTGTCCACAACCTAATGATCAGTAAAATAGAAACCGGACTTTATAAAAAAAAAGTCTAGGGTCGCATATTATTATTATTCTTATTGATATTATTATTATCAATACTATTACTACTACTACTACTACTAATGGTATTAATCATTGATGGATTTTTGTTAAGAATATTTTCATTATTACTACTATTATCATTATCGTTGTAATGTTGTTTTTTTTAGTTATAAATGATGTAATTAACAAACTTTGTTATTATCGTTACTACTACCATTATTACCATTATTGTTATTATTATCAGTCTTATTATTAATATTGTTCTTTTTGTTATTATCATTAGTGTTATTATTATTAGTGTTACTATTAATAGTGTTATCTTTTATTATTAATTTAGCTTTTTCATTTTATTCTCAGGGTTGTTCAGTTTTTATATTTACGAACTTGTCGTAAAGTTTCTTCGCGAACTGTTTCATGTCTCTTAAAGGGAAATCCAACCTTAATAGCAAGTTGCTTTGAAAGAAAGAGGAAAAATCAGAGAAGCAGATTGGTGAAAGTTTGAACGAAATCGGACAAGCAATAAGAAAGTTATGAATTTTTAAAAGTTGTAATCTCTATGCATATGGGAATCTCAAATTGGCCAAATAGGTAATGTCACTGTGATGTAGCTGTGGACAACTCCCTCATTCGCTCTAACACACAAAATGACTAAAATGTCACTTTATTTCAAAATGCATTACTCAGTAGGATCTTTTCGTTCATGAGGACCTATAACAATATGCTATCTCCAATATATTTTGAGTACTGCCCCGAGGGTAAAAGCGCCTCGAAGAAAACAGCAAATTAATGATATTTTTGTGTACGACAAATGGGAGAGTTGTCCACAAAATTGTAACAATTGACTCACCAAATTGCCAATTTGAGATTCGCATAGATGTAGTGATCTCATTTTTCAAACGTCCATAACTTTCTTAGTCCTTGTCCGATTTCTTTCAAACTTTTTTTTTTTTGTTTTTCTTATTTTTCTGCTTTCACACAAATCATCTTATTACCAAGGTTGGATTGCCCTTTAAGCTCATATCACTAAAATAATATGCTTATGTACTTTAGTTACTCCCCTATTGATTCCTTGCTTTTCTCCAAAAGCATTCGACTTTTTTGCTAAGAACGCACACGTAGGCCTAGTAGATAATTATAAGTAAAGTGTAAAAAACAAAAGCATTTTAGAACAAAGTCATCGCCTTGTTATAAACAATATTTTATTACACGTGCCCTTTTGTGCAGGTGCTATTAATTTAATTCCGTAGGATTCTTTTGAAGGAGAACTCCACTCTAGAATTTTGAGACTGAGTAAAATCCGATGAGAAATAAGAAAGTTTTGACGTTGTAATCAAGAAGACACCAATTGGCAACTCTGTTACGTCTTGCGAGGATTTGAGAAAATAACATACATGTAGTTTGCTAGTTTACGTGTATCTTCATATGTACTCACGCAAAGCACGTCACCCCTTTTTACATACTCCATGAGACTGCATATGATTTATGTCAGCAGTCGGTTTATTCAGGGCCAAAAAGCCCGTTGGGGCCATAAGTATTATGTGTGGCAGTATATTTACCAAAAGAGCTGTCCCTCTCTAACACTCTCTCACCTACGAAAAGTGGATCAATCCATTAGGCCTTGCACGCAAAATTGCTAGTAGGCCAGAAGGCGTGCAATCAAACAATAAAAATCAAGTAATGGAATGTTAATCGATTGACTGCAACCCAGGGTACGGGCGGGTGACAAGCGACAAGACTCTCTTTCTTCCTCTTGCCTGAAAGCTTCTCCCGGTACCATCGGTTTGAGTGGCATATGCAGCATTCCCGCGGGAAGATCTGAGGTGGATTCTTCTGGGAGAACTGCGGCACATGTAATCGTAGGAGACGATTTGATGGTGGTTCTCCTGTGTTATCTTGCTGGTCACCTACATTTATACATGTATAGCAAAAACAAAAAACATAAAGATTCACATCATCTGAAAGGCACCCCCCCCCCCCCACAAAAAAAAAAAAAAAAAAAATCCAGTTAGAATTTCTGTAACAATTTGCATGAATCCTTCAACTGCTTAATTTTCTTTTTTCTTTTGTTTAATACGTAATATCGAATTACATGAATTATATCTTTCAAATGAAAACAAAAGCATTATTGGTCATGTCAGTGATTGTACTGAAATATTCCATTTCTGGCAATACAAAACATGTTGATCCTTCTTTATTTTGATGACACAAACTTTTACTCTTACTAGATCTACTAGGTTTACAATTTGAGTCTGTTATTGCAGGAAAAAGAAAACCTTATCATGCCTACAACAATACTTGACATTTTTACTCTTAGTTTTAACTTAGGCAGAACACAGTCACGATATTTACCAGCTGCAGATGGTTCAGAGCATTGTTTACACATTTCTCATCATTCATAACTCACTCACTCAGCACCTGGACGAGTAAAATGAATCTACATCAAAATGAATTATGTTAAGCTGACAATACCGAACCTCCCAAGTCCCTACCTTCTTCATCTTGACTAGTTTGGGAAGAAGTATAAGCTTGATGCCACGCTGCCTTACTAATAATTTCTGCGTGAATCCTCTCAGCTGATGCCACCCTCATATATCTGTGATTTGTGAAGCTTAATAAGCGCTGGTACTATACTAGACCAAAAGCTTCAGTCTCTCTGTATCGTCGGTTGTTCCGCTGAGACTGCGTCTGGCTCCACTAGACCTCCGTACATAGAGACTGAAGGACCGTACTAGCCGTAGTATGTGGCCAATCTCGGTGGGGTCGGGCTAACTCGGCACTAGGGCGAACTCGGCACTACCGGAAAAGTGAGGCCGAGTTAGCCCGGAGGGTTTAAATCGATCATGAAATAACAACTTGTAAGTTTTTGTTGTGATTACTAGCTTAGAAAACGTTTTTTGACCATTCTTTTGATAGAATTGTATGAAGTACTTACTTTGAAGATAATCTTGCAATTTTCTTGAGCTATCATGATATAAAAGTGACATTTTAGACAGTTTAATCATACTACACAGCTCGCAATTCCCGTGCGTAGCATGCACTGTGTTTGGTACGGTATTCGGAGCGATGAGTCGATCGGACACACATTTTGCAAAACTGCAAATTACTGCAAAACTCAGTAAAAAAAAAAAAAAAAAAAAAAAGATCTATCTTGAATTCATGGAATTCATGAGTTCAGTTTCATCAGGTTTCAGACATGATTAATATCTCCGGAATTTTGCAGCAATTCCTTCATCAAAATATGTTTCCAGATCTATACGAGTCCGACTCCGAGAACCAAACACAGTCACTGCTGTCAGTGAATGGCGCACGGCGATTGCGAATACGAGCTGTGATTTGTGATTAAACTGCCTAAAATGTCACTTAAATATGATTATTAGCTCAAGAAAATTGCAAGATTATCTTCAAAGTAAGTACTTCATACAATTCTTTCAAAATAATGGTCAAAAAACGTATTCTTAGCTATATTAAGTATAATCAAAACGAAACCTTACAGATTGGTATTTCATGATCGATTCAACCTCACCGGGCTAACTCGGCCTCGCATTTCCGGTAGGGCCGACTTCGCCCTAGTGCCGAGTTAGCCCGGATTCCATCTCTGTAATCCAATACACAGATTGTGTGTGTGTGTCGGTGTGTATTGACAGTGTATGTAGATATGCACTGTGCAGTGGATCGAACGTACGGTAACTATACCAGCTCGGTAGTCATAATATTTGAACTTTTTATACCTCTGACGTTTTATTTCTGTCATTTTAAATGGTCCACATTATGTATAGTTCTAACTATAGTATATAAATAGAGGGGAAATAGAGAAAAAACAGTAGATCTAGGGTGGTTACATAACGGCCGCCGTGCAGACCGGCTGTGTACATAACGTCTTGCCGTCTGTCTATGGGGAAGGTTGATAAATGTCAGAAATATTAAAGATTTCCCCATAAGAGACGGCTATTTCTGTCTAGTACTATACGTACTAGCAATTGCATTGGCGGTGGTAGCCAAATCGTAAAGTAAACTGATGTCATTTCTCAGACTCTGGTTTTCATCTAAATTAAGGGCTGCCCAAACTATCCGCTGCCTTATCTGAATAGACCCCAGATAGAGGTTTCCATCTCTCAACACATTGCCCAAATTTCACCCATGAACCGATGTAAAAGGCTGTCAAATTCGACAGCGCCGAGCAGCAGCCGACATGCATGCAACACTCCATGTTGACCCAAATGCATATACGCACTTAATTACTTACGTAACCGTGACTGCAATGTTTTGGTTCCGCGATCCAACCTATCTTATTTGTGATTGGTTGAATGCCGTATTTTGCCGATTGCGATCCAATCAGCTACGCTGTAAAATGTCGACTTATTAATGACGTCATATTTTAATTGTCTGGTTTTTCGTTAATTGCTAATTCATGTGCAAATGTTTCAAAAGTGAACATTCAAATATGGGATTAGTATTAGAAAACACATCTTTTAGACTAAACTGGTTTAATACCCTCCAGGTAGTGAACGAAGCTGAAAGAAAAACGGGGTCGTCACGCGGCTTAAATTCAGTTTCGAGTGGAACATCCGAGTTCAGAATAGGGGAATCTACTTTCAAATAAGTAATTCAAACCATTACTTTGGAGTGGATTCCACCATAATTTCGAGCGGATTCCACTAGTTTTATCATGTATTTCCACTCCAACATGAAGTGATCCTCCGGACAGGGGCGTCGCTAGAACATTTTGAATTGGGGAGGGGGGTGACACCCAATTCTGCAGACAAATTTTTAGGGTGTGACAACCAAATCTGCCGACAAAAATGCTGCACCCTAGTCTCCCCCTACAAATAATAATAAAAGAAAATCACAGATGTAGAGATCTTGATCATGCAGGCCCATTTTTGCAAGGAGGGGGCTTACGCCTTTTGACCGAATATGATCTGTTTAACTTTTTGTAGAGAAAATGTACATAAGTTACATACAGAAGCTTCATAATTATCCTAGAACCTCGCTGCCCAAATATGGAGTGGTGGTTGCCCGAATATCGGAACTTTTAAAATCCTCGGGGTAAGGGGGGGGGGGGCTGCAGCCCATTGCCGAAGAGGGACGCCTTTTGCCCGAATATCAACTTTTCAATTTCAATTTTTTGTTTTACATTTTTTGTAGAGAATATGTACAGAAGTTACATAAATATCCTGGAACCTTGCTGCCCAAATATGTGCATTATATTCTGGCTCCTCTCTACCCGAATATGAAGCAGTGGTTGCCCGAATATCGGAACTTTGAAAATCTTGAGGGAGGAGGCAGGCCCCTGGGAACGATTTTTTTTACTGGGGGTGCATTGAGCAGAATTTTTTTGTAAATAGTTGCGTACGTATTAATTATGGCGCCTGGGGAATGAAGTTGCGCCCCTACCCCCCCCCCCCCCCCCAACTTATCAACATCCTTGTACAAGTGAGGGAGAAAAGCGACCGAGCGGTAGATTTTTGTTGTTGTTTTTGTTGTTGTTGCATTTTTTAACCCCCAAAATGCAATTTCTTATGCAATTTAATACCCAGGAAAATTTGCCATTGAGTACTGTGATCGAGCGGTTGAGATCCAATTTTTGAACATTTCTCTTTACTTCCTTCTCAATTAGGGCGCAACATCAATGGAAACCATTTGAGAAATAGTCGAGGAATTTAGAAAGGCAACCAACAGTTGAAATTTCTTTTAAATATTGAACCTTTGCCAATACAATTTTATACACTTAATCCTATATTCCGGAGCAATATTTAACAAGAGAATTATTTATCAATATTGACCCCTTCATAAACACTATATCCTATACTGGGGAGCAAAATTACGAGATCCTGGAGCAACGTTATGCGAGGAAGCAAAGCGACCAAGCTTCAGAAATTTTTTGCATTTCAAATCCTCCAAAGAAGTATATCCAATGTATTAGTTACCCTGGTTGGGGGCGCACCATCTAGAATGGTCGCAATTTCCCTTAATTTTCTCCTCTTTTTCTTTCTCTGTTTGTGTTTTAGACCCTTCAAGTGTCGGTCGAGGGCTAGGGGCACGTGCATCCTTACATACACCACTGATATTATTACACACGCCGATGAAATCGGCAGGGTTATGTAAAGGGTTCCGTATGTTTGTTTGTTTGTTTGTTTGTTTGTTTGTGTACAAGATAACTAGAGAACGGGTGAACGGATTGGCACCAAATTTTCAGGATTGTTTGGATAGTAACAGGAAAGAATCGATTAAATTTTGGTGATGATTGGTTGATCCCTGCAAATTCTGTGTGACCTTCTAGTCTTCTTAATCGTTGAGAATGGTGCTGACGCCATTGCCAGTGTTAAGCTATCGATGCGCTTTGTTGGGATATCGGTATCGGCTCCTTAAATCTGAACAGCGGTATACGTGCGAAACGCACGGTGAACTATAGAGTCACACTGGTAATGGCGTTAGCACCATTCTCAACGAAGAAGAATTATTAGTCTAGAATATCGAAAAATTGCCCGAGTAGTCCGGTGATTCTAAAAGCAATCCTTATTTGATCTAGAAACCGGTAAGAAACTTCACAGAAATGGATAGTATTGATAGGAACAGTAAGTTTAGATTTAATTTCTCTCGAGTTTCTCACTTGCAGCAGAAAATGCGGCGGTAGCTAAATGCAGCTAGACGCCGGATCGGACGGCCCAGCGCGTACATGGCACACGGCCAAATTTCGGGCATCGGCTCAGATTAGCCGTGAAGTTTCATTACTTTTGCATTGTGATTGTTGATTTAGAACTCATCCTAGTTAATAATGTGGATTCTCTGGGTCTTTTACTACGGAATATCGAACATCATATTTATCAAATCTATCTGGAAAAAAAAACTAGGTAGGATTTTTTATTCACTCATTCCACCCCTTTAAAAAGCAAAGGTAGATCTAGTTCCTTTCCGTGTGCTCTAGATCGAACGTTGGACTAAATGTTGGCCTAGATTTAATTTCAGACCTATATGAACATACTACCTCATAACACCTGTAAAATTACACTTCGAATGATGCTTACTGACTTTATTTCTCACGGCTAATCCCCCGAATTTCCCGTATCTAGCATACAAGTAGCAACACCAGCACCAACATCGAACGTGAAATGAAAGTTTCTTAATCCCTAGGTATAGTGTTAGTGAACGGAATTTTTTACATGAAATTAAACACCGGCTGCCGAGCTCGGTTCAGCAGACAACACCTGACAAAAATTAAACACCGGCAACCGGAACTACGTCAGAAAATCAGAGGTCAACACCTAACACCGACTGATTTTTTACTGATTTTTTTCTCATTTCATAGTCGGTGTTAGATCATGATTTCGCGGCAAAATAAACACTAACCACAAACACCACAACACCGTGCGTGAAATCACCCAATGTAGATTTCAGTTTTGACCCCATAGTATAGTATTGCAACTACTCTGTAGCAGCGCCAAGGCATGGGTCTGCCGCCTTTGACGGCCCCTCTAGTTACACATTGTTTCGCTAAGTCCTTGGCAAAGCCAAAATTCCAAAAGGGGGGGGGGCACTCAATATATTGGACAGACGGGTATGTGCCGCTTTGACGACCCCCTTTTTCGACGGCCGATGGCCGTACTCAAGATACCCGAATTTCTATAACCAGGAGTATACATCCTTCGCACGCGTTCTCAAGATACCCGGCCGGTACTCATCTCTCTCCTTTCCTCCGGCGCGGCCCGTTCCCAAGCTGTCGCGTAGTACGTCCATTCACTTGTGTATACACATATGCATGCACTAGATGCGAAGTGCGGCCGATAGCCTGTGTGCTGCCGGTCCATCGTTTGCATTACACACACATTCACACACGCATCACCCTCATATAAATATGACATGTCACACACACAATTTTAAAGTGACTTTACAACGCAAACGAAAGACCGGCAGCACACCGACTACCGGCCGCACTTCGCAGCATCTATTGTACAGTACACTATAGAATCCCAATACTAAGTGCTGTAGTTCCTTAGACCAATGTTTTTCTCTTCTAGTCCGTTCCTTAGACCCCCATTTCGAGGGCGGCTGCTGCACACCCCGTCTGAAAAAAAAAATTGAGTGCCGCCCCCCCCCCCCCCCCGAGTGCAGACCCTGGAATCTACAAGGAATTTAGAAAGGCAACCGAAAGTTGACATTTATTTTAAATACTGAACCTTTGCCAATACGATTTTATATACTTAAACCTATATTCGGGAGCAATATTTAACAAGAGAATAATGAAACTCACATGATGGGGAGCAAAGCTACTGAGCTTTAGACAATGTTCACATTTTGAACCAAACAAAGACTCTATTTCTAATGTACTTTATTGGGGGCGAATAATTCTTCAGCATAAGTTTTTTTCCCCCCTATCTCTCTTTTCCCTTTTTGCACCCCTGCTCTAAGTACCACCTGGGGCAAGTGCCCCCATAGCAATTTGGGGGTGCTGCAGCACCCCCAGCAACCTCAGCCTCCTAGGGGTGCTGCGCACTCCCTCAAAAAAAAAAACCGCACAAAAATCAGCACCCCGGCTCCCAGGGGCCTGGGAGGGGGTCTGCAGCCCATTGCCGAAGGAGGATGCCTTTTGCCCGAATATGAACTTTCCAATTTCTATTTTTATTTAGGGGGGGGGGCGAGCGAAGCGAGCTAGCTAATTTTGTTTAACTTTTTTGTAGAGAAAATGTATGGAAGTTATATACAGAAATCACATAATTATCTGGGAGTCTCGCTGCCCAAATATATGGATAGTCTTGCTCTGGCACCTAACTACGCTTTCCGAATTTGAAGTGGTGGTTGCCTGAAAATACTCGGGGCGGGGGGGGGGGGGGGGGGGGGGGGGGAAGGGTGCAGCCTATTGCCGAAGGGGGACGCCTTTTGCCCGAATAATAACTTTCCAGTGTTTTGGGCAAAAAAAAATTGGCCAGGTTTTCCTTCTTGTTCTTTCCTTTCTTCCTTTCCTTTTTGTTATTTCTCTCTTTTCTTTTCTTTCTTTTTTTTTTTCCTTTCTCTTTTCTCCTCCTTTTACCTTTCCTCTTCCCTCTCCCCTTTCCCCCCTCTTTTTTTTTTTTTTATTTTGCCGACAGAGGTAGCGCATTTGCCAACAGCAATTGTGAGTGGGGTGGGGCAAAAAAAATTGGGGGGGGGGGGTGTCACACCGCTAGCGACGCCCCTGCCTCCGGAGAGTGGATTTCCACTCTTGTATGTTTAAAAATGTACAGATAGCAGACGGGGAAAGTCTTCGGACCGTATTCTCGAAAGTGACCCAACTTTAACCTGGAACGATTATTAACCCCAACTTTAACCTAGAAAGATTATTAACAGAACATAAAATATCATTGTCCAGAGGTACCATTTGGTTTTACATGATCAGATGATGAGCCTGAAAACCCCAGACATATTGGAGCCCAATATATGCTTTAGAATGTGAAGCCTTTGAAAAGCCTTAAAGCTCATAGACAGTCTCGGTAGCAAAAATCATACTGGCAAGAAACTTATCTAACATAGTCACATACTACTCTCAATTTATCATTAGACACATGTACGAGATTATTTAACATTCCATTCACGATTTCGAACAAATTTTAGTGTAAATATCTGTAAGAAACGCTTGGTAACGGCTTTTCACTGCCTCACGCTAAGACCATATCCACCCGAAGGTTCCCCGCACAATAAACCCAGCGCTTCGCACTATGTGTAGCGTATTCTATACACACAGCAATCCTAATGTGAGTAGTGTGTGTGGCCGTTGTTTGAATTTACATCCCCTCTTTTTGGGCCAGGGATTTTTATTACTTTTCACCTCTCATTCAGTAAATATTTCACTTGAGGAGGAAAAAACTTCACAGCATCTTAGTTATGTTAGTACCCTGCTTTTTATTAAGTAAAATCAAAGAAATCTCACGAAAGTTTTAGAGCGCCTCCTAAAACTATCTCTTACCTTTAATTCGGAAGGTGTCATGGCTTGAAATCAGACAATAATCTGAAACAGGCGTCCCTGAATTTCCTCAGTAAAGTCAAGAAAAAGGGAGATGTTGTAAATTGTACACGTAGTCCGTCTCATAAGCCCCGTCCTTTAACAGACCTTTCTGGAACTGGACCAATGTAAGGACAATTTTTCGTTACCCTGCCTGCTAAGACGCTCTACGCGGGGTGTTGTCTGGACGTTGTCGCGACAACTTTTCCATAAATTCTACCCTAGCCCGCCAAGGGTAACTTACCGTAATTACCGCGACAGTAACGAGCTTACGATTTCAGGACGGGAGCCTTTGAAGACGGGGAGTCGAGCGAAAAATCATTGTGCGCATGCGCGACTCGGAGTATCTCTCCGTCCTGTTGGATTTGAGAAGGGTTCTCGGGCGAAACAGTGTCCGGTCTACAGTGGGGACGGGAAGCCGAACACTGCAGTGCGTCGCCGTCTGTTTTTTTGTAACTTGATTGAAAAACAAGACGTGGAGAGTGCGAGGACTGTCACAGTCGGTTAACTCTGCCCCGTCCTATTGCTCTTCCTTCCCGTTTTGTAAGCTCTCTACTGTCGCGACAACGTCCGGACAATCCTCCTGTTAAGACGCTCTCGAGGTAATTTTTTCCCCGAACACCGGAAGCTGACAAGACGCATGCGCAATAGACCAGACAGAAAATGACTCATTGCGACGGATGGCAGAACATGAGCATGAATCAAAACACAATCTTGTTTACAAATTATGTTGCTTGTTTGAAAGTAAATATTAAAATCACGTAATACATGGTAAATTTTCAAACTTAACCATTACGGATACATGATTTTATTACAGGCACTAGATCGCATTTTCCGCGTCTGGCTTGAATCTCGCGCGCGACCGGCAAGTCAGGTATACGTTGCTATGGAAACCTGCCAGGGGAAGATTTTCAGCGTGTGTCTGTTAAAGGCGGTGCGTGGGGCTCTCACCCATGTTTTATTGCCTATTATTGAGTAATGTTACCCTGGGTTTATTGTCAGGACGTTTTCGTGACATTGTCCGGACAAGGTCTGTTAAAACAGGGCTATAGTTATTGGTGTATCCGTCACTATGCTTATCATAACAAACAATAAAAAGGATATTGGTATGGTCCAGTTCTTACAAATAATACCATGATTTGATAAAAGGTAGAGGAAAGAAAGGGGTATGGTTAGTTAATACCAATAATCATATTATTCCTATAGTGGTAGAAAAGAGACGTTTTCACCTCATATCAGTGATGTTAAAGAGAAAGTTAAGTTCTAGGAAAAGAGAAAAAAAATTGTGGGTTTTCTCTTTCCTTTTTATTTCAGTTTGGAATAAAAATATGATTGAAAGATAATGTCATAATTATGTAAATGATTGCTCTTCAAATGCCATCATACATGTCGTATTCAAATTATGATGACAAATAGCTGAAAACTGTGGACCAAACTGTCATGCCACATATGTGTGTGTGTAAGCCCATGTCAGCAGTGAATTTTAGGAAGACTATTCCAAAACCTCACAGTAAACACCAATACACATGTATATGGAATACATAATTCACCTTTCCCAAGTGATTGTTTTCAGATAGTTTCTTTCATTATGCAATTGATTGAGAAGAACACAACTTGATATGTATTAGCATGAATTTACAACAGATGGTGGTAGGGGCGTTTTCACGTCATATCGGTGATGTTTTATCATGTGATTTCATAACAGGTAGTGGTAGGATAGAGGCGTGGTCACCTTATATCAGTGATGTTAGTCATGTAATCTATTTTACAACAGTAGTAGGATTGAGGCGTGGTCGACTCATGTCAATGGTGTTAATCATCAGATTTTATTACAGTTGCTCGTAAGATAGCGGCGTAGTCAACTCATTCCGTGATGTTTATCATGTGTTTTTATATCAGGTGGTGGTAAGAAAGGGGCGTGGTCAGCAAGCACAAATGATGCCAATCAGTGGTTGCAGGTGGACCTCACCAGCTTCTACGTAATAACTGGAGTTATTACTCAGGGTCGACAGGATGATACCCAGTGGATAACGTTTTTCAAAGTAGCCTACAGTGACGACGGGTTAAACTGGAATTTCATCGAGGATTGTAATGGAAATCCCAAGGTAAACTCTAAAATGTCAAGGAAGTTTAATTTCAAATCTTAGCCCGGATTTTAAGATATAATCTAAATATATTCAATTTAGACTTTTAATATTATGCACCCGTTTTTACTCCCAAGTCTCTGATTCAATACTTTGAATTTCCCGGATTCGAAAATAAATATTAAAAGAATCGGTAAATTGACAAATGCCTATGACCTTTTCATATCACTTGACGTAATGTCATGGAAATGTGCTTCGTTTTACAAGGTGGGTGGCGTACAGCGACAATGGATTAAAGTTTAATGTTATCCAGGATCTTGATGGCAATCCCAAGGTTGATAAATGTAGCGTTGTAGACCGACAACGCACGTAATAGACAAAACATTGAAATGGATAATGACAAAATGTGAAATGTCATTCTCGTAGGGTGTCTGTCTCGTGGGCCGTCGGGTCTAGTGAACTTCTGATAAATAGCTATTTCAGCATGGTCTGTCTCGTGTTTTCTGTTGGCTCTCGGATTCATGAAATGGGGCCGCCCACTCCAGGACAGCCTACAACACCCACAGCACCACACTATCCAACTTCACACCCCATTGTGCCCTGGTTCCATAATTATGCTGTATGCATGTACAGTATTTACCATCCTGTCTGTTCATCACTTGGCCCAGTCCCCAATGAGGTTATTAATTTGTATACTAACCAATGTAATATTCATTATGTCTGATTTCCAGTTTGTCTAATGTGAGTTTATTCTAGTCATCGGTACATCTGGCAATAAACCGTAGTACCACCGGCGTAAATCCGTTTCGAGGAGTGGGGGGGGGGGGGGATGATGAAATTTCAGAGCGCAATTACACACACGAGCACAATCATACACGTACATAGTTGTCCTCTGATTTTTTTTTTTTTTTTTCAAACAGAAATGTTAATACTGTAACCGTCGGGTATGATAAATTTGTAATAAATTTCAACATCTGATCTATTAAAATATTATTTCTTCTTTGAAAAGTGTGTGTGTGTGTGTGTGGGGGGTGTTTTGTACAGGCCAACCCCCCCCCCCCCACACACACACACACACACACACCGGGTTTTCGTTTCGTTTCGTTTCGTTTATTTACACTTCCAACAAAATAAAATACATGGATTTGCAATGTACATATAAAAAAGAATGAAACTTAACAATATTACATGTGTGATTTACAGCGTACAGTAGGCATAAAAACATTATACACTAGGTTGGTCGTGAAGGGGACTGTTAAAAAGCTGGGCTTCTAGATTGCAGCCCCCCCCCCCCCCCCATAACTTTATAACTTACAGTTGCAAATAGAGTGTATCTGTAAAAAGGGAACGTACGAATACAAAAACCAGATAGAGAGAACTTATAAAGAAGTGAAAGAGAAAGGGAAGGAAGGAAGACAAGGAACGAGAGAGGGTAGGACTCTTACCTATAAACACACATAACAAAACACGGACCGACCAGAATACGGATGGCAGTATAAAATGAATGGGAACATGATCGAGTACATTATTGAGTGAAATAAATTGAAGAAGGTTGAGGGATGGTGAGTTAAAGAGCCGATGCTTGAGAATTACCTAGGAGAGATTTTTAGATTCAAATTTAAAAGAGTTTAAACTAGGGGCATTTTTTGTGCTATCATCAAGAATGTTCCAATGCATCGGCCCTGTGAAATTGAATATGGATCTAGCGAGTATAGTTCTAGTTAATGGCAGATGGAATCGGTATCAGTATGGGATCTGCAGGAAGTGTTACAGAAAACACGCCTTGCTTTCTTTTTTAGAAGTAGTATTCTATGAAGATAAGAATTATGTGTATTCCCCCAAACAATAATGCCATAATTTAAGTAGGGCAAAATTAATGTCGAGTAAACCATTAGCATGGAGGAAGTTGGCAGAAAAAGCTTAACCTTATTTATAATCCCTATATTGCGAGAAATTGTTCGGCAAATAATATCAACATGTACTTTACGTCAGTGCGTAGTAGGCTACAGACAAGTATTCAAAGAGTTAATTGTACTGATGATCATAGAGAGATTCTCTTAACGGTATATGCAGAGAATTAGTCTATCAAATTAACGTTATCTCGACATAACAGTACTCAACACCATCAAAACTGTTCTGATCTAGGTTTTCAAAGGAAATACTAATAGCAATGCCAAGGTAACGAGGATGTTTTCTCCGCCAGTCACTGGCCGTTTCATACGCATTCATCCATCCGCCTGGAATGGGTTCATTAGTATGAGATTGGAAATTCTTGGAAAAGGCCCAGTGGCCGGTAAGTTTAAGAATGGCTTCATGGAAATATTTTTTAAAAGTGTATCCTGATTTTCATGCCAACTTCTTAAGTCATTTGAAGAAATGAGGTTTGGAAATGATTCAAAATGATTAATGCAGACATGCTACGTATTTCATAATCAGAACTGAAATCTGAGAAGCGTACGCTTTTTATGCAAATACTGAATTTTGAAGAAGAAAAAAAATCCACGGTCTTCCGTGTGTATTAATATCATAAAGATGAACTTTCAGCCACACTAAACCTATTACGAGGTATTTATTAGTAAACGCTAGCAATTATATTAATGACGACAACTTTTAGGGACATCACAAGTGCACGAGATCGGGAGTTCGACTCTTGGACAAGCCCCAAATTCATCAAATACCAAAATAAACGATTGGGTGGTGTAAAATTAAACAAATTCACTTAACGTCGAACTTAACATTGTAGCATTAGGGTCAGGAATCAATTCTCATTCACCTACCTAACCTACGCATACAGTGAGACCCAACTCCGGAAAACCGAGCACAGGTATATACTCCGAAAACGGCGTATGAATATAGAGCCCTCATCGTTCATTGCGAGGCAGTGTGTACAAAAGGCATGGGGAAAATCTGGCAAAGTCAACCAGCCAACAATATATAATTTTGTTAAAATAATGCTGCGTGCCAATTATCTTCAAAATCATTGAATGATTCGTCATATGAAATGACTTTCAAATGACAAACGTTTGAAATAAATACATCCACAGCATTATTTTTGAAAAATGTATTATCAACAGCAGGTCGACATTGCACGATTTTCCCCATGTCTTTTGTACACACTGTCTCGCATTGAACGATGAGGGCTCTATATTCATCTTGCTCCATACGCCGTTTTCGGAGTATATACCTGTGCTCGGTTTTCCGGAGTCGGGTCTGACTGGCATACACGCAAAGAAATTCCGCCTCATGTATGTTCATATTAAAACGTGCAAAATATTTCGTAAAATATCAGTTTGGATTATTGTCTTACTATGGTTGTTATTGTTGAATACGACTTACCTTTAGGTCGCCGGTTTAGGCCAAGGAAGCTTGGGATGGAAGATGGTCGAATTTTAGCAAGCCAACTCTCATCAAGCACGTGCTATGATGCAAATACCTGTGCTGACAGGGCAAGGCTCAACCAGGCGAAAAGTATGTTAATCAGCTGAGAGTATGTAATATTATTGTTAATATTAATATGATATCGAATTATCTTGATTGGCCATGTCGGCATACAAAGGCATATTGCACGAGCTATAAGCATATTTCATTCAATTTCACTTTCAGTTTATTGTCCAACGGCGAGTGAAATATATCAAAGTGAGTTTGATATACGCTGGTTGCAGCTTCTGTTGTGTCCAGCGAAAGAAAAGACATTCAATTTTATTATTATTCACTGTATGAAATCTAGTACCTTAGTCATATCAATGTACACTATGACGTATTTATGTTTTTGTATCTACTTGCACAATAGACACAGAGAGACATATTTCGTCCTTTCCACAAAAATTTGCAAGGGTTGCGGCTCGCATAGACCATATCCATTGTCTTGATCTAGCTTATTTAACATAAAACACGCATCCTAAACGATGAAATTTTGGAAGAAAATTGCACGGTCATCCGGGTAGGTTTTGACAAACCATAAGATGTTGTTTTCAAATTGCATGGTCATCCTTGTATTTTTTTCCAGCCCAAAAGATACACCGATTTTACTTGTCGACAGAAAATCGTTCACAAAAATAGTTTATCTAGAATAACACAGCAACTGTTACGGTTGAGCTGCAGGCTAGGTTTCTAGCGAGTGGAAGTTTCAATCATGCTTTGCGACCGAGCGGGAAAGGACCCGTGTAGGTACACCCATAGGGTACACCCAGAGCTAAACATGCAGAGAGTCGATATAACGGAAGTTCCTTCGGATTGGCAAATTATTTTATGAAGTTCCGAATAGTTCCCTCCCATAGAAATTGTACATGAGATGGAATTATTTTCGCGTCATGATGGAATCATGACGCGCGGTCCAAGTTTGAGTACACGTATCACTCTCTCTTTTAATAAGCTCTGGGTACAACTCGCCCTGCAGGAAGAGCTGGCATTTTGCAGTATAATATACAAATAACACACATTAGTAAGGGCGTTAGTATACAAATAATACACAACAATGAGGGCGTTAATATGGATTATCAACACATTGTAACTTTGGAACAGTCTGATACACCCGAGGCGATAGCCGAGTGTGTTTGGACTGTTGCGAAGTTACCAAGGGTGGGTAGTTATACATGTACTTACGTCCGAACATTATGGTGTGTATTACTTGTTCTATAAAATGTTGAAGTGGATTCTTGTCTTTTGACAAATCATCCTCATCTCTAACAGAATCATGACCATTTGAGTTCTGTAAAAACGAGACTCTACTTAATTAATGTACTTAATTAATCAACGGCAAGTCTGAGTGCGCTCATTGAAAGTCATATGAACATGATGAAGCAAAAACAACAACAACAACAACTAAAAAAAAAAGCACTGCGATGTACGCTTGTCAATGCGCTCGGTATTGCATGAAGTTACTTATGACCGGTCATTATACTACCAGTCACCAGCAATATTACTTGCTAGGCGAAAAAGAATTTCTGGCCACGTGTACACTCTTACCAAATTAGTTTATTAGAATCTACTTCACCATTTTATAAAACTTTTTTATTCTAGTAATGCCCTTGAGTTATAATTTTGCGAGGTCAAGTAGAGACCGAGAGAAATTAGTATGCATTTGATAGTGTCCCAATTTGCATTTTGAACACTTCTGATCAAACCGGCAAATCAAGCTAGGATCTTGATATACACACTTGTTAAATCGTCAATTACACTATTTTGTGTGCATTTTACATTTTCCCGGGAGAAGGGGGCAACTTTCACATGTCCTAGGAAGAGAAGTCCCCCCATGCCCCCTTTGATTCCATTCATATTAGAGGCCCAATTAGAAATGTGCATTCTCTTGCTCTTGTGAATACTTAATGGAATCTCTGCCTATGCAATGCATTGTACCAACGGTGTACATAATTTTTGTTTACAATATATGCGAGGGAGCGTAGCGATTCTCTCTCTCTCTTTAATTGAAACTGGGGAGAGTAGTAAGTGGGAGAGAAAACAAGGCCTTCGTATGGTGGGAACAGTGTGGAAGGGGTTGTCATCCTTTTACACCCCCTCCCCTCTCTCTCTCTCTCTCTCTCTGTTCCTCCGCTTCATCTCCTTTTTTTTTCACAATTCGATTATTTTGAGGGAGAGGAGTTCCCGCATGTGCCCCGGGCCCCTTGTATACACCACTGTACATACACTCGTTTCATATTATATGACGATAAATGACAGAACAGCTTTCATTTCACTAGTGGCAATTAACCCTTTGAGGTTTACCACAGTTAAGATTGTGTGAGGATGAGAGACAAGGCATATGTACCTCCTTCCTCTCATCCAGGTAAAATTCAGGGGAGCATTTCATCAAGTGTTTTGTCGGTGATTTTTACCGATAAATTTGCTCTCAGCCAATCAAATGCAAGGATTTCAGTAGCTTATAACAGTTGTCGGTAAAAATCATTGACAAAACGCTTGATGAAACGCTCCCCAGTTGTGGCATACTTCAAGTACCTGACATGCCCCATATTCAGGCACCTGGGAGCGATTTTTTTCACTTGGGAAAGATTAGCAGTACTTTATTCAGGACCTCCAGCGAGGCACCCCCCCCCCCCCCCCTCTAAAAAAAAAACACACACACACACACACACACACAAAAACAGGGCCATGTAAAAATTGTGTACTATTGAAAGCACGTTTTATTTTCGAACATACAAACTTTCGGATGTTTAGCCAACCCCCAAACCCCCCCCCCCCCCCCCTCCCCCCCCCCCCCCCCCCCCGACAAGATCATCTTGGATCTACCGTTAAATGGAATCCTATTTCACAATTTGTAGGCCTATTTTATTTAACTGGAACGTCACATACCAGCGTTCTGATGCTACGAATTACCTTTGCCAACGTACACTTACCTGGTTAAATTCAAAACCATTTTTCATCAAAGGTAAGAACTCGAGAGAAACAATGAGAAGAAAAAAAATATGTATACTTTAAAACTATTTTTTCTTTAAAGGGGGATCACAACTTGGCGCTTGGTGTGCGCGAATCAACAACCCCTTTGGATGGATTCAGGTGGACCTGCTTGTTGACTACGAGATACATGGAATTGTGATCCAGGGTAGACATGACGCTGAACAATGGGTCACTAGCTATAGCCTCCAGTATAGTCCAGATGGTCAAGCAGCCTTGACAAATGTAGTTGATGAATATGGAACCACATTGGTATGTGACTTTTGACAATTACTGTAACTAACAACGAATTACCTTACATTTCTCTGGTATTACAAATGTTTGTGTGATTTTCATAAAAACACTGGTCAACCAAGAGCGCTATGCCCGCTCCCCCCCCCCCCCCCCCCCCCCGCCCACTCCCCCACCACCGCTCATCCGAAAAATATAGGCTTCGGAACTTGGGGTCAAACGCGCGAACGTGTGTTTGTGTGCACATATGTGTGTGTGTCTGTGTGTGTGGGTGTGCGTGTGTGGGTGCGTGTGTGTGTGTGGAGATGCCGTGGTCCAGTGGTTTAAGGCGCTTGACTGGAGATTTTGATTTGATTTGATTTGATTCGGTTTATTGTAATAAAAGAACTACCAGCATGACAGCTGAAATTGCTCAATTTACAAAGTCATATGTACAAAACAATAAACGATCAAAATGAGAATAACTAGAACATACAACCATAGATCTTGAATAATAAAAATACTGTATAAAACTCTAAAATATTGCATCAAAATCTAAAAATATAATTAAAACTTCTGTGTCATCAAAGGTAAGATGAAAAGGAGAGAGAGGAGTAGAAAAGAAGAAGAAAAGGAACGAAAAGTTGAGGAATGGTTAAAGAGAAAGAGAAAGAGAAAGACAGAGAAAATAGGAGAAAGTGAACAAAGGCATACATATATATATATATATATATATATATATATATATATATATATATATATATATATATATATATACATACACACACACACACCACACATATATATATATATGAAAAGAGAGAAAAAGAGAGAGAAAGAGAGAGAGCTAGAAATAGAAAGAGAAGGTTCCAAGAAGAAAAAAAAAAAGAAAGAAAATTTGATCAGAGAATATAAGAATATAAGAAAAGAGGGATAGAGAGGGAAAGAGGAAGACAGAGTAGAAAAATGAAAGATAGAAAGGAAGGAGGATGAAGACCATTAATATTTATGTGGTACAGTCTTAAGATATGTTTTCAATCCAAACAAAAAAGAAGGAATGCAAGGTCCTGCCAAGTGCACCTGAAGTTGAAGAGTTTTAAAAAAAAAATTAAAAAATAAAAAATAAAAAATCAGAAATCTTCGTGTGAATAGAGAGGAAGAAGATCAGAGGAAAAGGAAGACAGAGAGAAGAAAGTGAGAAAGAAGAAGGAGAAAGGAGAAGAACAAGGAGCATTCACACGAAAAATTGAGTTACATGTTTAGGTACAATAATAAAAATTGCAACATCTGAATATACATGAATGCGAGGATACATGAATGCGAGGATCGGGCGTTCGATCCCCGGTACGGCACTGATGCCCTTGAGCAAGGCATTTTATCTACATTGCTCTTTTATGGTACATCAAATAAATGAAGTGCTATAGGCATATTGATACCAGCGTGTGCATGTGTGTTATTTTTTTTAAAAAAGTGTTTAACAAAGGGAGTGTATATGCTTCCTTCGCGAAGGCAGAATGAGTGTTTTGAAACGCTCATCTAAAACGCAGTTTCACGGGGTACTGTTTTTTTTTTCTTCTTTCTTTCTTTTCTTTTCTCCAGGCGACTGGATTCGCAAACCTGCAGCATGGGGCATGCTTCGTTGACCCCGGGAGGGCAGGTCAAGTTGGGGCCCGCGCTATTTCGAAAGTTTTGAGTTACTGTATGTACTGCTTGCCCTGTTCTTCTAGCAAAACTAGCAGCGACAGGCTGGTCCACCAACTTGTCGTAGATGGGTTTATTTCTTGTCAATCCATTCAACTCTTGTTCAATTTAAGGCTCTTATTATTTCAGGCGATTATGAAGAAAATGTCTTTGGACGCAACCGTGATGTGAACTAACGCGTAACAAAATCCTCATTCTGGCCTGAAAATGGCAGCAAAAAAACAATATATATATATATATATATAAGTTATAACTCGCATCAGACTGAGGTTTTCCCATTGTAAAGTTGAAGGATGTCAAATTTACTTCGAGTAAGTTTTATGACATTTCTTTGAAAACCATTCTTAAAACAATGCTCTGAATATTTAATTAGATTTTCACTGTCGGAAAAATCGAGGACATATAATTGTGTATCGGTAAATTCAGAGCACAACCTTTGTCATTGTGCATTGCAGCAGAAATTCCAGAGCAGCTATTTTAACCAAGAGACATGAATCATTAATGACACTGGATAGTAAAAGATTTGCAGAAATTATAGTTGCAATGCATAGTGGAAATTGTTGTGTTCTTAATTAATTGCTGACAGACACAAATTTTTTGGTCTCAATTTTAAAAAAAGGGGGAAATCTAATTAAACATTTAGAGCATTATCTTTAAAAGATTATTGGGGAAATTTAACGAAACTTATTTCTTAAAACCCTCAGTCTGATACGTGTTTTTAACTTTTAAGTTAATAACGATCAGAGGTGTCCACTGTTGTTGTTGTTTTTTTTACACCTAGTACAAGTTTTAAAAATAGTATAATGAAATCATAGGCCCCATTTGTTAAACCGTGATTACTGTAAGGATATTGCCACGTCAGTTACAGCGGTTCATTAATAAACTCTATTATTCTTTTTTTTTTCTAATAGAAAACTAACGATGCTATAAAATTCGGGAAAATACCAAGTGGAATGAAAGAGTCGGCTGTGTTCAGCTTTTTTTTTTTTTTTTTTTTTTTTTTTTGGTGTTAAATTGATTACCCTAGATTTGAGAATCTGACTGAGACCAGTTTTGTGACAAGAGTTGCAATTTTCTGTCAACATATGACTTTCTTCCTATTTTCCCTTCTTTCCTTTCTTTTTCTTTTTTGCTCTATCCATCTTTTAACATCCTTTGGACTTCTTCCTCTATCTCACTATATCTGGTCTCTCTCGAGCTCATCTTCTTTCTGGGGCGGATCCAGGGGGCCGAATCGGCCGCCCCCTTTAAAACCCAACAGGCATACCTTAAGTTCATTTGAATTTGAATTTGAATTTAAGTACACATTAAAAAAATACATCCTTAATGCAACGGGAACCTGGTCTCCGCCGCCCCCCCCCCTCCTTTTTTTTAAATCATGGATCCGCCCCTGTCTTTGTATAAGATTGCTTATATTTCCCTCTTCCCAAACTTCTTTGGTGTTATTACTCTATTGTTTTGTAAATGTTAAAACCTTATTGCAACAGATGATAATTTTCTCTATATTTTGTACATTCGTTATTTTTCAAATTTATGTCAATGTAAAACAAATTTTCATATGAGCAATACATACTTAATTCCATTTCCGATCTCAATTTCAATTCAATTAGATCTTCCAGGGGAATAACGACAGAAATAGTCAAGTGATCAACATGCTTCCTCTTCCGGTCACTGCTCGTTATGTCCGGATCAATCCGAAAAGTTGGCACAACCGCATCTGCATGCGTTTTGAACTGCTCGGAGAAAGAAATATAAATGGTAGGCAAGATGGTTAATTGCCGTTTTCTCGAAGGTTTTGTTACTCCGAAGGTTCGTCATTCCGAAATTCCGTTACTCTGAATATGCTGAAGGTTTGCCCTTCAAAAAAATCAATCGGATAAACGAAATTCGGAATAGAAAACCTTCAGGACAATGAAACCTTTGGAGTTTTGCAATAAATGTTAGAATTTATTTATTCCTATTTCATATCCGGAATTATGAACCCACTGGTATGGGAAATTCGTGTTTCGGAAATGTGAACGATAGACGTAAATGTCGTTGGTAACATTATATGTTCAAGTTAGTCAAAGGAAAATCATTATAGCAATGCACCTTGGAAGCGAGCCAAGAAGCAAGAAATAATCCAAAATTGTGAAGACTGGAGTGTGTTGTGGGATGAAGAGAGATACTCAATAGTCTTCCCACTAGAAATATTCATTAATGTGTCCAAAATAACGCTGAAGGGATATCGATAATATCGCCAAGTATCGAGCGTGTGTTATCATTTTTTGATGGGAACCCTTTTTTGCACGGTGGGACCGAATAATGCACGGTCACGTGATGCCATTTTACCAATAATATTGCCTACATTCTTGAACCCGCTTCATGATAATTAGAGAATAATACTTGTTTCTACAGGGCTTGAAATCAAGTCTATTTAGGAGTCTTATAAGAGCTCATGTTTGCTGTAATGTTACGTGTTCGGGTTATTTTGTGGCATAAAGCAATCACGAATCTGGATAAATTCCCTAAATCTATGAAAATGTCCTGCAGGAATAAGTTTAGTTTTCAAATAAACAATATACAATATACAAATAATGCACTGCTGAGAGTGTGTTAGGGCAGGATAGTGCCCATAGCCTAGGGCAAGTGCATTATCAATTTTGCACTGACTAAAAAGCGAGTGCACTCTCATGCCCTAACACGAACTGAACAGGACATTATTCATTTTATAAAACTTTATTTTTTTATTTTTTTTTTAATTTTTAGGTAGACTAGAGTAGACCTAACCTGATATTTAGGAAAATAGATCTAAGACTCAATAAGACTAAGAGGTCTAACGTTAGATCTACTACAAAATATATCTACTCACCATCATAGTCAGTGCCAGCGGTAGTCTAGTAGTAGGCCTGGAAGTCTATAGTAGATCTATGTTTGGTCCAAACACTGCTAAACTTGATAAACACTTGGGTGATTATGAACACGTGTTCAGCTAAAAGTATCTGGTCTAGCCCAGCCCTAGTAACAAATAGTCTTCCCACTAGAAATATTCACTACATCACAAAGATCAGACATTACGATCTATTCACCCTCAGAAAAAATAGGAATAGTTATAAAAACTGACTGTTCTGGCAGATGAGAATATGGCACAAGCTAATCTCAGAAAGAAATGCAAGTATGGGGATCTTATCAGAGAAGGGCAAGAAGCAGGATTGCAACTCATATGCTTTCCTGTCGAAGTGGGATCTAAAGGATTCACTAGCCAGACATTGAGAGCCTGCTTCAAATTCCTCTGGGTTGAACATCAGAGAAACAAACCCTAGACTCCATATCACGAGTGGCATTGCGAGCTACCTAAATCATGTAAATACACTATGGTTGGTAAGAAATAGCAAGACATTTGGTAGCTGGGAGCTAATTGCAAGACCCCCCCCCCCCCCCCCCCCCCCCGTAGAAGTCATCCGGGAGAAGAGTACAACGTAACTAATAGAAGCTAGGTCTAAACTCCCTGTGACCAGTCATGCCTTGAATGGAGACTGCAATTTCTTCTACATCTTCCTTTGGTGTAGTCATAGTTGCACCAATTATTCCTAGCCTCACAAAGAATGACCTAATCAATGAAGAAATTAAATCCCAAAGATGGTCTGACATTTTCTGCAGCTGGAGAGGGAGGGTTTCCTGGGCCAAGCGCTCAAGCCGCGTCGCCGTCCCAAGTCGGGGGCAGCTGCAATTGACGTGCTAGAAGTGAATACAGGATTTTAAAAACCTGGGCTTAGTATTTTCTCACCGATATCGAGGCTGTGCACGCTCCAAGCAAACTTGAGGCAGACCAAGCCAGGAAGCGGCCACGCTCGCGCAGGCGCGTAGCCGGGGGGGGGGGGGGGGGGGGGGATGGGCGCTGTCGCCTCCCCCCCCCCAAAAAAAAAAAAAAAAAAAAAACGCCAAGCAAAATAAAAAAAGAAAAAAAAAAAAGCGAGAGCAAAAAAGCGGGGGGAAGTGAGAGAAAAAAGCATAAAAAGGTGCTACGAGCCGTTATCTTTCTCTCGAAATTTGGTAAAACGTCAAAGTTTTCGCGCTTCGCGCGGAAAGGGGGAAACCTCCCTCCTCCCTGCGCCCACCCCTGTTACATACAGTGCTGTATTGCGTCAAAAAAAAATGAAAAGCAATCAGGGCGTCGAACTAATTTTCGGCGCCTAAAAAAGGTGCTACGAGCCGTTATCTTTCAAAATTTGCTCAAACGTCAAAGTTTTCGCGCTTCGCGCAGAAAGGGGGAAACTCCCAATCCCTGCACCAACCCCTGTTACCCCTATTATACATACAGTGCAGTATTGTGTCCAAATAATTGAAAAGCAGTCAGGGCGTCAAACTAACTTTCCGCCTAAAAAAGGTGCTACGAGCCGTTATCTTTCTCTCAAATTTGCTTCAACGTCAGAGCTTCCCCCTGGGGAGCACGCCTTGCATGCTCATCACCAATTTCGCACTCTTCGCGTGCTCACAACCGCCTCCTTAAAATTAATGGTCATGGCCATGGTTTTCAATCTCAAACATCTTACCAAGTACCTTCATCAAAACATAGGTGAAAATAAGGTAGATCGACTTTGAAGTCTCTGCATCAACATGATCAAGTTTACAGAAATGATTGAACTGCTAAAATGTGTGGGCCTATCATGCCTATGTTAAATTTATTCCACAACTATTTCCACTCAGACAGTAATAATCATCTTATCAGGCCTGATTTAATATCAGAAAACTTTAAGGAATTGCACAACGCATTTTTTTTTTCAGCCAAGAAAATTTGTTATCAGAAATGTTTGCTGTAATGTTACGTGTTCGGGTTATTTTGTGGCATAAAGCAATCACGAATCTGGATAAATTCCCTAAATCTATGAAAATGTCCTGCAGGAATAAGTTTAGTTTTCAAATAAACAATATACAATATACAAATAATGCACTGCTGAGAGTGTGTTAGGGCAGGATAGTGCCCATAGCCTAGGGCAAGTGCATTATCAATTTTGCACTGACTAAAAACCGAGTGCACTCTCATGCCCTAACACGAAATGAACATGACATTATTCATTTTATAAAACTTATTTTTTTTTTTTTTTTTTTTTTTTTTTTTAGGTAGACTAGAGTAGACCTAACCTGATATTTAGGAAAATAGATCTAAGACTCAATAAGACTAAGAGGTCTAACGTTAGATCTACTACAAAATATATCTACTCACCATCATAGTCAGTGCCAGCGGTAGTCTAGTAGTAGGCCTGGAAGTCTATAGTAGATCTATGTTTGGTCCAAACACTGCTAAACTTGATAAACACTTGGGTGATTATGAACACGTGTTCAGCTAAAAGTATCTGGTCTAGCCCAGCCCTAGTAACAATTAGGCTCCTTACCATGGCCTTTAAAGTTGGCTTAAAATTCGTCCCGCCTAAGAACAGTAACAGATAAAGGGAAAACTTGAAACTGAAAGTGAAGTCACGTAAAGCTAAGTAACACGAACGTAGATACACTAACTTTGTACAGTTGTAACGCTAGACCAGGTCTAATTTAGTCTCAGTTAACACTAAAATTGCAGAGTCCACTCCGCTTATGAGCGCTAGTCCAGCTCATTTTTCAAGGTGAAAGGTTAAAAGTGCATAACCAGCAATTAGTGTTCCCGCGGCTTAAAGGGGTACCCAATGCTGAAACAATGTTAGTTCATTTAAAAGATCATGATTTTATTAGCAGAAAATCATCTGCCTTAAGTTTTTTAAAAATTCGTGTTGCCAGAAAAATCCCCGAAATATGGTAAGACTTCAGGATATTTTGGCCCCTCAGCTGTGTCCCAATTTCAGCTAGGTAACCACAATGACGTCAAAGTGGTTACCCAGGTTCGCGTATTGCAGATGTGTTGCGCGCTAGACTGTACAAAATGCATTACACATTGCGCGCATTTTGCTATAATTGCGCGACAAGGTAACCACTTTGACGTCATTGTGGTTACCTAGCTGAAATTGGGACACAGCTGAGGGGCCAAAATATCCTGAAATCTTACCATATTTCGGGGATTTTCTGGCAACACGAATTTTAAAAAAAATTTAAGGCAGATGATTTTCTTCTAATAAAATCATGATCTTTTAAATGAACTAACATTGTTTCAGCATTGGGTACCCCCTTTAAAGCGTTGTTACACTTCAACAAGCTTCCCATGTATTGCATGCAGTCTAGTCACTGCAGCTTCGGCCCTGTACCGGCCGGCCTGAGCTACGCGCTTGATCATAATCTTGTGCAAAAAATTAATGTGTCCAAAATATACGCTGAAGGGATATCGATAATATCGCCAAGTATCGAGCGTGTGTTATCATTTTTTGATGGGAACCCTTTTTTGCACGGTGGGACCGAATAATGCACGGTCACGTGATGCCATTTTACAAATAACATTGCCTATATTCTTGAACCCGCTTCATGATAATTAGAGAATAATACTTGTTTCTACAGGGCTTCAAATCAACTCTATTTAGGAGTCTTATAAGAGCTCATTGGTTTGGAGAGGAATGAACGTTCACAGGACTGGATCACGCAACTTTTGAAATAGTAATTCAGTCTCTCCTTTGGAAAGGGACCCACACTCAAAATAGTGGAATCCACTCGCAAAAGAGTAAATCAGCAATTCCATGACATTGGATTCCCCTAAAATTTAAGTGGATTCAAGTCCAAAGGAAGTGATAACAAGTATGAATTCTTAAAACTTCAACTTCCCGTCTTTTGGATTGAGTGTGATTTATTACAGTCATGCCTCTCTTGCAGTAATGCCATCTTATTTTACCTTTCAGTGAGAGCACTGTTATATATTAGTGAAGGCTCTTGCCTCTCTAAAATGAGAGATCCCGGGTTCGATCCATGCTTGGTACATACATCCTTGGACAAGTTATTTCCCCGCATTTCCCCACTGATTATTACTTATTATTATAAATGCTTTCTTTCATTAGTTACTACTCCTGGTAAGCTTGGTATTGAAGATGGTCGCATAGCTACTTCGAGCCTTTCCGCTTCTTCTTGCTGGAATATTAATCATTGTATGCCTAATGCAAGACTCAATAAACTGGCAGAGCCACCTAAAACGGGATCCTGGAGTTCTAAAGTAAGTTACCAATGTAGAGGAGTAGAAATTCATTAGTTTAAGGAGTCGTAGATATTAGGGATCAGTTAATTCCTTTGGTGTTAAATCCTTTCCAAGTCACAGTGTTATCCACTCCAAAATAGTGGTTGATTATCTCTTTTGAGAGTGCATTCCACTTTTTGAGAATGGATTCCACCCGGGGGGGGGGGGGGGGAGAGAGGAGGGGGCACTCAATTTTTTAAAAAAAAATTTCAGACGGGGGTGTGCCGCAGCCGCCCGGGAAACGGGGGTCTAAGAAACGGAATAGAAGCGAAAAACATATTGTCTTTGGAACGATGGATCTATACCCAGCTGAGCGAGAAAAAAAAGCAAAACAAAACAAAACAAAAAACAAAAAAAAAAAAACATGGTCAAAGGAACTACGGCACTCAGTGTGGGGGTTCTATAGTGCATGCACATTTGCGATTGCGCACACAAGTGAATGGACGTACACGAGATCGCCGCGGGGGAAACGGGGAGAGACGAGCGCTTATTGTTCCGGCCGGGTATCTTGAGAACGCGTGAGAAGGGTGAGAACGGCAGTTTATGGAAATTCGGGTATCTTGAGAACGGCGATCGGCCGTTGAAAAAGGAGTCGTAAAAGCGGCACATACCCGTGTCTGTCCAGTATATTGAGTGCCCCCCCCCCCCCCGATTCCACTCCAAAAGAAGTGATATCTACTAATTATGACTCTTAAGGACGTTCATCAGTTATGTTTGTGCGCACCTCAGCTGCGCATCCTGGCTGGTTGTGTTACGTCATCACAACACCGGAAGAGTATTGCGCGCAGTTAAGACAAAGGATACGCACACTAAACACAATGCTTAATAATGGGTTCGCAAGTGTGTGCAGTAACAAGAACCCGGTGAAAATAGATGAAATCAATAATTGTGTACCTGTGAAAAATATATATACCAAATATTAACTAGCTTGAGCTGAAAGATAACATTCGATGCCCCCTCATGAACTTTCTATAGTAATAGGCAAAGTTAGTCGTATAGGAAAAATGAAAGGTAGATGTAATTTGGAATTCATAGTCATGGTCATCTACCTCCCATTTTAGTACAATTCCTTAGCACAAAAAGAGAGCTGGAGAAAGAAAGTAAAATATATGCCCAAGAATCATTTGCTATGCCATATGATTGTCTAATGATCATTATCCCTACAGTCAAAGTCATGAGCAAATAAAATAATGAATAAAATGTCACTCAAAACGACTTACAATTTCCTTCTTTTTTATACACTGGTTCGAAAGTGTGTGTAAAATATAGACAACTATAGCTTATGTCGTTACTGTGATTATTATGTTTGAAATACTAGTAGTCGTGAAGAGGTGCGCAAAAGTAAGGGTGCCTTACTTTTTTTTTCCCTGGGGAGGGGGGAGGGGGCAAACACTCTGAGGTGCCCCACCTCACAAGAATATGGGTCCACTTCGCACGCTTGCTACCTGCTTACAGCCCTACCCCCCCCCCCGACCATGCAAGCACATCCCCGCACCGCCTTTTCTTCCATATTCCGATATTTTTTCAAAGTGCGAGGTTTAGAATTTTTCATTTAAAAAAATGGAATAATTGAAGCACTGTAATCATCCACTGTTTTTCAATATCCCTCCTTACACCTGAAATAGGGTTATTTTGTTTCTATATTTTGTGTACAAAATTTTAAACACTTTTTGGTATACCGGCACCTCGCTGCCCGAATATAAGGATATTCAGGCGACTCGCTACCAAAATATGAGGATTTTCGGGAACCTTGCAAAATTATTTATTATAAAAATGCGGGGGGGGGGGCGCTGCTGGCACAAAAACCAGTACATGGACCCCCTTTTTTCAAACTCTCTCTCCTCCTTCGGTCTAATTTTCTCTACAAATCTGGAAACTTTGGTGAAAATGACATGGATTTTGAATGTACAGGAGAGTTATTTTGCACCCATCCCATTCCTAGACAGGTTCCCAGCTAGCCACGCGCAGTTTTTGCGAGTTTTGCGGTTTTTTACTTTTTCCGCCACCTGAGGGCGCTGCTAGCACTAAAATGAGTGCATGGACCCCCATTTTTTAAACTTTCTCCTTTTGCAGTATATAATTCTCTACAAATCTGGAAAAATTTACAAATCTGGCATGGATTTTGAATGTACAGTAGAGTTTTTTTGCACCTATCCCATTCCCAGACAGGTTCCCAGCTAGCCATGCGCAGTTTTTGCGAGTTTTGCGAGTTTTTGACTTTTTCCGCCACCTGAGGGCGCTGCTAGCACAAAAACGAGTGCATGGACCCCCATTTTTTTAAATTTCTCCTTCTGCAGTATATGATTCTCTACAAATCTGGAAAAATTTACAAATCTGGCATGGATTTTGAATGTACAGTAGAGTTTTTTTGCACCTATCCCATTCCCAGACAGGTTTCCAGCTAGAGCCATGCGCAGTTTTTGCGAGTTTTGCGAGTTTTTGACTTTTTCCGCCACCTGAGGGCGCTGCTAGCACAAAAACGAGTGCATGGACCCCCATTTTTTAAATTTCTCCTTCTGCAGTATATGATTCTCTACAAATCTGGAAAAATTTACAAATCTGGCATGGATTTTGAATGTACAGTAGAGTTTTATTGCACCTATCCCATTCCCAGACAGGTTCCCAGCTAGAGCCATGCGCAGTTTTTGCGAGTTTTGCGAGTTTTTGACTTTTTCCGCCACCTGAGGGCGCTGCTAGCACAAAAACGAGTTCATGGACCCCCATTTTTTAAACTTTCTCCTTCTGCAGTATATAATTCTCTACAAATCTGGAAAAATTTACAAATCTGGCATGGATTTTGAATGTAGAGTAGAGTTTTTTTCCACCTATCCCATTCCCAGACAGGTTCCCAGCCAGCCATGCGCAGTTTTTGCGAGTTTTGCGAGTTTTTGACTTTTTCCGCCACCTGAGGGCGCTGCTAGCACAAAAACGAGTGCATGGACCCTCATTGTTTAAACTTTCTCCTTCTGCAGTATATAATTCTCTACAAATTTGGAAAAAAAAATACGAATCTGACATGGATTTTGAATGCACAGTATAGTTTTTTTCGAACCCATCCCATTCCTAGACAGGTTCTCAGCCAGTTCTTACGAGTTTTGCGAGTCTTTGACCTTTTCCGCCAACTGAGGGCGCTGCTAGCATAAAAACGAGTGCATTGACCCCCATTTTTAAAACTTTCTCCTCCTTCAGTATACTTTTCTCTACAAATTTGGAAAGTTTGACGAATATGACATGGATTTTGACAGAATAATGGGGATTTGTATATGACATTGGGAATTCTGAGGCCTATCAATGGCCAAAAACCTGCGATGACGTCATTCTACCTGACACCCAATCATGGCACAGTTCAGTGTCCCATAGAAAAAAAGTAAGCACATGGACCTATAATTTTCTATGCGTATTTGGGCTTCTCATGGACCAAAGTAACTGTATGCAAAGTTTGGTGAAAATGACATGGATTTGACTTTAACTGTGGAACGTCCTTAAACAAATGCATTTCCACCCATGCACATGTCAAAATGTCAAGCATGCAAGTATGTTCACAATACACTAATTATTTCCCCATAGAGCCATGTCCTAAACATTAAAAGAAGAGAAAACTGCATTGATTTAAAAAGATCATGAAAATTCAATGCCAATGATAACACCTCCTATGTTTAAACATGTTAAATTATTACTATATCACATAGGAATACTTTTGTCAATGCCTTAAAGTATTTAGGAACTCTTCAGCTCGATTTTCTTATATGGCCTGAAATTAGAAACATGTTCTTTTATTGCTCTCTGCATTAGCTTTTGTACCAAATATAGGTCTGCGTATTATTCAGTTGGAATCCAGCCCACATTTATCAAAAGGACTTTTCTGAAGCTTTGAAGATCCTTCCTTTTCAACATATCAAAAACATAGATCTAATATCTAACACTTATTTTTTTTCAAAAATTACATATTTTGTACGGGTCGAAGGGAAAATTGCCGAACTTGCTTCAATTTTAATGTGAATTTATTGATTTACCTCTCACTTGACGATAATTTCTTCGTCTATTGTTTTAAGATAAGAATAACAAACGATATCACAACAAAATGATCACCGACGTAAATCCAGTTCAAGGAGTGGGGGTGTGATCGCGATACTGAGCGGAAATGTCCATAGTTAGGGGGCACCGATAATTAATGGCTATTTCTGAAGAAAAAAAACACCTGTAACAGGAAAAATGTACCATCTCTAAACGTTGGCATATATACCCTACATTGTGATTATATAGGAATTTCAATTAAGTTTCTCTCTTACATGCTCTAATATAAAATACTTAAGCATCAAAGTTTGCAGTTGGGTTTGATGACCTACATATTAATGTGCGAGCGAGCGAAGTGAGCAAGCAATTTTTAAGATCTGTGAGGCTGCATGCGCTCAATAACATCTTATAAAGAGGAAAAATCCAGTTTTGATAGGTTTTTAAAAACAGTCTCGGCGTGAGAGATTGAAAAGACCTCTAATAAGTAACATAACTATATCAAATATAAATGTGAGCGAGCATAGCGAGCGAGCCATGACGAAATTAAGTAAAGTTGGTCTTAATCGCTATAAATTAATGGCACGAATTATGGAGGAAGAAAAAAGGGGCCCTTGTCAAAAACGAAAATGACACTTATCAGAAAAGAAATGGAGCAGGAATTTGTCATATCAAAAAGAGCAGTTATCAGAGGATGAGAAATGTGGTATTTGTCGAACATGAATAGTGGCACTTTACCAGAGGTGAAAAGGCACTTATGAAAATGGAAAAGGGTTTTTTTTTTTTTTTTTAAAGGAAAAGGGGCTCTTATCAGAAGGAATAAGTGTACCTTAGAAAGAAAAGGAGCCCGTTTCAAAATGAATTAAGGGGAACTTATCAGAGGTGTAAAGGGGTACTCATCAGAAATGACAAGTGTCATTTAGCAGAAGACGGAAGGGGCACTTGTCCCTCTCAAATTTGAATAGAGGCCATTGCCACAGGTGAAGATGCACTTATCAAATAGACAGAGGGTAATTGTTATGATGGAAAAACGGCAGTCATTGAAAGGGATTAATAGGTACATTTGACATGTTTGATGCAAATGATTTAAAAGGGAATTGTCGAAGGAAAGATTTTATTAAGGGTTTTATGAGAGGTGAAAAGGAAGAGGCTCGTTTTTTAGAAATGAAATAAAGGGAGCACTTACAAGAAAGAATAGGGGCAATTACGTGATTGGAAAAGGGGCACGTGTTATGATATAGAAGGGGAAGGGGCACTTTTTACAAAGGAAAAGGGACAGTTCAAGGGGCACCTCTCAGATTTTAATAGGCCTCTGGCAATTATCAATGGTAATAAAATCAAATCGTAAGAATGTGGAACGGGCAGGAATATAAAGAAAAGTTGGCACTTATCTCAAGAAAAAAGGAACACTTTCCTATGTAAAAGGAGGAACTTCTAGGATACCCAAATTCCTGAAATACTGGGGACACTGTACCCCTACAGCGCCTGATTTTAAACAATGCTAAAATTTCTCTAAAGAGTTGATGCGTAAATTCTGAATCCTGAAAGAAGACTCATGAACTTGTAGAAGATGTATTAGAAAGACTGTCATTTTGGAAAATGCTGCACAGTCCCGAGAAGTCTCATCCTGTCCTCAGCATGACGTGAAAATATCTGAGCTTGTTTTCTACACTTTGTTTATAACACTACGTTTTATTAGGCCTACATTTTGCATGAACTGTGCATGAAAGAGGAGGGGATGTAATGCCCATTTGTACCAATGGAAAACATGTTAGTAATGGACATGGGTGAGAGATTTTGGTATATAACATCGGAAATATCGGGACATTCAAATCATATCTTTATCATTTCAATTGCATTTTAAGGAGGAATTCTCACTACTATAACATTCTTTCATATTAGATTTATCAGTTTCATTAATAACTGATATACAAATTATTTCTTCCTTGAAAAGTAGGGGGTGTAATTGTACCCCCCCCCCCCCCCCAGAATTACGCCAGCGAAAATGCTACATAATAATGAGGTATACAAGTTTACATCACAACATCAACGAAATAGAAGAGGTAAAATGCAAAACGGGGCTTTAAAAGAAATTACAAATCAAGGTGTGTAGTGAAAATTACTACAGGATTGCGTAAATATTTATTTAAAGGATTGGGGCAGAAATATATAAGGTCTATGACAAAGAAAGGAAAGAGGGCACAAGAACCCTAAGAGTACATAGGTTATGCCAAACGCCATTGTTTGGTCTGATACTGCATAAAGGACATTCCTGTATTCAGAGGGTGTTCGCAGGAATCGAGGCTTAAGGGTGACAGATAGGAAGGTCAGTCGCGTATCTACGGGAAGGAGGGGAAAATTAAGAAAAATCATGATAATTTTCGATTATCCGCTGGGTAAATGCATTAGAAATACACTTTTAGGGGTTTAAAATGCAAAAATAATAATAATAATAATTTTGATAATAATAATAATAATAATGAAAATAATAATAGTAATAATAATAATGACAATAATAATAATAATAATAATAATAATAATAATAATAAAGCTCAGTTACTTTGCTTCCTCTCATAAATTAGGTTGCTTCACGATTTTGTAATTTCGTTTTTAAAGGTTCAAATTTTGAAATACAAAATTATTCTCTTTGCCTTGTTCACTTTTGTGTATTCGTTTTATCAGCCCCTTGTTAGATAATGCGCCCCTATGTAGGATAAATGTAAAAATAGCGATTGCAAAGGTTCACCATTTAAAAAAAAATCAACTTTCGTTTGCCTTGCTATATTTTTCGATTGTCTTCAAAGTTTATCGTGAATTATGGTTAAGGAAGTGGGTAGAAAGTATGATAAACTGCAACAACGCAAATTCTAAAACTCGGTCGCTTTGCTCCCTCGCTTGTACCATAACGGAAATTAGTTTCGGCAGGGAAAAGGGGCGCAACTTCATTGATTTCACCAGGCGCCATAATCCCACTGAGGAAGGCATTTGAACTTCCGAAGATTCGTGATTTCGAAACACAGATATCCCACAGCAGGGGGTTAATAATTAAAAAATAAAATCAAAATAATCACCATTCTCTTGCAATAGGGTTTATTGGATATGAAGTTTTGTTAATTCAGAAAACGGTACAAAGTTCTCTTCCATTTTCAGTTTGTGCACGTTCAGTGTCATGACCCTATTTCAATTTTCGGAAATACGAACCTCAGAAGTATTAAATGAACCTTTGGAATTATGAACCTGGGGTATAACCAGGGGCGCCACTACAGGGGGGGCGGAGGGGACGACCGCCCCCCCCCCCTATGATTTTTCAAGTAGTGAAAAAAAAAAGAAGAAGAAAAGGAGGAAGAAAAGGGAAGAAAAAGGAAGAAAGAAGAAAAAGGAGTATTAAAAAGAGAGGTCTTAAAGGTATAACTCTATATTTTCCCTGTTATTTAATGGAGAAAAAATATGACGTCATCTTTAGGTCGTCTTGCCCATCCTATCAAATTACCCTGGCGCCGCCCCTAGGTATAACGAAGCTTTGCAATTATGAACTTGGCGAAAACGACAAGTAATCGACAGATAGGGGTCGCATAGTGGCAAATAGGAAGTTTTGTGTTTGTTTCCTCTTTCTTTCCTTTTCCCTTTCTTTTTCCCTCCCCCGGCATGTGTTCGTTTGATTTTGTTTGTTCCACAGACTAATGATATGAAGCAATGGATACAAGTTGACCTCCTTGCTGCATTTGAGGTCACAGGGGTCATCACACAGGGCAGGAATGGCCTCGCACAGTGGGTCACCTATTATAAGATATCCTACAGCATTGACGGCAAGGACTGGGTCTTTGTGAAAGACTGTCGGGCAGGACCAAAGGTAAGACCATGGATCGGTAGTATATCCATGCTAAGAGAAAGTCATACGCCCTAAATTTACAAAAGTGAAAATCCACTTCACCAGGAGTGGAATCCACTCCTAAAAGTGTAAGTCAACCGCTATTGTCGGGTGTATTCCACTACACTTGGACTGGATTCAACTCCAAAGGAACTTGAGATTCCAAAATTAAGACTCCCAAAACTAAGGGACTTCCCTTCTGCAAAATGCACTAAACTTACTGCAATTAACAGATTGATAAATGTTCTTGAAATCATCTTATCGATTTAATTTCTCTATATCAGAGTCAGATATCGGGATTTGAGAAAGAAAACAGAAGTTCGAGATATAGTAAAGGAAATTAAATCAAAGAAGTGGAGTTTGGCGGGTTATGTAGCCAGAAGAAATGATGATAGATGGACACACAAACTTACAGACTGGACCCCTAGAGCTTATACCAGAAGAAGAGGCAGGTAAAGTAGGAGGTGGATGGATGATATCAAAGAATATTGTGGCGTTACATTGATTTGATTTGATTTGAATCTATTCAGACATTATAAAAACATGTCTCAGGAAAACAAAAAAAGGTTTGACCAACCCATACAAGTCTGTATGCCGGATATAAACAACAAGTAAATTCAATATCATAAACATATTGCACGAGTTATTATTTTAAAAATGTAAACGAAGACAATAGTGATGATAACAAATAAAAACAATGTAGGATTGCAGAGTACAAAATTACATGGTTGAGGTAAAGCATCTGTGAAATTAACTATTTGGGTTGAGATGGTTATTTAACGCTTTTTTAAACATGCTAAGAATTTTCATATTGACTACATACTTCGGAAGTTTGTTCCAATCATTCATGGTTTTAGGATAAAATGAGTTCATATAATGATCTTTTCTTACGAAGGGTACATGCATCTTTAAGCTATGATCGTTTCTTCCAATTCTGTTCGCAAGTGTGCACCTGTTTTTATGTCCTATATCTATTAAACCATTAACAAGCTTATAATAAAACACAAGTCGGAGGTACTTTCGTCTATTCTCTAGTGTATTCATACTTAACTTTTGTAATTACGTATCATAACTAGTACTCCAGTCTTTGCACATCATTCTTGAATAGCGTTTTTGAATTCGTTCGACTAATTGTTTTTGTGAATTTCTTTATGGATCCCATGGTATACAACAATAATCCAAACGTGAGCGTACTAAAGATTCATAAAGATTTGTTAAAACAGATTTTGGACAGTCAACAAAGTTCCTCCGTATAATACCAACAATTCTATTGCACTTCACATGTAATTCAGAACAATGATCATTTCAATTTAAAGTATTGTTTATCATAAGACCTAAATATTTCTCTGACATTGTACTTTGTAACTCCTGACCATCAATAGTATATGTGTAACCTATATAGTGAAGCTTCCGAGACATCGTCATGATCTTACATTTAGATAAATTAAAATCGAGCATCCATGTCTTAAACTACTGATTTAAAACTCCCAGATCATTTTGTAAAATTTTACAATCGTCTAAAGTGGAAATACGACGATATAAAATACAATCATCAGCATATAATCTAATGGTAGAGGCGATGTTATTAGATATATCATTAATAAAACATAGAAATAACGCCGGACCCAAAATTGTGCCTTGAGCAACACCAGATTTAACATCAATCCATGAAGAAAATTCACCATTAATAACAACTCTTTGCGATCTTTTTTGTAAAAAAATTCATTATCCAATTTAAATTATTTGATTTCACACCGTATACTTGTAGTTTTGTTCTTATAAGTTCATGGGACACACTGTCAAATGCCCTAGCAAAATCAAGAAAAGCAATATGAACACTTGAACCTGTTTCCAAAATATATGACCAATCATCGATAACCTCTACTAATTGAGTTTCGCATAATCTTTTTTCACGAAAATCATGTTGGTTATCACATAAAATGTTATTATTGTTAAAATGCTGAAAAAGGTGTTTGCAGACTATTCTTTCTAAAATCTTACATGTAACAGACGTTAAATATATTGGCCAGTAGTTACCAGCTTCTTCTTTGTTGCCTTTTTTATATATAGGACAAAAATTTGCTCTTAGCCAGTCTTCTGATAAAATTCCGGATGACAAAGACATGTTAAAAAGTTTACATAGAGAAGGCGTTAATTGGTCTGCACCTTCCTTTATGCAGGCGTCAAACTGTCCCGAAGGTGAGCAAAGATGGACACATGGTAAAGGAAATGTTCAAATTCGGCTCTGATCGTATAACCATCGGACCATTCGTGAGGGCATCTTCAGCCATCGTATGACCACCGTTGGAGTTTCTCAGGCTTCGGCAGCAATTTCGTGAGCGGTGGCAAAATCTTTAGCGTGCCAAAAATTGTCCGAAGACCTTGCGAAGGGTCATTTTCGTTGTGAATTCGTGTGTCCATTTTGCCCTTCGTAAGGCCATCGTGAGGGTATCTCTTCAAATCGTGTCATCTTCGTCTTTACTTTGTGTGATCATCGGTGCCATCGGGCATTTTAGCCTCTTCTTGTTTCCTTCATATTGTCTTCGTGAGGCGAAAAATGCCCGATGGCACCGATGATCACACAAAGTAAAGACGAAGATGACACCATTAATTTGACAAGATGCCCTCACGATGGCCTTAAGAAGTGCAAAATGGACACACGAATTCAACACGGAAATGAACCTTCGCAAGGTCTTCTGGCTTTTTTTTTTTTTTTTTTTTTTTTTTTTTTTTGCATGCCAAAGATTTTACCACCGCTCACGAAGTTGCTGTCGGAGCCTGAGATACTCCACCGGCGGTCATATGATGGCTTAAGATGCCCTCACGAATGGCCCGATGTGTATACGATCAGAACCGAATTTTAACACTTCCTTCATCGTATGTCCATCTTCGTTCAATTTCGGGACAGTGTGACACCTGCATAATATCCGATCAGGAATTGAATTTCCAACGCGTACGGTCGGCTGAAGGTTTTACCATCGGGAGGTCACATGACGCCTTCATAACCTAGTTCGAACGCATCGTACTCTCATTACAACGTCGTGTAGCCATCGTGCGGCCTTCGTGTGTCCTTTAGGTAAACTTTTGATAAAAATTCACTCCTTCGTGTGTGGTTCTGGTCCATTGTGTGACCTTCTGTAGGCATCGTATTTTCTTCGGCTGTTGATTGGCTGTTGACCAAGCTCGGGGCCAACTTCGCGCGAAATTGAAAATTCCATATTCGTATGGCCATCTTGTCTCAAGTTCGGGACAGTGTGACGCCAGCATTTACAAACGTGGAGATATTTCATCAGGTCCCTGTGCTTTTGAAACGCCTATACTTTTCAACAATTTTAAAACCTCAGTCTCTGTACATTGAATATCTTTCATAATATGTGCTTTACTGCTATATTCAGGTGTTAAGAGGCTTACGTGATCTTTAATAGCTTGATTAAATTGTACATTGAAAGCATCAGCCTTTTGTTGGTCTTCTGTTATAACCGTGCCATTGACATTTAAGAATTCAACCGTACTATGATCAGATTTTCTAGACTTTATAAAACTCCAAAACAATTTCGGGTTATGTTTTAAACTTTTTCACAAATCATTCTTTAAAAAATACACATAATTAGATTAAATTTTCTTCTTTACTTCTCTCCTTAACTGTCGATACCTTTCCCAGTGATATTCTTTACGTGGCTTTTTAGCTATGTTAAACATTCTATTACGTTTTTTAATCATTTTTTAAACATTTTTATTTCTCCATTGAACATTAGATCCTTTTGTCACATTGCCATGTGGGATATTTGCATTGCAAATCTTCATCACAACATGTTTCCACGATTGCCAGTGGTGTTCTACATCATATTCATTGTTTTCATCTAGTAATGTAGCGTCTTTTAAATTATTATGAAATAACAATTCACAACAAATTATTTAACATTCCGATTCAAGGTCTGGTCTGTGGAGTACAGATAAATCATTACGATAAGCTATAAGAACAAAGCTATAAGAACACCACCCCCATGTCTCTTCCTGCATGTCCCTCCTTATTACTTTGAAATCTTCAGGAAATATCTCTGTAGATAAAATTTCGTCACATAAGTGTGTTTCAGTAATGAAAAATATGTGTGGTTTTTCACATTGTACAATAGTTCTTATTTCATCAATCTTATTTACAACACTTCTAGCATTTAAATATATGCATTTCAGTTTATTAACATCATTACAATCATTATTATTAACTTTTAAAGGTACATGTGCATTCTTATACTTTTCTTTACTTCTAGGGCTGCTCTGCTTAGAAGAAGAAGAAATATTTGGTAAAATTTCATTGTCAACCCATGATTTAATGAGGTGCACACGCGAGTGTTCAGCGTTGGCACTCTCTTCTTGGCCTAACCTTTAATAAGGGCAGTATTTTTCTTTGTGACCAAAAAAAGTGCATTGACGACATTGGAGCTGGATTCCGTGTTCGCAGCTTTGTGCACGGTGGTTGGGTATAATGGCAAAAGCTAGAATGACATGGAGAATTAATGAGGAGGCTCTCCTTCAGCAGTGCAGTGAAATAGGCTAGATAGATATATAGATAGATTCCAAGTCTTTGTTACGACCGGTAATATCGTAATGACTCATAATGTCACAACAATTTTCGGCTGAATGAACTGGTTTCTAGGCACTGAAGTTAATGTGATGGATAGCTAATATAGTCATTAAGACAAAAAGAACATCTGCTGGACATTACACCATGTGCCACTCTGTATCAGGGTAAAATCCCCTCAAAGTTCATGCAAACTTGGTCAAGGGGTCAGGTGTAGGCTTGCACATCTTTCACAATTGATGCAACAATAACATTTATTATCTGTCCCTTTTCCAAGAACGTTTCAGGGTTCCTTGTTGTGGTTTGGTTTGCTGCCCTTCTCAACTATTTTGTTTTTAATCCATAAACAGCCGCGTAGCCAGTATTTCATTTTAGGGGGGGGGGGGGCGGGCGGTTGTGAGCACGCGAAGCGTGCTCCGCAGGGGGGTGGGTGCAGGGAGGGGGAAGTTTCCCCTCTCCCGCGCGAAGCACGAAAGCTTGGGCGTTTAAACAAATTCAAGGGAAAGATAACGGCTCGTAGCACCCTTTTTAGGCGGAAAGTTAGTTCGACGCCCTGACTTTATTTGGACGCAATACTATGTAACGGCGGTGGGCGCACAGGGAGGGGAGATCCCCCTACCCGCGCGAAGCGCGAAAGCTTTGACATTCTGGCAAATTTGAGAGAAAGATGACGGCTTGTGTAGCACTTTTTTTGAGGCGAAAAGTAAGTTCGATGCCTGACTGCTTTTCAATTATTTGGGCACAATACTGCACTGTATGTAACAGGGGTCGGGCGCGCAGGGAGGGGCGAAAGCTTTGAAATTCTGGAAAATTTGAGAGAAAGATAAAGGGGTGTTTCCCCTTCCTACGCGAAGCGCGAAAACTTTGCCGTTTTAGCAAATTTTGAGAGAAAGATAACGGCTTGTGGCAACTTTAAAGGCTTTTTTTCTCTCACTTCCCCCCGCTTTTTCACTCTCGGTTTTTTTTTTTTTTTTTTTGAGGGGGGGGGGGGGGGACGACCGCCCCAATCGCCCCCTACCTGGCTACGTGCCTGTCCATAAATCTCCAGATACATCTCCAACTCTCGAACGATAATGGGGAGGAATATCGAAAGGATGGAAGAACTTGCAGCATTTACGGTTCATTTCCTACTTTGAAATGAACTGTTTCTTATTACACAAACACACACACACACACACACACACGAACACACCCTCAAGCAGGTATCAAGTTTGAAAGTGAGCTGTTATCCTAGATCTGAATCCTTCGTGAACTGAATTTTGTAACCTAAAATCTTGTATTATTTCGTGGTTTTTACAACACAGGTATTTACCGGGAATTTTGATAGTGACAGTCCGGTTGAGAACGCCCTCAACCCGCCCGTAATGGCCAGATTCTTCAGGCTTCTTCCTGTAGGTTGGCACCGACACATTAGCTTGAGATTGGAACTGATTGGCAAGGGTCCGGTAACATGTATGCATTTTCATCGCTTTGCATGCCACGCAAATAATGTAGTCTCCGTATGAGACATTTTATTTTATGGGATAATGTAAAAGCATAGGTTTCAAGGTTTTTTTGAATGTTTGCAGTGTATTTTACAGGTGTCAAAGTTGTAATTGAGCTAACTTAGACCGCAAACTGATTATTTCACAAAGCTTTTGTGTATTAACACAAAACAATCTTTTTGATAATTGGTGCGTGTTGCTTCGTGTCGATTGACAAGCTCTGTGAACGAGCAACTGTGCCGATTGGCACTAGTGGCAAATGAAAGCTGCTGAGTTGGAATAGAATCTAGCACAGCGTATTACCCATGTATTATTTTAGATTGAAGTATACAGAGTGAGTCAGAAAAAATGTCCCATCATTTTGAAGTTGTCTTGTTTGTAGTATGAACATTTAATCATGGGTTTCAAGATATGTCTTGGTAGAGTTATCCTCCCAGCATTGTTTGGTACCGTTTTCACTTGGATCTTTGCATGCATGGCTGAATAACAGACAATCTATAGAAGACTGCAAAATCTCACTTGCGTCAAGTGGCTGGGTGAAGATTTAAACAAATTTTGAAAGAATTTATAACTTATGTGCACACAGAAAGACACACACACACACGCACACACCACACCACACCACACATACACCCTAACCCACACACACACACACACGCACACACACACACACACTCACAGAAAACAATTCATAATGCAGTGTTAACATTTCCCCTTTTCTGATTAAGCATTGATTTTTTTTTACCAAGATCATCGTTGCATAATGATGATGATGATGATAATAATGATGATGATGATGATGATGATGGTGGTGGTGGTGGTGGTGGTGGTGGTGGTGGTGGTGGTTAATGAGTTAGGGGGAAAATTGTTAGGGAAATACCACTTAAACATGCAGCGATGATCTTGGGAAAAATTCAATGCTTAATCAGAAAAGGGGAAATGTTAACACTGCATTATGAATTGTTTACTGCGAGTGTGGGGGCGTGTGTGCGTTTGTGTGTGTGTGTGTTAGGGTGTGTGTGTTGTGTGTGTGTGTGTTTGTGTCTTTCTGTGTGCACATAAGTTATAAATTCTTTCAAAATTTGGCTTCACCCAGCCACTTGGCGCAAGTGAGATTTTGCAGTCTTCTAAAGATTGTCTGTTATTCCGTCATGCATGCAAAGATCCAAGTGAAAACGGTACCAAAAAATGCTGGGAGGATAGCTCTACCAAGACATATCATGAAACCCATGATTAAATGTTCATACTACAAACAAGACAACTTCAAAACGATGGGATATTTTTTCTGACTCACTCTGTAGATCAATTTCAAGCTCCTTACCTGGATCTCATAAGAAATCTGCACTCATATCTGTATAAGTAAAATTGGGACTGAATGCAAGCTGCCTATAAAGGTACTTCATCCCTACTTAATTGTGTAAGTATGCGACAAATAACAAATGAAATGAAAAATTTGTGCGGATGTGAAAGGGATTATATTTTTCATCTTAGTAAGTAAGTAAAACAATTGGTAATACTTTATTTTTTAGACAAAAGAAAAAAAAAATCGCGTTGATTTCTGAAAATAGCTCCCTCTGCGACAAAAGCAAGATTTCGTTTTTTACAAAGTAGTTATAGAACTTGTGACCCTGACATTTCATAGACAGTATCTACAGGATGTCTACTAATCCTGTAGAAAGTTTTGCGGAGATTTGTGTAAGTCTTCAAAAGGGATGAAGTACCTGTAAAATAAGTGCTGTCTACTATGTTAACACGCATCGCTTCTTAGGTTTAAGAAAACTTGAAATAGGTTGCTGTAATTCTTTTGATGTTTTTGGCCATCAGTGTAATTTTATCTTCTATGTCAGTTTGTATTATTTCCTTGTAGGCCCTCCTAACTTTGAAATATACATTTACTTTTTTATGTTGTCCTTAAGCACACTGCCCATTATCCGATCTAACTGAGATCCCATTTTGGAGAAATGGCAATATCATTTATGAAAATTCTAAACTGTAAAATCTACCTTACCTGTTCCTTAAAATATTGACAGCACAAACCAAATTTTGATAGGCATTGTTGGTATTCCCGTCTACAAAAAGAGGCCAAGTCGGCTTCAAGCCGAAGGGCAGTTTTGCGATTGGTCTGACGTTACTACGGTTCGCAGCATTCTCTTTCTCCGAAAAAAAATAACCTGCATTTTTTTTTCACAATTCACATGAATTTAGATTGCATGATTTGATTCTTATGTAAGAATATAGCTCTCTATAGAGCATTTGACTAACCATTTTTTTTTTTCGTATAATGAATTATGAAGACCAATTTCACTCAGCTGGTGCAGTTTATGACATAAGTTTGTTTTTTTGTTTTTTCTTTGTATGAACTTATGTACCTCATTTGAGTGTTCTTGAAATTAATCTTAGCTGGTTTTTAATTCAAGCTGACTTTCTCATTCAACCATAAAGTTTTGATGGGATATGTTAGGACATACAGAACACAAAGCATATTCTTTCATGAATTCCCTTTTAATAATCATTATATGACAATTTCTAAGCCTTTTCAAGACTCTCAACTTTCCTGATACCAGCAAGAACCAATACAAATTTTGTCACTCATGGATATTGCACCATTTTGCAACAATGGCTTTTGCTCACTCAAGCGTAAAATATAGATGTTTTGGAGTCTATTTTAGGGGACGCACTGTACAATCACTCATCTTGCATGTGCTTTTACACAGTGACTGGTTCTTCTCGAAAGCTTGGACTCGAGGACTACCGCATCCCTGAGAGTGCCTTGACAGCTTCCTCGCAGTACGATACAAACCATGGCCCACAACGCGCTCGCTTGAACCTTCCACGGGCAGATCCTCTGAACGGAGCCTGGTCCGCTCTCAGTCTGGACCAGGAGCAGTGGCTACAGATAGACCTTCAAGGCACTTATCGCGTAACAGGGATCACTACACAAGGACATGCTGATGCAGATCAGTGGGTTACCAGCTACAGGGTGGCTCATAGCTGGAATGGACAAGACTTCACCATGATTGAGTCTCCTCGGTCTCAACAGAAAATGGTACAGGTTCCTGCTTGTCGTTTGCTTCCTTGCTAAGTGCCTTGTCTTTTCTAGACATTGTTGATCATGGCTTTCGGTCTACTTCTATCTCTGGTTATGTGTAACATTATTTTGTAAGAGACAGTCCGCCTTCTCTTTTTATTATTTGACCCAGAAACAGTACACTGGGTAGCCTTTCATAATATACTCCGACATACACGACCGTGTGTGTTTCGCGCCATTGCTGTCAAAATGACACGACAAATTAGCCATTCAGGTGAAATCATGTGAAAAATCAAAATCCCAGCAATTTCTGTCTAGACTTGTCTTTGTATCCGCACTAACATCGATGCAGGAATAGTGCCAACTAGCAAACAAGCAAACAAAACAAAACAAAACATTCTCCTTGTAAAGCCGCGCAACTAGCTTATCAAGCCAACCTCTTCATGCACAATACTCGTTCATACGCGTTCGCTACCTTTGAAGTTAAAAAAGGAATCATCATTGATCCGAAAACAGGCTGATAAATTTATCAAATTTTAATTTCGTAAGGCGATCGAATGGGACTTAAGCGATGGAAGTGGAGACGGAGAACGTGACGAGGATGGAAATTGGGAATTACCAAGGCCGGTCATAACGTTAAAGTTGATTATAATGTTACCTTTATGAACTCTTCAAATAGATAAAAGGATTAGGGCCGGAGGGGGTTCAATTCCCCACCAATCCCCCCCCCCCCCCCCACCCAAAAAAGGCTAACAAGGAGAGAATAAATACGTATCAAGCACAAATTTATAATAATGATGAAATGCACTTTTGGTATTCAACAAAACCTATGACAAGGAAAAAATGTGGTTCGGACCCATTGACGGTGGTCACTGTTCCCTTTTGAATGTATATCATCATACTTTAAAAGACTTCCGTATCTTTTCTTTTTTTAAGCTTGCATTTCCCTTGCGTCATGTTTGCATGTGATATTAAACGTTTTCATGGGCTTTTCCAAATCTGGTACAAATTGAATTTTACATTTTTTAAAAAGAATGTTGCTCTGTGAATCGTGCACGAATAGGTTGTAAACGTATTATTTTAAGCACAATTCTTTGACTTGATTGATCACAAGAAAATATATCCATAAATGTCATAGTTTGTTCAGAATCGCCCTTTGTTCCGGTGATTTCGGGGTTTTTCTGAAACGCACCGTACAGATAATCAGTGTAATCGCCTTAAATCGACTGGAATGAGGTTCATGGGAGGATTGACCGAAAAATTGTTTCGCGTCTATTTATTCATAATAAGAATGCAAATCTATCAAAAAATGAACTCCTTGCGAAGAAATGCTGATGCCCTGACATAATTGCATGTGTGTGTGGCATAGCATCATTCACTTTCAATACGCTAGTACCATCCGCTTGTGACTTTATGAGAAACTGATCCGTTTCCTGTTTCTCCGAGATTTTTATCCTTCATTTTTGACACATCGCTTCAACAACATACTACATCCACTTTTTTATAATTTTCTTTATATTTTCTTATTTATTTATCATTTTGATGTAATTTTGTATTCATTCACGCATTCCATTTATTTTTATCATTTATTCATTCATCTATTCTTTTATTTATTTTTGTTAATTTCATTTTTATTCCTATTTATCGGTTTATTTATTTTTATGATCTATTTAGTTTTTTTAATTTATTTATTTATTTTTTCTTTTCTTTATTTATTATTGTTATTTATTATTTCTTAATTTTTTTTATTTATTTATTTTTCATTTTTTGCATTGATGCATCAAGAGACATAATGAAACCCTGCACTCATTTGCGATGTGCAAGATTCACGGAGCATTATACACACGCTACAACACAGGACAGCGGTTGAAATTACACGTAATGATTGTAATTATTTGCTCATAGCGCTTTTAATAATAATAATAATAATAGTGGCTACTTGTATAGCGCACAGGTCCACCTTTCGGTGCTCATGGCGCTTAGAGAAAAATACATACAGAATTCTCCTAGACATAGTAAATTAAAATATTGCAATAATTACAACGAAGAGAACAAATACGTTTTCAGTTGTGATTTAAATGTTTCTGTTGACGACAGTTGACGTAATTGTAGAGGGAGTTCATTCCAGAGTTTCGGACCCATAGCTGAAAAAGCCCGATCGCCCCAAGCATGTTTTATTCTAGGTGTATGAAGCAACAATTTGTCTGATGAAGAGCGAAGACTTCGTGTGGGATTGTATTTGGAAATAGAGTTGCGCAGGTATGTGGGGGAAAGAGAGTAAACTGAATGATGTACTAGTAACAGAATTTTAAAGATAATCCTTTTGTCAACTGGCAGCCAATGAAGAGAACGGAGAATTGGTGATATGGAATCAGATTTTTTAGTGAATGTTAACAGGCGGGCTGCAGAATTTTGTAGTCGTTGAAGTTTTGTGACATCTTTTTTTGGAAGGTTACAGAACAACGCATTTGCAAAATCTAAACGAGAAGAAATTAAAGCATGGATCAAGATCTCGGCCGCAGGTTTGGATAAACACTTTCTTATGAAACTAAGATTACGTAGTTGATACCTTACACTCTGTTGAACATGTGTTATATGGCTGCGAAAGGACATTTCCTGATCAAATATAACACCCAAATTACGAGCTGTTTTTGATGGAGTGATACAAGTGCTACCAATATGGAGATGACATGATTGATAGTCGACCTTGCGTAACATGTGCTTTGAACCTAATAATAAAAACTCAGATTTATCATCATTCAGCTTAAGGCCATTAGATATTAGCCAGGATTTTAGTTCTTCTAAACATGTTTCAAGTTTTGCAACAGCTGATGACAGTGAAGACACTGTAGGTTTAAAAGATAGATAGATTTGTATATCATCAGCGTAACAATGGTAACTGATACAATGTTTGTGAAGTATCTTGCTGATTGGTTGTATATAAAGAGCAAAGAGCAGTGGTCCTCCAACCGAACCCTGGGGTACACCATACTTCATGGTAGTTTTACCAGAGGTAGAATTACCAATTTTAACATACTGCGATCGTACAGAGAGATATGATATAAACCAATCAAGGACGGTACCCTTTATACCTAATGATTTTCTTTCTGAGCGTTACCGAAAAGGGCAAGCTGTAATATGAAACTTCATTTATTCAGCTTTCTGATAATACAAATTTTGTCAAAATTTGCCTGATATCCAGTAATCTTTTTTATTTTCTTCTTCTTCAAATTTGTTACTGTCAGTCTCGTTGTCTATGGCAAATCGTCTGAAAAAGGTTAGAATCCCCACATTTTCACCAACACCATAACCTAAATTCGTCGCCTGCGTAACAAAGAAAACTCGTTCCACAAAAGGGCAAACTGATCTGGAAAGCTTATTAAATATCCAACATACTGATGTAAAGCTTTATGTGATTGGTCCAGTATCCAGTGATCATTTTTTCCTTTAAGTTTGACTGCCAATCACAAGAAAGCTGCAATTTAGCGATCGCAGCCCTTTTCGAGTCAGGTGACTCCCATTGAAACTACACGCGGCAGCGTTTACCAGATTTCGGCATGCTAGAGTATTGGTGTCTATTGACGACGATTATGCAATTTCAGAACAAATTTCAACCTTTTGACTTAAATATCTGTTATGTATGATTGCAGAGCTCACCACTGCTAAAGTTTTGTTTTATTACTCAGAATCTCTGATTTGGAACAACAAAGGCCGACCGAATTGAGCGAGTCCATTGTGTTTTAGGTACATGTGTAAGAGCAACGTCCTTTTACACGTGTGTATGCCTCTCTCGAATTCACTATGTAGACCCTACACTTGTATTTATTGAGCTGAATCACTGATATGCAATTATGCTCTTTAACAAAATTACATCAACTGTGAGCTAGTGTGCCTGTGATTGGGCATGTATGATTTAACTATATGTACCTTTAGCTAGACTAGTACTATACTAGTCTAGTAATTAGGAATCTACATCTACTCTAGATCTAGATCTAGGAAAGGGTGGGGACGAAATACGCTTCCATCAACGCACTCTCCCCCTTATGCACAACGAAATGATCCTCCTCAGGCACAGAGGTTGTTTTCATTATGAACCTAAACATTCCACCCCCCCCCCCCTCCATTGTACTCCTTCAAGGAACACTTCCTTCGGAAAATGATGGTATCCCAGCTCTGAGTCACTCTTATACATATCCCCTCCTGCATATGGGGTGTAGGGGTAGTTGTGTTGGAGTAAAAGCAAGCCATCTTTTGGAAATAGTTTAAGCTTGATTTAAACGAAAGTATTCACCTTCTCATTGATTCACCTATTGATGTCATGTTATTTGAATGTCCTTTTAATACTGAACTACTTAAAGGGTCCAATCACCAAAAACTGTTTTGCTCTGTATGTTAGGGGATCCATGTCGTTATACTATATTCAAAATATGGGCTTTAAATGTTAATTCTGTAAAGAGATATTGCAATTTAAATTACATTCTCTATAAGCGTAAAACCGACTCGTGATTAGACTACTGAACGCACCCGTACGCGCTCGCCAAGATAAGGGCTCGCGCGGAACTAAAATCGGAGTTCGGTTCGCGAGCATTTTCATGTTTTCCTTTTTCCCTTCATACTCCTTAACTGTTGACCGATAGAATGCCAGATTAAGTTCTTCGAAATTGGTTTTATACTTTCTAGCTCTACACAAATTATTTTTCCAGGTGATTGGTACACTTTGATAAACTGGAAAGGAAATCCACTATATTATGAGTCATACTCTAGCCACCCCCCCCCCCCCCACACACACACACATACACAAGTGAAAATCAAAGCTCAAGCTACTGAAATCCACCCTCAAATGAGTAACGAAACTACTTCTTAGGAGTGGATTTTACTATAATTTCAGAATTGTTTCAACTCCAAAGCGAAGTGATCCTAAAAGAGTGGATTTCCATAAACCCACATTTAGAGATTTGGTTTGTCTCTAACAGGTCTTCTCTGGCAACAGTGACCGATCAACTCAGATAACCAACCATTTTGACCCACCGTTGACCACTCGTTTCGTCCGAGTACTTCCCTATACGTGGCACAGACACATCAGTATGCGTATGGAACTCCTCGGAACTGGACCTGTCGCCAGTAAGAAGTTAAGATGATAAAAGGATATATTTACTTTATACAACATGAAGGAAATACATAATTGTAGTCCTTGCGCCCGTGGGGGGGGGGGGGGGGGGGGGGGGGCTCGACCCCCAAAGTGGTAGGTATGAGCAAGACACACACAAAAAGGAGCTTTGGAACGGGCATATCATGAAAAGGATTGTCTTCGGAACTATTAACATTTTGGAAAAAAGGGTCTTTGGAACTGGATCAAAATATACATATGATGCTACGGAACTGGTTCCCACAAGCTCCCATTAGCTAAATACGCTGTGTGCCATGCGTGGCAAGTCTATGGTGTGTGTATTCATATAAGTGGGGTTGATTCGCATGCATGCGTTTAGCATGAATTCCCTGGGGTGGATTGGAACCGGATCGGAAGCGATGGGGAAAGCCCGGAGGAATTAAGCACCTGGAATGAAACTCGTTTCAGAACGGTCGGAACGACGGAGAAAAAAAAAAAAAAACCGTGCTTAGGAACAATTTTCTCTTCTTTTTCTCAACAAGAAAAAAAAAGTGGTATGCTTTGGAACGGAAATTTGAGTGTAAAAATTAGGGTCTTCTGGGGAGCACAAACCGTCCGTACACTATATATTGAGTGCCCCCCCCCCCCCCCGGGGGGTCCTTGGGCACACAAAACTGCAAATAACTGGGAAGCCATCTGGACTGATCATTCCATCTTTGTTGCCTATTTTAGCTTCAACTGATACATTTTCTCGTACAGGATGCAACAGGAGCTCCTTCTTAGAGCAATAACTCTTTTCTCTCTCTCTCTCTCTCTCTCTCCTCAAATTGCGAATAGCCTTCAAAACATTCAAATCCAAAATCAGTACCTACCTATTGTTCAATGCCTTCAACTTGTTTCCCATTGGACTTTATTTGAACTTTGTATTCCACTGATATAGTATATTTTTAATCAACAGATGTAATACAGTCCATGTTGATTTTACTGTTATAGTATTTCATTGCAATTACTTGCATATGTAAAAATGGATATTTTCGCTTTTTAAGTATTGTCATTTATCTATAATTATTAATATAATTTACCTCATCTTTAATGCCAGATATCTTGAGCGACCCTGTACCTTTGGGTCTTGAGAGTAAAGTGATCCCAGATTCAAGTCTGACAGCTTCTAGTGAGTGGGATCCTAGACATGGTGCAAAGAGAGCTCGTCTGAACCTAGCCCAAGGAGCCTGGTCTTCAGCAGCAAATGATGTCAACCAGTGGATACAGGTAAGAATAGATTCAAGTCAGAAATGAAGTTTTATACAAGTGCAAAGAGAGCTCGTCTGAGCCTAGCCTAAGGAGCTTAGTCTGCAGCAGAAACTTGTGGGTACAGATTGCTTGGTCAGACCTCACCGATAACGATAGCGATATACTCTCTGCATATCATGTAACAATAGCGGTAAAAGTGTTTAGATATCACCAATTTTCGCTACGATAAAGTCGTTGGTTCTGTCAAACACTATGGGCATTGCCTTTACCGCTTCTTTTGACACTGACGTCACATCTAAGGAGTGCAATTACTTGCTCACAGACATTATCGTCGAGGTCTGTCCGGGGAAAAAAAATGGCCGAATGATCCAAACGAGACCATAAGAACGTTGCGGGAGGCTCAATAATTATCATAAATCGTTGAGGTCTGACCTTCAACTGACCTTCAACAACGACTTCCAAGCTTTTTACATAAACAACAGAAGAGCAATTTAGGAACGTTTCATTGTTATAGTTATCTTTATCGCTGAAGTCCTACTAGGCTATACGAGAGTGTTCTTGAGGTCTTAAAGAGATTTCTGGGAAAGGTGGAAAATAATGAGCCTGTCGCCAAAATTAATTAATTTGTTATTTAGATGCATAAGCACTTAGATGCAGGGATTTCATTAATTTTCATCATTAAGTTGGGTCAGGAAGCCTTAATTATCGTTATGTTTCGCTGGACGCCCAGCCAATTTGAGTCTTATTTTGTCGTTGTCATTGTTATGGTTTCTTCGTATTAATGATTTATGTTCCACACACTTCAATTGTTTCACTTTCGTTTTGAACTATGATTTATTTCTTATACTTGATTTCAAGGAGATATTGAGAGTGTTTGATTTTAACTAAATTGTTCCTCTGCACTGACACCTGAGTTGTGAAAAATATAACATTTATTTTAACAAAACAAGATAGATCCCGTATATTTAGTATAAAGGTATGTTAATTTGCATGAAAGATACATCATGTAGAGTATATCTCGTTTTTCCCGAAAGTTCAGAATTCTGAAGGTTCGTTGCTCCGAAGGTTTGTATTTCCTAAAACGAAACAAGGTTCATAAATCAAAACCTAAACTCTCTCTGCCTGCCTTTAAAAAAAAATATATAAGGTGTATCTTCTGCACCGTTACAACATCATAGCCGTGGCAACTCAAGGCCGACCAGATGCTGACCAGTGGATAAGAAGCTACAAGATTACTTGCAGAAGTGACTACGATTCCACCTTCAACAATGTTCGTGGTACCTGCTCCAGCCCTGAAGATTACACGGTAAAATCCCCCCCCCCCCCTCATTATATATCAAAAATATGTATGTTTATGGAATAATTTGATAAATTTGTTTACAAATTTTATGCATTTCCTTGGATAAAAGTTTACCTTCACAACTCGAAATGCTTGAAAGAAGTTCCCCCAAAAGAATCAACTAATGCATGCAACGGGGATTCCATCCATAGGGATCTCAATATGCATAGCAGCTAGATTAATCAAATGGGCTAGAAACCAGAGGTTGTGGAGAGAAACATTCATAAATTGAAATACATTAGTAAACAGGTTTATTGTCCTTTCACAAGGTATTTATCAAAATTTGCAACTCTCCACTGAGGTGAAGTGAATAGCTACCCGGTAGTAAGAAATTCCTTGAATCCTTGAGCGCCTTGTCACGGTAACTCGGCTAAAGCAGGGGTAATAATGTGATTGCACAGCCCTCAGGGAGATCAACATCCATAATGATGTGGCTAGCCTTTGTAAACAAGATTTGTTATTATATTTTATTATCATTATTATTGTTATCATTAGTAATACTACTAGTACATGTAATAGTAGTAGTAGTAGTAGTAGTAGTAGTAGTAGTAGTAGAAGTAGTAGTAGTAGTAGTAGTAGTAGTAGTAGTAGTAGTAGCAGCAGCGGCAGCGGTAGTAGTAGTAGTAGTAGTATTTTTTTAAAATTATCATTATTATTATCATTAGTAATACTACTAGTACAAGGAGTAGTAGTAGTAGTAGTAGTAGTAGTAGTAGTAGTAGTAGTGTTATTGTTGTCATCATTTTTTATCATTATCATTTTTATCATTGATGTTTTGTGCATGCCTTCTGTCATGGGTTCCCTAAATTCAGATTCAGATTCAGATTAATCGTTATTGGTCTATATGATTAAACACGTTTCCATTGGCTTGTTACACACAATACAGCACAGAGTACAATACAATAAACACAACATAATATAACAAACAGCATTACTTAAAGACAATGACTGAAGGGAAACGAATAACATATACCTTTTACAATGTACATGCCTATAAGAATGCTACCAGCTCCTATCTAATGCAAAGCAGTTCTTGAATACATACATATGCATATATATATATATATATATATATATATATATATATATATATAGTCATTTCATATTATAGAGTATCATGATAACAACAAAAAAGTATTTTTCGATAAAGTATTCATAAAATGATATTTTGGGGGTATTTTAATATCTAGTAATCTAGTAATAACTAGTTAGCATGTGATCATTGAAGTGATGTCGAAACTGAAAAAAACAATCAGTGACCCCTCACCCCCCCCCCCCCCATTTTACAAAGTGTATGCATACAGTAATGCCATTAGCTCCTGTCATATATATATATATATATATATATATATATATATATATATATGTGATCCAAAAAAGTGGTTTACGGAGAGGGCCGTTGCAAGACTATATATACCACAATGATTATGACCAAGCTTTCGGGCACCTGCCCTTCATCAGGATCTGGAATCAATAATAAGTAATAATAGTAATAGTAACGACAGTACAGCACACATACAAAATGAGAATATTAAATACATAACCAAAATAGAACACAAGTTATGAAACGATAAGCATTTAGGCGACAGAAACATATGAATAAAGTAGACATGGCAGAAATTAATCGTACTGCAATTATCAATATACCAATATACCAATACCAATATATCAAAATAACAGAAAAGAAATACTTTCATGAGTCTTTTCATTGATCTTTCAAGTGACTAAAATTGGTCACACTTGGCACGATATGATTGTTCTTTGGATAGGGCTACAAGTTTAGTCGCCATGCTGAACGACGCAAAGAGTTACGCGCACGTTCGCATTTTTTGGCACGTTATGAAATCACGGTACAAGATCATTTCATCAAGTAAGAAGCGAGCAGAAACAGCATACTTTCTTTCATCATTTTGATATCATTTAATGATGATAATACATGTAACTCATCCATTCAAACTGCAGAAAACAAATGTCTTCTTTATTATATGCAACATGTAAAAAAACAGACAAACTCAATAATGACGTTTGGAAAAGAAAGAAAAAAAGACAAATAAGGGAAAAGACAAAATATCTGGTTTCAGGTGTTTTTAGATTCTCTTGTCTATTCTTTTTAAGATGCAAAAAGTTTGATTATGCAAGTAACATTTTATTTGATATATATATATGTATGTATGTGTGTGTGTATATACATATATATATATATATATATATATATATATATATATATATATATATATATACATGTATGTAATGAGGCAACTATTAAACAAGAAATGTTGCTTTCTAATCCAGCAGTTCTTTTCTTTAGCTCACATATTCTCGACGGTATAACTAACCTCTTTTACAAGTTATAATGACAAAAATTAAATAAAAATCCTTTATTGCGTTTCCAAGGAAATGCGCAAGGAGTTTATAAGTAAGCAACCAGGAGCATTGTTTAAACACGTCACATTTAGCACAATTGATCGCACATAAATTAAAAGTGTTCGTTAGGTCACAGATACATGGAAGGTGTTGGATTCTGCAATTTTCTGAGATCTTGATAGTTTCACAAAGGATCATATTTGGCACCAATAAAATGCCTTAAATGCCTTAACCACTTTTCTCACATTATATACAGATGTATATAATTGTAAGGAAGTACAATAGCTTTGGCAACTCTTTGCAAATAATATAATTGTGAGAAATGAAAATGAGACAATAAGGGTTGCGTAGCTTAAATCAAAGTTCCCCAGAGCTGTCCTCCCTTTTTGAAATTTTTGAAAAGTTGAAAAAATTTCTCCGCCGGGAATCGAACCCGGGTCGTTGGCTTAGAACGCCAAAGCCTTAACCACTAGACCACCGAGACGGGCCAGTGGTTTCGGCGACACCAGGGGGTGATTCACTCACATCTAAATTCAATTCTAAATGGGATAAAATACATTTTAGGATCAATATCAATCCTAAAAGCGATATGGCTTTTAGGAACTGATTCACTAAGGTATTTGGGATTGATTCCAGCCTCAAAAGGTTATAGAAGCGATCCGGATCACTCTTAACAATCACAAACAGCCACTGCGCTGCATGCCCGCCCGACCCATCCCCTGTGTGTGTGAGCAGTGCAATCGCTACTCACACACGGGATGAAAGCTTGATAGATTCGAAAATTTGACTACAAACAAGTTCAAATAAAGACACCTTATACCTACAGAAAAGTGTCATTTTCATTTTTCATATATATATATATATATATATAATTATATATTTTTTTCTAATTATTATTATTTTTTATTTTTTATTTTTTTAGTCTTAAAAGGGAAGATGTTGTAAGCATTCCGGTGTCTTATCGAAATCATGTTTGTTTTCTGCAGTCGATAACAAATGTAAGGGCTGGTCAGATCTCACACTTCACTATGTATTTAATTTGAAACCTCGTTGTCGTTATCGTCATAGGTAAAGTCTCACCGCCCCTTAGGTCGCAAAATCATTCAACCTCTATTCAAACGTATCGATACTGTGTTTCCTTTTAAGATCTTCTCCGGCAATGCTGACCGCAACACCGCGGTGATTAACACCTTGCCTGCTCCTTCCGTGTGCCTCTATGTCCGACTGCTGCCCATAAGCTGGCATGGCCACATCAGCCTGCGTATGGAATTGTATGGTGAAATGTATGATATCTAATATGGCTCCAAGCTTCTATCATATGGTAAGCACTCAGTGTCTGAAAGATCGATGTCTAAAAGTTCCATCTTTTTCATCATGGCGAGAATCGGTCATCCCTCGACCGAACCCTGTGATCCAAATACCTATCAAAGATTTTTGCAAGGGAATGTACATGATGTAAGAACCTTTTGATAGATATGTGAGTAGGTTGTTCGATCGAGGGACAGCTGAGACTTGCTCTTTGATTTGTCAGCATTGTGCCCGATCCGAAAAAAAGATCGATCTATTTTTGATTGATTCCCAAATGATTTTTTTTTTATTCATTACATTCATTGTTTAAAATATGGCTATTCTTTGTTGAGGATCATAATGTAATGTCAGTTTGCACCGGACAAGTTTACCCCAGTAGAGGAACTCATCAACAAGGTAGTTACGTGTCCAATATTGAGTAGGTGTCCTGAATCATTTTCTCTAGGAGGTAGTTGTCCTAGAGTTGTAAAGCAGGTTCCGCTGTGGGATGGGGAAGGGGGTATTTGTCCTAGCCTAGAAAGTAGGTGTCCCCTGAGGATTGCGGAGGAGGTAGATGTTATAGGGGAGTCGTATTCGAAGGAGGTAGATGTTTGTGCTCAATTATCTATTCGGTAATACACTATACCACGATACCAACACTGGCCCGACAACAAATCGAACAGAAAGTGCATTATCCCGAATAGGTATAATTATGTCGGTTTGGAGTCCTTTGACGGGGTATATTACTGACCTAGGTGATGGCAAACTGCTTACTGGTTAATCGAACAATTATGGCACACTTTCCCGCCATCTTACTAAAACTTTAAATCTCTGGTTTTTGTTGTTCTTCCTTTTTTATTCTTCAGCGTGATCGATTGGTCAACATGGCTGGCCTGAGGAGACAATCGCAGTTTACGATTTACCTAACGATGGATTTTGTAGTCTTACTTACAACTTCATGGATAAAGCACATAGTAGATTATAGCTAAAATTTATTCCGATTGTGAAACTAAATGTTCTTGTGAAAAAAGAAAAAAAATCCTGTAAAAAAATCGTTAAAAAAAAAAAAATAAATAAATGAAAAAATATGTGTTTACTTCACTAAAACAACTCTTGGCCTGAAAATCATATGTGCAACTCGAGTAATATTTTGCTCAGCTTGGCGGGGGGTGCGTGATGGGAATATGGGACGCACAGATTTTTTGCACATTCTGTTAAAAGATGGCTCTATTTAGAAGGTTCAGTTTAAGGCAACTTTAAGTTGAGCAGAACAATCATTCTGCGAATTTAATTCGTGCTTATTGTTTTGTGAAAATCGTCACTGGAGGCAAAACATGGTTACTTCTCCGCAATTTTTTTTCCGCGACGCGATGGTTTACAAGAAGAGGTTATTTGGCGAAAACATCTAATATATCAATAGAGAGTGTTTTTAGTACGAATTCTCCAATATGGCGGAATAAAAGAACAGTTTTTCCAGATTGTTAAAAAAAAAAAACCCTCCTTAAAAAGCCGTAAAAAGGTAATGTGCAGTTTTGGTAAGTCGTCAAAAACTTTTCGTCAGATCTTTTGTGTGCGTGTGTGTAATAACATTGTTCTTATTAATACGAGCGAGGGGATGATTTCGAAAAGGCGTATGATGTGATATAATATGCAGTGTGGATTAGTGAACTTTATTTCAATGTATGTCCCTTCAGAATTTTAACTATTCTCTTTTAAATCACGAGGTCTAAAATTGACTCACATGTTCATTTTAAATGTCCTAAACATGACCCCCAGTAATTATGAAAAAATACAATGTTTGATTATTGTTTAAAATACATTCCATTTTTCTTCGTCATATATATATAATTATATAGAGGAGGATAGATTACTTACATACTCTGTGTACGTGACTGATGATTTTCTTTTTTCAAACAAGGTCTTTCTGACAATAGAACTGAATAGACTACCCCGGGTTTTATCAGTTTGTAGTTCTCTTATATCTTTAATCTTGAATCAGTAATTTTAGGCGATAAATATAAAAAATTCTTACATTAAATTTATTTTTTTCTCTCCAGGGATAGAGAACACGTCTTCTTTCCCCCCCCCCCCCCAACTTTTTTTGGGGGGGGGGGGTTGATTTATGGAGAGATGAATTTTGTACATGTATTGGGGAGATCAGGGGCAGTATTCTGAAAACGATGTTATATTTCATGTTAATAAAACTTTGTTAATTGTCATAACAAATCAAAATTGCGCAAGTCATTAGTAATTATATATAATTAAGTACACGGATCAACTCTACACCAAGTTGGCCTAGAGCAGGACTGGTGCGAGTGGGTTTTGACATTACCAACTCAATTGACCATTTAGCATTTACCGTGAAAGATAAGATTTAATTCTGGTAATGCTTGTCCATTGTGAAAGATACTGTCTTGAAACAAATTGTGTACTGTGAGAATTTGGAATCATCAAAATGATAACAAAATGACCCAGTATTGATAAAGGTCATGTGAGGTGCATACATTAATGTGTATATTGGATTGCACCCACATGTGGCATTAAAGTTTTGTCCAAACTCTTCAGCTAGTTTTATTCATATTTTAGAATTTGAAAAAAACACCATTTTCTTCTGGTATATCTCTATAAACAGACTTAAATAGAATGAGAAATCTCTAAATTTGTTTTTTCACTGTTTACCAGAACTCAGCCTTCTTTTATAAAGTGGAACAAAAGAGGTACCAAGATAAGGTGATCCTATTATATGTAACGTTTTTCATATTTTCAATTCCATCTTCAAACAAAGATATCATGGCTAGTAAGAAAATATAAATGTTAAGAAAGCCTTATTGCAGTGATATCTCAGGAATTAATATAACTTGCTGTCGATGTTGCTTCATTCCACATTCCCCCCTTTTTTTTTTGTATGTGTTCGTTGTATCCTTTTTCATCATGACATGTCACTGTAACACATTACAAGAACAAGACTTTCCATAATAATCCCAAAGCAGAATGGAAACTCAATATGCTCAAAGAAGCACTACATTGTTAAAACTCTTCATAAAATCACAGACAAGCTTGCCCTTAAAGAATTCTTATGAAAAGGGGTAAAAAGATAAAGAGGAAAGAGAGAGAGGGGGGGGGGGGGGGGGGGGGGGGGAGAAGGGGACGGAGAGAGAAGGTACAGGACTGAACTGCTGAAAGGGTAAGGCAGGGTGAAAAGAAGATGATTTGACCCCTCCACAACCCCTCCATTCCATACGAACGCCTCTTTCCTCGCATTTTATCCAACTTCTCGCTAGATATATAGAATAGGAAATCCACTCTTTTAGGAGACATATTAGGGATGCCTTAATTTTGGAGTGGAAATCAACTCTCAAAATAATGGTATTTATTACAAATTATAGTGGAAATCACTCCAAAGCAATGGACAGGATTGAATTACCCATTTGAGGGTGGATTTTACTATTTCGAAAGTGGATTCCTCTCAAAAATGAAGTGAGCCTAATATGACTCCTCAATATATAGAGTGAATTACCACTCATTTACGTTTGAAGGTATTTTTTTTTGATTACGTATAATCTGGTCAATATCAATTTTCCTCATTATTGACTTATAGATTGATTTCAAGTTCGTAGTATACGCCTAGCTTTATATCTGAACAGACGATTTGACATTTTCCCCTTTATAATAATTACATTGTAAAAGACATGCTGTGACGCAGGGGCCATGAAATGTATTATGAGATGGGAAATGATTAATTAAAATATGTGCAAAGAGAGAGAGATGTGGGAAATTGTTAAGAACATTAATGTAGAAAATGCTATTTGGACTTACGAAGCTGCAGGTATCCAAGCAGAGACTCTTTAAATGAACAGAATGTGTTTTGTTTTGCTGCTGCTGTTGTTGTTGTTGTTGTTTTTATTTGTTGTTGTTGTTTTTTTTTTTTGGGGGGGGGGGATTCATTATTCAGAATTTAATACAACGTTTAATTCTCTTCACGTGTGTTTTGCTATGGATCTTAAGCCCACCGCACATTATACGATCGGTCTATACGATCCGATTTTGAAACAAAATGTTATAGCATTAGATATAAACAGTTAAACACATAAAATATGTTTGATTGAGGTTCTGAATAGTTACATAGAGAGTAAAATCGAAATTACGGCCTATTACGAGCCTTCTAGTCAGAGGAAAGGCCAAATCGGCTCCGAATCGTAGTGACGTCAGAGCAGTCCTGCGATTGTCTACGATTTGAAACTGATTTGGCCCTTATTCCGGATTTAAGGCTGACATCGCACCAAATTCTTATGTTGAGTATTCATATCATTGTTCAGAAGATGAATCAGGTAGCTTTCACTTGTTAAAATGCCTATATTTGATGCTATTGCGATTTATTTTAAAAATCGGATAGTAGTTTAGTGTGCGGTGGGCTTTAAAAGTACTGAAAAGAATGACAGTTTCTTGCCACCATGAGTCATTATTTTTTTTAATAAAATGGCAAAAGAAAAGCAAAAAGGGGTATGAACAATTTTAAACAATTCACCAAATGGGCATTGTTATGATAATCATTATTTTGATGATAATCAGTATTTTCCTGAGGGGAAAATAACATTATGATGAGGCACTGGAATACAAATATGAAAATACCACTCCTGGCGATTTGCAGGTATAAAAAAAAAAGGTACATGCCGTTTTATTTTCAAGAAAAGGGAAATCATTATTGGACGATTTGTCTTTTACTGATCGTAGGAGGAGCTCATTTTTTATTTTCGTATTTAATGTACTTAAACCTCTTCGATAATACAGGGTGGCCCAGAAAGAATGCAACACCTAAGATCTACAAATTTCAACGACATCTTTAACACAACATAATTAGTTTTTGTATAATTGGGTAGAAATTCTTCTCCGGGTGAAATGACGCCAAGATCATCAATTTGGGGTAAGGCGTCTTGATTCTACACCTATCTATGTGAGGCAATGTCTTTTTCAAAATGTGCTTCTTTTGCAACCGTAGTCATGTTCGAAGCAGCAAGAAACGAATGTATGACGGCTTCTCATAGAGTCACCTTTGTTGACAAACGCACGTGTGCCCTTGCTTTGAAAACTAAGACAAAATGAATGGAAAGGAGATATCAGGTGATGCATTCTCTTTGGGCCAACCTGTATAACTATGTGAGTAACAGTATATTTGTAATTATGTGATTGATACACGTCTGTAAAAAGCCCAATTACACACACACAAACACCCACACACACATCTTTGTAAACGATGATGGTGACTTTCTGGTAAGTGGTAAAAAGACAATTATACAGGTCTAAACTAAATGAAAAATCAACGTTAACCACAATAAAACGGTACGGCACTTATGCCCTTGAGCAAGGCATTTTATCTACATTGCTTTTTTTTTCGTACATCAAAAGAATAATAATAAATGGTGTTAAAAAAAAATATGTAGCTTATTTTGAATCTTCCTTTGTATATTGTATGCTGATGATGATCCAAACTTGTGGATTTTTGTTCAGTAAATCAATTTGATTTGATTTGATTTGTACATCTACCTACCCACTCCTTCCTTTATTTGTCATTTTTTGCCTTATCAGAGGCTTTTGGGGACTGAAAACACCTTTTTTTAAAATCAAATGTTCACCCTTACCGTTGAAAACTGGATACTTTTATTTTGTATAAGTTTATCAGTATTATATTTTATTCGATTTCTTTAATGTCTTTGTGCGTGTGTGTGTGTGTGTGTGTATCAGTACTATTATTATTTGTTTAGGTGTGTGAACCCCAACCCCCACCGCTATCCCCGACCTCACTACACAACCATTTACAAATCTCTTTCTCTCTCTCTCTCTCTCTCTCTCTCTCTTTCTCTTGCCATATGTTTTATTACCTGTATCTTCTGCTTCTCTGTTTGGATAATACAATTACGCACTGTCTGATAAGTAACTTAAAATTAGAGATGTGGACATTCTTCGTTTTGACAGTCATTCACATTCAGCTAATGGGCGAATTATCCGCTGAAGGTAGTATATAAATCTAGCTTTCATGCATGGGAACTTCGTGTTGCATTGATGGAGATTCACTAAGGCTCAAAGTTTTCACCCACGGAATAGAGAGAAAAAAATTGAGTCAAATTTCAAAATTGTTGATTTTTTTCATTTTATCACTGTTTTCACTTTTCAGTGTATACGGACAGAAATGTATTTTCTAGAGGTAGTCAGAGAACGGTTAAATATTTTGTATCAAATATCCACGCATTCATTTCCGCCCTTTTATCGAGGAACACGAAGTTTGCCTATTTTGTAGCCCAGATTTTTGTACATTTTGGTCTGTATGTGCCAATTCAACATATTTAGTTTGGATACTTGTATAGCGCTTATATTCATCACGCGATGTGCTTAAGGCGCTCCAATTTTACCTAGGCTCTAGTTAGCTTATTGATTGCTGTCCACGGTTCCAAGGAGTTCCTTCCAACCAGGTACTTACGAAAAACCTGGGTGGAGATAAAGATAGATTTATCTAGTGCTGGGGCTAATACCTATGTCTTACGGTAAGCACCAATCTAACTCGCCTACGACACCTACATTCAATAAGTGAAATATATTTAGAGACTTCCTTTATTTAAAAGTCAGTTTATATAAAACATGACGGTAAGCTTAATGCAGGATGTCCATAGGATGCCAGCGCTTCATTGCCAAATGCTCACAGAGTAATCAATCACTAATGACGTGAAAAGTTGGGCCAGTCTCCGACTCACTCCCCCGTCAAGCAAATCACGCCTCTTGTGCAATGGGCTTCATCAGATTAGACTTCTATCTAGGCTGTACAACCTCCATTCAAATTCCACCAGAATGTATATCTTCGTGGAATTAAAAACACGTTGATTACAAAAATCTCTTTCAATTTGTCCTAGCTGACTGCTCGGTATTTCCATGTAAAAACAACGCTACCTGTACGAATGGCACTTGTGTTTGCTCGGGAAATTTTGCAGGGACAAATTGCAGTGTAGGTAAGCATCCTAACCCATTAAGTACTGAATTTTCTGATTCCCACAGGTTTAAAACAGGAGCCGTCCTGTTCTCGAAGGCAGCGGGGTAAAGAAAATGTCCTAAAGAACTGGAAATGGCGTAGGGGCTACAAGAGACACGTGCACTCCTCCCCTGAGCGGCGCTGAGCTGCCACTGAGCGGCAAAAAGTTTTTTTTTTTTTTTTATTTTTTTAGATAAAATAGAACACGATAGAAAGAAAGATATGAATAAAGAGAGAAAGAAAGAGAGCTAGGGGTGAGACTGAAGCAAGATGATACATCCCATCGGACTCACTCTCCTCCCTGGATGACCTTGTCCTTTCTCGCATCTCGTTCCCTCTAGGAAAACTGTCCCCGTCCACCCCATTTAAGGATTAATAAAGCACTTCTTGCGAAAATAACATAATTGTCTTATGATGAAGGTTTTCATAGTATATTAAACACATTGCTTTGGTTAGGAGTTCCCACGTATTACTGAAATATATTTAAAACCGCGAGAGATCTGAGATGCAGTCAAATCTACTTTGTATGGAAAGACCACCTGTCTAAAAAGGCCACATTTTACGTTTCTCTCTTTTGTTCTCTCTCACTCTCTACTCTCTCGGCACTCGACATCCAAGACCAGGCGCACCTTACTGGAATTTCATGGCCAGTTCCGCATTTTCTCCTCCTTTTTCTCGTTGGTTCTTTTATCATCTTCGGTGTTCTCATTGCTTTTACTATGTACGCTCAACGATGCACACAACGAACTCTAAGAAGGAGGCGGGCAAGAGCTCAGAATCAGGTACTTTTGTGTTTAATTTTTTCCCCTCTAAATAGAATTTATTTAGCAGTACCCCCAAAATGCCAATTTGTACACGAAAATAGTGATTATATATTTTACATCGTGTTGCTAATTTAGAGAATATAATTATTAGTTACAATTAAAATTTATCTTATTCGTGAACCGTACAGCGTATATTATTGAAAATGTTCATGTATAATGGTAATTCCTAGCATTCTGGATAAAAAGATAATGCAAAAACTTCACTAAAAGGAGACAAAAAAATATTATTCATAACTTGAACTTTATAAGTAGTATCAAACTGAGGCTTGTAAATTGTAAATTGTAAAGCTAAAGGATGTTACTGTTGTTCAAACTAAGTTTCATGAAATTTCCTCCAATAATATTTTAGAAGTAATGTTTTCAATAAAGTTAGACTTTCATTTTTCTTTCAAATATGTATGTCATCAATTCAGAACATAACAGTTCTTTTGTACAGCAAAACTGTTATTTCATTGTCATAAATGATCAATTACACTTACAAGATGTTGTATGGTAGTTCAGCTGCTATGCATCATAATTAGTGGTACCGACAAAAATTGATGACATTCATCTTTTATCGGTCAAAAAGTTTTGAGCTTTATGTCTGACAAGATTTTTGGAATAAAGAAATAATAAACATTACGTTATACAATAACTTTAAATGTGAAAATGCGCAAAACCCAGTCCTAGATGAGTTTCAACTTTTGAGTTATTCATGATCAAAATTGTTAAATAATTTTCCTTTGCAAGAATTTCCCTTTATTAATTATTATGAATATTACAAACAATATGAATGTTCTGCTAATAACGACAATTTTTTCACGTAATATTTATCATTTTATGACGTATTGAAGAGTAAGCCTAAACTTTAGACAAGTTAACCAAGAACTTCAAGAAAACATGCAAATCCAGTGTAAAGACCTTTTTATTTTAAAACTTGAACGCAGAGCTTATCTTTCGAAACAACATTCTTTTTTTTTTTTTTTTTTTTTTTTTGTCGTTTGGCGTTGGCTATTTCTTCTTTCAATGAAGCACAACATTCACGTATTACACTTTCAACAAAAACTGAATATGAAAAGTTATGCAGGCAAAAAAAAAAAAAAAAAAAAATCAGAATTATTCATGTGTGTGTTCACAATAAGGTACATGCACTTTTAGAACAAAACAAGCAACACGTTATTTTAAAAAAAATAGTAGAAGTAGAAGTGACACTTGAATATGTCAGAGGCAGATGGGCCCAACTCCATCAAAACAGTTTTTCAGTTTTTAACCCTAAAAGGGTTATTCTTTATAAGATACTCTATCTGTTTGCCAAGTTGCAGAAATTTTTTATCATTCCACGGCCGAGATCCCAACATTACAATATTTACAGGGACTTAACTGATTACATAGTTAGTGAATTCTTGACAAGCCAGAGAAGTTGCCAAGGGCATTGTTAAAGAGCTTGAAAGCATTTAAGAAATATTTCACATGACGTGAATGGAATTGCTTAACACTCTTTTTATCTTATCGTCCGGCAGATTGGTGAAATAATTGTGCGTTTTTTCATAAAAGCATGACATTTAGCATGTATGTACAGTTTTTGATGCCAAATAATTCTGGATGTGGGGCCACCTAAAATTCGGCCCTGGGGCCCGTTGTGCCCATTTTTAAAAAATGGCCCTCTCAGGGTCTTTTCCCTCCAAAGTTGATGTGATCAAATCTAGTTTGATATATATGAAATATCGTGAAATATTCCTGGCCTCTGAAATTAGAAAAATGTTTTAGGTGCCCATGTTTCAATTAAAGAGCCATCCTATGTATCAAAATATAAAGTCTCTGATTTGTTGAATATAAGTAAAATGCTTCTAATTATTATCAGTTGACATTAGATCTTTTAAATTATTGAGATATCTGGCGCTGGTTATTATTATTATATTATTATTACAAAAAAAGGGCCCAGAAGGCCCAAATAATATATCTGCAACATAATTTTTTTTTTAAATCTTTGTTTCTAATTTCTAATGGTATAGACAGCAATTTTGAAATCAAGGTTATATGAAAAGCCCACTTAAGCAGGCCACATAGGCCCATCGATTACTTTGATTAATTCCCTCACAGAGGTTGGCCAAATTCAAAATAGCTGCCAAAGTTTTAAAATGCATACTTGCATGTAACTTGAGTTACTATTACTAATCTATTTGTAAGCTGGTTATTATAGGCAGAATCGTTGGGTCACTCTATTTCATCACGATGGCCTTCACATTCAAAATGGCCTCCGTTGTGATTTAAGATGTGACTACTGGCATTTTAAAGTTTATGTTATATCTGAAAGCTAATAAATTGGTATAAAAGTGTGGAATTTAGTACTGATATGCTGGAAATTTCTATAAACAGAAAATATCAGTCTAACATTTATAACATGTTTCTCTTCTTATCAAAGAGTTATTCCTGAACAATATACATTAATATCCCGATGAAGCAAAAATACTCTTCTTCTGCAAATAAATGTTATTATGCTAAAAGAAACTATAATTAGATGCAAAACAACTAAGTGAAAAAACTGCACTTTCCTCTTTTTTTTTATCTTCGTGGCCATATTGAAAAAAGACAAAACTGATATGTCCTTAAGAAACAACCTATGATAGACATGGTAAGATTTTGATGCTAATTGATAGCTTTATTCTTAAACATCGGCAACACCTATTAAAAGGCAGTCCATACTTCGAAATATGTTGATTTGCGTAAAATCAGAAAATAAAAAGATAAACATAATGATGAAAGTTTGAAAGAAATCGTACCAAAAATAAGAAAGTTATCAATGTTTGAGAAATGAGATGACTAAATCTATGCGAATCTCAAATTGGCAGTTGATTCAGTAGATTGTGAGGTATTCCCGGTCAATTCTAGATTTTGTAGTACACCTTCATTAATTTTCCTTTTTCTCATAAGCCCCTTTTCCCCTCGGGGCAATACTAAATTACGTATTTTAGTAATACTTTTTCGAAAAATTGACATTTTATTCATTCTGTCTTCTAGAACAAATGGGAGAGTTGTCCGCCGCTACATCACAGTGACAATACCGGTTCGGCCAATTTGAAATACAACTTTCGTATTGCTTGTCCAATTTCGTTCAAATTTTTAACTATCTGCTTCTCTGATTTTTCTGCTTTCTTTCAGAACAACTTGCTATTACGGTTGGATGTCCCTTTAAAGAAAGAGGGCCTGAATACATAATTCTTTAGCATATTAACCATTTTGCATTTTGGTGCTTTATGCCTCAGTGCAAAATTACCAGATTCAAATTACATTTCAACGCTGTCTTATGCAGCATTTTTCAATTTGACGGCAATCTTGGAAATGAAATCCCCAACTCTTTAAATCATTCAGCATTATATGATATACCTTTACCTTGGTTTCATTGTGTCTCAACCAAATACACCATTGGAATATGCTATGTCTATTTTTAGACAAAAAAGGTTGCTTATAGAACATACCTTGCCAATAGTTATATTTTAAAGTATACATATTCAAACACTTTGGGGCCGTGTTGAATTAAAGGCAACCCTCTTGTGAGGGAAAGAATTGTCTTTCATGGGCCATCAATGGGCTCATGTGAATCCTAAAGTGGGATTTTTATATAACTTTGATTTCCAGATTAATGTCTACCATTTAAGATTTAAACCAAATATTTTTTTACAAATCTTATTTTGCAGATAATTTTGCGGGGCCTTTACGGGTCTTTATTTGTTATAAATGGGCACCTGTCGCAGTCGCACCTATGTAGTTGATTTCAAAGACGTAATGTTGACTGATAACAGTTGGAAGCATTTTACTTATATTCAACATATCAGTGACTTTATGATATTTTGATACATAGGATGGCCCGTTATTTGAAAATGGGTACCTAAACCATTTTTATGGTTTTAGAGGCCAGGAAATATTACATGATATTTCATTATATAAAACTAGATTTGATTACATCTACTTGGAAGGAGAAGGACCCTGAGAGGACCATTTTCAAAGGAAATTGGGCACAACGGGCCCCAAGGCCCGAATTTTTGGTGGCCCCATATCAAGAATTATTCGGCAGAAAAAAAACTCTACCTACATGCCAAATTTTATGCTTTTTTGACAAAGTGCATTATTCCATCGATTTTCTCCACCAATCTGCTGGACTATTACGTCCAGTCCCCTTTCCGTTCGTAACTAATTTCTTAAACAAAAAAGTAAATTGCAGACTTTGTTCTTTAAGTTTTCTGAGCGATTTCAACAGAAAGTTATAGAGAAGTGTATCTGCTCTTAAAAGATGAGAAGTCATCGGATTATTTTACATAAAGATAGAAAGATGCTACATTAAAACAGTTGTTTATGTTAACTTTAATCAGGTTTAGGTAAGGATATAAGATCCTGGCTCAAAATTACGCATTTATGTATCGTCATGAGTTCATTGAAAAGCCCTGTTTCCTAGTACGGCGGCATAGCTCCAAAATTTGGCTGAATTGTGCACTTTTGTCTAAAAGCACTAAAACTGGTACAGTTGTTGAATGATACATACTGAACAATATAAGATATGGAAGCACTTCCAAATATTCATTCATGGGGTAATTTCAAAGGAATTTGTAATTGCCAAACCTATGCAAGTAGATAACTCGAACACCTAGATATTCGGACACTACCTTAGAGCTAGGAATATCACTGTGTTAGCGCATGCAAAGGTGGTAATCTTACACAATAAGACTACTTAACTAGAGCGTGTCTATTTTGGTCAAATTGTACATAGGGTTTCTGCAGTACTAGGTCTGGGTACAGAGAGACCGAAAGGCTATATTTAGGTGTTCAGAATGATTCGTGTAAATCGTTGATGTTTATAAGAGCAAGTCATTTTAAGACTTGAAGAGGTTGTATAAGGACTATGATATTCTATTCTAAACCGTCCACATTAAACAAACAATTGTTTGTGGTTCCTGAGATCAAATAGGGGCCTATAGTCCTGATAGTATTATGAGGAAAGAGAAGAAAGGGAAGAAGAGCGGAACACGAAGAATATGAATTATGACACCAAAAAAATGGATTGTTTCAACAGACAGGGAAAAGAAGAACCGTCATGACTTCATATAAAAGATAATATTGGAAAAACGAGTACAAGAATGAGAAAGGGGCTTCTGAAGGAGAATACGAAGCTGAATAGACTGATAAATCATAAAAGCTCCTTTCAAGAAGTTATTCTTTACGTCTCCTCCAACTACCCCGCCAAAGGAAAAAATATAAAAGATTTTTTTTTTTTGCATTAGGAGCCAGTTTGTTTAATGCACTCCCTGGTTATGCTCAGACGTGTATCCCTTTATTATGCTAAGCTTTAAATCTTCACTCAGTGGAATCAAATCATCACTATTCAAATATATCCATTTTATAATACCATTAATTCACTGTTCAATTTTGTAGTTTACCATGTTACCTAATTTTTTATTTTCATGTAGAATGATTTTTTTAAACTGCAGGGCACCTTTAGAAAGCAGTTTTGTATAACTGAATAGGCCAACCTTGCCGTATAAAATGAAGAAGACAAAATATTTTTCAATAAAGTATATAAACATTTTTTTTTTAAAGAAGACAAAATAAATAAATGTAAATTACGTAAAAATCATCATTATACAAACGATGGAAATAAATCATAATGTGTATTAGCACACCTCCTTAATAATCGGGCCACTATTAACATGATTAATAGCGAATTTGATAGATAGCAAGTAGGACAGATTCCCAACCATAAAGAAATGTTCACTCACATTTCAGTTACTGTGAATCAATCATTTCTATGTAAATGTATCCAAACTGCATTTAAATCAAGAAAAAATTTGTTATAACAATATGGAGTAGATACTGTTAAGCCAACCATCAAAAAAGATAAGCATTGCTAATATTGTGACACACATGAAGCCAAACAATGGGGGAATTTGAACGCCTCTGTAACTGATTCAAATTTATTCTGCAATCTTAAAATTATACAAGTAAGTATGGTTTTTGCATAAATGAGAAAGAATCAAAACACTTTCAGTCAAGATGGAATAAGGCCATTTTTTCTCGCTCGCATTGCTCCTTTGCAATTAGTTAGTATAAATATATTGTGCCAATACTAATAAAACTACAATGGATCAAAAAATAGAAGGAGGTTATTAAATGAAAATTATGATTGTAATGTAAATTATTGTGAAAATATGTATTTAAGGAGCAGCTGACATTCGACCCTCCCATTACCCACGCAAATAAGGGCGTGCAAGCAATTTTTATCTGGATCACCATCGGCGTAGATATTTTGCTCCTGGTGAAGGTCTAGATACGCCACTGATAATTGCAAACTGGACGGGAGGGGGAGAGGAGTCACAAGGGGGCAAAGTTATGCATCGCTATTTCAATATATAGGTGTACTGCCTTATGGCGTAATGAGCCGAAAATTTTTAGGTGCCGTGGCTGAGCCAAGAAGAATATAAAAAAGCGCCAGAACACAATAATTATACTCGCATATGAATAATTTAAAATGGATGGGCGTATCCCTGCCCCTTCCATAAATAATACGACTATGCACAATCAAACCGTCGCCCTTCTTGACACCTCTTTATAAATGATGTAGAAAATATTTGCTTTTCTAGTTTGACGCTTTCCACTTTATTTACATGGGTAATTCAAAGTCTAAGCCTAAGAGTAATTGCTACCCTTTTCTCTTTTATATTAGAGCAGGCGGCTGAAATTGTCATCAATTCTGTCTATTGTGACTTTCAATTTCGGAGTACGATCAAGCGAGTTGATTTACAATTTTAAATTGTAAACCTTTTCATTCTAGAGCACTTCAGATCCTCAATAGTGTGATGAAGCTTTAAGTTATTTAAACATATCCCCCATTTTTTTTCCTTCAAATTTCCGGAGGACTTGTCATCAAGTCCATCCCCGAATTAAGCTCCTGTCAGTAGTAATATTTCATACAATTATTTCTATTCACAGAATCATTGCACACGCCTTCATTCAGGTTGAAAAGAAATTTCATGATAATGTTTGAACCTATTGATTAATGTAAGGGGCTGTGGTTTAGGTAGGCCTAAAAGTTAAAATTTCCCTCAGATAATAAAACAATTCTGCAGTCCCCTTAAATGATCGTATTTTGATGATTTTTACTTGCTGTATAGAAACACTGGACTAAAATTTGCACAAAACTGTTTCAAGCACCATATCCTAATTTCGTTCTCATTAGTTTTACAACATTTCAAACCCAAATTCCAGGCTATTTTAGACGAATCAAAAGTCAGGATCACATTTTTAGAAATGATTGTCAACTCTGAATAACGTAGGCCTAGCAGCAAGTTAATTGAAGCGCATTTCCTCTAAATCTCTGTAAAACATCTCGTGCATTAAGAATTCGTCCTATAATACTACAGAACCCCACGGCCGTAACCGGAAGTACAGAATTTCTCATTGAATTGATCGGGACCGTGGTACAGATACCCATCCGGTAGGGTCTGATTTTTTTTATTGTTTTTCTACAGGCGATTTATTGTTTATTGAAGGGCACATGAATTCCATTACAATTTAGCCCCCAAATCCCTCAAAATTGCGTTTTTGAAAGTGCTTCCATATCAAATATTGTTCAAAATGGAATTCTTAACACATGTGCCTAATTTGGTGCTTTTAGACAAAAGTGCACAATTTTTAAGCTATGGCACCTTACTAATAGCATGAAAACTAAATTTATCTTGAACCCCAGTATGGGTATCACTGTATCACAACTGAAAGCTTCCTATGACTCCACGAGGCAGGCTTTGTAATAAGGCTATCCTTCGTTTTGTGATGTAGTTAGGTGAATACAGGAAAAGTAAGGAGGAAGCTTGTAATCGGAAAGATACCTTTTGGAAAGAGAAAATTGTTGAATATAATATTTGCTACTAAATATCATATACAGCACAGCAAGTGAGACTGAGTGTAATAGAGGATTTTGAGAGGGGAAGCTTCAAGGTATCAAAATCCAAAGAAATAAGATGAGGAAAGTAAGAAAAGTCTTCTCTCGAGATGTTAGGAATATACTTGCCATGAAATCTCCGTTTCTCATCATCATAATTATTTTTAAATTGTAATGAAGACATAATTATGAAAACTAACAGTATTTAATTTCTTTAGTAAAAGAATGTGATAATATCATCTAAGAAATTCAAAGGATTATTATCTTTACGAAAGTGGAAAAGAAAACAAAATATTGAATATTTCCAGTAGTGAAATACAATGGAACTTAGTACGTTTTGATGGATCCGGTTATAGGATCACAAGGCTGAAGAAAATATTTTCTGCGCTTTTGTTTGCATTTACTTTACTTCAAGGGATAGTTAGAATTATCTCACTTGGGATCTGTTACCAGCCACTGGGCTGGAAGGGCATATTAAAATGTAAGTATAGTACATCTATTCATATTGATAATCAGTCGTTTTAGAAATGTAAATGGCTATATTTTTGTGATGGCTTTATTTTTGTGGTGAACTTATCATGCATTATTCATATATGTTTATCGTATGTGTGACGAGTATGCTTTCATGCATGATTTATCATGTTCATAAGACTAGCCTTATTTGGTGACCGACCCCTTTTAGTCAACCAATCAAATATCATCTCCAAGTTTTTTTTTTTTTTTTTTTTGTTTTTTGTTGTTTTTGTTGGTTTTTTTGTTGTTGTTGTTGTTGTTGTTTTGTTGTTTTTTTTGGTTTGACAAATCCATGTTTATATGGGTAGATTTAGGAGGATGAATATGTAAATTTATAAATTTTATTTCTTTTAATTTCTTATTATTCTCAGCGGGCCAGTGGCTACAGCTCCGTTTCATATATTTGTCGCTCATGTCACAATAAGCTAAATTCCTTTTAGTACACAATATATTGCAGAAGCCGGCAATTCTTTTAAAGCATCTATTTTGAGCCTCTGTGCCGCATATTTCAAACTGCCAATGATTTGTTTTGGTTCGTAATCCCTCACGAACGCCATTTTCTCGACGTCAATAAACATATGATCATTGATATTCATGAGTTCATGACGTTGCGGCCTCATCGCTCATTGACCTATTTTGGTCCATGTTACATATATATTCATGAAGAGCTTTGCAGGAGGTTCGTATATTTTATTTAATGTAAATAAAAGAAAATTAACTTTTCGTATTCACCAATGGGGAGATAGGCGTTCGGGCTAACGCCCTCGCCGATTGTCCGTCTCCATTACGCGATTAGTTTACGTATAACGCGATTAGTATACTTACCAGATAGCCCGATGCCTATCGGATAGACTAGGGCTCGCGCGGAACCGAATTCAAAGTTTGGTTCCAAGTGAGCACCTTAATGTTATCCTTTATTTCCTTCATACTCCTGAACTGTTGCCCTAATGCAAGACAAAGTTCTTTAAAGGTTAATTTTATACTTTCTAGCGGAATACAATTTTTTTTCCCAGTTGGTTAGCACACTTTAAACGCTAATTGCCAGTTTATAGGTAGTCAATATGTTATGACCTCTACATTACTTACACTGTTCCATTTTCTTACCAAGGATAAGTTTATATCTCTACTAAAAAAAGAATGGATTGTAATATTTTAGAACTGAAGGCCAACGTTTAAGTCCGCTAAGAATGAATGCTACTTATAAGTCAAATGGAATTAAACTCAGTTGATGTTTCATTGTGAAAGTACTTGGTGATATGAACTGTTCCACTAGGGATGTGTTTACTGGCCACTGGGCTGGAGGAGCAGATCAGGCTCAAGTTGTGATATGAACTATCCCGCTGGGGATGAGTTCCCGGCCACTAGGCGGGAGGAGCAGAAAGCTCAAGTTTTGATAAATCCCACTGGAAATGAGTTACCGGCAACTGGCTGGAGGAGCAAAAGGCTCAAGTCTTGCTGATGGCACAAGAGATATTTAGTTACTTCAGATTTGCATTAACATATATTTCTAAATCCAAATTTGTTTATTCATTATTTTGTTGTCAAGATTAATTTCGAATTATATAGTTAACAAAAATGTATTAGTAGTTAGCTAACAATGATTTATGACTTAAAATGATTTGGTAACTTTGTAGAGGCTTGATAAAATCTGAGCTGCCTTGCCTTACATGCTATCAGTGTATGTAATATGGTGTAAAAATGAAGCCCATGGAAAAAAAAGCACTTCAAAATCATCATGTGCTTCACAAAAGTAAACATATGCAAGTGACCGGAAATGCCAGACTCATTTTCCCCCACAGACTCAGTGTTAGACTAAAGCGTATGGCCATACGCTTTCGTAAATGGAAGTATTCAGTCACAGATATCTTAATAAAAGCATTATATATTTGAAAACCTTTCTATGCCTGGTATTTATTTATCCTTCTGAACATCATTATTCAAGACAGATATCGAAATTCAAAAACTCATTAAATCTAGCCTCAACAAAGTTACCGAATCCCTTTAATACTTATAATTTTTCTACCAAATGATTAGAATGGCGGTGTAAAATATTAATGAATGATGCATTACAACAGTTAACAGTCGAATGCTTGGAAAAGGTTAATTCAGAATGAATCAGTTCAAAATAGCTCAGAAATTAGGCAAATATTTTGTTCGATTTTAACTTTTCCACTCGGGATATGTTGGGTTCTATATGAACATATGGTGACAATCACAAATACTTCCATGTATGATATCAATATTAATGAAAAGAAAAGTAGAAGGTTTCTTACGCACCATTAACGTTATGGTTAGGTTACTTGTTTCTGTATAGAAGAAGAGGGTATAACTTTGGGAAATCTACACATGTAGCACATTACAGATGGAAATGATGGAGCAGGTGAGCGAAAGACAGGTCGTTGCCACAATTCTGATGGATTTCGGCAAGCTGAAGTGTACGGTGAACAATAAATGAAGAGGTGTCATATTCCCAATAATTTTATGAATAATATTTTAATCCTTTCAGGACAGGAATTATTTAAGGGCTAAATTGATCACATTTTCTTTCTTTCTTTTAGTTCTACACAGGCCCCTGGGAGCCGGGGGTGCTGGGGGTGCCCCCCCCCCCAATTTTTTGAGGGGTGCACCCCCTAGAAGGCTGAGTATGCTGGGAGTGCTTTAGCTAAAAAGTAGTTAAATGAGACCCCTACACGCTGAGGACTTTTTTTTCTTCTTTTTTTTTTTCCTCACACCACCCCCAGTAACAAAATCGCTCCCAGGCTCCTGGTTCTGCATGGTTCTTATAAGGTATAATGCCTTTGCAAAAGAATATACATGGTTAGGAATTTTGTCGAAAAGTTGACAAAATTGCCTATTTTGATAAATAAACAACAACAAAAGAAAAAAACATTGACTTTGATGCTCTCAATGTGTTTCTAATTTAATAATTTTTAAAAGTTTATTCTTGTCTTCAAAATTTTCTGACAGAAAACGGAATATGGTCATGCAACAAATATGGACATAGTGTGTGCAGAAACGTTTGCTCGCTCTACTCATGCATCTGATATATTATTTAGAGCTCTGAATCAAAAGTTATTGAGCCAACCCACATAATGAGGTCAAATTGTATTGAAAGGGATAACAGATAGCATTATATTGAAATACTGTTATCTATTATTCTAAAATATTATAGTTATCAAGATAAGGAAAATTTGATATTTAATGAAGTAAACCTAACTTTTGTTAACCATACAGATATACAAATTTCTCATCATTTCGTGCAATGTCAATATCTTCTTTCTTGGGATGATGCTTGGTCGTTAGCAATAAGCTTAAATAGTTGAGAACGAAATGAAGAGCTACGCTAATATACAGTTAACAGGATATAAAGTCATCAGGAATCTAATACAAAATTTGCGACTATCTCTGTGGAATTTGTCTGTAATTCAAGCCTAAATATATTTTAAGATTGTCATAATAATTAAATACAACTTTCAGACCAGTTCTTTAATGATTGACCTGGGAATGGCGTTGCCATCGAAGCTAGGTCCAACCCTACATATAAAGTTAATGTATATGATTTGCTTTTCGGGTATTCACAGGGATTAGGTTTGCGTTTGAGGATTTTTTTTTCACGTTTGAGGGACGAATTAGGGAATAATTTCTTATATAGCGCAGAATACCCATGACGAGTCCATATGGGCTTTACACAATAATAATAGCATATAGACAATTAAATGTCATTTTCTTAATACGTAAAACTTTACAGAATATCTAATCCTTATAATGCATTGCATAGGTATTCTATCAATTATCCAGACACGTTTGGGGAAAATGATGGACAAAGATGGCGTGGGTCTCAAAAAGGCAGGTAATTTTTGTAAGCCATTCATTTGCTGACGTCACAGATATAAAAACGAATTCGGGAGGCTCTCCTGTTAGCGGTTCCGTGGAATCTTGTTAAGATGATTTAGATCAATCAAAAGATTTTTTTTTCTTCTCATTACTGACAAAAGAAAAATATCATTATTATTCGTTATCTGACTGGTTTCGTCATATGGATCAGTTATTAAACTCGATCAATCTTCCTTTTCCGAGCCGGTTTTGACTGTAAAATAGACTATAAACGCCTTATATATCTGCTTTCCTCATCAACCACCTCGCTATATGAAGTGCCTTACGACCAAAAGGCTTTTTTATAGTTACTGACAAATGACGTGGCTTTATCAAGTTGAACACCACTGGCATTTATAGCTTAAGAAAGTACAGCGACTTTGGTGAATCTACATTAAGGCCGTTAATCCACGTCGTAAACTCGCAATCCTTACAAAATAATTTTGAATTTATATCAGGGGCGGATCCAGGATTTCGTATAAGGGGGGGGGGGACACAAATGCAGGATTGTCAACTTTGGGAAACTGCTTGGAGGGAGACCCATATGTTTTTGGTCTCGTCAGCTCTCCAAAAGTCGCTCAGTGGGGGAGGGGGGGGGGGGGGATGACGACCAAAAAAAAAATTCGCCAGCCCTCCAAAAGTCGCTCTGTTGGGGGGGGGGGGGGGGGTCATGAGGTCCAGTTCCCTCCATAATTCTCTGACAAGCAAAAAAAAAAAGAAAGGTTTTCTGGTCGAAAGGGGGGGGGGCACAATGCATTGTTTTCCCTCAAAAGGGGGGGGCACGGGCCGGGATTGCCCCCCCCCCCCTTAATCCTCCACTGATTTATATAACAGAAGAAAATGTAAAGATCATTCAAGAGACATCACAAAAAACTAAACAGTAGAGAGAAAAAAAGCTTTAAAAATCTAACGACCACCCATAACCGCAACTCCGTTTTATTAAAAAGTGATATATTTATTACAACAATCCATTAACAAATGTCTAAAACACTGGTCATAAACTATGTCATTAAGAGAACAAAAGTACGTATTCTTTAAGTTGAAGGCTGTTTTTGTTGTTATTGCTTTGAGTTTTTGTTTGTTTGTTGTTGTTTTTTCGGTATTCCTTGAAAGCACAATAATCTGTAATCTATAAAACTTTTTGTCAGAACTGAACGAATCTTGGAGTAGTTAACTTTCAATCACAGCGGTTTTTAGTAAAAGTACATGTACCTCTTTTTTTTCTTCTTCTTCTTCTTTTTCAAAATTTATTTCTATAAATGTTGTGCAGATAATCGGACTACGAGAGAGGAGGAGCACTAACAGAAATAGAAAACTGATGAAGGGAAAAGAGAACAGATTTAGAGAGACAGACAAGGAGGAGTGGGGTGAGGATGATTAGATGTAGTATGGATATATGATTTGGTCTTGATAAAGTTTCCTCCAAAAAACATGTTAAAATGTAACATGCCCCTGAAAAACACAAAAGTGCCCCTAGATCATGCTTTGCTGCCCAAAATGATGTGGTTGTACACAGTAAAAAAATATGTTTAACAGCTGTCTAAAATTTTTAAGCAAAGCTGCTTAAGCCTGTCACTCTGTCAATAAGAAAGCTATGCAATTTGTAAAGTTTTAATTACTATACATGAATTATGAGAATTTCAAATTGGCCGAATAGGTAATGTCACTGTGATGTAGTTGCGAGCAACTCCACCATTCGCTCCAACACATAGCAAGACTAAAATGTCATTTTTTTCCAAAATGTCTTACTCAGTAGGATCTTTTTTCTTTCATGAGGACCTATTACAATATGCTATCTCCAATATACTTGATTATTATTTGTATAAGGGGTTTTCAGGCGATCAGAAAAAATGACGTATCTCATGCTTTGCGTAAAAGCACCCGGTTGACCGTGCAATTTAATACAAATAATTCATGTTTGCGAGTGCATTAGTGAATTATGCACTGCACAAATGTTGACTTTGAGTATATATTGACCTGTATGTCGGTAACTAGGGGGCACACTTGTCCGATTTATATTCATGGGCTTTTGGTACATTTAATTCGAAAGGAGCTGACAATTCTAGTATGAGAAGTTTTTAACCTCTTTTGTCTCCAACACAAGCAAAGGTCGGGAATAAGGTTGTCAGGACGCCAGGTAAATTGTCCCTCTTCTAGAGATAAAGGGCATGCATTTAATACATGATGTACTGTTTCTCTATTTTCACACTCTTTACAATTTGATGATGTCCTTTTCCCCCATCCTGAAAGAATTGCATTTGTATTCAGTGTATCTGAAAACGAAGTCATGAGAAATTTTGCTGCTTTATACGGTAAATTGTAAATCAAGCTTTTCCTGTAGACTGATTTCAATTCCAGATTAGCGAGTTCGTAAAACCTGTCTTGAATTGAAAGTGAAAGGATATGGTTCAGTCAATTTTGTGATTTTTCTTGAATAAAAACGTCTTAGATTTCTTTCTTTGTTCTGGGAAGTGTGGCATCAGCATTTTGTAGTGATTGGAAAATGTTATTACTATCAAAAATCGTGTCCTTTTTTCTGTACTACGGAGATTCTTTTGTAGAGCAATGTCTAAGCAATGATTAATATTTGCAACACCAGTCGGTCTAATTATCGTGCAATTTATTACGTGAGCTTGGTAATTTAGGGCAGAAATATTGGATACGTTAAGGCATTCGGGCATTTGTAGCCGGTTTACCAAGGCTGGGCCATTTCTATAGGTATCTATTGCACAAAGCATCTATTTATTTGAGATGGGTATCGGTAGGCTCATTTACAATGAGGTGGAATCCCAAACCGCAGTACTAGTCTGGGTACACTTTCAGTTTGAAATCATTATACGAGTATAAGAGGTTTGTCGATATTGGCGATACCGCCTTACATATTGGTATTCAATGAGTTTAAATATATGTGATAAATGAACCTAGGCATTTGAATTATTCCATTTTAAAGGTCTCAGATTTGGAGTAATCCAGATGAAATTTAAGTCTGTGGGTGATTCAACAGATATTATTTTTTTTTACATTTTCTTTGTTTTCGTTTTCACCAGAGAGAAATAGTGCTACCTCAAATTGTTCTCATAAGTCATAAGCCTTTGATGTGTTAATTTTGTTTCCTGTTATTAGACACAAGACAAGAACACGGCTGAGGCGAGGTTTCAGCTTAGACGACTTTCGAGAATACGGGCCATAAACTTTGGATTTCTAACCCAAATACTCCTTTTAAAATGGCATAATCATGATAATGAAGTGTCCAAATCATTGATTCAAAGCTAGGTGCCATACAACATTAAAATCGATCAAAATTAATAGAGAGAAATGTAATATTGACTATAGGCCTATCTCCAATTTGTACACAAATGTTACATGTAGCATGTGTGAAGTATATGTTTGTTAGAGGTTGCCTCATGTAGGTGGCAAAGTCATGAAGCCAGCCTCAAACGTACGAAATCTAGCTGTAATATTTGATATTAATATATCATTTATCGGGCATGTATCTAGCATATCAAAGTCAGTGAGATATCAACAGCGGAACCTTGGGTTTATACGAAAATGTTTGACTACTCGAGCTGTGAACAATTGCTCCAAGCATTAATTTCACCTCGCTTAGATTTTTGTAATTCTATTCTTTTTGGACTCACCAAGCGGCAACTAGATAGACTGCAATCCCTCCAGAATTCTTGTGCAAGACTCCTTACTTTCACACCAAGAATGTCCTCTATTACACCTGTATTACGTTCTCTTTACTGGCTACCGGTCCGGAAAAGAGTCCACTTTAAACTTATGTTACTTGTCTACCGGGCCCTTCATGGAACTTCGCCAAAATATATTAAAGACACACTACACCCCTACAATCCAACTCGTACCCTAAGATCTGGAAGGGAGAATTTGCTGCAAATTCCCCGTACCTGCCATTCATGGAGGACAATGCTTTTTCGCATGCAGCAACCAAATTTTGGAATAAGCTTCCTTCGTCACTTCGCTGTATCTCAACATATTCCACCTTTAAAGATCGTCTTAAGACTTACCTTTTTCATCTATAATCCTGATTTCCTTAAGTAGTGCAAATTTATTTATGTTACTAAAATGAAAATTGAAATCTTACGTGTATGTACATCTTACTTATCATGCTTATTTTGTTATCACCCTTTAGTCTCATTGGCTACCCTTGTGGAACCTGGTAACCTTATGTGCTAGAGCTCCAGTGAGTTGTGTGCAGACTGGGCTTAACCTTGAATTGTCAGTGAACGGAGCAGCAAGAGGGCACCCGGGCCTCACGATAATTATAATATAAAAGCACATGGACTGGACGTGATGATGTACGCCGATGACACCCAGCTTTATCTGACTTTCCAACCAACTGACAGGGCTCGGTCACTGTCCCGTATTAGTGAATGCCTCGCAGATATCAAAGCTTGGTCTCACAAAAACATGCTCGCGATGAATGAATCCAAAACAGACATTAATTTCTCATCACGTTTTTGACCCTCACCTGAATCCTTGTCTGTTGATATTGGAAACCTGGTCCTGGAATCATCCTCCCATGCCAGAAACCTTGGATGCATCATGGATCGCCATCTCACGATGAGAGAACACGTCGCCTCAGTCTGTCATTCTGCCATGATTGCCATCCGAAGAATAGGACAGATCAGACAATACCTCACGACTCAAACAACGTTGGCCTTGGTCCATGCCTTTATTACCAGCAGGCTTGACAACAACAACAGTCTCCTCTATGGACTTCCGCAATCTCTCATCGCTCAACTACAGAGAATCCAGAACACTGCAGCCAGGATTGTCCATAAAATCTCTAGGAAACAGGACATATCTGAAATCCTCCAGCAGCTGCATTGGTTACCCGTAGAGAAGCGCATTCTCTTCAAGATCCTTGTTACTACAATTAAGAGCATCCAGGGGAAGTCCCCCTCATACATCGCGAGCATGATCAACCCCTATACCAACCTACTCGGTCACTTCGATCATCCGATAAGAATCTTCTGGAAGTACCCAAGACAGCCTCTCATACACACGGTGACAGAGCTTTCTTAGTTGTGGCTCCTACACTCTGGAACTCACTTCCCCTTAGCTTAAGAAGTCATGCTTCTCTCAGTTCTTTCAAAGTAGCACTTAAGACTTATCTTTTCCGTAAACAGTAGTGAAGTTAAGTTAAGTTAGGCAATGCTAAATGTATTATTTTGCCCGTAGTTAAGTTAGGTGGTTAAGTTATTAAAGTCTTTAGTTATGTTAGTTAGGTTAGGTAGTTATGTTGTATATTGTAAAGCGGTTAGAGAAATTTTTAATAGGCGCTATATAAATATTGAATTATTATTATTATTATTATACGTGGATTAAAGAGAATTGTTGCTGGGCTAGCGCCATAAGCGTCCTTGGACGGTGTGTGCGCGCTCTATAAGCTTTCACCATTATTATTATTATAAACACGATAAAAACTACTTTCGAAAAATAAACTCAAAGGCAATTTCAAAAGCCTATTGTACTGTCCATAGAAATCAGGTACAGATTACGTAATACGCCACTGTAATGTTCGCACATTTCTAAAAATGATAGACAGGGCTATTGAAATTGTCTTGAGTTTATTTTTCGAAAGTAGTTTTTATCGTGTTTATAGCAAATTAACCATGATTGCTAACGCCTGAAATTTTGTTTCTTTACCAACTATGAATTGAAAAATAAACATATTAGGGCCTAATAATAAGCTGAACAATAAACAAAATATGGCAACTAGTTCGGCTTTTTACATCAACGTTTACATCAATATCATTTCTTTTTAAAGAGTATTGGTTTAATACATTTTGATTTGATTTTACTAGACTGAAAATGTCGATCTGAAGCGTCTTCTGGAAAAAATAGGGAGCTTTCGTTCAGCAACGTACGAAGGATTTGAGGACGGAGATTACCAATTGTACATGACAAAGGACGCCTAGGCATTCTTTGTCGAAAATGAAAGAACCAGAACGGCAATACCGTGCTAGATCAAGAGCGCACGAAAAATTGCAAATGCATGATTCGCTCTGAATCTAGGACGAAACTACTGTTCCGGTTCTTCAATTTTCCGCAAAGACTTTAAGACGGGCCACGGGCGTCCTTTGTCATGTGCAATTGTTAATCTCCGTCCTAGAATCCCGTGTACGTTGCTGAACGAAAACTCCCCCTTATCTGAGAACGACGGCCCACGATACAGACAAACCACGAGACCAACATATCTGTATTCAAGCCATGTTAACCACCGTGGACCTTTTTCTGGACAACTAGGCTTTTGAGGGTTCACGAAAGAGCCTTTATCGGTCCCGTCGTCTTTTGGTCTCGAGGGTTGAGGTCGGCGTCCACTTGCTATTTATAAGGACCGCTATTCATAGAAAACTGCTATTCATTTAACACACGTTATGAATAGCGGTCCCTATGAATAGTTATGAATAGTGGTCCTTATGAACGGAAGTCCTTATGAATAGCGAGGTAATTTGTCTATGGTTTGCTCGCTACGTAGAAGAACCGCTATTCATACAAAACAGCTATTCATTTAGTCACGCGTTATGGATAGCGGTCCTTATGAATAAGTGGTCCTTACGAATAGCGGTCGTTATGACTAACGAGGTTACCCCTGTCGGTCTACTATGATGTAACGCTCCATAATATTAGTTTCCATTTTGGATCGTCAGTATTTCCGTGATGTATGGTTGAAGCGGTAGTGTTTCTCCAGTCACTGCGCTTAGGAACCGTACCCGTCGATTTTCTTTACGCTTTGTGTCGTAGAATTCGCATACGCTATTACTTCTAATTTTATCGACTGCTAACCAAATCAAGAACTCCTTCATAATGGCCAGATCTTGCACATTTTCCGCATTTTCTGTTGCTTCGACAGGGGAGAAGCTAACGGTTGTCAGGTCGAGCGTAAAAATTTTCTACCATAGATTATGGTACAGAAGATTCGCTGTTCAAAAAAGCAGAAAAGGAAAAAAAACCAAAAAAAAAAAACAAAAGTAAAACTCTGATCATGCAATGTCATTGTGGAAGAACCTGTCTTGAAGTTATTGAGAAATCTTATGTAATGCATTAGAGCTATTGAGGATTTGGAATTAACAAAAGAGATAAGAAAGAATCAGTCTTGCCGGAAGTTGGGCTACAGTGACCAAAAGCACTTCACCTAGGTACGGGTGGATGCTACTTAACACATGTGACATGAAGGCTTTTTCCAAAAAATCTTAAGCTACCTGAATTTCTAGTCATATTTCGTGAATGAAGGCTCTTCAAGAACAATCGTTTTAATCACTTGTCGGAATATATTCATTAACAAAATCCATGTCTCATGGATACAACAAATCTATACAACAGAGACAGCATGGGGGTCGATACTAGGATGTCAGGGGGGTAGTTGCCCCCAAATAAAATACTATGGGCAAACATATGGTTTTCCCCGCCGCCCCCCCCCTCCCCAATCAATACTTAATTAACAAAAATATGTTGCATTCCAAGGAATTTCTTCTTCTCAATGCTCTTTCACACAAGACGCAGTAACGTACCGAAGCAAATAAATAAAGAGAGAGAGAGAGAAAAAAAAGATATCTGACATGAAAATGAGTTGGAGGTGAGAGTGAGAAAAAAAGTATTTCTCCGTAATGAAGGCAACAAAGAGCAACACTATTTTTGTGCTGTAAGGTACAAATATGTGATTTTTTTTGATTTTTTTTTTTTGCCGCGGTGTATTCCTTGTTTCGTTTTGTTTTGTTTTTTGTTTGCTTTTTCGGCGGTTTTCGGCGTCATGTGTGAACAGAGTATTAGGGTTTGAAAGGGTAGTATAGTAAAGCATTGTATTTCGGAACAGGATGGTATTACCGAACGTGTCCAGTTAAGTTAGGCGCATTAAAATGGCTTAACCTTACATACGCGTGGGGCATGTTCTCCACGCTATTTGACACAGAGAACAAAGGGCAGCAGATCATAAAATGAGGCAAAAAACGTAAATAATATCTTATTTTTACATGAAACCATGAAAACGATTAAATAATTGATTGAAAAATCTCTTATTCTGAAAAAATATCTCTATTTTGAATGAAACTTTAACCGAAACTGCCGATTTCAAAGACCTCACGACCGATCCATTCCTGTCTAACGTGTAGAGAGAGTGATTAATGCATAACATGCATGCAGTGGCCGTTGTTTATATATTGGCAAACCCCGATATAAAGCATGTTCGTGTAGAACGTGTGATCGACCTGCCGAACTAAGAGTGATAACAAAAAGTGTGTGCGTAATATTTTTGTTGATTAGAATGAGCATAATGAGGAAATTTCTCCCATAGGGGCACGTTCGGAAATACAATACCATTTTCAAGGACCAAAACGCCGCGTCGTTGGGAAGGGGTTCGCTCGGAAGGGAATATCGTATTAAATCTATGTTGTCTTGTTAAAATTCCATCAACTTCTTTTTCTGTAGGACTTTGAGCATTCATTATATAAGTTTGACAGATATTCGTTTGATATTTTATTTGCTATCGTTGATTTTCTGAAAAGTGTTAGGAAACTCGATCCACTACCATACCTGTAGAGTTGATGCATATTCCACAGGGTTCGTGCTCACAGTGAATCACTGCAACGACTTTCAAACATGCGACATGTACACATCTTCTAACCCGACTACTGGCAGAGGTAGCAACGTAAACCAGTCTGTGGGTTCATAGGAATTAGAATACAGAATGCATACCGAAACCCTGGTGAACTAGGACTAAAATTTGAGTATGGAATTTTTGGAGCGACTGGCACATTTTTTCGACCGCCCCCTCCCCCCCCCCCTTTTTTTTTTTGTGGGGGATCACGGGTCCCTTTGAAACAAAACTTTTTTTATTGGCCAGCGCTTTTATACCAAAATATTGTCGGGTCCTTGGAAAAACTCCCCAAATTCTCCAGAGCGAGTACGCCCCTGAATCGAAAGATTCAGTCTCTTGTATCTGTTCAACGGAGACTATGTCTGGCTCCATTGACTGCATCTACATGAAGACTGAAGTGCTTCTACTTTTAATACTTCATAATTCATTTGATGATATGTTTGAATTTTAAATACAACAAATTTTAGAATACGAAAGAAATTTCAAATACATCAAGGGAATGAAGGAAAAATATAAATTATTCATCAGAAAAATTTGGGTAAATAAGATGTTCGGGCGAAATGTAAAATGTGAAAACATTTTTAATCTATCAAATGATGACCATTTTTAACTAAAAAAGAAACGTAATTCATGTATCAGGAACTTTGGGGTAAATAAAATGCTAGGACGACTCGACAATTGCGTTTCTAGTATTCATACCTATCTGGTATTCATACACGAAACCTTACCGAAAAAAAAACTATTAAAAAAGCATTTTATTATCATTATTATTATCATTATCACTATTATTATTATTATCATTATTATTATTATTATTATCATCATTATTATTATTATTATTATTATTATTATTATTATTATTATTATCACCATCTCATTATAAATAGTATTATTATTATTATTATTATTATTATTATTATTATTATTATTATTATTATTATCATAATTATTTTTTTTTTTTATCATTATAGTTATTATTGTTGCTATTCTTTAAATTAGTATTTATGCTATTATTTTCAACGTTGTTGTTATCATTATCATTATCAATTTACCCCGTATCGGGATGCACAGCTATGTTTAACTCTTCTCCGGGAAAGGTGCAGCCAGGACACACGCTCTTTACAGAATTATCTTCATCGCTGAAATCAATCATCCTGATACCGGTCATCCCAGATATGTAGAGATATTGACAGAAATTCCCTCCGTAAAACCCCTAATCGTCGACATCTAAGGAGGAAAAATTCGCAAAATTTAAAGGGCAGTCCAACCTTGGTAATAAGATGATTTGTGTGAAAGCAGAAAAATAAGAAAAACAAGATGGTGAAAGTTTGAAAGAAATTAGACAAGGATTAAGAAAGTTATGGATGTTTGAAAAATTAGATCACTACATCTATGTGAATCTCAAATTGACAATTTGGTGAGTCAATTGTGACATTTCTGTGGACAACTCTCCCTTTTGTCGTACACAAAAATATCATTAATTTGCGGTTTTCTTCGAGGCGCTTTTACCCTCGGGGCAGTACTCAAAATGTATTGGAGATAGCATATTGTTATAGGTCCTCATGAGCGAAAAATCCTACTGAGTAATGCATTTTGAAAAAAAGTGACATTTTAGTCATTTTGTGTGTTAGAGCGAATGGGGGAGTTGTCCACAGCTACATCACAGTGACATTACCTATTCGGCCAATTTGAAATTCCCATATGCATAGTGATTACAACTTTCAAAAATTCATAACTTTCTTATTGCTTGTCCGATTTCGTTCAAACTTTCATCAATCTACTTGTCTGATTTTTCCTTTCTTTCAAAGCAACTTGCTATTAAGGTTGGATTTCCCTTTAAGCACAGTTACTGTGTACTGTGTAAATACAAAAGAAAACTATCTTTCCTTCACGGAAGCTGTAGAGTTCGGTTAACAAATGTGTTACATCCATTTGTCATCATTTGTACTCATTTCCAGTAGGACATTATTTCATTCAATAATCATTGCTAACATGAGCATTGAAAAAAGTTTAGTTCCAAAACACGCTTTGCTCCATTTAGTTTTAAACTAAGAACATGCTACATCTATGAAAAAATTACCTTTCCGGGAACTGACCAGCCACAAATAACAGAGCAGCATGAAGGATCGAGCAATGGCCTTCAGTATCCCACACAACAGAAGGTGTACATAATGCAGGGGATTAACACTTATGTCCCAAAATAGATAGATCTTTAATAGATCTTTATAAGCAATTCATTCATTATTTTAAGTCATTTTAAAGAGTGACATTAATTTTCCTTTACACAAAACTAAAACTGGTCAAAGTTTCATTTCAAATCCGTAGTGCAAGAGAAAAGAACTAAATGTCCTTCCTTTACTCAGATTTATGTATCTATTTTTTCGGATGTAACATGTTTTGGAACAAAGCTTTTGAAATAGGAAACAAAAGTACCTACATCTATGCGAATCTGATATTGGCAATTTGGTGAGGCGTTTGGTACAAACTGGCGGACAACTCTCCCATTTGTCGTACACAAAAATACCATTAATTTGCGGGCAGTCCTAAAAATATATTGTAGATAGAATATTTTTATAGGTCTTCATGAAAGAAAAAGATCCTGCCGAGTAATGCATTTGGAAAGAAATTACATTTTAGTCATGTTGTGTGTTGGAGCAAATGGGGGAGTTGTCTGCCACTAAATCATAGTGACATAACTTATTCGGCCACTATGAAATTCCCATATGTATAGTGATTGCCACTTTCAAAAATTCATAACTTTTTTTATTGCTTCTCCGATTTCATTCAAACTTTCAATCTGATTCTCTGATTTTTACCCTTTCGTTTTAGTGCAACTTGCCATTAGGGTTAGTTTTCCCTTTAATTTGTCCAAGGATGTTTGCACTGAACAAGCATCAAGCACAATACCTCCTATATAACAGTCAGGAGCCTTCACCAATAAACCACAGTGCTCCCAAGATTCGGCCTTACCGAAAAGGTCTGTAGCGACCACTTCCATGTCATACAAATTAGTGCCCTGAAGCCGAGAACGGTAAATATTCCCTCTGAGGTTGTCCGACCAGTATAGCGTATCAGTATTGTTATCGAATGCAAAGGCAGTTATGTCATCTGTATTCTCTATAGGAAGTCTAGTGACGCTGATGATTACAACTTTGCTGTTATATGATATGCATAAAAGGCCACGATAGACGCCGGAAATTTGGTCATCATTAATTAGCAAAACTATTTCACCTGTTAACGAAAATGATGGAAAAAAATAATTGCTTTGGAACGATTTTATGAGACATTCGTTTACAAATTACATACAAGAAAAGTCCAGTATGATTCTCAGATTTAATTCAAGGTTTTAAATGTAGGTTATAGGCCCATAGATTTAAATCAATTCAGTGGAAATTTATTATTCAAAACGTTAATAGCGCGCGAAAGGGTTAGTGGAATAAAGTATGTAGTCTCATATTGTTCTATTTCCGTTAAACGATACCTGTGCCAGGGATATCTAATCAATTTCCCGCTTACTATGTTGTGTAAATACATGTAGCAAAGAGTGCGTTTATGCTCACGTTTTTTCAGGTCAGAATGAGCGTTTTGATACATTTGATCATTTGTGGCGTTAAAATCACCCCAAAATGACCTCTCCGCTTACTATCGGCTCGGCAAACCAAGAGAAGGAGGAACAGCTCGTCAAACCAAGAGAAGGAGGAACAGCTCGTCAAACGAAGAGAAGGAGGAACAGCTCGTAAAACCAAGAGAGGGAGGAACAGCTCGTCAAACCAAGAGAAGGAGGAACAGCTCGTCAAACCAAGAGAAGGAGGAACAGCTCGTCAAACCAAGAGAAGGAGGAACAGCTCGTCAAACCAAGAGAAGGAGGAACAGCTCGTCAAACCAAGAGAAGGAGGAACATTCGTCAAACCAAGAGAAGGAGGAACAGCTCGTCAAACCAAGAGAAGCAGGAACAGCTCGTCAAACCAAGAGAAGGAGGAACAGCTCGTCAAACCAAGAGAGGGAGGAACAGCTCGTCAAACCAAGAGAAGGAGGAACAGCTCGTCAAACCAAGAGAAGGAGGAACAGCTCGTCAAACCAAGAGAAGGAGGAACAGCTCGTCAAACCAAGAGAAGGAGGAACAGCTCGTCAAACCAAGAGAAGGAGGAACAGCTCGGCAAACCAAGAGAAGGAGGAACAGTTCGTCAAACCAAGAGAAGGAGGAACAGCTCGTCAAACCAAGAGAAGGAGGAACAGCTCGTCAAACCAAGAGAAGGAGGAACAGCTCGTCAAACGAAGAGAAGGAGGAACAGCTCGGCAAACCAAGAGAAGGAGGAACAGCTCGTCAAACCAAGAGAAGGAGGAACAGCTCGTCAAACCAAGAGAAGGAGGAACAGCTCGTCAAACCAAGAGAAGGAGGAACAGCTCGGCAAACCAAGAGAAGGAGGAACAGCTCGTCAAACGAAGAGAAGGAGGAACAGCTCGTCAAACCAAGAGAAGGAGGAACAGCTCGTCAAACGATAGTAAGATTTATATCCAAAAGGAAGAGGGGCGATTTATATAATGCGAGGTTTGCTGTGAAGGGGAAGATGACACACAAGGGAATCTTCATCAACGAGGACTTGACACCTCTGCGATTCTCCATATTGAAATGTGCGAAAAAAATCCCCTTTTGTCAAGACCGGGATCACAAAAAATGGAATAATTTCATGTAAGATGCAGGATGACACCTTCAAAACCATATCTACATCTGATGACCTGTTTGATGTTATGCTTGATTACATCAAATACAAATATTGTAACCCCTTTTAATTTATTTATTTTGTTTTACCTATAAGTGTGAAAGACAGTGCCCCATGTATTATAGTTTAATGGATGAAGATATTGCCAATGTAGTTAAGCCATATAAAGTAAGCCCTAATATATTCGATAGTACCTTGTCACAACAAATGTTAAGTTCATTCTCAGTCTCACATGTGAACATGAGATCACTTAATAAGAATTTTGTTTGTTATATGATAATATATTAAAAACAAAGTTTGATATAATTGCTTTGCCAGAAGTGTGGAGCATTCCAAATAAAGATATGTTATCTTTAAATAATTATATCCTTGAGGTGATATGCCGAACATGTGGGTTAAGAGGTGGTGGAGTAGGAGCATATATTCGTTCCTCCTTAGAGTATATCATTCTGGAGCATGAAATATCTCATGCAGAAAGTCTCTGGTAAGAAACTATTTTAAATGGCATGAAAATTATTGTAGGCATTTTTTTTTTAATCTAAAGCCTAATACTGATATCGATCAATTCCAAAACACCTTATTAATACGAACCTTAGAGATGTTAAAAGTTGTTAAAGAAAATATAATTTAATTGGAGACTTTAACATTAACGCTCATCATGGTGAAGAAGTAGATGTGAAAGCTGAATAATTTCTAACTTTTTTGCAATGCCTGGGTCTGCGGCAACTCATTACCTCACTAACCAGCGTAACCAAAACAACTTCTTCCCTTATTGACCACGTGTATACTAATATTATGACTTCTCTCATTCTTACTGGAGTTATAGAACCTGATGTTTCAGACCATTTCCCAATATGTGTTGCTTTTGAGTATCTTACTAATGCAAATAAAACAAAATACAAGAAGTTTGTATGTCACACCGTCAGAAATTATGATGTTCACAAATTTCATGAAGATCTAGATAAAATTGATTGGAAGAATGTTAGTGACTGTACAAAAGTGAACGAATCATACTCTGTATTTTGTGAAATGTTCAGGCAAGTCTGTGACAAGCACGCACCAATTGAGTCATCACTTTCCAAGAAAAAAATAAGTAAGAATATTGGTTAAATGCCATGGATAATAAAGGCTATTCTAAAATCCATTAACAAAAAAAGCACAAGATGTATAGTCATGGATTGTATTTCCGAACAAACTGTATTACCGAACGTGTACAGTTAAGCGCCTAAAATGGGTTTTCATACGCGTGGGACTACGCGTATGAAAACCACACTATTGAAACAAAGGTTGTGTCTTTTTCCCATAGGTTTCACACGTTCGGAAATACAGTACCTTTTTCAAGGGACCTAAACGCCGCGTCGTTGGGAAGGGGTTCACTAGGAAGGGAATATCGTATTAAATCTACGTTGTCTTTTTAAAACTTTGAGCATTCATTATGTAAGTTTGATAGATATTCGTTTCATATTTTATTTGCTATCGTTGATTTTCTGAAAAGTGTTCGGAAACTGGATCCACCACCATATTCTAAACTTAGGGAATCAAAAAGTATCCAGAAAGATGAGGAATACAAGAGGTACAGAAATATTTTAACTTCAGTCTTAAGGAATACAAAGAGACAATATTACAGTTACCTCTTCTTCATTAATAAAAACATGTAAAACATGGAAAACCATTAATGAGTTGCTGTATAGTGTAAAATAGATGAATAAAGGGACCAATGTAGAAAAATTAACAATATCTGACCATGGACATAATAGAGTGATAACTTGTGATAGTGACATTGCAAATGAATTGAACTTTTTTAATTTTTTTAATTTTTTGTTTTGTTGTAAATATAGGTCCAAAGTTGGACAACGAAATACCAAGTGTTCATTTTGACTTCACCGAATATTTAGGAAACAAAACTGAAAGCTCACTTTTTTTTTAAACCAGTTGTTAAAAATTAAGTAAAATGCCACCTGCAGACTTTAGAAAACAAAAAAGCGTGTGGCTATGATAATTTACCTACAAGGTTGTTGAAAGATGCTGCACTATATATAGATATATAAATATATATATATATATATATATATATATATATATATATATATATATATATGTATATATATATATATATATATCTCAAGTCCAGTGACACATATGTTTAATCTTTCTATAGAAAAGGGTAAATTTCCAGATGCTTTGAAAGTTGTATCCGGACACCTACCCCCTGGACAACCACCCCCGGATAACCACCCCTAGGATAACCACCCTCTAGGAAGACTACCCCCCCCCCCCCCCCGGGACAATTACCCTCTAGGATGATTACCCCCCCCCCCTCCCACAGCTCATGGGCAGCGGAACAGGGGGGGGGGCTGGGGGCTGCACCCCCACTTTTTTTAGTAGACTCGTAAACAAAAATGCCCCCTAATTTTCAAGAAAAAAATAATTTTCTAGTAATTGATAAAAATGATAAAATCAATATAAAAGACTGTTATTGTAGTAATTTGAATGTCCAGATATGTCCGATTTTATATAAAAAAATCTCTCAATCATATCCATTTTTAGCATGTTTTCCATTGGTACAAATGGGCAATACATCCCCGCCTCTTTAATACACAGTTAATGCAAAATATAGGCCTAATAAAGCATGGTATTATAAAAAAATATATAAAAAAAGGGTAGAAAACAGATCAGATATTTTCACGTCATCTCTCTGGACTGTACAGCATTCTCTACAATGACAGTCTATCTGTCACATTTTCTACATGTTCATGAGTCTTCTTTCAGGATTCAGAATGACGCATCAACTATTTGGAGAAATTTTAGGATTATTTAAAATCAGGCGCTTGGGGGGGGGGGAGTATTTCAGGAATTTAGGTATCCTAGAAGTTCCCCCTTTTACATAGATTACTTTAGATAAGTGCTCCCTTTCCTTTATATTCCTGCCCGTTCCACAATCTTAAAATGTGATTTTATTACCATTGATAAATGCCAGAGGCCTATTCTTGCCCCTTCTTCCTTGACAACTGTCCCTTTTCATTAGTAAGAAGTGCCCCTTCCGCATTTATAATCATCCTTTATATTATAATACGTTCCCCTTTTCCAATCATATATTTGCCCCTATTCTTTCTGATAAGTGTTCCCTTTATTTTATTTCTATAAACGAGCCTCTTCCCTTTTCATCTCTCAGAAAACTCCTAATAAAATCTTTCCTTCCACAATTCCCTTTTATATAATTTGCATCAAATGTACCTATTAATCTCTTTCAATAACTGCCTTTTTTCCATTCTCAATTTTCACATACAAGAATTACCCCCCTTTCCTTCTGATAAGTGCATCTTTACCTGTGGCCATATCCTCTATTCAAATTTTAGAGGTGCCCGTTCTAATTCAACAAGTGCCCTTCCGCCTTCTGTTAATGACACTTGACATCTCTGATGAGTGCCCCTTTACACCTCTGATAAGTTTTCCTTAATTCATTTTTAAACGGGCTCCTTTTCTTTCTAAGAAGTACAATTCCTTCTGATAAGAGCCCCTCTTCCTCTATAAAAAAAACAAAAACAAAAACAAAAAACAAAAACACCCCTTTTCCATTCTCATAAGTGCCCTTTTTACCTCTGGTATAAAGTGCCAATATTCATGTGCGACAAATACCACATGTTTCATCCTCTGATAATTGCTCTTTTTAATATGACATACTCCTGCTCCTTTTCTTTTTTGATAAGTGCCATTATCGTTCTTGATAAAGGCCCCTTTTTTCTTGCTCCATAATTTGTGCCCCTAATTTATAGCGATTTAGAGCAACTTTACTTTAATTTCGTCAAGGCTTGCTTGCTACGCTCGCTCACATTTATATTTGATATAGTTATGTTACTTATTAGAGGTCTTTTCAGTCTCTCATGCCGAGACTGTGTTTAAACCTTTTCAGAACTTTTTTTTTCTCTCTTTGTAAGATGTTGTTGATCACCATGCAGCCTCACAGATCTTTAAAAATAAATGCTCGCTCGCTTCGCTCGCTTGCACATTAATATGTAGCTCATCAAACCTAACTGCAAACTTTGATGCTTAAGTAAATTATATTAGAGCATGTAAAAGAGAAACATAATTGAAACCCTTATAAATGTAATCACAGTGTAGGGCATATATGACAATGTTTAGAGATTGTATATTTTTCCCGTTGTAGGTGCCCCTTTTTGCCAGAAATAGCCCTTATCAGTGCCCCTAAACTTTGGAAATTCTCCCTCAATGCCTTTTTCGATCATACCCCCAACTGCTTAAATGAATTTACGCCGGTGCATTAATGAGTGAAATCAGATCAGCCCCCCCCCCCCCACTTTCAAAAACGCTCCTGCAGCTAACTACCCCTTAGGGCACCCACCCTCTAGGACAAGTACCCCGGACAACTACCCCCCAGACAACTACCCCCTTGGGCAACCACCCTCTAGGACAACTACCCCCGGACAAGTACCCCCAGACACCTACCCCCTAGGACAACCACCCTCTAGGACAACTACCCCCGGTCAACTACCCCCCCCCCCTTAGGGCACCCACCCTCTAGGACAAGTACCCCGGGCAACTACCCCCCCCCCAGACAACTACCCCCTTGGGCAACCACCCTCTAGGACAACTACCCCCGGACAAGTACCCCCAGACACCTACCCCCTAGGACAACCACCCTCTAGGACAACTACCCCCGGTCAACTACCCCCCCCCCAGACAACTACCTCCTAGGACAACCACCCTCTAGGACAACTACCCCGGACAACTACCCCCCCCCAGACAACTACCCCCTAGGACAACTACCCCCAGACAACTACCCCCAGACAACTACCCCCAGACAACTACCACTCAGACAACTACCCCCTAGGGCAACCACCCTCTCGGATATCTCCTTGACAACTACCACCTAAGGTAACTACCACCCAAATAACTACCCCCGGACTAAAACGACTTAGGGTAATTATCATTCAGACAACAACCAACGTACTCTCACCCATGTCATGTAAATCAACTATCCCCCAAAACAGTTACAACTCCCCGATACTCGACGGCATTTAAACTGATTTTGGCCAAAAGAGGACGTGGAGGGGGGGGGGGGGGGTGACCCACAATCAGTAAGGATATAATGAGTATCCGGAGGAGGGGGTATCTACCTCCCCCGGTAAGAACTTTTTGGAAATCTGGTTATACGGTAATTAGAAGGATTTTGGTGCATTGTAATGTTAAAATTCACCACACCACGAGAAAAATTATATGATGGCAGTTGAATGTGTCTATACCCTTGAGCTTTGGGGGGGGGGGGGGAATTTCCCCTGGTATTACATTTTTGTTTTAAAAGTTGGGTGTTTAAACTCGCTGTTTAATGGTGCATTGCACTGTTGATTTTTTCCATAAAATTTGGACGAAAAATGCCGCGATTGTTTGTTTGTTTGTTTTTTTTTTTTTCAAAGGTAACTTCCTGTGAAGTTCTATGATATATTCAATATTAAATACCAACTGCGAAGGGTATAAGAGGTTGCTCTCCCACAGTAAGATCTTCTGGAAATTTTGGGGTTATAACCAAGGGTTTGGGTGAGTATAAATAGGCCTATGCATTTTCGCGAATAATAAATCCAATATCCTGCCGTGTTTCCTACTAAAAAGGGGAACTTAAAATAACAATCTACAAATTCAGACAGAATCCATGGCCCCAAATGATAATTATAACTGTCACGTGTACAGCGTAAAATGTGTGCGCTTTAGAGCTATCCACGATTATATCAATACCAACAAATATGTCTTTTGATTCCTCTTAATTTCATTTTCAATTTCAATTCATTTAATCAGTTCTGCATAGAAATACAAGTACATAGTATACAGTTTACATAATAGTCACAGAAACGTTTTTCCAACAGAACTTAGGGCTCCAAGATAAGTAGAAGCTTGACGCATTGAAAGCCCTTACAATTTAAATAAAATCTTACTACGGGGGAGTAGAGGGGGTCCTGGCGATGCAGAACAGCAAGGCGAAAGGGGGAAAGGTGGATAGGAACTGAAGAGACTATTAATCAGTAACTATTTATAATAATAATTATAAATAATACACAGAAAGTGAAACATACAAAAAAACATTAATTCCGGGAAATTATGCCGTGTGGGAACATGATTTTGTTTTCTTTTTCAATTAACTTTCCCATTTTTTTTCTTAGTGTCAGGTATTTTAATACAGGATTTTGTCGAATTCTGCCCAAATTTACTGAAATTTGTCGAAATTTGCCAGATCTTTGCCCATTTTTTTTTCTTCCAAAAATAGGGGGTACAGTGCCCCCTGCCCCAAATGCCAATGAAATGAGCGTGTCAAAATTGTTTTGTTTCATAATAATCTTAAGTGTCTCAAAAGTGCAAAGATCTGATTATTCTCTCCGTGATCATGATAGCGTCTTTGATGGAATAAATGTTTCAAAGGTCATTTATGCTAGTAACCATAAATTTCTTGATGGTGAAAAGGAATAAATTTCCAAACAATGTGTTATAGGTTGCTTTCTCATCCGTATTGTTTTCCGTCCCGTTCCCCTTAATTGCTGACCATGCAAAACGTCCAATACAGTGCGTCCCAAAAAAAGTTAACAGTTGGAAAAAGTCTCTCCAAATCAATATTTCATAATATTTTCTATAAATTTTCATTCCTGTTGATAGCTTAGGATCTCTCCTATGCAATAACACCAAAAAAATCTGACTTGTTATTAAGCTTGAGTGGTCAAAAACAAATTTTGTGAAAAGGTGCAAAATTCAGACTTGACAAGAATTTATATTTTTCCTGGCTTGTATGAACGAAGTTAAGAACCGTTTAAAATTGATATTTGAAAAAAGTCTTTCCATTTAAATATTTCAAAATATTATCAGGAAATGTTCATACCTGTGGAAAGCTTAGGGTCTCTTCTATAATATGACACCAAAATATCTCTCAATATTCTACGCTTGAGTGATCAAAAACCAATTTTTGTGAAAGGGTGCAAAATTAAACAAAGCTTAAAAATATTATATTCTGATCAATAAAAGACAATTTATGAAAGAATAGACTTTGTTCACTGTATGTCCTGATATATCCCATCAAAAAAATGATTGTTAAGTGAGCAAGCTAGGTGAAATTAAAAGACTCACCAAAAGTAACATTTTGAAACACTCAACAGTTAATTGCTCACTCAAGCATAGAGTATTGACGGGATGTGTAAAGACATACATAGAACAAAGCCTGTTATTTCATAAATTCGAGCGATCGCCAATAGGGTAAAAATGCCTGGATGCAGGTATCGGGGTGCGTTTGCTATGCAATGTGAGACAGCTTTTGTGACCTAGTTACTTCCGGAATCTGACCGGTCGGTGAATGACCCGGCGGCCATGCATAACCTCTCAAATCAGCTTTCCAAGATACGGCTTTGTCATTTAAGTCTCGAACAGAGCCGTCCGCAGCGGGCACCCGTCGTCGATTTCTGCCGGACGCCTCCCGGTCGCAAGGCTCAATAACGCTGTAACATTCAGCGGCTCTCCGTACTAGCAATTCCAATTCGAGTTTGCGTTTTCCGTTGCATGGAATGCCTCTTTCTGTCAGAAAAGCTTTCAGCTGCAGAACGGTCATATTCTTGAAGTCTTGAGAAACGCTCGCCATGACAATTCTACGATTACCTTAACTTTTATTAGATAAGTTTGAAGAAAAATTCCTGAAGTGTGTACCGCGGTTACTGTAACTTAGCATCCGTATACACCGGAAGTACACAGGTCCCGGAAGTTGAATGAGAATTCGCCAAAAACGGTACATCCGGGCATTTTTACCCTATTGGCGATCGCTCGAATTGCCTTTTATTGACCAGAATATGGAAATGTCTAAGCCTTCTTATGACTCAGCTTGGCTGATACCAGCCAGAGCCAATATCAGTTCTTGTCAAGTCTGGATTCTGTACCCTTTCACAAAACTGGCCTTTGCTCACTCAAGCGTAGAATATTGGTTGATATTTTGGTGTCATTTGATAGAAGAGACCCTAAGCTTACCACGGGTATGAACACTTCCTTAGAATAGTTTGAAATATCTATTTGGGTAGACTTTTTCCAACTGTTAACTTTTTTCTGGGACGCACTGTAGAGAGTTGATATTGCACATGGGAATATCTGCCTTCATGCATTGGAGAAATCTAAAGCAATATTTAAACAATTAAGGGTACTAGTAACACCATCGTATTCGGTGTGCTGTAAGTGGTACTTCCATTTCGGCCAGCGAGCGTAGCGAGCAAGCAAAAAAACAAAACAACAACGCTTTTTTAAAATGACGGTTTGTATACATAAACTAGTTATGTTGTTGTTGTTGTTTTATTATTTTTAATGTGACAAACTAGGTTTTATTGTGGAGTAGGAACAATTAAGCGAGCAAGCATGAGAGAAAACGAACACTTCTCTTTTAATAAAATTTGGTATATTATCTGGGTTTTATTGTTGCCGTTCGGGGCAGAAATTGTTCTAAAGGCCATATAAATTCTATTTTGGCGAGCGAGCATATGTGATGTTAAGTCCACTTTGGGAGACTTTTCCTAGAGGGTGGTTGTCCTGGGGGTAGTTGTCCGGGGGGTAGTTAGTTGTCCTAGAGGGTGACTGTCCTAGAGGGTGATTGTCCTAGAGGGTGGTTGTCCTAGGGGGTAGTTGTCTGGGGGTAGTTGTCCGGGGGGGGTACTTGTCCTAGAGGGTGGTTTTCCTAGGGGGTGGTTTTCCTAAGGGGTGGTTGTCCTAGGGGGACGTTGTCTGGGGGTAGTTGGCCGGGGGGTACTCGTCCTAGAGGGTGGTTGTCCTAGGGGGTACTTGTCTGGGGGGTACTTGTCCGGGGGGTACTTGTCCGGGGGGGACTTGTCCGGGGGGCACCTGTCCTAGAGGGAAGTTGTCTAGGGATAGTTGTCCGGGGGTAGTTGTCCTAGAGGGTGGTCGTCCTAGGGGGTAGTTGCCTGGGGGTAGTTGTCCGGGGGTACTCTTCCTAGAGGGTCGTTGCCCTAGGGGGTAGTTAGTTTGTGGGTAATCATCCGGGGGTAGTCGTCCTAGAGGGTGGTTGCCCTAGGGGGTAGTTGTCCTACGGGGTAGTTGTCCTAGAGGGTGGTTATCCTTGGGGTGGTTATCCGGGGGGTGGTTGTCCAGGGGGTAGGTGTCCTAGAACCTTTGAAAGTAGCAAAGGTGACACCTATTTACAAAAAGGGACAAAAAAAATGACCAGGCAATTACTGTAAAGATCTATTTCCGTCCTACCAGTACTGGGCAAAATCTCTGAAAAAATAATAAATAAACGTGTAATTGATTTTTTTTTTTAAGCGAATAATGGTCTGTCTCAACATCAGTATGATTTTCGTTAAAAAAAACAAACAAACATAGTACTAAATTGTTTTGATTAATCTCGCAAATACATTATTGCAATACTTAGATGAAGGTGCAGTAACATTTGGTATCTTTATTGACTTTCAAAAGGCCTTTGATACTATTAACCATAGAATTCTCCTTTAAAACATGTCACATTATGGATCCGTGGAATAACTCTGAAATGGTATGAAGACTATTTGTACAAACGATCCCAGTTTATACAATATAAGGATGGGATGTCTTTAAATTTGAATATAGCATGTGGTGTCCCTCAAGGCCCTGTTCTTAGTCCCAACATTATTTCTAATTATTATTCTTCTATAAATGATTTACCTAACTCCACAAACTTTTTCAATTTCAGGTTATTTGCTGATGACTCGAGCCTTTTTCATACCTTTGACACTAAACAAAAAGAAATTGACTTAGAACTGATTTGTGAAAATTTACAGAAGGTCCAGGAGTGGTGTAATGCTAATAAAGTCACAATTAACTCACAGAAAACTAATTACATGGTTATAAAATCAAAAGAATATCAGAGTCAAACATTAGTGAGGAATCTGTTGAACCATTTGTAAGCATTCAAAGTGATTGTCACCTTTCATGGAAAGAACATATTTTAAAAATAAACAAGTGCACATGCAAAAAAGTAGGCATTCTGTTTAAGTTAAGACATTTTGTTCCAAAGAATATACTTGTGTTATTATAAAAAAATAAAAAGAAAGAAAAATGATACAGCCTCACATCTCTTATGGAATAGACGTGTGGAGGAGTACTTAAAAATGCAATCTAAACTGTATATACATGTATATTTGTGAAAAAATGGTTATGAGGGCAATCCCTTTTAATCCGATTAGAACAGACTCAAAACCAGGCAACCCCCCCCCCCCAACGCCAACTACAAAATAAAAAAAGCGGGGGGAAGTGAGAGAAAAAAGCCAAAAATGGTGCTACAAGCCGGGGTGGGGCGATCCCCCCCCCCCCCCCCCCCCACGCCAACTAAAAAATACAAAAGCGGGGGGAAGTGAGAAAAAAGCCAAAAATGGTGCTACGAGCAGTTATCTTTCTCTCAAAATTTGCCAGAACGTCAAAGCTTACGCGCTTCGCGCGGGAAGGGGGAAACCTCCCCCCCCCCCTCCCTGGGCCACCCTTGTTACATACAGTGCAGTAATGCGTCCAAATAATTGAACGTACTCGATTATTCACTGATCTACAAACATGACTTCATATCATTGTATATCCATTTATATTCATCACATGTAGATAAGTACTTTTTTCTGCTTATGTATTCATGTAACAGTATTACTCTTTACATTAATGATTACACTGTCATTTTTGTGATCTGTTGTTAATAAACTTAAACTCAAACTCAAACTCAAACTCAAACTCAAACACAAAAGCATTGCATCATTTTTTCATTGTTGGCATTGTCCTTTCTATCAGTGATCTATATGTTGTTTTATTGTTGTTTTTGCTACTGATGTTTGTTTACTTCGTTGTTTTGTTTGTTTTGTGATGTGTTGTATTTGTTTTTGTGTGGGTATGTGTGTGCGTGCGCTTTTGCGTTTGCGTTTGTGTGTGATATGTGTTGTTGTTTTTGCGGGGGGGGGGGCGGAACTAGAACTTTTGATAAGCTTTAAACATTAGAACGCCGGCGGTTAAATGATATGTAAGAGAGGACCTGGTAATTTCCCACACCTTTCCCTCTGTCCCAAGCCTCATGATGACACGTCATTCTAATTTACTGAATTACCAATCGGAGATGATGGCACGCACAAGGAAATCTTTGTGCCACTCAGGAAAACTCCATTTCTTGATTTTCCAAACAAGCTCTCAGATGACTCATTGGAAGGGACTCCCAGCAGAAGGCTACCGTCGGGCATTCTAAACTTCGGACACGGTTCTTCAGAAGATGTCTCAAAGGGAATAACATGTTGGTTTCCCAGTACTACAATAAATACCATGGAAAGATTATTGTTACGGGATGCCTCGCAGTATAGAGTGATTCTGCTATAAATGCACTGTGCAAAATATTTGTTTCATTCCTATGAATTTCTAAAAAGACATAGATCTTAGTGCACTATGAAAAAAAAAAGATTAAAAAATCGAATGAATAAATAATGTGTAAAAAAAAAAATCCCAACTTGAGAGCACTTACAATTATGTGTCCAAATACTTTTAAGCACTTCTATGCCCAACTTCTAAAATTTCGTTTTTGTTTTTTGTCCAATTAGTAGTAAAAGGTAATCATAACTGGGCAAAACATCAGTTAGTGTGCCTCCTATCATAACTATTAAGGAGCTTAAACATTCAAGGAATTCCTCCTTATTAGCTATCCATTCATGGCATACATTTTTACGTAGAGCTATTGTAGTCTACTGCATAAGTCATCGGGCTGAGGAGCATAAGTCCCTGCCATATCACTAACGTCCTTAGGCAATACATTTATCTAATTTAAACATCAGAACTGAATCATTATTATAACTCCTGGCATCAGAACTGAATCATTATTATAACTCCTGGCAACAGCGGCTGGTGTTGTCTTCCAATTATAATTGGGATTCAGTTCTGATGTTTGAATTCCATTAAGAAATACATAATGAAATTATTACGTTTAAACTTTAAACTCTTGCATATGATTATGACATCATGATATAACCTGTATAAATGGAAAGATAATGGTTTTGTGAAGATTGTAAAAATGTAACTGTATCCTGGAAAATTGTAATGCGTTTGATATTTCATTTTTGTGGCTTAGATATCGATATGCATGAAAAGATTAAGGTAATTGGATATGACATAGAAAAAAAACAAAATCTTTTGATAATTCTTACGATTAATTTTGCTGAATATGTCATTCATTAAAATCATGTTAAGTACTTGAAAAAGAGTAGGAACTTAAATGCTAGACTTATTTTGAAAGTTTTATTTAAACAGTATTACAAAAGTAAGAAATGACAAGTGGAATGTTTAATGAATATGTTGAGGTAGTGTTCCTATGTTATTAATTTATGTGTCTATAATTGTGATTTTAATTGTGTGAAATGAAATTCCCCGTAATGGGTAAAAGAAAAAAAAATCCACATTTGCTGCACTTGACCCACTAGATGAGATAAATGGGTTGCTGTCAGGAAATACCTTTCGAGACAATTGAGCACATATTTTGTGGTTTGGTTCAATAAAATAAAATTATACCAGATGCATGAGTAGAAAGAGCAAAAGTTTCTGCACACACTTTGTCCATTTCTGTTGCATGACAACACTGTGTTTGATGACAGGAATTTAAAAAAGGAGAATAAGCGTCAAAATCCTTAAATTGACAACGCATTGAGAGGCCAAAAATTATTGGGTTTTTTTTTTATCAAAAAGGGCATTTTTCCAACTTTTCGACAGAATACCTAACCATGTATATTGTTTTCAAGGACATTTCATTTTATCAGAACCATGTAGCACTAAAAGATAACTATTACTGTTGCCAATTTGAAGAACAGAATATGATCTATTTAGTCCTTATATAATTGCTGTCTTGAAAGGGTTAATATGCTATAGAGCGCCGTAATAGCAGTCATGACAAAGCCGGGTTAATCATGATGAAAATGGATTGCCAGGTGTGTCAAGTGTTACAGACATTACTGTACAAGAACCCACTGTTATTGTTATGATGGTGATGATGATGATGATGACGATAATATGTGACCAGGCACCACAAAACCACCAAAAAGTCGCCAGATATGAATATTTAGTTAAGGTCTGATTCTGAAAGAGGAGATTCTCAGCTTTAAAATGATATATAAGTCATCGGCATTGGATGTTCCTAACTCACTGTACAAAGAGTAGAATGCCCAGTCCCACAGAATGTTACTTCTGAGAAATAAGGGTTTAAAGTTTGCAGTCTATTGAAGCACTCTGACTTGCAGGGTCTTGTGCTAAGGTGACAAAGGGAGGATAAGAACTCAATAGAAATTTCTGTGAAGGGATTATCAGATTGCCTTAAAACTTGGCATACTAATTAGGCACATCCTGTTCATCACTAATACGCTAAGTATCAATGCAAGAACTTACTCTTTTTATAAGTTATGGGAGATCAAAATGAGACGGGTATTCAGGGTCGCAAAAAAGAAAGGTAATACAACAAAATCTACAGAAGACAAACATAAGTCTAATAAAAAAAACTGTCAAAAATACCACTTTCAGATTGTTTTGTGCCACCAAATTTTTAAATTACTTAGAAAAAAGTATACTCTTTCAGTAAATACCCAAGATTAAAATATGATAATGCCGACCAAAAACACCTTGATTGAGCTCTGACTAAAAATCACATAGTGCGACTTTTTGGTGGTTCTGTGGTGCCTGGTCACATAATTTATGATAATGATTTTAATTATTATCTTTATTGTACTTAAGTGAAGAACGTTCCGTATCCAAAGGCGTCTCAGTTCGACTTACCAATACAGATACTGCAGACAACAATCGAAGGCCATAGAATCTGTGTAAAACAGGATTTGAATAGTAAGACAACTTTTTGTAGGCTACCAGTTAGTGATTGAAAAAAAGGGGTTGGAAAAATTTTAGCAATAAAAGCACTTTCCGCAGTATTTTTTTTAAATCATGTTATATCATGTTCTAATAGTACCACACATCAACTATTTTATTATTGTATGGTCTGATTCTTCCGAATTTTTCATTACCAGACTGCCGTTACTTTAAAAAAAATAATAATAATAAAGGCGATTAGAATACTTTCTAATGCTCCGTTTAATGCCCACACTTGCAACTTTTGTAATAAACAACGTTCACTGAATGTCTACAATATCAATAAATATGACATTGCAATCGTTATGTTTTTGTGTTCTAAAGGCCCTATACCTCAGTTAGTAAAGTCTAAGTTTTCCTTTAATGGAACAGTTCATCAATAAAATACTCGAAATTCATTTAATTATCATTTACCTTAAATCCGAACTTTGATTTCCTATCATTCAATATTTCTAAAGGTAATTCTTTATGGAATAATCTTACATACTCACTGAAAAATGCCCCCCCCCCCCCCCACACACACACACTTAACACTATATAAATCACATCTCATAAATTTGTATTCTGAAAACAAAACATAATATACTTGCACTTTTATCTCTCTGCTTTGTTTGTTTACTTGCCTTGTTTGTTTGTATTTACCAATTTAGGGGTCAACGTATTATAAATAAGGCTAAATTTCCTTTTTTATTATTATTGAAATGAATTGCAAATAGAAGCAATAACAACTAGTAAAATATCTTCTCTCCTGTTTGAAATGTGATTGGTCATGGGAACTCATGTTGAAATGGTCTTGACTAATCCATTAAAAAGCCTCGTAAAGGACAAAGAAAATGACTTACCATTATTATTCGTTATTTGACAGGTTTCGTCATAAAGATCAGTTATGAAACTCATGTATGTGGAGCGATGATTTGTTTTCTGAGCTTATAGATTTATAATCATTTGAAGTCGCCGTTTGGGCTGCAAACATAACATATAGACTTTAAAACAATATTTCTTACCACCTGCATATCTAGATGTTACTATGAAGTGCCCGACGACCAATTAGCGTATAATATGTTTGGTTTCTGACTGCTGAAGTGACTTTATCCAACTGAAAGCCAATGGCCTTGATAACTTTAAAAAATACAGCGACCTTGGTCTATCTTTACCACTATCGTTAATTCGGTAACACATCGTTTTTCCGAACGTTCAACATTCCGAAGGTTCGTTTCTCCGAAGGTTCATAATAATTACGAAAATTCCGGAAAGCCTTACATCATTTTCGGAATTACGAACCTTCGAAATAATAAACCCCGTTTCATTTTCGAATTTGGGAAGCCAATTTCCTTTTTGGTATTTTGAAACGGATAACGAACTATGAAATAACGAACCTGCGGAGCAGTGGAACAAATGTTAAGAATAATGAAACCAGTAATTATAAAACCCCTCGTATTTGAATTTTGTGTTTCGGACTTTCGGAATATGAACCTTTGAAAAAAAAAAACTTTCAGGAAAGAGAGTACCCCACCCCCTCGTTAATTCACGTCGTAAGAACTCAATCCACAGAGTTCTAGTATATTTTCCAAGTTATAATACAAGTCTCACTAGTTGAGAGATATGTATTTAAAAAAAAAAAAGAAATAGACAGAAAGAAACCTCCAAACCAAAAACAAACGACCACCCACATTTTATTCCTTTCTGGAATATTTAAGACAGCAATCCAACAGTCTAAGATCCCTGAAAAAGAAACATTGGTTATTAAATTTGTCATTAAAAAATCCAAGTACCACGTTCTTGGCATTGCTTCAGTCAAAGGTCGTTTTGTTCATATTAACAAGTCCGAATTTAAGCACTTAAGGAAAATCAGCGCCATCGCACATACAATCGGTGCAATCTCACAATCTCAAAATCTCAGTCAACACCATCTTAAATAAAATCGGCACCATCTCACATGAATTCAGGGTTATTTACCATTATTATTCGCTATTTCACTGGTTTCGTCATAGAGATCACTTATGTAACTCATGTATTTGCAGCGATGATATGTTTTCTGAGCTCTTCATACTCATTTGAAGTCGCCGTCTAGGCTGAAGTCATAACATATAGACTATAAAACAATGCCTAGTTATCTGTTTTTTCCCCCCTTACGAACTGCATAGCTAGATGGTCATGAAACGTGCCTGACGACCAATTAGCTTATCAAGTTGTTGGTTTCTGATTGCTGACGTGACTTTATCCAAATGAACGCCAATGACATTGACAGCTTAACAAAGTACAGTGACTTTGGTCTGTCTATTCCACTATCGTTAATTCGGTTACACGTCGCTTTTCCGAACCTTCAAAATTCCGAAGGTTCATATTAGTTACGAAGATGCCGTAGAGCTCTACATCATTTTCGGAATTACGAACTTTCGGAATAATGAACCGCGTTTCATTTTCGGAATTATAAACCCATTACATTTGTGGAAATTTGAAACTTCGGATAAACTTAAGCTTTGAAAATTAATAACGAACCTGCGGAGTAGTGGAACAGATGTTCGGAATTATGAAACCTATTCCATTTTATTCATGATTATAAGACCCCTGGTATTTGAGTTTTGTGTTTCGAAAATATGAAACTTTGAAAAAAAATCGAAAAAGAGACTTTAATTCACGTCGTAAAAACTCAATCCACAGAGGCCTAGGATATTTTCAAGTTATAAAAATGCAAATATCACTAGTTGAGAGATATGCATAAGATATGCATAGACAAAAAGAAATCTCCGAACCAAAAACTAACGATAACTCACATTTTATTCCTTCTTGGAATATTTAGGACTGCAATCCAACTGTGTAAGATTCATGATAAAAAAAACCCTGGTCATGAACTTTGAACGATATGACAATCCTTTCCTCTTAGTAGGCCTTCCCTGTCCAATGAATTACCGAATGACATGAACCATACATTTTTTGTTTAGATTGTGAATGAAAGTACAGTAATAAACCTCTGCAAACAGTAACAAAAATCAGTGATGTGTGTGGTAGATATAAAAGAACGCATGATGGTGCTCCTTTCACATCTAAGTTTTCATTGGGAGTCTAGATGAACTTGAAATATAATGCAGATTTTTTTCCCCCAGATATCTTAATTTCTGAGTAATCTAGCTCTTTGTGATTTCTATCATTTATATCATACAGCATCTTTTAAAATAATTTGGCCATTTTGCAAAGATATTCTTTTTAATGTAATCCATGTCAGTTAAGTCCTATAGGACTGCAATTATTATTAGTTTTTCCAGTACAATCTCTCTCCCTCTCTCTATCATTATTTAATGTATAACTGTTTGCACACTACTGAAAATCAAATGAATAATTGATAGGTTTAAATTATAATACCTTACACAGCAAAAACGCTGTTTAAAATTTCGCTGTTTAAAACTGTGTTGTTTAAATTTTAAACAATATTGTTTAAAAGACGGACCCTGTATTTTAAACAATTTTTGATGTGAATCTTGTTTGCATTTGATGTATATTTGTGATTTTCTGTATGTATTTGAAATGGCTACTCTTGTATATTGGGCTACAGTGCTCACCATCTTGCCTACACTGCTTCATGGTCTGCTGCTTCTTGAGTCTATTGAAGGTGGATTCGACTCCTTTGACCATGGACTAGACAATGCAAGCCCAATCATTGATGGTTGTATGGGTACTCTGCTATCCTTTACAGCCATGGGAGGATTAAGTAGATCATACAATGAAAACCAAATTTTAGAGCTTCATAGACATGATAAGGTTCGATTACCAGATCACCTATGGAAAACTATTAGGGATCTTGGTATTTCTTCATGTCCACTGACACACAGAGGGAAGCGTGCTGGAAGGCGAAAGCAGAGAAAAATTCAGACACTCTCTTCCTCGCGGAGAACCCCTCACTGTGGTCAACATGGAATGAACAGAAGTAATCTCAGATACATCACCAAGGCGAACTGCAATCAGGTTTTGGACATGTCGTTATGTCTATGGAACGCCCATTCGACTCTTGAAATTCATGACCTTGTACTTGAGAACGATATTGACATCTTGGTGGTTACAGAAAGCTGGCATGCAAAGGATGACACAGCTGTCATCAGTGAGTTTTCTCCTCCTGGCTACTCCTTCCTTAACATTCCCAGAGAAAGTGATCGTCATGGTGGTATCGGCATTATGCTCAAGTCGCAGTTAAATCTCAAGATCAAGGAGTTAGACCAGCAACCAACTACATTTGAATATGTATGTGTCAAGGACAATGCAAACAACATGAACATTGTCGCTGTCTACAGGCCACCTCCCTCGGCAGCCAACAGATACACAGTAAATGCATTTTTAGATGAAATTGATGACTTCCTAGGCAGTTGTGCTATGTTGAATGGACATCTTCTGGTTGTAGGAGACTTCAATGTCCACATTGACTCCCCACAAAATAGGGAAAGTCACCAGCTTCTCAGCTCCATATCAGCGGCAGGACTGCAACAGCATGTGACAGGACCTACCCATAATATGGGCCACACACTGGACTTAGTTATGTCACATATAAACAGCCATCTTGTGTCCAAGTCTTCAGTCATCGATAAAGGACTCTCGGATCACTTCATTGTAAGCTGTACTCTGAGGATTAAGAAACCAGAGGCACAGAAGGTGGTGACAATTACCTCTCGTAACTACCGTAAACTTGACAGGAAGTTATTTGGACAAGATCTTCAGCGAGTTTTCAGTGATTTTCCTGCTGATGATGCCAGTTCTGCAATGGACTTTTACAATGATGCTATCGGTCGCGTCCTTGATGATCACTGTCCGGTGTCAACGCGCACAAGGAAGCAACGGCCATGAGTACCTTGGTATGATGCCAAGGTGCATGAAGCTAGACAGCAAAGACGGAAGCTTGAGCGAAAATGGCGGAAGACACAAGCAGCATTTGATCGTGAACTTTTCATCAAACAGAAAAACTATGTCACTCAGGTTATCCAGACAGCAAAGAAAAGTTTCTACACTGACGCCTTTCTGACATCGGCAGGGTTCTTGCTAATTTTTCTGATAGCAGGTAATTTATCATTCACAGGCGGTTACTCCAAAAAAGCAACAGGGGTCTGGGGGCAGTGAAGCCCCCAGCGTTGTCCAGGGGCAGCGCCCCTATCTTTTGCAAGAATTGATAAGGTAAAATCGTCCATTCTTCCAATCTTCCAGACCCTACATGTACAAGGAAATTACTTCTTTTAAATAAAGAACAAGGCAACACTAAACAGGTTTAAAATGCCAGCTCAGATGACATTGGTGTTATTTTATTTAAAATCCATGTTGTTCAGAAAGTGAATGCATGATTTTTTTTTATATCTGCAGCTATTCTTGATATCCTACAGTCATATGATTTGCACAAGTGAATGAACACAATGAACTCTCATGATTATGATCAAATTTACCACACTGCAGCGTTACAAAAAGGCTAGAATTACCGTAAATAACGTATAAACCGCTGTCGTTAAATTAAACGCACCCCCAACTTTCGACCCCCTGAGCAAAAAAATAAATTAAAAAATCATGATAAATTCAAGTCATGTTCTTATCAAAACGGCAAAATCTAGAGGCAAAAGCATAAAGAAATGATTTAGAAAAGTGTAAAACAAAATTGTACTTTAATTGGTTGTTTCCTGTTTTTTAACTCATTTTCAAAGTCGGGGAACTCTTCGAATCTGAGTCGTTGACCAAAATAAGGCTTGCTCCAAAGACGTGACAAGCCCTTATCAAAGTACTAGTACAGATACGGTACAGATTCGTGATCGTATCTTAATCACTATCAAAGTGAAAGAAAACATCACAACACACACATTAACAATACAGATCAAAGTGCATACTAGCTCAACCAATGCGCATTGGTTGAGCTAGTATGCAAATTAATTTATGCAGAAGCCATGTGCAGAGACTATTCTCTCATTTTAGCAGAATGTGCAAACTCTCTGGGCCGCTGGAGCAGGGGGAGCGAACCTATGGAGCGAACCTACCTCTGCATGGGTATGAAATGGGGGAAACTTCATACGTTTTGGGATCGATTATTTTGTTGAAAAACCTTGCGCCATAATCTCTTCAAACATGAAACTTCTGTGATAGTTCTTGGATTTAGCTAGAATATTTTCTAAAGCAAGGTATCAGTTTGCCTTTATCTGTATTGTTATTGTGTGTTTTGTGATGTTTTCTTTCATTTTGATGGTGATTAATAATACGATCACAAATCTTTACTTTGACAAGCGTTACGTCTCGAAGCCTTGCTTGGTCCAGTGATAACTCTTGGCTTGGTCAATGGACTTGAATTTTGGGTAGCCCTCATTGAGAGTAAAGCTGCCACCGTGGTTTAATTGTGCCGGGTTTGTGTCACGGCATGAACCTGTTTGTGGGTTGTATGTATACGCAAGTTAGGCTGTTGATTTTAACATCAAAATTAATTTGTAAAAATATGTCGTAGCATTTAGACTTACAAAACAGTAAATGAATTCTCTTTGATCATATAAACAGGACCTTAGCCCCCTAGATTATTGTCAGTTTTGGTGATATATGACTCTTCATTTGTTTTTGGCTTTTTTAAGCCCAGCATCGTGTATTACCCGCAACCCCGACTTATGCTTATTCCGCACGCGCGCTAGCGCGCTAGCCCTCGTCGAGTCAGTTTAGTTTTGTTTCTTCTTGCTTTCTCGATCTCTCGCTCATTGGCTGTGTTTAGAGCTGTTTCTTCCCGTTTCTTTACGACCGCTTTCACAACACCGCTGTGAAGCTTGTGTAAACTGAAATTTGAGATAGCGACTTGTTGAATTGAATCGAGACTGATTTTATATAATATATATATATATATTTTTTTTTTTTTTTTTTTTTTGTGAGACCACAGCCGGTTACGATCGGCGTTACAGCCGGAAAAAATAGCCGGTTACCGGCTATTAACAAGAACCCTGCTTGATCGAATCCTAAGAGTCTGTATACAACGATCAATTCTTTGCTTGGAACTGCAAGTCGGCAATCGCCATGCCATGTTGACGATGAACTTAGACTGAGTGATGACTTTGCAGACTTCTTTGAGGAAAAAATCTCCAAAATAAGACAATCACTTGAATCTTCCGCCTCAATAAGTCTCTCCAGTCACTGTTCCTGTCATACCAACCCCACAAGATAGTCTGGAGGGTATGCCATCCAGGGTTGGCATATTTCCCACTTCGGAGGCTTAATTCCCGGACGCCGGGAAATAAGCGGTATTTACCGGTATTTACCGCATTTTACTGATATTTACCGCTTTTTACCGGGAAATACCGGAAAATATATTTTTTTCCACTCACTTGTTAATAGGGATTGTCCAATTTTGAACATAATAACAATGGTGAGTATGGTTGCTCTGGTGTGTACTATTTGTGTGTGGGTGAGCGTGTGTGTGTGTGTGTGTGTGTGTGTGTGTGAGTGTGTTTGTCTATGTCTGTTATTTTGGCTATAAAAAGATTTTTTTTTTTCTGTAAACATTTTATCAAAAGTTCAAAACCAGCAATCACTAGTGCACATGTATACAAAATCATTGATACACTATTGTTACAAAAACCAAATACATACAGTAGAATATAAGATGGGTTGTATGAAACAAGGTTTCTGATTGGTAAGATGTGGGTCTTGCCAGTGCGTAATTCGTTATATGTCACGACCGTGCAATATAACAGGTTATATTTCCCGCTCTGGCGTGTTCTATTCAGGTGTGTGGGTGTGTGTGTGTGTGTGTTTTTGTGTGTGTATATTTTGTGTACAAACCCCCATAGACAGAGATCAATAATGATACAAATTAATCGATAATATAGAGTTCGTTGCACTTTATCAGTGAATGTTGCAATGTAGAGTTTCGTGAGTTCCGATCCCACAAGCAGTTTCCCATTTTCTATAATGCATAGTACATGATCATTTTCGTCAAAATTATACCATAAAATGTGCATCCATAGATAAAGAATTTCTCTCGTGCACTATGTATACATGTTCACCTCGGCCTACGGCCTCCGTGACATATAATGCACTTGAGAAATTCTAAAGCTATTGATTCACATATTACGATATATTCAACTCAAGAGCATGCACTGTACAGTATGTATAAAATAATTCAATTTCTGAGCTTTATTCACAATTGAAAACAAAAATCATATTGTAATGAGATATATGTAAAAAGTTTAACCCCTGGAGAAATGAATTTGAGTTTGTGTATGTGTGTTGTACATGTATGTGTGTTTGGGTGTGTATATGTATGCAGTGTGGATTTAATAAATTTGTTTGTGTGTTTCTGCTATGAGTGTTGTGCTGCTAATTATTTCAGAACAATATTTTCAGTTGTTGAGGCTAAAAACAAGTAAAATTATTAATAAATAAAGAATTACAATCATATTTCCCGTTTTTTACATATTTACCGGACGCCCATCATATTTACTGGACGGTATTTACCGGTATTTACCGCCGGTAATTACCGCCACCGGTATTTACCGCCCAACCCTGATGCCATCACTAACTGAGTTCGACCCTGTTAGCAATAGTGAGATCAAGAGGATTGTTACACGAGCTGCTACAAAATCTTATGATCTGGACCCACTGCCCACCTGGCTTCTTAAGGAATGTGTCAACATATTCTTACCAGTCATGAGCCGGATTGTGAACACATCCATCAGTTCTGGTGTATTCCCACATAAGTTGAAGGAGGCTGTAGTCTTCCCTTTGCTGAAAAAACAATCGCTAGACCACGAAGTCATGAAGAACTACCGACCGGTATCAAATATTGCCTTCATGTCTAAAGTAATCGAACTTGCGGTTTCTACCAGACTCTCCTCTTATCTGCATGATTATGACCTTCAAGAGGACTTCCAGTCAGCATACAAGGTTTTCCATAGCACGGAAACTGCATTGCTTCGTGTAAAGCAAGACATTCTCCAAGAGATTGATCAGAAGAATGCAGTGCTTCTTGTGCTACTAGATCTGATCTGAGATCATTCTGTCCTGCTGACAAGACTTCAGACTGAGTATGGTATCAAGGATACAGCTCTACAGTGGTTTACATCATATCTTACAGAACGTTCTTCACGGGTCTCCGTGAAAGGGAAATACTCTGAAACTCATACCCTGAGATACGGTGTTCCGCAGGGCTTGGTACTTGGGCCTCAACTGTTCACAATGTACATCAGACCTGTTGGAGATATCATCAAACGCCATGGTCTCCGATATCATCTATACGCGGATGATACACAGATTTACTGTAGTTTTGATCCACGCAGTCCTGCCAGTCTGAATGAAGTACGCAATAAACTGGAGAAATGTATAGGTGAGCTTAGCCGATGGATGACGAGCAACAGGCTGAAACTGAATGAGGACAAAACGAAAACTCTCCTTCTGTCATCCAGTAGACTACGTCCCACAGGAGATTTGAGCCTTCTGATCTGAAACACGACTGTTGACGCATCAACCACTGTGAAAAATCTTGGTGTTTATTTTGACCAGACTCTGTCAATGTCAGAGCCTGTTCGTAGAGTGTGCCAGATACCCAGCTAACAATCGGACGTTTTCTGAACGTTCTAAAAACGTTCCAAGTTGGTTCTTTGGACGTTTCGTAAAAACGTTTTTTGGACGTTTTTTGTGGAAGGTTTTGGACGTCCATAAAACGTGTTATTGGACGTTTTTAAAACGTTTTTTAAACGTTTAAAAAAAAAAAAAAAAAAACCTTTGAAAATATGCTTCTAAATGAAGGACCTTCAGAAAACCTACGGACATTTAAAAAACGTTTTAAGAACCTTTAAAAAACCTCCAGCAAACGTTTTATGAACGTTTATAAAACGTTTCTCAAAAAACCTTTCTAGAATGTTTTGAAACCCGGCAGACGTTTAAAAAACGTCCAAAAAACCGTTAAAGAACGTTTATAAAACCTGGCGGACGTTTTAAGTACGTCCGAAAAAACCCTTCCAGAACGTACATAAAACCTTTCTAGAACGTTTTGAAACCCGGCAGACCTTTTAAAAACGTCCAGAAAACCTTTAAAGAACGTTTATAAAACCTGGTGGACATAATAATAAAAATAATAATTTTAACCTGATGTGAAGCTCTTTCTGTACAATCCACCTAATGGTCTAAAATCCTAACCTCCTATAATCCTAACAACCCTATGCCTATATCCTATCCTATCCTATCCACAGTACTCTTGGCAGGTCTTTCTATATATAGGGACCAGATGGCAATGACCATAAAAAAATAGTTGAAGATTACATTTTTTTTAGTTTTGACCTATAAATACCTCTTCAAATTGCATTGGGCATAACAATTAATGTAAATACATTTTGCATTATAGCACAAATTGAATTGCCAAAATAGATTGCCGTTTATCCTTTTTAAAATATGATTTTGGTCAATTATGGACTTTTGTGAATATTCATGAATCATGATCAATTGTATCATGTACATGGTCCACTTTTGAATGCTTAAAAACCGTTTTAAAAACGTTCGGTAAGAAACGTTTTGTTTTAGACGTTTTAAAAACGTTTTTCAAACGTTCTTTTAAGGACAAAGACCTACGGACCTGAAAAAACGTTTTTAAATCGTTTGGTGTTTGCTGGGAATAATAATACTAATAATACTACTACTACTACTACTAATAATAATAATAATAATAATAATGATAATAACAATAATAATAATAAGAATCATATAATGATAATGATAATAAACATATCTACTGCAGCTAAACGTTCAGCAGATTACGTCTTGGTAAAACGTGTTGTAAACGTTTTTTGGACGTCATCAAAAGACCTATAGCTGTGAATTTGCGGCAAATGTTTAAGTCAAAACTTCGACGTTCTGTAAACGTTTTTTAAACGTTTATTAAAGACGAAGACGTAGCGGACCTAATAAAAACGTTTTGTTAACGTTTATTAAAGACGAAGACGTAGCGGACCTAATAAAAACGTTGTGTAAACGTTTATTAAAGACGAAGACGTAGCGGACCTAATAAAAACGTTTTGTGAACGTTCTGAAAACGTTTTGTGTTTGCTGGGTAGTGAACTTCCACCTGACAAACATATCTCATGTTAGAAAGTACCTTACAGCATGTACAGGTGATGCATGTAATCATGCAGTGCGCTCTCTTGTTTTGAGCAGGCTTGACTATGGAAATTTTCTGCTGGCAAATGTGAATGCTGGCGATGTGAAAAGACTTCAGAAAATCCAAAATCGAGCGGCTCGTCTGGTGCTTGGTGCAAAGAAAAGAGAGCCCAGTGCTCCTTTGTTGAAACAGTTACACTGGCTTCCTATCAAAGAACGAATTGAATTCAAACTAGCCCTTTTGGTATACAAGTGCAGGAAGAATACTGCTCCAAGGTATCTGTCGAACTTAGTTACTACCCCTGCAGCTTCAAGATACCATCTCCGTTCACAGAACGATAAAACATTACGCACCAATACCAAGGCAGCCGAACGCTCATTCTCATATGCTGGACCGGCCATCTGGAACACTCTACCACAACATCTCCGCCTATGTGATACAGAAGAAACTTTCAAAACAAAACTCAAATCCCAACTTTTTCCGTCATAATTAATCCAGTTCATATCGTTTGTTGTGAACCAGAGTGGTGATAATACCTTTTTACTCTCAGCAGACGATAGGGCTGATAATATCACTGTTAATGAATATTTAAATATCTTTCAATTCTTCATGATTCTTTGTATGTCCATAATTACTACATGTATTTCTATTACTATTTGCTATGTTATTATGTATGTTAGTTTTGTGCTGTAAAAGCGCTCTGATCAGTTTTCTGGAAAAGCGCTTAATAAGAAACAATTATTATTATTATTATTATTATTATTATTATTATTATTAGTATCAGTATTATTATTATTATTATTATTATTATTATTATTATTATTATTATTATTATTATTATTATTATTTAAAAAGACTGAAAATTCGCGCCAGACGGGTTTCCTTCTCCACCAAACACGGCCGGGCTTCATCATGGCGGATGACTTTGTGGTTGACATGTTGCAGAAGTTCCAAATGCCGGAGCTGATTGATACATTCAGAGGTAAGCATTTAGACTAAATATATTGTAATCTGATCGAGTTTATACTCAAGACATATTTGTGCTGCCATGACATCTATATGATATCTAGATCTAAGCCACAGTCACATAATTAATTATGATTTAGACCTGCAACTTTGCAAGTCGCCCTTCCAGCGTAGCGCAGCGCAGTTTAAGCTGCACACACTGAACGCGCGCGTGGGTCCGGTCCTATACTGTATGTGCAAATAACTGAAACTGCGCTGCGCTGCAAAGTTCCAGGTCTACATCATAATTTATTTTGCGGATGTGGTCTAGATCTAGACATCATGTAGATGTCACCGCAGCACAAATATGTCTTGAGTATAAACTCGATCAAATTACAATATATTTTGTCTAAATGCTTACCTCTGAACGTATCAATCAGCTCTGGCATTTGGAACTTACTTGTGTACACAGTGGCGCAAATCCATTTTGAAATTATTTTTTCGGGGGGGGGGACATTCGCCTCCAAAAATCTCTGACAAGCAACAAAAAAAAAAAAAAAAAAAGGTTATTCCAAAAAGTTGGGGGGGGGGGGGACATTTGCCTCCAAGATTCTCTGACAAGCAAAAAAAAAACAAGGGTTATTCAAAAAGGTGGGGGGGGGGGAACTTTCGCCTATTTTCAAAAAGGTGGGGGGGGGACATGTCCCCCTGTCCCCCCTGGATTTGCGCCCATGCTCCGGGTGTTCATTATTCCAAAAAAATGCATAGAACCTTCATTCATTTTCGGAATTACGAACCTTCGGAATAATGTCAAATGAACCCTGTTTCATTTTTGGAATTTTGAACCTTCAGATAAACGAAATAATGAACCTGTAGTGGTCCAAACTCTTTTTGACTTTACAATACTGAAATTTTTCCTTTTTTATTATTTCTTTACAGACCACCCTACAGCATTTCGGGTGTGGTCGATGTACGTTTTAGGCCCCGAAACCTAATCACTGTAAAGGTTACGTGGTCTTGTGTATATTTACTCCGAGGGCAAAGTAGTCCCTCCATTTATTTTTCCTAAATTGTTTATGAGATTATATCAAATGTCTATATGATGTTAATATGGTATATTCTTGTGCAGAATATACATATGTTTTTATATAATAATGAATAAGTTTAAGGAGGAAATATAATTAAATATGCATAAAAGTAGTCCTTATAGATGTGGCTACATGTCAGGCAAGGCCCTGCTAGGTATACACATGCACATCTGACGTTCGTGTACACTACACGAAAGAAAGTTTAACGAAGCTGCCACCAGTAGCCGGTATTATTTGCAGTTATAAAAGGTATGTAGAGATAATTGAACATGATATAAATATCAGCTTATTATAACCAGTGAAATAATGAGAAAAATAATGTTATATTAAAAAATTATCTTAGTGTCAGATTTTGTTTTATAGCTTGACTTGATTTGTGTGGTGTCTGTACAGACAACTTTACACGCGTGTGTGTGTGTGTTCAATACAAAGTCATTGCTCATAAATCTTATTGGCAAATTTCGAAGAAGGAATAGAGATTTAGATTGGATGACTGTTATATAACGACATTGTATAACTGTTCACTGTTTTATAAGGTAACGATATTTTATCTCCTTGATTAAGATGTATTTTACTGTCAGAACATAGAAGAGTTCAATAGTTCGTTGTTTTGTATCATGCTAATGATATGCACTACCACTGCACAGTGGAAAGTAGGCGTGCATATTCTTTTGTTCACATCTTTTGGATTGATGACTAGTCGTAAGCATCAGACTCAGTTAAATTATATATTTTACAGAAATAGTGTTATAAATGATAAATCCATACTGATACTAATGAATTTATTATATTCATTTTTATGTACCAGTAGCCACTCACATGACTGATGTGGAGTTTTTATCATGTAGCTGCGGCGTAGTTTTGTGGTGATGGGCACACCACGGTACAGTGGTCATAGTGACCACTACGCGGGACGAATGCAAAAATACCCGTCATTTTCTATAGCATGTACTTAAGGTATGGGGGGGAAATTAGATAAATATTTAAAATACTTACTTTCAAATTCAGCTCTTTAAAATCTCACTCCTACCTTAAATGGCCGTTAGGAAGAACTTCTGATATTTCAAGCAAAATCCAAAGTCAAAATCATGTCCAAAACCTAAGAAATCCCCGCCAATTTTTTTCCGCGATCGCATGTTGTTTTCATGCCTCCGATGTTTCAGACTAAAACCGGCCAATAAAATTTTGTCCACAAAGAAACTCGGTATCGCGCGCGCACATCGATCTCTACGATTGCGCACACGGGACTTTTACGTGTGCGCGATGGAGACCGAATTTTTAACGACCGATCCGAATGTTTTGGGGGGAGATGTCAGCGCTCGTGGCGATCAGGAAATGTACACAATGACTTGCGATATAACCCGTTTCGCCAGAAGTGACAGTAAATTACTGATTTCATTTTTGGAATTATTTTTTCCAACATCGGTGAGTTGAATTTATTGTATTTCATGGATATGTTGGTGTCGGTTTTTGGAAATTAAATGCCGATTTTGAGTGAATGTTGGTGACTTTTGTGCAGTGGTGTTTTGAAAGTGTTGAGGTGTATGACTGCCTAGAGTCTACGCACAAAGTATAGTAAAGTCGCTATGAGTGGTGATGGGCACAGCTGAGATGATGTAGCTTTCTCTATCCTTACTTGTATGACATATTCTGACTAGGGTAAGTTTGGTCAAGTTATTACATTGTATAACCAGTAATGTACCGAAGTCGGAATATTTGATATTGAAACATGTATTTCTTATTTCCGGAAATTCACAGATAATATTTTAAAATCTATGTAATTGTAGTCTATGAACTGTATGTTAATCAAACTTATGAAAACTGCATTTTGATTACAGAATTCTAAGCAATCTTTTTAAGATGATCACTTGCATGATTTCGCGTTAATATGATCATGTACTTATGATGCTTTTTGTTTTATCTTCTGTACAATGCAGGGGTTTCTGTTTTTTCCATTATATTTCATCTTTGGGAAATAATAAACAACGAGCATCCAACTAATGGTGTCTGCAGTATTTTTCTGTTGTCGGCCAAGTACTTAAAAAGGTGGTGTCTAGCCCCACAAACCTTTGGAGTATAGTGGAATAAATATTCGGAGTTATGAACCTAATTCTTTTTCGTAATTATAAAACGCCTGGTATGTGAATTTTGTGTTTCAGAATTATGAACTTTTGGAAAATCCAACCTTCGGGAAAGAGAGTAACCCCCCCCCCCCCCCCCCCTCCCTCATTCCCTCCCGTTAATTCACGTCGTAAAAACTCAGTATATTTTCGCATTTTTATGACAGAAAAATATAAATATCAGTTGAAAGATATGCATATTCAGAGATTTGAGCATGTGAAAAAACATGTTTTATAGGAAACGAGCCCCTTGTTGGCAAGAGTTAAGAAAAAAAACTAACGACTACCGACATGTTATTCCTCCCTGGAATATTTCGGACAGCAATCCAACTGCCCATGATTCATATTATCATTAACTTTGTCATTAAAAAAATTCAAAGTACAACGATCTTGGCATTTCTTTAGTCAAAGTTTGTTTTGTTTTTGTTTTTGTTGTTTTGTTGTTATTTTTTCACTTACAAGTCCAAATTAAAGCAATTAAAGAAATTCGGCGCCATATCTCATGAAAATCGGTGACATCTCAAATGAAATCAGCGTCATCTCACATAAATTCGGATTCGTCTCACGATAACATGTCATAAGTCTGGCAAGAAGCTATTTTGATTGGTATATAAGTACGATCGGCAAGCTTTCATCAGTGCAGACACAGGTATATGAATTTGGCGCTGTTTCTTTATTCGAGGGCAATGGCGCCGAGTTTCGACAAATTACATACACATCACATCGGTTGATAATTCTGTAAAACCACACCCTTCAATTTAAAAAACAACGTATAAACTATAAACGAACAAACATAAATAAAACACTATGGAAAAAACATTAGGAAATAATCTCTTGTTTTGATAAGATGTTAATGTGCAAATGTGAATCCATAAAAAGTAGATTCTAACAATAATACGCCAAATGGCACAATTACGAGTCCAGGGCCCCGTTGCATAAAACTTACCATCAACGGTAACTTTGCCATCAATGTTTAACTCCTATGGAAACCTTGATTTTGATTGGCTGTTGAGTGATGTTACCATGGTAGTTACAATTGATAGCAGAGTTACCATAAATGGTAAGTTTTATGCAACGGGGCCAAAGGAGAAAATCGTGTTTCTTGGTGCAGACATAAAGGCCTGGGGAGCGTTTCATCAAGTGTTTTGTCAGTGATTTTTACCGACAACTGTTATAAGCTACTCTGATTGGCTGAGGGCAAATTTGTCGGTAAAACTCACTGACAAGACACTTGATGAAACGCTCCCCTGAATTCACAAAGGAGGTTTGGTTTAAACCATGGTTTAAACCTCCTCCTGGGTTTTTTTATGCGTATGTGCGCACGGAATCCGATCCAATCATATATTTTCTTTGAGCGCGTGCATGGGCAACGTGCGCTTATTTACGCTTATATATACCCTTTCCCTTGTGACTTCAATTCTCAATTACGATCACGTTCTTTCCCTACAATCTGCAATTCTTATATTGATTATGATGACAATAATGATAGTAATATTAATAACAATGATAGTAATAATGATGATGATTACGATAATAATAGGCCTAATAATAGTAATAATAATTATAATAATAATAATAATAATACTTAAAATAATGATAACAATAATAATGATAATAATAATAATAAAAACATTAATAATAATAATAATAATAGGTATGGATCAGCAGAATGGGAACCCCCCCCCCCCCTTCCCCTTTCCTTTTGACTTTCAATTCTCAATTATGGGTACTGATCACGAGACCGAAAATCCACGAGCGGCATTTTTTTTGTTTTGAAATAACTTTTTTTATTTTGATATATTCACAAACAAATCGTACATGTATCATAAAACATTACATAATGAAATAAAATATTACAAATGATTTTCAACAGTATAACATATATACTTGCACTTAATGAATATTACGCAATAACATAATAAGATTAATAATTGTATAATACATGTACATGCTTTAAAAAAAAAAAACAAAACAAAACAAAACAAAAAAACAACAGCACACAACAACGTAATATTGAACTATGCGCACCCAATCTGGAATTACTCTAATACTACCTGTTCCCATTTCTGGAGATGTATTGCCAATGTATTCCTCTCTTGTGCAATCTTATATTCTTCTTCCCTATATTTTTTAAAAATTTTGCTCATGATTTCAACAGATGGCAGATCAGATTTCTGCCTTGCAGAATAAATTTCCTTTTTGACAATTAAGATTACTGTATTTAAACATTTTATCCTATTTGAACTTCCATCAATCCCTAATAAAGTGTCTTCCAAAGAGAGATTCTCCAATTCTTTCAACCTTAATTTGTGTCCGATAACTTTCCACAGTGCTTGGACTTTCAAGCAGCCTTTAAATAAGTGATCAAAAGTTTCAACTTCTTGATCACAAAACGAGCATTTGTTAGAAGGAATAAAACCTATTATATGGAGTTTTTTGTTTGTGTAGATAACTCCATGCAACTGTTTAAATTGAAACTCTCGAAGTTTACAATTCACGGTTGAAAAGCGAGGTCTCAAAAAGATGTGCTGAATTTGCTTTTCTGTTAAACCTGAGAAATTACTATTTATTTTATGCATATCATCTATCTTTTTTAAACAGTTAATGAAATATCTATATAACTGCTTTGAACAGATTTTATCTAAGGTTTCTTTTCTTCCAAATATTTCCAGAGAAATATGGTCGTCTTGGGAATTTTTACTTTGTAATGGATTAAGCCTAAATGCTCGTTTCCACCCAGTTGACAGAGCTTCATATATACCATATATTTTCAAAATATCGTTAGAATCCATACCGCAGTTTTGAAAATATGATACTGGCCTTAAGCGGCCGTTTTCATCAATCAAATGAATAAGTTTAAATATATTATGAGAATACAATTTTACATCAAACACCATTTTGTTATCAATACATACATGTTTGTTATTGAATATTATTATGTTTGAAACACAATCATTCCATTTTGTCCTGCATTCTTCCATTTCTTGCCACACTTTCAACATTTCAACATAGAATGTTGGTACCTTCACATTGATCTTGGAGATATCATAATTACATTGAAAAATGAAAACACCACCAATTGATTTGCATAAACTATTGAAAAGCATCTTCCATTTCATTTGATTCTCACAATATATTAAACTCTTCATCCACATTACCCGTTGTGCTTTAATAAAAAGTTCAAAATTTGTTACCCGTAAACCTCCATTTTCATAGTTTTGATACATTGTGTTTCTTTTTATTTTATCTTGTCCTTTCCAAATAAAGTCAAATGTAATTCTTTCTATTTCCACATAAACCCACTTCGGTACCACGATTAAAGATGAGACATATATCAATTTTGAAAGTGCATACGTTTTCGGAAGATGAATTTTACCTAATATGGTCAAATCTCTTTGCTTCCACCAACTCAATAACTTTTTTATTTTGCTTAGTATTTCTTTGTAGTTCATTTCTTCTTTAACCTTAACATCCATGGAAAAATATATTCCTAGTATCTTCACAACTTCCACCATATTCCACCCTTTTGGGGCAGAGTCCTGGTTTGTATTGGTTCCTAATCTCATTAAATTGTCTTGTCCCTGTTCAAAATGAGACCACTTAATTTACCAAAAACTTCAAAAAGTACTTCTAATCTTTCTAAGGACTGTGCATCTTGTACGAAAATTGTTACATCATCAGCGTATAGCACTTGTTTAACTTCATTCTGAGTAAATGAAAAACCTTTAACACCTATATCATTTCTTATAACATTTGCAAGTAATTCAATAGTTAGTATAAAAAGGTATGGCGAGAGGGGATCTCCCTGTCTCACTCTCCTCTGTATATCAAAATAGCCTGTTGTGAAACCACCATTCATGACACAACTACATGCTCCACTGTACAATGTTTTGATCCACTGTCCAAAAGATGCCCCAAATCCAAAAATTTCTAATACCTTTTGTATGAACTCGTGTGATACAGAGTCAAATGCCTTTTCAAAATCCACTGCTAATAAATAGCCGTTTACACTGTTATTCAAAGCCTGAAATAAAATATCATCGATTAGACGAACTGCTTCACCTATATTTCGATTATTAATGTATCCAACCTGATCAACCTGTATAATTTCGGGGAGAACCTCTTTCTTTTGGCTAGGACTTTGGTGAGAATCTTATAATCGGTATTTAACAATGTAATAGGCAATGTTGGTCTCTCAGGTCTTCTGAAATGTGATCAGAAGGTTCACGATATCAACATCCCACGATATCAACATCCCACGATATCAACATCCCACGATATCAACATCCCACGATATCAACATCCAACGATATCAATATCCCACGATATCAACATCCCACGATATCAACATCCCACGATATCAACATCCCACGATAGCAACATCCCACGATATCAACATCCCACGAGGCCAACATATTGGTCTCGTGGGCTATTTCACAACTTTTCTGAGTGTTCACGAAACCACCACTGTCGGTCTCGAGGGCTGCAGGGGGTGTTTCATAAAGCTGTTCGTAAAGTTACGAATGACTTAAATATGACAAGCCAAATGGGATGCTCAATCATTTTTAACTGCATCAACTAAAAGTGAACTGTGTAGATGCAAGGAGTTACTCCTTGGTAGATGTAGACTATTCTTATTGTAACAAACATTTTTAATGCAAAGTATATTTTTTGCCATAATTTAATTGAGGTTATTGGAAATACACTCAGACTTTGTTAAAACATCAGGAAAAACTTTGGGCATCCTATCTGGCACTTCATATTCAAGGCGTTCGCAAAGTCTTGCGCAACTTTACAAACAGCTTTATGAAACACCCCCAGGTCTACTTGCATGTTCAGCCCCGTAATACTAATTTCCATTTTGGATAGTCAGTACATGTATTTCCTTGATGAATGGTTGGAGAGGTAGTGTGTTTCCTTTCACCGCACCAAGGAACCGTACCCGTCGATTTCCTTTACGCTCTGTGTCGTAGAAACCATATGTTCTCTCACCTCTTATTCTGTCATCTCCGATCCAAATCAAGAATTCATTTATAGTAGCGAGGCCTTTCAGAATTACCCGATTTTCTGTTATTTTGATGTTGTAAGGTTCCGAGAACTTCAGGTTGAACACAAATACTTTATTGAATTGCGTGTGGTATAGGAGATGCGCTGTTTAATAAAGTAGAAACAAATCATCTTTCATAAATGAAGTCGAACCTTGGTCATGCAGTTGCAATGTGGAAGAACATTGCCGGAAGTTGTTATTATTATTATGTAATGCATAAGAGCAATTGAGGATTTGGAATCATCAAAATCATAAGAAATTTAATCAGTCTTGCTGAAATTCATACCTACTAATCATATTGTTCGTTTCAAGAAAAATAAAAATATTGTGCATTAACGCTTACTGTACATGTCTTTTTATTTTGCCACGGCGTTTTTTGTTTGTTGTATGTGTGTGATTTTTGTGGGTTATTTTCGTTTATTCTTCCTTGTTGTCGTCGTTGCCTTTGTTTTGTTTGCTTGTATGTTTGTATCATCGATCTCTACCCACTGGATAAAGCAACGCCCTCAACGTTCGATGCGACCCGGCGCGACGCGTCGCCATGTTTGGGCTCGCAGAAAAACAACGCTGCAGTACTATTTCAATACATTTTTATGCATTTTTAGAATCAAATAATTCAGCACTGTGAAGTCTTTTCCACGAATTAATTGCAAAATCAGGCAAAACAAGTGTATTCGTACAAATTCTAGAGGCGATTTAATGTGACAATTAGTATAATGTCTTTTATAAGTAAAGAATCAAATCCCGTATCTTTTGAATAGGAGTACACTGGGTTCTTACACAGCAGACGATGTCCCACGCTAGTCCCACGCGGTCCCGCGTACTGTGTTTGAGTGAGGGCTCCTAATTTTGGTTGTGCGGGCGCCTCAACTGCTCGCATAGAGCCGTGTGTACGATGCGATATCCACGTAAATTGAGATCGATGGTTTGACAGGGTCAGGTTCGAACAGAACTTCATGGGGATTGAACAGGGGCGCGGGTCAGACCTTGTAGGACCACGTTTCGTAAAAACCACGCAAATCGTAAAATTCAACGGGAAAAGTTTTTTTTTTTTTTTTTTTAAATACGCATTTCGTATAAAAATTATTTTACGAAAACAGACTCATTTCGTAAAACGGGGGTCTCGCAAAACGTAAAAGAAAAACGACGTGTTTTACGTTTTGCGGTGCATAATGAGGTCCGCAAAACGTATATCACAAATCGTAAATTTGCAGGTAAAATCAGTTTTATCATATATAAGGGCTCCCCTGGACTTTTAAGTGCCAATAGTCAGGTAACAAGATGAAGATAAGTTAGTACCATAGACAGGTTAGTATGTGCCGCAGTACGCGCCCATCGTTGTCATAATATTGCCGGGGCGCTCCATCCTCCTCCTCCTCATCATCATCTTCATTTTCGCCACCTTATGATAGGCTAGTGATCTCCCCTTTCTTTGCAACTTCTTTCATCTATATTTTTCTTCACGCCTGCTGTTATATGTGTGGGTGGGGGGTGTTGGAACCGTTTACCCCCTCCCCTCCCCACTCACCATAATATCAAAATTATAAGTACTTTGTGTGGATTAGACGATGGAAGCCTTCATTTTTTATTTCTTTTAATATTAAGCAGAGAGAAATTAGATAAGACGGTTTCATTATGCCGCAATTAAGTTAACGTTGCAAAAAATCACCATTAGATCAGGGGGTGTTCCATCAAGTGTCTTGTCGGTGATATTTACCGACAAATTTGCTCTCAGCCAATCAGATGCAAGGATTTCAGTAGCTTATAACAGTTATTGCAATTTGTCATTGATGACAAGTTTTATGAAACAGGGATTGACAAATCATAAATATCATTTTTTAAAAACAACGTAAAATTCCTTGTGCAGGCCATCCAAGCCAGGGCATTTATTTGCTGGCATTGACTTGATTGCATTAAGTATTTCAACTTTTGTTAATGGTTGATTGAGATTTTCTTTTTGATCATTTGAAAATATTGGAATTTCTAGTCCCTCAAAAAAGTTATCTGCTTCTTTTCTAGAGTCCTCAGACCAATGGGAAGAATACAATGTAGAATAAAACCTTGTAATTCTTTCGTGATATTCTGAGCGTTCATTATTAGAGAACCATCTGCGTTTTTCTTTCTTTTCCTTTCTGTGTGTCTCTTTTCTAGATTACAGAAGTATTAAGTGCTCTTCTCACCTTCCTCAGCCCACTTGGCACGGGACCTAACTATAGCACCAGCTGTTTCAAAATCATAACTTTTTTTCTAAATTACCTAAAAGTTGCATTATTTCATTACACTCTGCATCATTTGTGTCTTAGTCAGGCTTTGTCTTAGAACTTCAATTTCTGCTTCCAATTTACATTTATCCTTCATTCTCTCTTTCTTTTCCTCGCTAAGTATTCCATGCAATAGTGCTCTTAAAGGAGTCCCAAATGACATGGGGGTTACAAGATGAATTAGTATGGTCCTTCTTAAAATCATCAATCTTAACTCTAATATATTTTATAAATTCTGCATCTCTCTGAAGCAAATAGCAATTTAATTTCCAATAACCTCTGCCCCTTTTGGGAACTCCAATAGACAATTCTACTGTGACAACAGAATGGTCCGATGCCAGACCATGAGAAATAGTACTGCTGAAAACATTTGCCAAGATACTGTTTGACATAAATAAATAGTCAAGTCTCGAAAGGGCTATAAATTGCGTCCCAGAAAAAACGAAACCCTAAAACAAAGGGTTATTGTGACCACACTATGTGCTCTATAACAACAATTATCTATTTTCAATAAACTAGAAGTATTATGCTTTCAAATGATACCTTAATAGCATCTATCCGTACATGCTTTACCGAGCAACAGCATTTTGAAAATGACATGTAAAAACTCAGTTGTGCCAGATTTGGGTAAAACCGTGAAGACGTTAGTATCACATGCAAAAATGACTAAAGGGAAAAACCAGCTTTAAGAGATATGGTACGTGAAAATCCCTTGTGTGATAGCATGCATTCAATCAGAAATTCATAAAACAAGGGTCAATAACAATTTCCAATGGTGGCAGAGGCATACGCCAAATCAATAAATATCCCTCAAAAGATAGAAAAGTGCCCATTTGTGTGATGGCAAAGGTGCCCCTTCTAAGGTGGGAAATTGCCACAATCTTGATATTTTTTCTACCTTATGTGCCCTTTCTGCCTTATATTTCAGTTCGACGACAATCGAAAGTGCCACTAACTTTATTTATATGAAAAATATCACTTTTCTGTCCGCTTTTTTCTTAAAAGAAACTTCAGTTCAGAAAAATGCACAAAAATTATTTTCGATTGCAGGTACCATTTCAATACTAAGTGCCCTTTCTTTAACCCTAACATCAACAATACATTGAGCATCCTTTATTTTATGATGAGGCATTATCCTTGCCCTCATTATTGAAAGAAACAGATTAAAACAGCCTTCTCATAGGATTTTAAAAGTCATGTTACATTTGGGTCATGTTCGCATGTGATCCTAACGTTTTCACGGTTTTACCCAAATCCGGCACAACGGAGTTTTTACATGTCATTTTCAAAATGCTGCTGCTCAGTAAAGCATGCACAGATGGATGCCATCAAGGTATCATTTATAAGCATAATACTTCTAGTTTATGGAAAATAGATAATTATTGTCATAGAGCACATAGTGTGGTCACAATAACCCTTTGTTTTAGGGTTTCGTTTTTTCTGGGACGTACTGTATATTGGATTTTGTTTATGTCTCGTAAATACCCTATCTGTAGGATGCATTAATCTCCAAGTATCATTCAAATTATATTCATCTGTTAAAAAAGGAAAAAAATATTTCTTGATCTTGAATTACAATGTTCGGCACATGAGCCTTGATAACCCAAGGGACCCATGGCTAAATTCAAATCACCCCCTAGAATAACATTTTTTTGATCGCTATCATCGAAATTTGAAAACAAATCCAAGACAAAAAATCGGGGTCGTCCTGATTAGGAGCATACACGTTTATTATCCTTCACTTTATTTTTCCTATTAAAGCATCCGAAATAATGACTCTGCCGTTTCCATCTGAGATATCGAAGCATCTAATCCTGGTTTGAAAAGGATTGCTACACCATGTACACCTCTAGAGTTAGAGGTAGCACTATTAGCATATAATTCTCCACCCCAATCTAACATGTCTAATGTCCACATCTGCAAATTTTCATCAAGAGGATGAGTTTCTTGGAGCAAAATTATATCATCATTTCTTTGGTGCAAAAACTTGAATGTACATTTCACATTTGAAATTACAGTGAGTACCGCAAAGAAATTTTAAAAAATACCAGATAACCATACTGAGCACATTATAGAGCTATTGACCCTATGAGTAAACATGGTGTGGCAGTGAACAAAGATAAAAATAAAATAGAAACATATAAAAAAAAAAAATGGCAAGTCAGCTTTGAAAAAAGGGTAACATAAGTTAACCAAGAAGACCAGTTAATGGGATAGAGCTGTAAAAATGATTGAACACCTTACTAAATGTTTGTCATAAACTGTACACTGGCCAACTTCCTCCATGGCAAGGAATTAAACCTCAGGGCTTATCAAGCGTCCGTTGGCATCTCTGATTCTAATGGAGGCAGGATAGACGAAAAAAGCTTTGATGCCTTTTGCCCTCAGCTCCTTCAACTTTGGCAGATTCTCCCTCCTCATATGCTGTACTCTTTTACTGTAGTCATCTGCGACGTACATTTTCGTTCCTTCGGTTTTTTCCTTGAACACTTCAATCAGCTTCTTCCGGGCCTCTTCTTTCTCTCTGTACGTCGAGAATCCAACGTGGATTGGTCGGGGTTTCCCCCGACCCTTCTCAGCGGCTTCTGGTCGACCAGAGCGATGTGCGCTTTAAACAGCTTTTGGGCCGGCAGCGCTGGCGAGGAGATCTTCTACATACCGCAAACAATAATTTCCCTTTTCTGTTCCTTCTGGTGCCCCCCAGATCACGACGTTGTTACGACGACTTCTGTTTTCGAGATCGTCGATTTTGGCATTTGCCTCCTCTAGCGCTGTTTTTAACTTACAAATGTCATCTTTTGCATTGTCCACGTCAAACTTCAACATCTTTTGGGCTTGAAGTAGTTCTGCAAACCTCACATCCTGCCGCTGCACATATTCTATGAACCACAGTGGGGCTGTGCTATATACGCGACCCCGAACCTTCCATGTTTGGCTGATTCGAGCTTGTCGAGGAGGGTCGAGAAACTTCAGGGTTTTTCGCTAGTTTTTTCTTTACAGGAGAGTTTTCAGTACTTGGCGGGTCACGAGACTTTGGACGGCCATTCATTGTTTACAAGTGAGCATAAAACTAAATCAAAAGCTGAATCTAAACCGGTTAAAGTTGAAAAATAAGCAAGCTTACCCACGACACTTGCGTCCACTACACATCCGCCATGCTGCCCCCAATTTCGGGCGTAGTTATTAAATTAAATGTTTTATAATGCACCATGCGCTATTGGATTGCAGTTAATCAACAAAATGGCTCATCCTCTTCTGCTCGAACCAAGTCACATATTGATGTAAAATCACTGAATCCCGCATGTAATTTCTTCAAAATGTCTCCTCTATGAGATCTTGAATCACACACAGTCTCCATCTTGCTATTCGAGCATGTACTGTCTGATTCTGAGCTAGAAAAATGGCCGAGATCAAGTTTTGTTGTAGTTACCATGGAAGATAAGATACAACAAAAGATAAAATAATTTTCAGAAAACCAATTATCTCATGATTTTATCTTCAGCACGCATATGTAAATTAGGATCTTGCGCAGAGTGAACAATGATACAACAAAAGTTACAACAAAAGTTACAACAATTTTCAGAATACGAAATTTATCTTAACTGTGGAGATACAACAATATTAGAGATAAAACAGTTTTCAGAATACCACCCCATGCAGGAGCCTGTCCAGAAGGAATCTGATGTATAATTTCGTGACAGGCTCCCAGACTATATTGCTGTATACAATGCTGTAACATGTCTATCATTTTGCGTGTGACACATTAATCTAACGTGTTAATGTTGTAAGTTACAACCATGATTGGATTTCCTGTTTAATCTATTACTTATATCCTTCTTTCTTTCTTAAATAACCATACATTGTAAAAAGTATGAAGTGTACTCTTATTTTGTATGATTTGTTATATCGATGTGCAGTGGCTTATCTAGACAATTATGGCGTCCGGAACAAACAATAAAATTGCTCCGCTCCGCCTCCCCCCCCCCCCCCCCCCCCCCCCCGTGCCCGAAAACATCAGCTCAAAAAACAAACAAACCAGCTAGGCCCAGTCCTATAAAGCTTTGCGATCAATTTCAATTATCTAAACTCTTTATAAGACGAGGCCCCAGATCAATTCCCATCCCACTTTTAATTTTGAAATGAAACTACCTAAACATCACTTTTAGAGCACCTGTCCGTGATTGCTAAACGAAAGTGTATACAAACTTTTTTCCTTCCATTTTCAATACTCAAAGATGCAATTTCTTATTCATTGTACCCTTATGCAAATTATCAAGGGACCACAGCATACGAGTGCTAGATTTGTTTTTCAAATGTGAACATTGTTAAACACTTTTTTTTTATATTCACTTCTTCCTACATGTAAAAAAAAGCAGTCCAACCTTTGAGATAATGTACGGAAATTAGATGTTTGGGTACCTCTCTCCCGAAGATTAGCCTATTTCGGGCCACAGGCTGCCCAAATATGAGGTGATGGTTGCTTGACTATTGGCACTTAAAAATTCGGGGAGGAGGCCTATTCATATGGAAAAAAAAATAATTGTAACTGCAAGTTTACGATTTGCGATTTTACGTTTTGCGGACATCATTATGCACCACAAAACGTAAAACACGTCGGGGTTTTTCTTAGCGTTTTGCGAGACCCCTGTTTTACGAAATGCGTTTTTTTCGTTAAAAATATTTTTTCACGAAATGCGTTTTTTTTTTCTAAAAATTTGCGTTGTTTTTACGAAACGTGGTCCTACAGACCTCTTCGGTAACTATAACGATAACGAGATTTTTCAGGTACACCCTACAACTGCCCTACATGTTAGCATACTCACAAACAATAAATAGTACCTATGATTGAGAATATCGTTATCGTTATCGTTATCTTTATCGGTTAGGTCTGTCCAGCTCTTAATGATGAATTCACCAGTAGAGTTAATGGACACTCCACAGGGTTCGTGCGGGCAGTCAATCCCTACAACGTCTTTCGAACATGCCAAAAGCAGACATCTCTTTTTGAGCGCTAGATCACGTCCAGATGCGTAAATCCGTCTGTGGGGTAGGAAGAATTGGTAAGCACACAAACTTTATGTATTAATATAGCGATGTGTATTCATGATAAAATAACAAACAAAACTAAACAAAGCAAAACAAAAAACAAGCAAGGACAACGCAAAGTGTAGCATCCCCTCGCCGGGTACAAATGGTCTATATACGTCAGAACAAGTTACCTCCATTCGACTATGCTATTATATTTCTAGGCAAGGAAGTTTAATACCTGGGGCTTGGATGCACAGAAAGTTTATACTACTTTATGGAATGACCCATGAGAAGATCTGAAAATGAACCTTCTCATGTACATAATTAGCAATTTTGAATATCTAATGAGCTGTGACCTTTGACCTTTGACTTACATACTCAACAACATTACTTATGTTATCGAATGGAAACCACATTTTTGCATATATAATTAGCTGTTTTTAAATGAACTGTAAACTTTGACCTTCGACCTTTGACCTACATACCTAAAGACCGTCCTTAAGCTATATCTTCATACCATGTACCTTCTTACCAGATTTCATTAAAATCTATTTAACATTAGTAAAGTTATCAAAAGGAAACCACATTTTCGGATACATATAGTTAGCTATTTTCGCATATTTAATGAGCTATGACCTTTAACCTTTGACTTACATACTCCGAAATCAAACTTAGGCATTTTTTTTTTTATACCATGTACCTTCATACCAAATTTCAATAAAATCCGTCAAACGTTACTAAAGTTATCGAACGGAAACCAGTGTTCACAAGATTTGTTACGGACGGAAGGGCGGACGGACAGCAGCGTTACTATATCCCCCTCCGACTTCGTTGGCGAGGGGATAACAAACGAGTTTTATATATTAAGAGGTCTAAATTCAGAAATTTTATTCTCAATAATTGAGCCTCGAAATGTTATCTTTAATGTAAAAAATCCCGAATTGCGAGTAACATGGATTTAAGTGCGCAGCCATAGGGATACTGCTGCCTTTTTTCTAGAAATTACATTGTTTTTGCTCAAATCTTTATGAGATTTAGAGAAATATGAAAGAAATTCTTCTTCAATTTCAAGTCAAATCTTAGGAGCGCAGATATATTGCTCCCCATCTTTAATAGCAATATTCATATTTTTCGTCGGGAGGTTATCAAAAAACAAATTTTGATGCGCTTCCCTTCTACTTCTACTTTTATCATTATAATTTTAATTTTTTTGTTGTGGTTGTTATCGCCCTTGTTTTTGTTCTTGTTGTAACGATCATAGCATTTGTCAAAATTAACACTGTTATCACCATTGTTGTGAGACCTTTTTGAGCAACTAAGTGCCACGGGCGCCAAGCAGAGACGGATACCGGCGCCATACAAAAAACCATCATCGTCTTTTTTATTTATTCATTATTCATTTCAGTTTTATTTCAACAGGGTGGTCTCACTTCAAGTTTATTTCTGGACCTGCTCTTCCAAAAAGCCCTACATTCACATAAAAAGTACAGAACATATTTTACATGATTTAAAAACCAGAACATATATACAAAGATTATAACAGAATAAACATACATGTGAATCAACTCAAAATCCACTCCTAAAATTCATAAACAGAGGGAACACAATTATTATAAAAAACCAAAAAACATCACAATAAAAAAGAAGAAGCGTATAATATAAATATTGAATGAGAATAACAAATTGAACAATAACAATATGAACTAAAAGAAACCGAAAAAAAATGAAAGAAACAAAAGGTCAATTTATCTGAATAGTATAATTATAAGAGAAACTGGATCACCATCATCAATATCATCAATATCATCATCAGCAGTGGCGGATCCAGGGGGGGGCAATCCCGGCCCGTGCCCCCCCCCCTTTTGAGGGAAAACAATGCAATGTGCCCCCCCTATTTGCGATTGTGCCCCCCCTTTTCGAGCAGAAATTTTTTTTTTTTTTTTTTTTTTTTTTTTTTTTTTTTTTTTTTTGCTTGTCAGAGAATTATGGAGGGGAACTGGACCCCATAACCCCCCCCCCCCCCCCACTGAGCGACTTTTGGAGGGCTGGCGAAAATTTTTTTTTTTGCTCGCCACCCCCCCCCCCCCCCCCCCCCCCCCCCCCCACTGAGCGACTTTTGGAGAGCTGGCGAGAGACCAAAAAAATATGGGTCTCCCTCCAAGCAGTTTCCCAAAGTTGGCAATCCTGCATTTGTGTGCCCCCCCCCCCCTTATACGAATTCCTGGATCCGCCCCTGATCATCAGTATTATTATTACAGGATATTATTACTCCCAAAACCACCAACTCACCTTGTATGTGGATCCACAGCCATGCTAATCTCATTTCCCCAAAAATAACAAGCAGGACACACCATTTTGACAGGATTTTCTTCATCGCTAAAATCGATCATCTGGATTCCAGATATCCCAGATATGTACAGATGGCGAGAGAAGTTCCCTCCGTAAAATTCCAAATCAGTGACACCTAAGAAGAAAGGAAAACTAGCATTAGCATTAAAAGCCAGTTCGTAATTAGCGCATGGTACAAAAAACCGTGAAATGACCCCAATTTTACGGGCACGCGCAGCTGTTTTTGTGCACGCGCTTCTTGTTTTAAATGTAAAATCCATGGTAATGATGCGCGCCTCATAATCATACTCGGAATGGAGCGGCGAGGTATTTTTTTTCTCATGGGTCCTCTCATAGCTGCGGGGTTATGATACTTATGAATTCAAAGCTTGATTTTGAAATTGTTTCCAAAAACATCTCAGAAGATGGTAGATATTTGATTTTAAGAATTGTTATAGACGGAAATGAACTTATTATTATATGCAACGTATATGCACCTACTGCAGATAAAAGAACTGAGCAAAAAATCTTTTTTGAAAATTTATTCAGTACTTTAAACTCGTTTGATGATCTAGCGATGACTCCGATAATATTCGGTGGCGACTTTAACGGGATTATGAATTCCAATATCGCCGGCAATAATCAACCAACTGCAAAAAATGCAAAACGATTTAGACGTCATTAACATATGGCGCATACGTAGCCCCTCCGCACGCAAATATACGTGGAAACAAATGCGGCCTTTAATCCAGAGCCGACTGGATATCTGGTTTGTCTCCGAAATCCTACAAGATTACATAAGTAAGGTTGATATAATACCAGGTGTAGGTTCGGATCATCTAGCTATTATTTTAGAATTCAAAGTGCAAGGAGAAAGAAGATGTAAAGCTATGAACTGGAAGTTCAACAATAGCCTATGTGATGATGAGTTTTTTTGCACTGAAATGTCAAAAAATCTTTCACAATTTGATGATTTAAGAATAGGATGGGAATATTTAAAGTATAATATCCGTCTGTTTTCACGAACATACAGTATTAAAAAGGCAGGGGAAAATAGAGAAAGGCGAAAAGAGCTGGAAAGAAAACTGAAAAGACTGCAATTCCTTCTAGTGTCTGAAGGTGAAAGATATGTGGAGGAATACAATCAAATTCAAAATGAATACGAGTCTTATTTAGACTACGTAACACAAGGTCTTACCGTAAGGTCTAGGGCAAACTGGGTGGAGCATGGTGAGAAAAGTACAAAGTTTTTTTTTTTTAATTTAGAAAAAGTCCACAAAAATAAATCATCAATTGTTATGTTGAAACAAGGTGATGACATTTTTACGGACGAAAAAGACATTAATTCCAAAATAAAATCATTTTATACAGAACTATATAGGAAGCCTAACATTTGCCCTACTCAGAACTCTTCGTTTCTAGAACAAGAAAATACTCCAAAGTTATCTTCAGACTCTAGGAGAAAATGTGATTTGCCTTTAACATTAGGAGAATGTACATCGTCCTTATTTGTCATGTCAAAAAAACAAGTCACCTGGGAACGACGGTATTACAGTTGAGTTTTACTGTAAATTCTGGAATCAGATTGGTCAGCTTTTAGTAGATAATCTCAATTATAGCTTCGAAAAGGGGCAACTTTCAAGTTCACAAATTAGGCACGGTTTGATAATACTGATATCTAAAAAAGGAAAGGACAAAATGTCAATTGAAAATTATCGGCCAATTACACTAGTGAATGTCGATTTGAAAATTGGATCGAAAGCACTTGCGGAAAGATTGAAGAAAGTTTTACCCAATTTGATTCACCCTGATCAAGTAGCTTTTTTGAAGGACAGATATATTGGAGGAGCTGTCCGGACAGTGAAAGACGTTTTTTCTTTTCCAAATTGAAAAATATTCCGGGCATTCTGTCAAGCCTATATTTTCAAAAGGCATTTGATTCGCTCGATCATTCCTTTTTGTTAAATGTGCTCCGATCATTTAACTTCGGTGAGTGTTTTTGTAACTATATTAGGGTTTTATATACCAATTTAGAAAGTTGTGTTATGAATCGAGGTGAATCATCGGGCTATTTTCCGGTTGAAAGGGGGGTGCGACAGGGTGACCCACTGTCCCCGTATTTATTTGCTTTAGCGATAGAAACGCTTGCTGTCAATATTCGTAAAAATGAGGCAATACATGGTTTGAAAATAACAGATAATGTAGAATTGAAAATGTCACTCTACGCGGATGACATAACGGTTTTCCTTTCGGACAATTTTTCACTTAGCCATCTCTTAACTACTTTGGAGAGATTCCGACAGGAATCATCACTATCTATTGATATTACCAAAACAAAGGCAATGTGGATAGGGGCTGATAGAGATAATCAACATTCACTAGAGAATATTCAGTTTGAGAAGTCCCTGACTATTCTCGGCGTCGACATACTCACCTAATGTCTTTTCTTTACAATTGCAAAGAATTCTTGAGAAAATTAAAGGGCAATTGAATTTATGTCCAGTTTATGTCCAGTTTAAAGAACATGCTACATACATGAAACAATAACTTTCTCCGGGAATTAACCACGGGCCGCGCAACCTGGGCCCGAGGGGGGGGGGGGGGGGGGGGGGGGGGGGGGGGGCACTCAGTATATAGTGTGCGGTGGGTATGTGCCGCAAAGAAGCATAGCATTTTTTTCTTAATGAGAAAATGAAGAGAGAAAACCGTTCCAAAGCACCGTTCCAAAGCACCGCTTTTTTTCATTCCGTCGTTCCGGCCGTTCTGGCCCGCCCCGGCCCGTTTCGAAGAATATCACTTTTGGTGAAAAGTTGAAAACGAGTTCTAATGATCCTTATATTTCAATAATAACCAGTTCCGTAGCGTCATATTTATATTGTAATCCAGTTCCAAAGACCCAATTTTTACAAAATGTTAGTAGTTCCGAAGACCATCCTGTTCATGATACACTCGTTCCGAAGCCCCCCCCCCCCCCTTTTTTTTATTGTCTTGCCAGCGGCACATACCTACCACTTTTGGGGTCGAGTGCAGCCCCCCCCCCCCCCCCACACTTTTTTGCGTAGACACGTGTCATAAAACCTCGGAAAAGGGTTCCAAAATTGTCATTAATGAGTGAAATCAAATCAGCCCCCCCCCCCACCCTTTCAAAAACGCTCCGCGGCCCCTGCTAACCATGACATGAATAAATAAGCAATGTTCTACTTTCTCTAGCGCAATAGAAGTTGGTTTTGGTACTGCGTGCTTATGTATACAGGACGGAGGATCAAGATTTCCGCTGCAAAACATACTATATTAACACGTCTTTTAAAGTAAATAAGTATTAAAAATAAGTAAGGCCCCTTCATCTATTGATTAAATTAGGTTTGAAGTTTCATTCGAAATTGATACTGCAAAATCGAACTATAAAAAAGTATATATTTTCCCACATTTATCTTGTTTCTTTCTTTCCTTCCCCCACCCCTCTCCTTTTCTTAAATGTACCTTGTTTTGGAACCAAACTGTTAAATCATGAAACGAAAGTAGCAGACAGCCCAAAAGGGGTTTTTTCTTCTTCTTCTTTTTTTTTTTTTTTTTTTTTTTTTTTTTTTTTTCTTTTTTTTTTTTCTTTTTTTTTTTTTGATAGGGGGACATGAGGGAAGGGGGTAAAAGTCTTCTTCTCTTTTCTTTTTCTATCACAAAGATTTTGTCCATATTGGCGTTTCTGGGGGGCTACGATGCCAAACACTGAAACGTTAATAGAGAAAGAAAAAGAAAAGGAAATAGAAAAGGGGGGAAATGGGGTCGCATGTTAACAAAAACTCCGCTCTTTGCTAAGGATGGAATTGATTTGTTCCCTTATCAGTTTTGTAAGGTAATGTTGAATTTTACGCCCCAGTCCAGTGTAATTTTCTTCTTTTTTATATAACGATTAACGGGCTAGAGGTATACACAGTGTGGGTCAGTAAAAAGGAACCCATATTCAAGCCCCAATATCTTGAACACTAAGTGAAATCACTGGAATGTATTGTAATGGTATAATTATTGATAATGTTTTCTTCAATTTAATAGGTTGTTTACCAAAATCTGATCATGAATGACTGAGTACTGACCAATTTTAAAAAGCATGTCAAAATCTTCTTTGCGCAAGTTTCGTCTGAATCGTGTTCAGGAGTCACTTTCATTACTTATGAGTGCATTCAACTGGAATGGAGACCACTCGACAAACCTTATGTTGACTATCCATTTCATTCAAAACTTTGGAAGACGCAAATTTGACATGAATCAGGAAAATGTTACTGTTCAGCTGTCCATGGTCATGATCGTTGGATTTTATTGATCAAACTTTCAACTTATAGGAAATATGATAGGCTAACATTGTGAGTATCTTAGGTTAACTCTATATGTACTAATTGCAACGATATTTAGGGTTGAATCTGGGTTTCCTTTTCATTGGCTCATACTGTATATTTAATATATATAGAGAGAGAGAGAGAGAAAGCGTCCCAGAAAAAACGAAACCCTAAAACAAAAAGATTATTGTGACCACCCTATGTGCTCTATGACCTCAATTATCTATTTTCCATAAAGTAGACGTACTCTGCTTTGAAATGATACCTTGATGGCATTCCTACGTGCATGCTTTACTAAGTACCCGCATTTTGAAAATGGCAAGTAAAAATCCATTTTTGCCAGATTTGAGTGAAACAGTGAAAACGATTAAAGCAAGGAGTTATCACAACAAACTCTTCTGCGCATGGTTGAACGGATTGTTAGTTCACATTCACTGAAAAAATTATTCCCCCACTGAGGTTGAGAGTCGGTATCGAACCCCAGTCTTCAAAGACTGAGGCAGCTGTCGCCGTGGGGCAAGATCGAGCGATAAGAGCGGAGCGGTACTTTGATTTCGGGTCTTATCTCTCGCGTTGCGTAACACTTTCGGTCGTAAAAAATTCTGTTGTGACTCCAGTTCTGTGATAACTCCTTGATTAAAGGGTCACATGCGGACATGACCTGAAGGAAACATAAACTTCAGAACCCAATGAGAAAATTGCTTTCATGGGCTTCTTTTAACAAAAATGGTAATGATTATCCCCTCATCATGAAATTAAAGATAGTTGACTTTTTGTTGATGGTGGGGGTCAAGAAAGAATTTCCTTTGTCCTGAAAATGGTACTGGCAATCATTATTGACATCACTGTGTTCATTGTTCATAACTGCAACTTCTTTAAAGAACCAAGCAGAGAGCAAGGTGACATTTTCATTAAAAAATTAAATGAGTGGCACCTTCCATCGTCATCAAAAGGTAAAGTATGGTATAAAGGGAACATGAGGCAGGAAAGATATCAGATTATGGCAGTTCTCCTCCTCAGGATGGGCACCTTCTTCCATTACAAAAGGGGCACTTTTTCATCGCTCGATGGATATCTATACTTTTATATGAAAAATTAGGGGTGTACGCCCCTACCACCAGATGCAAGCATTGGCCCATGTTTTTGAAAATTCCAATGTTGCAAACTACAAATCACTACTTTTTAAAGCTACCTTTTCAACCACACTTTAATTACTCTCACAAAAGAAACTGTGCACTATCTATAGTTAAGATTTTCAAATTGATGCTTTTTTTATAAACTTATCTTTCATATATCAAAATAAAAATAAATTAATCCTTTTTAAGATGACATGTAATTAGAATCATCATACCATTCACGCATGAGTGAGCATAGCCATTTAACAATAAATTATTCTTTGAAAGAAAACTGGAAAAATGGGTTCCTGGCCATTCCAATGTTGATGAGCATTTCCATATTGTAGAGTCAAATCAAAACAATGAAAAAAAAAAGAAAATCACCCGTCTCTTGACCATGCTTGTCAAAACTATGCAGTCCTGAGACTGCAGTTGACATCCAGAGCTCAATCTTCCTCATAGTTTCTCATTCTTTGTTTTTTCACTGTTGAACAAGAATGTCTTAACGATATTTCTATCGTATTTTGAACTTCAACATAAATTCAATATACAAATAAATTTCCTTTAATATTATGGGTTGTGCAATGCTATTCGGTCCGGTTTTGAAAAGAATGTTATACCAAAGTTAATGGAACCTACTTGTATTATACCTGAAGCATTACTCCTTATATTGAAAATTTAAAAAGGGTGTTCTCATATTTACCAGTCGTTTTTAAAACATAATGTGAAAGAATGTAACAGCCTTACAAAATGGAAACAGTATTTAGAACTCGAAGATAAAGCATGGTATTTATATTGTTTGACTTCCTTTCAATCAACTATTGATAATAACATGAGGTGGCTTCAGTTTAAGCTTTTAAACAGAATACTTCATGTGAAAGATTCATTGTTAAAATTCCAATTAGTTATTGATAAACAATGTACATTTTTTGTAATAGTAGTGAAGAGACAATTATTCATATTTTTTGCTACTGTCCACAATCAAATGTAATATGGTCAAAACTTGAGGAATGGTTGTTCCGTAAGTCCAATATAAAGGTCAAACTCACAAACCAGAATAGATTGTTCGGCTTTAATGGATGTCATAACAACGCTTTTAATTATACGTATTTTGATTATTGTAAGAAAAGAAATTTATTCAGCTAATTGCAAAAACCACATACCACTGTTGAAAAAATTATGTTAGCAATTAAATCTTATTATGATATGGAAAGTTATAAAGCATAAACAAGTCTTAAAGAAAAGATTTTTTTGGAAAATTGGTTTCATTTTACCCAATGTTTCTGAATATATTTTTTTTTTGAATTTTGTTTGTAATATATTATTGGAATACAAATAATATTTTGATATGTCTTATATTATATGTCACAATGCGACCGAGATTATTTTGTTATGTTCTATTGTTTGAATATTTATTTGATAATGTCATGGAATAGTGCCTGTATCCATCTTTTGTGAAATGAATGTTTATAAATAATAAAGGAGCTCTGTGGAAGGGTAAGTATATAAATATATATCTATTTATATATATATATATATATATATATATATATATATATATATATATATAATTGTATGAAATGAGATAATAATGATTGCGTAGCTTGATTCAAAGTTCCCCAGAGCTGTCCTCCCTTTTTGAAATTTTTCAAAGGTTGAAAAAATTGTCTCCGCCGGGAATCGAACCCGGGTCGTTGGCTTAGAACGCCAATGCCTTAACCACTAGACCACGGAGACGGGCCAGTGATTTCGGCGACACCAGATTAAATTGACCGACAGATTGACAAATCTTCAACCTCTTTAATTAATTCCTTTGTCGGGGGCAGGTGAGTTTTGAACAATGACAAGCCGCATGCCTCAGCTGGATCCAAGCGAATGCTTTGAGATACATGTATACATTAGAATAATTATAAACAATTGTAAGGAAATAACATATACAACAGCTTTGGCAACTCTCGTGGAAATGATTATAATTGTGAGAAATGAAATGAGAGAATAATGGTTGCGTAGCTTAATTCAAAGTTCCCCAGAGCTGTCCTCCCTCCCGGCGGAGATATTTTTTCAACCTTTGCAAAATTTCAAAAAGGGAGGACAGCTCTGGGGAACTTTGAATTTAGCTACGCAACCATTATTCTCTCATTTCATTTCTCACAATTATATATACATACATGATATATATATATATACATATAAAATTGTGTATCTAAGCAAGTCAAAACGATTAACATCGAGGAATTCAACAGGTTTATCTGCTTTATTATATTTCATTTGAAATTTCAGTATTTTTACATTTTCTACTGAGTATATCATATTTTACTCCATCAATTACTCTCATGCCTTTTTACTGACTGATTATGTCTTCTCTTTGTATTTTGTGAATTATTATCACACACTATGTGCTTTGTTAGTTTTTGTCTTACCTTTCTGAGTGATTGCATATTCTCTTTATAACTTTTTCAGATTAAATTTCTGAGAAAGTCGAAAGAAGAAAGCTTAAGAAGAAGAAAAAAAGAATGTCTTACAGATGCACATGTTCATTAAAGGAGAATGAAACTCTGGGAAAATATCCATTTTAATGAAAAGAGAGGATAGAGAGAAGCAATTTCTAAAAAGTTCCATCAAAATCGGTTACGAAATGAAAAAGTTAAAGTACACATTCAAAGAAAATCACAAATACGATAAATAATGTATCACTAGAAACAGGCAAGTTAACAGATAGCAATCGTATCAGTTTAAAGTCAACTACATATCAGGTAATTAAACAATAATACAAATAAAACTACCTACCAGCATCTGCGATGTACAAGCGCTTCGCCAAAAAAATAACAATGTTTCAATGACGTCAATAAAGGGAACAATCCTGTCCAAGCAGACGACGTCCCATAAAGAATGAACATAAGTGCAGTGCAGTTATTTTTCAAATTATAAAGAATTTAGTGTATTCAAACGTGCCCATATTTCACACCATTCTAAAATGGGAATGAAACAGATTCTGATTAATGAAATCTTTTGTTTGTAAATATATAGGATGAGGGTTAATGAACAATCAAAGAAACCACACTTTCAAATTGAAATGCCCGCTGAATGATTGCAAGGACGGTATTTATCCCTCATTCAACGCCGAACGTCCAGCGGTGTATGCAGCTGTGAATGAAATGGCGTCTATTTTGTTTACAAGCAACTGATTCCTTTATTCTTGTAACGCTTCATTTTCCATCCAAATAAACCCATGCACGGGGTTTAGAGTGAGGCAATATATGGATTAAACATAATAGACTAATGCTAGTGAAGTGAAATAACTGAGGAGAAGATGACAAAACAGGCACTGAAAATATGTGAGATGTTATGGGACATCGTCTGCTTGTGCAATTAACGTCCTCCCTTTGACGTCACACATTTCAGCGGCTTTCGGAGAGCTGTTCAGGTGCTATGTCGGGGCTGTATTTTAGCAATTTGTAATTGATAATAATCATTACTTCGAATGTTTGCAAGTGTCGAATTTTGACAAACTTGTCCGGTCTAAGCTTCACCTACGCAAAAATGAAAATTAAGTCAGTTTTAAAAATCAATGAATATCTACTTTAAGAAAGTTTGAAAAGTCTCAATTTACTTTCTATGGCGATCCTCAAATTGGCAATGTTGTTTCAAAATGGTAGGTTAAGTAGTACAACTCGCAATATGTTTTGTACACACAAAAACATCATATCTTCTCCACTATCTCTAAAGATGCTGCTTGTCTTTTTGTGAACTCAACATATGTTGTGTCAAATACATTTTCCCACGCTATATCTTGAATTGAGAAGGAGACAAGCTGCACATTGGGCTGCACATGGGGGAAATATGAAATTTTGTGTACAAAACATATGGAGAGTTGTACTACTAAACCTGTCACTTTGAAGCAACATTCCCAATTTGAGGATAGCCATAGAAAGTAAATTGAGACTTTTCAAACTTTCATAACTTTCTCATTTCGTAACCGATTTTGATGGAACTTTTTTTTAATTGCTTCTCTCTATCCTTTCTTTTCATTGAAATTGATTTTCCCTAAGTTTTCATTCTCCTTTAATATTTGAATGGCTACTTGCTTTATCTTTGCAATTTTCTTAATCAGACCTTCGACGGGTTAAAGGAATGTGCCCATCCAAGCGTGAAAGTTCTTGGTTAGAGTTATAATTTTTCTTTAAATTGTTATATATTTTAAAAATATATTATTGACGGTTTATATGGAAACTTTGAACAAAAAATATTGTCGACTTTCTTAGTTGCGGAGTGTATATTACATTGCATTACCCTTATTTTTATAATGTAAGTGTTGATGATAGTATGTGATATTTATTCATGTCTCATATGTTGCTTGGTAAGTGCATAGAGAAACTTATATGTATAGTATGCTCTATATAGATATATTAATATCATCATTATTATTGTTATAATTATTATCATAATTATTATCATTATTATTATTATTTCTATTACTACTATTATAATAATTATTATTATTATTATTGTTGTTATTATTATTATTATTATTATTATTATTATTATTATTATTATTATCATTATTATTATTACTATTATAACTATAGCGCGCACTCAAAAATAGCCTTACCGAATAAATCTGTAGCGACCACTTCCATGTCATACAAGTTACCGCCCCGAAGCCGAGAACAGTAAATCTTTCCTCTGAGGTTGTCCGACCAGTAAAGCGTATCGGTACTGCTATCGAATGTTAAGGCAGTTATGTCGTTTGGATTCTCTATAATAGGAAGTCTAGTGACGCTGATGATGACGTCTAAGCTGTTGCATGGTAGGTATATAATGCCACGATAGACACCGGAAATTTTGTCATCGTTAATAAGCAAGACGGTTTCACCTGTTTATGAAAATAATTATATAATATTGAATGGCCTTGAGTGGGATACAAGGATATATCGCACGAGCTATGAGCATATTTCACGAGTCGGCACGACGAGTGAAATATTTTCAAAGCGAGTACGATATATCCTTGTGTCCCACGAAAGAAAAGCCATTCAATATTATTATTATTTATTGTATGATACCTAGTTCCTCAATTTTCACCATTACATGTCCTTATGTTTTTGTATTGACTTCGACATAAAACAAAGGTAGAAAAACATTTTTGTCCTTACCCAAGCATCTTGCAATGACAATGACAATGACAATGACAATGACAATGATTTTATTTCCCATGTCACCCCTTCCAGGGTATTGGAGAAACAATAATTCACAATCAGTTTGTATACACAAGAACAACTATATACAAATATATACAATATTTACAGTATGTCTGCGTAGAAAAAAAACCAAAAAAAAAACAAAAAAAAACACACAACTACAACAAGCGTACAATATTATGCACTGATTTGCACAGACACTTATTCCGTAACGTGGGTGTAATGGAAACTAGAATATTGCCTGGCTATAACAAACAATGTACATGTATAAAATTAATCAAATAAAAGTGTAAGAAGCAATGAAACAAAGCTAAACTACAACAAAACAACCCAAAATATAGTAGGTGCACCTATCAGTATATACATTGTATAAACATATTTGAATATTATATATTGTACAATATCTAAGCATGGAGGGACATTATCCCCTGACAGAATTTCGCTAGATTAGTTAAAACCTTCATATCTTTAGAATTAAACAATTGCTCCATTTTCAATGAACTTGGTCTGTTTCGGAAGCACGGTTTTACAAATCTCTTTCTCATAGCATCTGTTGCCGAGCATTCAAAAATATAATGAAATTCATCCCCAATCTTATTTTGCCTACACAACGTACAAATTCTGTCTTTTCTTGCAATATTAACATATCTACCAGCTTCAACAGGAAGTTTATGATTCGAGCAACGAAATTTCGACAAGAGCTGCGCGCATAATATCCATTGTCTTAACCTTTGCGTATTTAAGCGCGTATTCACTTTTTTACGCGTCACGCGCACCCCAAACCATGAGATATGGAGATATATTGCACGGTCATCCGGGTACTTTTACACAAACCATGAGATATTGTTTTAAATTGCACGGTCATCCGGGTACTCTTGCGCTAACCATGAGAAAGACCAATTTTTCTGGTCGCCTGAAAACCCTTCATACAAATAATAATACAAAATATTCATTAATTTTGAATAATCTATGATACTTTGAAGTCAGCATCCTTTGCAAATATATTTTAAAAAGTTACTGTCAATATGATACAAAATAACAGATTAAATTGGATGTTCCACTACAAAAACTTTGGGAGCGAAATGGAAATGATCTCCGGAGATTAGAATGAAACCTGTAGCCTCATATTGTTCTAATTGTGTCAAAAGATACATGTGCCAAATATATTAATGTTCCGCCAATGGTATTAAAGACTTTTTTTATCGCACTGCGAGATCTCAGAAGTGCTTACCAATCGCGCACAAATGGCTGTCCGTATAGAAAAATCTATATCCCTGGACAGGATATGAATTAGGTAGTCTATTTCTCACCGTTCATTCAAAGACACGTCCCGACTAAGAATAATTTGATTTCAATAAAAGAAGAAAAAAAGATCAGACAAAGGGACCAAAAAAGGTTTATAGGAAAATCAGACAGCTAAATAAGAATGTCGTGATTTTATTGATGACATGAAAACTATGGGAAAATATCAAAATCACTAGAAAAAATTGTTTCACTCTATCATGAGATTATGACGTCATTCCCCAGCTAATACTATTCACAAATTGTTTTGCTTATACATGAATTTCCCATTATTTAAAAAAAGAAATAAAGTTGAGTTATGGTCATGAGATTGAATTGTGAAAGAACTATCTACAAGTAACTGGGAAAGGTTGATTATATATCACATAAGAATTGGTGTATGCTTTAAGGTTTTTGAATCACCAAAATGATAAGAAATTGACTCAATCCTGCTAAGAGTCACATGCACTGCACACAGAAATGTGTATATGGGACTACACACAAAAGTTCGGCCCGAACATTTCAGCTGTTTTTGTCATATTTTCAACGTGAGAGCATTTGAAGAGCAATCCTTTTCAGGGGACGAAAACGTCATAGCATCTCATTAGCATAATGAGTATGTTGCCGATTTCATTTAGCGATTTTAGATTTTAATTTACAATTTTCATAACTTTATTATTCTTTATCCGTTTCTACTCTAAGATTTTTCTGCTTCTGATAAAGTGCATACAAGTTTGGGCTTTCATTCTCCTTTAAACTATTCATGAGCCTTAAAAATTTGAATCGTTACATGATTTAATATGACCCTCTAACTGCCTTACCTATCCCTATCTCCTTATACTCAAAATGAAGACATATCATTTCATCTACTGACAATGAGTGGATTACCTATCGGAGAGGGTGGCACGCACAAGGAAATCTTTGTCCCGCTCCGGGCAATTTCATTTCGTGATTTTCCGAATACGAATTCCGATGTTTTGTTTGATGGGACACCGAGGAGAAGGCTACCGTCGGGCATTCTGAACTTTGGGCACGGTTCTTCGGCCTGTGGGTTTCCCATCACTACAATAAATAGGGAGGAAAGTGTATTGTTACGGGACACCAAGTATCAGTATTTTTACATATTATAGTTTTTAATGAGAGTATTTTATTTATTATTCCATCAATTTGAATGATTATGTCTTCTCTTTGTATTTTGTGAATTATTCGCACACAGTTTGTGCTTTGTTAGTTTTGTTATGCCATTCCGAGTGATTGTTCCTGTTTAGAAACTGTTTCAATTTCTGAGAAAGTCGAAATACGAAAGCTTAAACTTCCTGGGTATCAGGACTGCGTCATCTTTGGCATCAGCCCACTATCTATACATTATATGTATCACTCTGTATCAATATGTATGATCGAATGAATTATACATATAATGTATTATATTATTCGTATAATTCATTCGATATAATATAATATAAATGTATATATATATCATATTTTTAAAGAAGGGCTTGAATGTTAAGTGTATCGGTTCGACTTACCTACACAGATAGTCCAGATAACAATCACAGGCCATAGAATCTGTTCAAAAAAAAGGTGATTGAAATGTTGAAATGTCAAGGGGAAATCCACCCTTTTATTGTAAGTTGCTCTGAAGAAGAGGCAGAAAATCAGAGGAGCAGATAGGTAAAAATTTAAACAGAATTTTATCATGTGATAAGAAAGTTGGGAAAATTTGAAAGTTGTAATTACGATAGATAAGGGAATTTCAAACTTGCTTAGAAGTAATATCAGTGTCATATAATGTTGGAAAACTTTCCCATCTGCCAACGCAGAAAATAGCTAAAATACAAAAAAAAATTGGAATAATTATTAATAGGTATGATCTTTCTTTTTACAGGACCAAAAAGAATTAGTAACTTTCCTTTATTTCTGTGATATTATCATTAGTTAGAAATCTGGGTGAAATTCACATCAGTCAGCTTCAAAATCGAGATTTCATTCATTTATCACATATGCGTATTTTTTTTGTGGAACAGAATTTGACACGGGCATCGATATCGACTTGAAAATGTTTAATACTGACACTCGTTTGCCCCAATTTTCTCAACGATTCAACTTCAGAAATATGCAGAACCAAGGTGGCTAAAAGAAATTCGCCAAAAAACACTGACTTAGTTTTTTTTTTAGCCACTGGAAACAAAGTGCGTAGCTAGTTTTATTCCCCCGTCATATAACATTATGGGAGAGTTATCCCCAAAGACAAAAACTCAACACTCGATTCGCTAAATTGAGATTTCAGTAATGTAGTAATTGCAATTTTCCAAAATGCAAAGCTTCCTTATAATTTGTCTCTTTTCATTCAAAATTTCACTCCCTAAATTCAATAGTTGACACTTAAAGTCTTTTTGAGACGATCTGTGTTTTGACCAATTTGTCTTCAAATATGACTGTTGTTGCTTGGTGGGCCCCCACAACCGAACGCGTGTGGGAATGCCAGGAGAAGGCCGGCGGGACAGTGATATTCTCAGATTCCCCCCCCCCCCCCTCCTCCTTTCCTAAGGCCACTAAAAATGGATTCCTAGTTTCTCGTCCGGCTTTTTCGAAAATGAGGAGGAGGTGGTTCCATGTTATTTGATATTTGATATTTTCCCCGCACATAAAAATGATATTGGGTCAGTTTCAACACATTTTAAAAAAATATATACATGCACCCCAGTGGCTTAAAACAAAGGGAAATTTCACTATATTAATGATTTTTGTTATCGTCTAGATGTTCACATTAATTTCTCATTTATTTCATTTTAGAACAAAATTATCAAATAACACAAATTTTGAGGCGGCCCGAAACAAAGGAAGGAGGAGAGGACGATAAACTCCGAGTTAATTTTATTTGGCCTAATATATGAAGTGTTGAGTAGGCCTATACAGATCATAAAACACAGCACCGTGAACACACGTTCTTCTTACTGCTTTCTAGGGATAACATAAATAAAACATCGTAAGGAGTTAATCTCCTGACGATGAACAGAGCACACTGTTCGAAACTCGTCGAGACAGATATACTCCTTTACCGAAAGAATACCATAGTTCGGAAACTCTCTTTCAGAACTACTCTACATGAGGAATACAAACAGTTCTTTTCAGAACTACTCTCTCCAAACTTCTGTGACCTACTCAGAACTTTCCTGATCTCGATCACTCTTTCTTCCTTTTTCTTCTTTCCTCTTTCCATTTCACTTCATTTTTGGTGTATAAACACCGAAAACAAAAAACCAAAAATAGTCTTGTGTAAGTGTTTGATTAAATTTCATTTCATTTCCATCTCTTTCCCTTCCTTTCACTTCTCCTAAACGCCCCATAAGTGGATTATTTTTTCACAAAAGAATATATCAACAGCCTTTTCACAGAGGCTCCCACATGGTGTTACCGAAAACCTTCAATTGTGAATAAATAAAACTGTTAAAAATGTATATTGTCAATTTCTTAATACAAACAAGTGAGTTAGAGGTATTATACAGATTTTACCAGTCGTGGCCGGACATGTTTTAGGGATAAATAATTATTTGCCTTGGATACTTAAGGACGTTCATCAGTTATGTTTGTGCGCACCTCAGCTGCGCATCCTGGCTGGCAGTGTTACGTCATCACAACACCGGGAGAGTATTGCGCGCAGTTAAGACAATGGATACGCACATTTAACACAATGCTTAATAATGGGTTCGCAAGTGTGCGCAGTAACAAGAACCCGGTGAAAATAGATGAAATCAATAATTCTGTACCTGTGAAAAATATATATACCGAATATTAACTAGCTTGAGCTGAAAGATAACATTCGATGCCCCCTCATGAACTTTCTATAGGCAAAGTTAGTCGTATAGGAAAAATGAAAGGTAGATGTAATTTGGAATTCATAGTCATGGTCATCTACCTCCCATTTTAGTACAATTCCTTAGCACAAAAAGAGAGCTGGAGAAAGAAAGTCAAATATATGCCCAAGAATCATTTGTCTATGCCATATGATTGTCTAATGATCATTATCCCTACAGTCAAAGACATGAGCAAATAGAATAATGAATAAGATTTCACTCAAAACGACTTACAATTTCCTTCTTTTTTATACACTGGTTCGAAGGTGTGCGTAAAATATAGACAACTATAGCTTATGTCGTTACCGTGATTATTATGTTTGAAATACTAGTAGTCGTGAACAGGTGCGCCAAAGTAAGGGTGCCTTACTTTTTTTTCCTGGGGAAGGGGGAGGGGGCAAACACTCTGAGGTGCCCCACCTCACAAGAATATGGGTCCACTTCGCACGCTTGCTACCTGCTTACAGCCCTACCCCCCCCCCGACCATGCAAGCACATCCCCGCACCTCCTTTTCTTCCATATTCCGATATATTTTCAAAGTGCGAGGTTTATAATTTTTCATTTAAAAAAAATGGAATAACTGAAGCACTGTAATCATCCATTGTTTTTCAATATCCCTCCTTATGACCTGAAATAGGGTTATTTTGTTTCTATATTTTGTGTACAAAATTTTAAACACTTTTTGGTATACCGGCACCTCACTGCCCGAATATGAGGATATTCAGGCGACTCGCTACCAAAATATGAGGATTTTCGGGAACCTTGCAAAATTATTTATCATAAAAATGCGGGGGGGGGGGGGGGCGCTGCTAGCACAAAAACCAGTACATGGACCCCTTTTTTTCAAACTCTCTCCTCCTTCGGTATAATTTTTTTGCACCCATCCCATTCCTAGACAGGTTCCCAGCCAGCCATGCGCAGTTTTTGCGAGTTTTTGACCTTTTCCGCCAACTGAGGGCGCTGCTAGCCCAAAATCGAGTGCTTGGACCCCCATTTTTTAAACTTTCTCCATCTGCAGTATATAATTCTCTACAAATCTGGAAAAATTTACGAATCTGGCATGGATTTTGAATGTACAGTAGAGTTTTTTTGTACCTATCCCATTCCCAGACAGGTTACCAGCCAGCCATGCGCAGTTTTTGCGAGTTTTGCGAGTTTTTTACTTTTTTCGCCACCTGAGGGCGCTGCTAGCACAAAAACGAGTGCATGGACCCCCATTTTTAAAACTTTCTCCATCTGCAGTATATAATTCTCTACAAATCTGGAAAAATTTACGAATCTGGCATGGATTTTGAATGTACAGTAGAGTTTTTTTTTGCACCTATCCCATTCCCAGACAGGTTACCAGCCAGCCATGCGCAGTTTTTGCGAGTTTTGCGAGTTTTTTACTTTTTCCGCCAACTGAGGGCGCTGCTAGCACAAAAACGAGTGCATGGACCCCCATTTTTAAAACTTTCTCCATCTGCAGTATATAATTCTCTACAAATCTGGAAAAATTTACGAATCTGGCATGGATTTTGAATGTACAGTAGAGTTTTTTTTGCACCTATCCCATTCCCAGACAGGTTCCCAGCCAGCCATGCGTAGTTTTTGCGAGTTTTTGACCTTTTCCGCCAACTGAGGGCGCTGCTAGCATAAAAACGAGTGCATTGACCCCTATTTTTAAAACTTTCTCCTCCTTCAGTATACTTTTTTCTACAAATCTGGAAAGTTTGACGAATATGACATGGATTTTGACAGAATAATGGGGATTTGTATATGACATTGGGAATTATGAGGCCTATCAATGGCCAAAAACCTGCGATGACGTCATTCTACCTGACACCCAATCATGGCACAGTTCAGTGTCCCATAGAAAAAAAGTAAGCACATGGACCTATAATTTTCTTAATTATATATATATTTTACTAATCGTATTTGGGCTTCTCATGGACCAAAGTAACTGTATGCAAAGTTTGGTGAAAATGACATGGATTTGACTTTAACTGTGGAACGTCCTTAAGATAGTCATAATTTGATTCAAATGGTGCTACGAGAGAGAAAAAAAATTGTATTGTATTTTTCTTTCATTTACTTATTGATTTGTTTTATCGCATTTTTAAGTAAAACTATGTTTATTTGTTAAAACTTTAATTTGCTTTAACATCGGGCTATAGGCATCGCCTAACGTCACGGAAACCCCACCAGGACAAGGGAAAATATAATATTATGTATATATATATATATATATAAAAAAAAAAAAACTATTAGAAATGTCATGCTTTTATCCAACTTCTTTATTTCCTCACGAATTTTCGACGGTACTCACACCGTCTTTCTCAAGTGAATGACAAACTTTCGAAATTGTATCCATAGCGTTTCCAAAACAATGCGCAATTAGTTTATAAGTAACCGGGCGCATTGTCTTGGAAACGCTTTACAGCTCAAAAATATCTTAAAAACGTCACGAAGACGTCACAATTGAAATACATGTTTGTAGATTATGACCCAAAGCGTATAAAAATATAAGGGGCGCTTATAAGCGCAAGGCGCATGATAAGTGAGCGAGAGCATTATAATTACTAAAACGTCATAATGGAAATAAGACGTCATAATAGAAACGTCAAATCGGTGTTGACGTTTCTATTATGACGTCTTATTTCCATTATGACGTTTTAGTAATTATAATGCTCTCGCTCACTTATCATGCGCCTTGCGCTTATAAGCGCCCCTTATATTTTTATACGCTTTGGGTCATAATCTACAAACATGTATTTCAATTGTGACGTCTTCGTGACGTTTTTAAGATATTTTTGAGCTGTAAAGCGTTTCCAAGACAATGCGCCCGGTTACTTATAAACTAATTGCGCATTGTTTTGGAAACGCTATGGATACAATTTCGAAAGTTTGTCATTCACTTGAGAAAGACGGTGTGAGTACCGTCGAAAATTCGTGAGGAAATAAAGAAGTTGGATAAAAGCATGACATTTCTAATAGTTTGTTTTTTTGATATTCTACCAACACGTGGACTTTGTATTTAATATATATATATATATATATATATATATATATATATATATGATTGTAAGGTACGCTACAATGATTCACTCATTTCCTTTGACATTTTATATATATATATATATATATATATATATATATATATAATTATATATGTATATGTATTATTCGTTTATATATTATTCGCGTGGACGCATGTTAAAATGCCCTTAATCCAGGAACGAGAAATTTTCATTATGGAAAAAAAAAATATTACAAAATAATACTTACCATTATTAATCGTTATCTTACTGGACAGTTTTCGTCTTATCAACCAGTAAGGCGTTCTGAAACTCGAGAAATCGCGGCGGGTTTTTCCCGTCGGTTTGATAGTATTTCAGAAAGCCGTGTTGGCTGTATAATATAAACGCCCTTACCATCTGCTTTTCCTATCACCCACCTGGCTAGTTGCTACTTTATCAATATCAGTACTCGAGTACCTTTCCGTCGTCGTGCTTTTCAACAACCAAGTTAGCGTGGATGTGTCCACATATAGATATGAATATTCAGTGGCCTATATCTACAGAGGAGGGGGGGGGCAGGGGGCTCGGGCCCCGGGTGAGACTTGAAGGGGGCGCAAACTTAAACACAAAAGAAAGAAAGAAAAATGAGGGGAAAATGAGGAAAAATTGATTATCGTTAAGGATTTAGCGCCCCTAATCCCAGGGGAAATACAGTTTTTAGGGGTTTAAGATGCAAAAATTTTCTAAAGCAACTTCATTGCTTGAGCTGGGCACCCTAAACCCTAGATACGCTACTGCTAATACTGTTAAGGTACTTACGACCAACTTGCCTTGAATATTTTCGTGGTCACTCCATGCTGACGTGACTTTATCCAGTTTAACGCAAAAATTGGCCTTTATAGCTTAACAAAGTACAACTACTTTGATCAATGTATAGAAGTTTTATTAATTTACGTCGTAAGAAGTCAATCCTCAGACCATATTTTTGCATTTATAATCCCGTAAAAGAGTAGGCCTATTAATATCAGTTAAGAGATAAGCGTACGAAAATGAAATGGAAAAGAAATGGAACTTTCAAATACGAACGATCGCCCCCCATTTTTTTTTTTTTTTTTTTTTTTTAATTTCTTCCTGGAATATTTAGGACACCAATCAAATTGTCCAAGATCCAAGATCCAAAACCTTAGTCATTAACTCTGTCATTAAAAAAACCCCTAAAGTACAGCGTTCTTCTTGGTATTGCTTAAGACGAAGGCCGTTTGTTGTTGCTATAGTTTTGTTTTGGTTTAGTTCATTTCTTGTTACGTACAAGTCCGAATTGTAACAGTTTATTTCTAAAACCATAGTAACCAAGAGGCGAGCTGGGTCAGTCGGTAAAGTGTCTGCCTATCGAGCCAAAGATCGTGGGCTAATCCAAACCAGGCGGATGACTGAAACCTTCATTGTGTAATCATGGTAATAGTGCATAGATCTGCATGCTTGTTCTTTTTTTCAGTGCCCCCCCCCCTACTTTTTCAAGTACCCCAAAAGTGCCCTTTTAATTTCTGACAAAATGCCCCCTTTCTCTCCGATAAGTGCTCTTTTTACTAAAAGTGCCCATTTTCCTTTCTAATAAGTGCCCTTTCCCCTTCTGATAAGTGTCATTTTTTTCTCATTCTGAAAAGTGCCCCTTTTCAAATCTGATAATTGCCTCCTTATCTCTCTAATAAGTGCCCTTTTCTTCTTCTGAAAAGTGCAATTTTACTTCGGATAGGTGCCGGTTTTTCTTTCTTATAAGTGCCCTTTTCTCTTTCTGATAAGTGCCCCTTTTTTGAAAAAAATAATGATTGCCCCATTTTATCTCTCATATGTGCCCTTTTTCTCTCTTGATAAGTGCATTTTTACTTCTTATAGGTGCCCATTTTCCCTTCTCATAAGTACCTATTTTCGCTTCTGATAAGTGCCCATTTTCAAATCTGATAAGTGCCTCCTCTTTACTTCTGATAAGAGCCCCTTTCCTCTTCTCATAAATGCCCTTTCGTCTCTTATAAGTATGAGTATGAGTATGAGTATATCGCAAGAATGAACAGAAAGCCGAATTAGAACAATACGAGGAAGCTCGTATTATTTTAGCTCCCGTTATTACAAAAACCGGCTGGCAATAAGCCTAATTTCCCGTTATTTTCAGGCAGCCAATCAAAATCCGTTTAATTTTTCGCTCGCTTTGTTCGAATTCGGCTTTCTGTTCATTCTTGCGGTATGCTCTGATATGATGAGTGCAAGACGAAAAGCTTCAGTAAGTCTCTCTTCAACGCCATTTCCAGATTCTGTAGTACCAAACATCTTTCTCTTATAAGTGCTCCTTTCCACCTCTGATAAGCCCCCTTTTAGCTATATTTCCCATTGTTTCTTACAAAAAGAGCCATATCTAATGAATGAATGAATGAATGAAAGAACTTAAATTGATCACAATATAGTATACATTTGAAAAACAAATCTTTGGTAATAGGACACCACTAGATAGCAATACTGCTAGTAGGGTGTGGCGCCCTTGAGACAAATATGAATACACTTACATTATAAATGGATTACATTGTAAAAAGATTGTATGACATAAAATAGAGTAGCTACTATCTACACGTAAGTAAGATGATATTTACAATGGGTGTTGAATATACTCTTGTAATAAATGATCTTTTGTAGCTGTACAGAATGAATGGAAAGAGCATTTTCTTCTGATATCTTTCGGCAGACTATTCCATACTTCTGATCCTGCGAATGATATTGAATTTTTTCCATGCTCTGTTCTCACTCTAGTAACGTTTTAGCATCTTTCTGCCTTGTATCATATTTGTTTTCAAAAAACTTACAATAATCATATATTGAATGAGGCAGTTGTTGGTTTATCAACTTATACATAAATGTTGACACTAAAAATTTGTACAATTTTGAAATGTCTAATATACGTAATGAATGAAATAAGGCGCGGAAGGTGATCTATATTTGCTAAAAGTAATCGCTCTTATTGCCATCTTTTGTATAACACGAACATTATTTATAGTTGCAGCTGATGTGCATCCCCATACCTCAAGACCATATGATATATGTGTTTGGATAAATGAATGATATAGTAAAAAAAAGTACCCTCTTTGGAACAAAATGTCTCACTTGATATAGAATTCCTACTTTCCTGCGGAGTGTATTACAAACAGAGTTGATATGATCAACCCAAGTAAGATGCCTGTCAAAATGAATACCAACGAACGGGGCAACATACACTTCTTTTAAAATATGATCTTTCATTTTCACCAACCCTTCAACATGGGCAGACTTACGTCTTGGCTTGATAATCATAAAGTTAGTTTTCTTAATGTTAACAGTAATCTTATTGGCATCACACCATTGACTAACGTATGCTAGATTCTCAGTTACTTCTAATAAATCAATATGAGAATTTCCTGGCGGAAAAGAATGAAATATATTCGAATCGTCTGCAAACAATCTGAAATTAAAGTAATTTGATGATTTAGGGAGGTCATTTATGTACATCAGAAAAAGAGTAGGGCCTAATACAGACCCCTGTGGAACTCCACACACTATTGATGACCTCGTTGAAGTAGCACCATTATGATGAACAAATTGGGATCGATTACTTAGATAGTCACGAAACCATTTTAAAGGCAGCCCTCTAATACCGTAGTTTTGTAACTTATGCAAAAGTATATCATGGTTTATCGTATCGAACGCTTTGGCAAAATCAATGAAAACTCCTATAGTTATTCTACCTTCATCTTGATATTGAATCAGTTGATTAACTAGATTTATAACAGATAATTTAGTGCTGTGCTTTTCTCTAAATCCATATTGGTGTTTATAAAGTATACTGTGCTTTTCTAAAAATTTGACCAATCTGTTATTCACTAGTTTTTCAAAAATTTTACTTATAACAGATAAGACTGAAATTGGTCTGTAATTACCTGGTTCTGATTTATCACCCTTTTGTACACAGGACTTACTTTGGCTATTTTCATACAATTTGGAAAGTTCCCTGATTGCAATGACAAATTAAATATGTATGAAAGTGGGCGTGATATGTCGTGGGCACCATCTATCAAAAGCTTCACTGGAAGATTATCATATCCACTTGCCTTCTTCCTGTCACAAGATAAAAGCATATTTTCAGTTTCAATAAGTTATTGGTGACCAAAAAAAAGGGCTTTGTATTCGGAGTACACAAATAATGCTAAAAACTTTGTCGATTCTGTTCAAAATCAATCCCTTCTGCTAATCTTGGACCAACTGACACAAAAAAATCATTAAATACTTCAACAATTTCAGCTGGTTTACTTGTTTCGTGAACTACGCCATTAGTCTCACGGCACAATCTTTTAACCACTGCATTACTAATACTCTGCTTTCCTAATAATTCGTTCACTGTTTTCCAGGTTTTACTGGAATTACCTTCATCCTGTTCATACTTCTGAAACAAATTACCATAGTACAACTTTTTTGCATTCCGTAAGACAGATGTGAGAATATTTCTGTACTTCTTATTTATCATATTTATGAGTATCATAGTTAGATGACAAAACCCTGGAATACAATTTATGTTTCTTTTTAATGGATTTTCTAATTGCCTCTGTAATCCACGGTTTTGTTTTCCTCTTAGTACTCCTACCATCGATAAAGGGGGCATGTTTATCACAAACCTCTGTTACTAGTTTGATGAACTTTGCATAAGCAAGATTGACATCTGTGGTTTCGTAAATTTAATGCCATGGCAAAGCTGCAAGGTCATTATTAAATTTCAGTTTATTAAAATGTGCATAATTTCTAAACTTAACTCTATGCATAGCAGTATTATACGACATGTTTTCAAAAAATGCAAACACTGGAAAATGGTCCGACAAGTCCGATAATATTGTACCTGCACTATTACCACATCCGTTCAAATTCGTGTAGATATGATCAATCAAAGTTTCAGAAGAATTTGTTATTCGAGTTGAAGATGTAATTACCTGTAAAGTTGTTAAGAACTCATTGCCCACAAAATTATGGTCATTGTTTAAATCAATATTGAAGTCTCCCATTAATATACAGTGACGTTTATCGATCTTAAGACTATGTAATGTGTCTACCAAACTGTCCCGGAATTCAGTAACATCAGTATTGCGTTTCCTGTAAATGATGCCAACGACAACAGATTTAGAATTCAACTGGATATCAAGCCATAGTTACTCAGAATGGCTAACCTCCTCATTTATTGTATTATATCTTAAACTGGATTTTTTGAAAGCAGCAAAGAATCGGTGCGGCTTTATGTAATAACAGGTAGGCCTACCCATATACTACAACTACAATGTAAGGCAGAGGATCGAGCTGGAGACAAGAGGGGCACAATGCACCTCGCTCGAATGTACCCATATTTTAAGTTTAAGGGCAATATTTTCTGAAAATTTTCCCCAAACTCGCTCGCTCTTATAATATATAATGAAATCAAGCAGATATCATAAGGTATTTTGATATCGACGAAAGGGTTAATCCAAGGACTTCAGCATTAAAAAAGTCTGAATTTTCTTGCCCGCTTGCTTCGCTCGTTCCCACATGAATCATTAAACCGTTACACACAACTGCTACTTGTATTGGGGGAGCTGAAGCAGTGTCCAGAACCATAATAAAAAAGGAAGAAGATGATGTTTGATAACGTTTTAATCATACTGTAGGGAAATACAAATGTCACAAAATGGTCCCTTATATCGCTTTATGTTTCACCCCTTGTAGGTACCACTTCTTCCCCCGAAAGTGCCCTTTTTTGCTGGTGCTCCCCCTCCCAATTGAAAGACGCTCCGCAGCGCCGCTCCTGTACCTCACTGTGTCAAATGTGGCAAATGTAGATTAATGTCTTGCCAAAAGACACTAGTGCTGCGCCAGCCTGGGATTCGAACCCTGTACCTTGACAGAGGAAGACAAGAAATAGGTGCTTTTAACTTTTTTAATCGAAAGCCTACTTTTTTAAATTCGTGATAACATTCTGGGGGAAATGGAATCCTTCTCCACCATAAAGTATATGTGCAGCGAACTCCTTATCTGCTTAAAGTTGAGAAAGAAACTGAAGGTCACTCAGGTCATTCAGGAATTCAACTTTAGTTCATTTCAAATCAATAATGGTTTATTCATTCAATCACTAACAGGGCATGGTATAAAATCAGTATGTTCTTCTCTATGAAGAGCATTAGAAACTTGATTATTCACGTTAACATTTAATTATGATTGGAATGAATAAATGAAGACATGTGAATCTATAATTTATCTGTGCATAACTAGCGGCCTCCAGGTTTTGAAAACAGGGGGAGGGGAGGCCGAGCGTGCACACTAATCAGAATATTGGCGGCACTGGGGTTGTGAAAATCGTAATCGCACATTATGTCATGTAAAAAAAAAATGAAAGAGGGACCCCCCCCCCACCCTCCCTGCCCAGAGGGTCACTTTGAAGTAATTTTATGGATACATGCAAGCCAAGAGTATTTCTCCAGGTGGCTGACGTCTCTTGTCTCAACATCAACTTTCATAAAATCTTTAAAACTCCAGATCTTCATCATGGTAAAATTACTTATATATTAATTTATTTATTTCTGATATTTTGACAGGGTGACTCATTCTCACCAATAGTGGTGGTCTTCCACGAGGCCCTGTTAACAGTAATAAGAAACAATAGTAAAAAAAAAAAAAAAAAAAAAAAAACACACACACACACACACGCACACACTCGCACACACACAACAAATCATGAATATAAACTCATTTTAGCAACAAAAAATAAATAAGAACATGTATTAACATATATACAAAGTATTTGGTATCCTCGTAATGAATGTTTTGTTTGTTTTGTATGTTCAAATAAACGATTTTGCATACATATAATATCTTAATATATCATTATAGTATAGACTGTAACTAGTTTTAAAATCCGATGAAAAGTAACAATTAGCATATTTAGGTATCTATAAGACTTTGAAAAAAAGGCATCATATAGTTTGGAGAGTTCATAAACAAAGAAACTACTTAGGCTCAGTTAAGAAAGACATTAGGGATACCAAAATATTTACGAAAAAATATTACAGGATAGTAAATTACTGGATAATGTACACAAACATTGCATGTAATATAGTATAACAATGGAATGTACACTCTTCTGTAACAGTAAAATACAAATATATTCATAACTGATAATGAATTATAATTTATGAAATCATTCCTTCACTTTGAAAAGCATTATTCGTCCTACATTTGGGGGCTAAGAAACAGACCATCAAACATGTGCAAAGGAGGACAATAACAAATGACATATCCCTGACAAAGTAAAAAAAAAAATAAAAAGCATCAAGTGAAATTTTCCTAGCTATATACAACAATGTATATGAATACCACAGCTGCAGCCCCCCCCCCCTCCCTCACCCACTTTTTTTTAGTAGACACGCATCATAAAAACTCGGGGAAAAGGTTCGAAAATTGTCATTAATGATTGAAATCAAATCAGCCCCCCCCCCCCCCACACACACACACTTTCAAAAACGCTCCGCGGCCCCTGAACCTCTACCTGATACATTCTTTGACACGCCTATACCAGGAGGGCCAAGAGAGTCACGTCTGCCTAAGACGTCAATCAACTCCTCGAGCAAGGCACAGTAAATCAATACACACCAAGCTAACACGCGTATCTGGCGTATTACAGTGACTCGTCTAAAATATCCATCCGCACCTCAAGATAAACTAAAATATTCTTTTGCTTTCTCTCATATTCTAAATATGCACTCTGCAAATTATCAGATATCTTTCTTTGACAATACAAATTTTTTTAACGAACCTTCCATAAATGTGAAATCTTACGGAACTATTTTTTTCATCAAATGTAAACATTCTACAAATTCCTGAACTTAAACATCTTTTTTAGTGCGGCATTTATGCAAATGATTAATGCAAATGACTTATGCAAATCATTCACAAGAGGAATGTACTGGAAAGCTAAAAGAAGTAAAACTTTAGTTAAGACACATACACACAAAATTCCCATTGTCATTTTATCTTTAATATTGGGAATCGATATTGCAATATTGTTTGAACACGTATTCAAAGGTATTCACAGAGCTTCCCATTTTCAATGATCTGTCAAACTGATTCCATGCCATAATTGAAGATACGAGGGGACTATGTTTACATAAAAATAACAATGTATTTGTGTCCCGGATTTGTGTTTTTTTAACTCAATTCTCGAGGTCCGTGCAAAATTTCGCGGCGATCTGTCATGTCGCGGCCGAGATCAGGGTGGGGGGTTCGAGGCCCCCCTCCATCCCCTCCCCCTCCCTCCTTCCCCTCTCCCCCTCCCCCTCCCCCTCCCTCCTTCCCCTCTCCCTCCCCCTCCCCCTCCCCCTCCCCCTCCCCCTCCCCCCCCCCCGTCAAAGACATTCTGTTTTATACTTTGGCACAGAAAGTAAACCTTAATTCATTTGCCTGCATGCCTCGTATTATATTGCTGAATTATTATTATTATTATTATTATTTATTCGACCATAAAACGAATACAAGATATGCATACAGAGTAATAGATAAAATAGAATAAGATAAGACGGAATGGCATGTGGGTCAGGGTTCACAAAAGAGAAATTCTTCTCTGTTGCCCGTAGGCATGTGAACCCGCACATGCCATTCCGAGAAATATAATAGATATTGCACAATATACATATATAATTATACAAATGAAAACAAATGATCGTCCAGAAAATTACAGTGAAGTATTGAAAATTGCAAAATGTAAATTACATCGGATTCGGATAAAACTGCCTGTCATCAATGTTGATTAATTCGTGAAAATATCTGTTTGATTGAGACCTTGGAAAAAACAAGAAGGGAATAATGGATAATCCACTATTCAAAAAATGAAGAAAACAAAATGAAATGAAATGAAATCTGACTTAAAATTCAACTTCAAAAGGTTAAATCTTACCAGAATATCATTAAAAACATCTTGCATGTAACATTAAAAATGCTAATATACTTTCATATTAAAAATTGCAATGCAAGTATACATTATGATTTGAAATTTAATTGCAATAGATTGAAAAATACATGGGGAATGATAGAAATACACAGAGGAGGCAAACTATTGTATTGAGGCTAGATAATTACCAAATTTTATAAATACATATGAAATATAAATCACTGTGTACTACGATAATGCTGCAGATTAATATAATATCCAGAATTATTTTAGAATTGAAAGTGGATAAGAAGACTAAAAAAAAAAAAAAAAAAAAAAAAGGAATCACAGTACAGGCAAATTTATGACATATCTATTGCTGTTTTGGGCTGTATGAATATTATGGTTAATCTTCAAGTGGAATATAATTGCAGAATGATAGGTTATGGCATAATAGTATGACAATTCAAATGCTTTTTAACAGATAAGTAATAATACATTACAGATTTGTTCATATTATTACACTTGTTTATAACTAAATTATCTGTACTTTTCTGAATTCAGGGTAATATTTAGCAAGAAAAGGAAGAAAGGGTCAAAAGGGAGTTAGAAGAGAATAGAGATCAATTTAGTGGAGGGAGGAAAGGTGTAATTATTCAGAAAGAAGGGTTCGCTTAAGAGAGAGAAGAAAGCATGAGAGTGAGGAAACTACTGATGCATCCTTAACATCTGATGGCAACTTGTCCCACAGGCGAGGGAACCTACGGGAGGGGGACAGGAACAAAGCCTGTGTCCGTGAAGGAAGATGACAGAAAGAAAGAGTACTTAGACGTCTTTTGTTAATTAGAGTGTTCTCTAATAGTGCTTCACAGTCACAGCAGGAGTACAGACATTTAAAGGTAAATGAACATAACAAATACTCTCGTCGAGCCGACAGGGTAGACCAGTTGAGAACCCGTAATCCCTCTTCGTAAGGCATTACACCTCTTTTCTGTTTCAGAGCAATACGTGTTGCTATGCGTTGAATTCGTTCTATTTGTTGGATTTGACTAGATGTGTTTGGGTGCCATGCAGGAACACCAAACTCAATAATCGGCAGGATAAGTGCCTTGTATAAGGCAAAAATAGCAAAGGTGGAGGAACCACGGGCTACAATTCTGATAAACCCAAGAAGGCGACTCGCTCGAGCAGTAATTGCATCAACATGGGACTTCCATTAAAGATTAGAACTGATCAATACACCAAGATATTTGTGTGAAGAGACACATGAAAGATGTGTGCCCCTCATGGTATAGACAGTATTTGGAATATCACGCTTTCTAGTCACATGCATGACCTTTGTTTTGGATGAGTTAAAGGACATACCGTTTGTGGTTGTCCAGTTTTGAAGCAAGTCCAGGTCATGTTGCAACTGAATCTCATCATCGTGAGTACGGATGACACGAAATAGCAACATATCATCAGCAAATAGTAACAGATCAGAGTCAACATCAGATATGACATCATTCACAAAAAGGTTAAAGAGTAGTGGGCCGATCACGCTGCCCTGAGGCACACCAGAAGAGACCTTACTCCAAGAGGAGAGAGCACCCATAAAGAGCACCCCTTGGATTCGGTCAGATAAAAAAGAACTTACCCACTTCCAGATATTACCACGGATATTGTACTTGGTTGCTAACTTGGATAGTAAGATACTGTGGGGCATATACGGTCAAAAGCCTTTGACATATCCAGAAAAATTGCATCAATGTGTGGTGGACGTGGTTTGTCTAGTGTGGTAGCCCAATTATGTATCAGGTTTACAAGTTGTGTTACACAACTTTTACCTTTAGTGAAGCCATGTTGATGTTTGCTCATCAGTCCATATAACCCCACATGATCTTGTATGGCATTAACAACAAATCTCTCTAAGAAGACTTTACAAAGGGTAGATGTGAGAGCTACTGAGGATCTATTCCCGTCCTTGAATACAGGAGTAATGTGAGATTTTCTCCGGGAAGAAGGAACACTACCACAACTTAGTGAAGCATTGAAGAGAATAGACAGGGGATATGAAACCTCAGAGGCTACTTTAGAGAGAACATTAGGTAATACGCCGTCTGGTCCAGGAGATTTATTTCCAGGTAGTCTTAAGAGGGCAGAACAGACTTCTGAATCAGATACAGATAAGTGGCTAAGTTCAGAAATAGGCAAGATACAATCAGGAACATCAGTAGGCAGAGGAGAGGGAGGAGAGAAAACAGAAGAAAAATGGCCATTAAAAGCTGCAGCTATATCATCTGGTTGGGTAAGATTTACACCATTGAACTGAAACTTAGGAGGGGGTAGTGAATGTTTACGACTTCTTACAAAATTAATGACCAAAATTTCCTCCTGTTATATTTACATGCAAATAATGTGATTATAACCATTAAGCTTTCCTTGTTAGAACTTTCACCTGCTTTCTTACTGATTTATATGTATCCCAGTCAGTAGAATTCTTTGTTCTCTTAGCAGTTCTGAACAAAAAGTGTTTCTTAGTGATCAGTCTCTTTAGATCCTCAGTAATCCATGGTGAGCAACGCGATTTTCTCTTCGATGATCGTGGAATCGAATCTTTGACTGCTGCGTTGAAGAGATCTAAAAATAGCTCAGAGCTATCCTCAACGTTGGAAGGATCTAAGAATGAGTTCCAGGGAATGAGATGAAGAAGAGTCTGTAGATGCTCAAAGTCACCTTTATTAACATGTAGAAAGGACCGGAGAACAGAAGGCACTGGTGCGGGCTGTGGAGAGCGAAGACGAACGCTAACTGCTAAGTGGTCAGACTCTACAGGATTAGCCATAGTGTTAACATCAACGAGAGCATGCTCACGGTTGGTTAAGACTAGGTCGATGAGTGATCCCGCAGAGGCATTTCCGGTTGTCAATCTAGTCAGTGAGGATACCATCTGGGTAAGGTTAGAATCATTCATTATTGCTGACAGGTGATTCCGATTTGCCGAAGGAACATTTGGTGACATGTCGACATTTAAGTCACCGAGAAGAAGACACCCATCATAATCATCAGGTTTAATTGCATCCAGTTCAGCCTGTAATACTTCCCAGTACGATACGCTGCTGTTTGGAGGTCTATACAAAACACCAATTAGCCATGAATCAGGACCGTTCTTAAAAGAGGCCCAGATGATTTCAAGGGTGTTGTGGCGGATGTCCTTGCGTTCCGGTTTCAAGTCATGGCGTAGTGGAAGCAAGACACCACCTCCACGTCGACCACCAGGGCGATCACGACGAAAACTATGGTAATCATCTGGAAAACCCAAAGATGCATCATAAGTATCTTCATTCAACCATGTCTCATTAATGCATATAATATCTGGAATGTTACTTTAATAAACTATTTTGTAAATAGGATGGCACCAAATTATGTGTGCATTTGTACATCATATTAACACATATTACTGGTGATGATGCATTCTCTAACCGATTAGATTTGTAGCCTTTTAAGTTAATTACTGGATAGAAATTTACTGGATAGGATAAAAATTGAAAGGTATTATGGTTGCCAGTATATTGAGGAGTGACGGATTTCCCAATATCAATCATTTCTGGCATGCTAGTGGCAATCCCCGCTTCTTACGTCTGACAGAATTTAGACAGGGTTGATGTCTCTTGCCTGTTGTAGATTTTGAAATTGATGGGGCGAAAATTTGTGGTTTCCTTTAATGCTCCCAGATTTAAAGATAAAAGATTGTCAAAGTGTAAATACAAATTGTAACAAGATAATACGATTTCCACAACTTGAGAGCTTGCTGGGGCTGTTGTCAGCGACTTATAAATATCTGAAAGGACACCCCCCCCCAACACACACACACACACACCCTCCTCAAAAAAATGTGACTTTTGTGGCATGTGTGTTCGTGTGTGGGGGTCGCATGCTGAGGGAACAAACGCCCCCCGCCCCCTTAAACAAATTTGTATATGACCTTTAATCCTTTTTCTGTCTTTATTCTGTCTTTTAACTTCCTTTCTTTATTTTTTCTTTCTTTCCCCCATTCTTTCTATCTATCTCTCTCTTCTTGTTTCTCCTTTCTTTCTCTCTCTCCCCCCCCCCCCCCCCCCTTTCTTTCGTTAATGCATGCTCTGAGCTGCATGCATGCTGAATACAGCTGGCTGAATAGATACATACATCTACTTCAATTAGCTCTGTGAATACAAAGAGATTCGATCATAACAGTATGCCCTCCGAAATAGCGCCATCTCGCAAAATATGTCTGAATATGCATGTGGTATGGCCCACAGAACTCTTTAGGAGTTCTGTGGGCCCGGCCGGGCTAGCTAGCGCTAGCCTGCATGGCATGCATGATATGAATGGGTGTATATCGATCAGATTTGATTCTGCAAACGCCTCTAGTCAACTTAAATATCAAATTACCAAAGGGTAAGTTGCACTTTTTATGATATTTAACCACTAAATTAGTGTAATAAAGGTTCTCCAAACTCACTTGTAAACCAAGAACGAAGCTTTCAGGCAACCGGGTCTGATGACCGACTAAAGAAAGCACGAATTTTATTCAGTTTCAGGCAATAACTCCAGGGAGCGCCGCCGGGGCGGCGCTCCCTGGAGTTGGACAGTCCCAGGCCAGGGTCCCAGTCGCCGCCGCGCAGCTTTATGGTGGTCGATCCAGTGTCCGAACACTTTTCAGAAAATCAACGATAGCAAATAAAATATCAAACGAATATCTGTCAAAATTACATAATGAATGCTCAAAGTCCTACAGAAAAAGAAGTTGATGGAATTTTATTTTAAAAAGACAACGTAATACGATATTCCCTTCTGAGTGAACCCCTTCCCACCGACGCGGCGTTTTGGTCCCTTGAGGCTTGAAAAAGGTACCGTACTGTATTTCCGAACGTGTGAAACCTATGGGAAAAAGACAACCTTTGTTTCAATAATTTTAGGCGCTTAACTGTACACGTTCAGTAATTGGAAATATTACAACCCTTGACTATGTCTATAGTACATTATACCCATGTACCTACATGTATCCCACGGGGTCGGGCTAACTCGGCACTGCGCGGTGACTACATTGTATGTTTCAAGAGTTGAAGTCCACACTACGCCCCGTAACTTTTTTAACCTTAAATTTCATGTCTTATATAATTTTACTTCTTGAAATTTTCAATATTACTTCTTTGCTAATCATTTTACACACTGATATCAAATAGATCTAATTTGAATTGAAGTGTTTTGAAATGTGTAATTAATGCGAAATTCAAGTGTTTGCGATCAATTTAACTCTCTGGGCTCACTCAGCCGCGATTTTCCGCCAAGGCCGAGTTCGCCCTAGTGCCGAGTTAGCCCGGATCCCCCAAATGAGATTGTCCCCTACCCACTAGCATGACTAGTTAGGACCGGGTGTGCGACAAGCCACGGCCCCCAGCAGCTAAATGGAGGAACTGAAGTTTTATTTTTAATTAGGTACATGTCTGACTTCCTAGATTTTAATTCTTGAAACGGATGTCTAACGTTAAATAGGCAGGACAAAGTCAAACGACAAACGTGACAAAGTGATAGATAGTGAAATTAGACCAAAAGCTTCAGTCTCTCTGTATCTCTATCATGTGTATCGTCGGTTGTTCCGCAGAGACTACGTCTGGCTCCACTTATACATGTACAAGCTTATCTGAAGATAACCTTGTACTCCAGACTAGCTTTTACGGGTGAATAGGCTTCAATAGCTTTTCTGTGTATCAGCAGGCCTTTTTCCAGTCTAGATCATTCATACATGAGAGGAAAATAATTATTTAAAATTTCACTTTCAATTCTGAATCCCCAAATTTGTGGCAGAGTAAGAGTTTAAGAGTGTCTGAATCAGGTGATCCAGCAAATTTAAGAAAATTAAATCTTGCTTAGAGCAATTTTGATGTCTGTTTTTGACTGCTGCAACAGTGAATGTTGGACACAGTCCCACATAGGCAAGGGCCTATGAGTGGTCTGGCTCCACTCATGCACTCACGGGACCATCACTGTCTACATGTATATGGGGCTGTGTCAATTTCGGCATGTCATGCATCTCATGACCTCTACTCTATTGTCTCTAGTCTAAGTTGAAAGGTAAAAAACACCAATATAATCAGCAAAATTTTGAGGAAATACTTCCTTCTACATTTTAGAATGATAGAATATCTAACTTCGTGCCATATCCTTCGATAGGATCTTTATCATCGTGATCAAGTGAAATTTTCAGGCTGTTTTTGGTCAGTGATCTTGCTCCCCTCCTGCACACATACATACATACATGTATATGGGCAAGATACACACACTTGCCTTTGGGAGGCAATTGCTCATTGTATGAAGGTACAGAGTGCGAGGTTACATTGTATCTCCAATAACCTCGCATAAGTGTGAGTGCACTGAGCGGGCTCCACTAGACCTCCGTACATAAGGGAAAGGTTGCTAATTTTTTTTAATGTCAGAAATATTAAAGATTTCCCCATAACAGACGGTTATTTCTGTCTATCCACTCATACTGTAGGCCCTTGCCTATGTGGGACTTGTCCAACATTCACTGTTGCAGCAGTCAAAAATAAACTTTTCAACTCTTACTGTGGGTCAATTTTTTTTTAGACGGGGGTGTGCCGGAGTGAGAGGCTAGGGCATGGATCAGAGTGTATTATGGGGCATTGCATTTCAGAGGGTCTTCAGGGGAGCGTTTCATGAAGAGTCCTGTCAGTGATTTTCACTGACAACTGTTATAAGCTACTGAAATCCATGCATCTGATTGGCTGAGAGCAAATTTGTTAGTGAAAATCACTGACAAGACTCTTCATGAAACGCTCCCCCGAATGGCAGTTAAAAGAAATTGAGTATCTTGCGAACGGTGATCGGCCGTTGAAAAAGGGGGGTCGTCAAAGCGGCATATACCCGTCTGTCCATTATATATATTGTTTGTTTTTGTTTTTTTGTTTGTTACATCATGTTAGATCTCCATTTTATTATTATATTTTTCCATTTTGTCCCCCCCCCCCTATTTTGATGTACCCATGTCATCTCTTATGTATCTAGCCTATATCTATGATCTTACTCTATACATGTAGATCTAATGTCATTTAGCATTACCGGTACATTCCACATTTAACGTGACATCGCTTTTGATGGAAAAATAAATCAGTATGAATGAATGAACATGTTGAATGAAAATAAGGAAATCATCCAGTCGCTGCATGTTGCGTACATTCCTTGACATTTTCCACAGTTCCAGCAAGTAAATGTGACGTGTAAGAAATCTGGACAACAAAAAACTTGTGATGTGTTGGTAAATGTGCTCTGCACTCAGATGCAGTCACAGTAAAGAAAAATGGGCTGGAATTCCATATCCCGCCCCAATAAAATTGGAGGGAAAAAAATATGGAGATGGTCGACAGGTCTAGAATGATGCAGGGTTAGGATTAAACCTTAGGGTTAGTGTTAAAGTTACAATGTAGGGTTGAGATTAGGGGGGGGGGGGGTTACATATATGGAACTCTTTCTGAAAAATGAATGAGGCTTAGGGGCATCCAAGTTTTTGTAAGGAGAGGAGGGTGGTGCAATTCCTCCCCACCCCCATCTCCCCCAATTCTGACAAGCAGGGAAACAAAAAAAAATCTCCAATTTTCAAAGTTTTAAAATTCTTAAATTGGCAACACGGTGAGAGGTTCAAAATTATTATTTTTTTGTCAAAATTGGCAATATTTAAAACTTATCGACACCTTATTTGTTTTCAGAGACATTTCATTTTATTAGAACCATGTAGCACTAAAAGAAAAATATTACTGTTGCCAATTTGAAGAACAAAATATGATCTAAAATAGCCCTCAGAATGATTCCTGTCATGAAAGGGTTAATTTGCATTTCAGCAATTTCACCAGGCTTCCGCCAACAAGTGAGATAGCTGCCACCCCCCCCCCCCCCCCTGATGACTGGGCCCTTTCGATGCCAGCGTAAAGGTCATTGATCTCTTTCTTTCAAGATACATGTTGCTTCTTCAAAAGATATGTACATTTTATCAGGAATATCAGCTTTATGAGGTATACATGTACATTCGTGCAAATGTAAATGTGTGAAAACACAGACTCCCCAGCCCCAGTGCTTTTGCAGTTCTCCCAAAAGTGCCCTCACCAAGTGCAAATGTTCAACTGCATCTACAACATACGACATGTAGCTGAGCACTATCTACAGGACTTTAGCATATGTTGCTATAGGAAAGATAGATGTTTACATCAGTTTGGAAGACCTGACAAATTAGAGTTGAGGAGCTTACCAGAAATATGCAAATAGAGGATCATTCCCCATGCTCACGTTTCTAGTAATTAATTGAAAAGATAAGATTTGCTGTGTTGCTACCCTGGATCAGTGGTGCACTTTAGTTGGTTTAACCCTTGTACCTAATTTTGATAAGGAATAGAGATTTTAGGTAAATATTCACTGTGTCTTCACCTGCACTCATAGTCATACATGGCTATACATTGAATAAGGACTAGCTCCTTAATGTAAGTAGTTACTGGAATATTGTTTTGTGCATTTATTTTGTTCTGGTCATTTTTCTTGCAATACAATCATGTAGGACTACATGTGTCTTAATTATACACTGCAATGAGTGATTTGTGCATGTATAGGTGTACATGTGTATGTATTCTCAAAAATAAGGGTCTTTTTAAGGCACGTACAGGTATAGTCTATTTGCACTAAAATCTCTTCTCATTTTTTTTTTACGGTAAAGTTCACTTATTGTTCAAAGCAAAGTGACCTACAGCTCTATGATGTTCACTGTACATGTACATGTACATACAGTACATGTATTACAGTTTGAGAGATTTGAAACAGATTAATTGACTTTGTCAACGATGACCTTGGTTGGATCATGTGATGCTGGTTAACTGTTACAATTGTCAGTGAACTTTTGCGAGAGAATTCAAATGAAGGAAGAGAGGGAGACAAAGAAACAAGTGGGTATGTGTGTGTGTGTGTGTGGGCGTGTTTGTGTGTGTGTTCGTGTATATGTGAGAGAGAGAGAGAGAGAGATTGTGTGTATTTTTGTGTGTGAGAGAAAGAGAGAGGAAAGTAGGCTGTAAAGAGACAGAGAAGGGGAGAGTGAGAAAGAGAAGGGGAGAGTGAGAAAGAGAAGGGGAGAGTGAGAAAGAGAAGGGGAGAGTGAGAAAGAGAAGGGGAGAGTGAGAAAGAGAAGGGGAGAGTGAGAAAGAGAAGGGGAGAGTGAGAAAGAGAAGGGGAGAGTGAGAAAGAGAAGGGGAGAGTGAGAAAGAGAAGGGGAGAGTGAGAAAGAGATTGAAAGCATGAGTGATTGAGTTGGAGAGAGAGAGGAGGGGAGGGGGGAATCAAAAGATAAACAAAGAAACACAAACAGGTGCAAATAGAAAAAAAAATGAGTCCATTGCTTCTGTATGGCCACATGCTTCAATAATTAGATACACAGAGTTTTATAAAGTTGAGTGCATTTCTAACGGCATGTGGCATCATGTTGTAGCTGTATGTATTCAAGTATGATTAATATTATGATAATTTTCGTCTCGACATGCACATTTTGTAACTTTTGTTATCGTTCTCCAGGGCCAGACATACGTCACTGTGTAGCTGAAGGCAGTCCATGTGGAGTAGATTCATCAGGACACAACTCAAGGTTCTTCCTCTCATCAATCCTGTATTTCCTCTGAAAAGTGAGTTTAACGATATCTGTTTTCTTTAAGCCTAATTTAATTCTGATATTTGGTTCATGTCACTTTTTGATTATTGCAGTTCAGTTTGGTCGAACTGCAATTTGAACCCGAAAGATACAGTCATCAAGCAACAAAAAAGAATGGGCCGTACTATTTCACAAGTAGATACTCGAACCCCAACAGTAGAAGTGTTGCAAAAGCTAGGATGGGTTACCATAGAGGAGAGATGGAAATTTCAAAAAATCAAACTTGTGTACAATGCTCTGAATGGAAATACTCCTAATTATTATTTGTATGAGGGGTTTTCAGGCGACCAGAAAAATTAGCGTATCTCATGGTTTGCGCAAAAGTTGCCGGATGACCGTGCAATTTTAAAACAATATCTCATGGTTTGCGCAAAAGTTGCCGGATGACCGTGCAATAAATATCTCCATATCTCATGGTTTGGGGTGCGCGTGACGCGTAAAAAAGTGAATACGCGCTTAAATACGCAAAGGTTAACCCTTTCAGGACAGGAATTATTTAAGGGTTAAATTGATCACATTTTGTTCTTCAAATTGGCAACAATAATATTTTCTTTTAGTGCTACATAGTTCGAATAACTTGTAATGTCTTTGAAAAAAATATACATGGTTAGGAATTTGCCGTAAAGTTTTAAAAATTGCCAATTTTGATGAAAAAACAATGATTTTGAACCTCTCAATGTGTTGCCAATTTAAGGATCTCAAAGCTTATTCTTGTTTTTAAAATTCCTGGCATCAAACGCAATATGGTCATGCAATAGAAATGGACATAGTGTGTGTAGAAATTTTTGCTCTTTCTACTCATGCATCTGGTATATTTTTTTATAGAGCTCTGAATCAAAAGTTATTGAGCCAAACCACAAAATGTGGTCAATTGTCTTGAAAGGGTTAAGACAATGGATGTATGCGCGCAGCTCTTGCAAGAATTGGGTAAGGACAACAAAAAAAAAATTCTACCTGTGTTTTATGTCGAAGTCAATACAAAAACATAAAGGCATGTAATGGTGAAAATTGATGAACTAGGTATCATACAATTAATAATAATAATATTGAATGACTTTTCTTTCGTGGGACACAAGGATACATGTATATCGTACTCGCTTTGAAAATATTTCACTCGTCGTGCCGACTCGTGAAATAAGCTCATAGCTCGTGCGATATATCCTTGTATCCCACTCAAGGCCATTCAATATTATATAAATATCTCACAGATTTGTTCATACAAACATCCACTCATACCGTACCAGAAGTGCTAGCAGTTTCGGAATCAATATACCAAAATGTAGAACTGAAAAGGGGAAGAAAAGAATTGCAGTTGATGGCTCATTATTGTGGAACAGTATGCCAAACTCAATCAGAATTTCAGCAACCACACAGTCTTTCATTTCATCATACTGGCGAGTCCACAGACCTTAATCTCAGATTGACAATTCATCAACACCGTTAACTTGGCGTAGTTGTAAGTTTGTATATTCTGTATCTCTGTGTGTTTTATTTTTCCTCCAACAGGGCCCCCTCGGAGAACAGTGCATGTCACTGATAGTGATGGGGTTACCCTGTATAAATAAGACTTAAAGGAGAATGAAACCCTGGGGAAAAATCAATTTAAATGAAAAGAGAGGATAGGGAGAAGCAATTCAAAAAAAGCTCCATCAAAATCGGTTAAGAAATGAGAAAGTTATGAAAGTTTGAAAAGTCTCAATTTACTTTCTATGGCGATCCTCAAATTGGTGATGTTGCTTCAAATTGACAGGTCTAGTAGTACATTGTACAACTCTCCATATGTTTTGTACACAAAATTTCATATTTTCCCCATTATCTCTCAAGGTGCAGCTTGTCTCCTTCTTAGCTCAAGGTATATCATGGGAAAATGTATTTTACACAACATATGTTGAGTTCACAAAAAGACAAGCAGCATCTTTAAAGATAATGGAGAAAATATGAAATTTTGTGTACATAATATATTGAGAGTTGTACTACTGAACCTGTCATTTTGAAGCAACATTGCCAATTTGAGGATCCCATAGAAAGTAAATTGAGAGTTTTCAACTTTCATAACTTTTTAATTTCGTAACGGATTTTGGTGGAACTTTTTTTAAATTAGAAAGTAAATTGAGAGTTTTCAACTTTCATAACTTTCTAATTTCGTAACGGATTTTGGTGGAACTTTTTTTAAATTGCTTCTCTCTATCCTCTCTTTTCATTAAAATGGATATTTCCCCAGGGTTTCATTCTCCTTTATTAATAATCATAATAATGATAATGTTCATTGATCACTTTGTTGTAAAATGTCTTTTTTAGTCTTAAACCAATGGAAGAAGAATAATTTCTGTGACTATGACAGATGAATCAAGTCAAATTCAAACTCACATTATTGGATTGGTATTCAGTTCAATATTACATGTAGTATCAAGTTGAAATTTTACTTAGCATTCATTCATGTAGCTTGCCTAAGTAAAATATATTTTATTTACATTAAAGTGTTGTACTTTCACAAGCTGACTTGAAGCCAAAATGTACTTACATGTATGGGGAGGGGGACCCCAAGGTTTAGTGATTAGGTTTTGCTTTTCCCCTCTCTGGCACAGGGCATGACAAATAGATAATAATAATGAAAAGGAATTGATCATTTATCCAATTATTTTTTTCTTTATCCTTTGCTAGATTGTCACATCAACTACAGATTGACCCAAGCAGTTGCCATGGCAACGTTTGATGCGAAGACGGTAAGTTGAATGAATTTCAAATTGAAGAAAGGTCTTGTGAGAAACCTAAGATTTGTGGATGTTGTAATGTGGTTTGAATATTTTAAGTAATTTAACCTTAGACATTTATCTATACTGTACTTTAATACATGTACATGTACATGTACCAGCCACATCATTAGACTGGCTGATGAACATAGCAATTACTCTTTTCTGGTTTTTCTTATAAATAACATTTGATTCAGAGCCCTGAAAAAAAATACCAGATTCATGAGCAGGAAGATTAAAATTTCCGCGCACATTGTATTTTGGGGGTGGTTTTGATGCCAGGAATTTTAGACATGGAAAATGGGTTTTATTTCGATTCATCTAGGCTTTGTTTTGTCACCTGACATGTGGGGTAAGGGTCGGGGTCATTGGTTTAGGTTGAAAGGTTAGAATAAAAGTCACAATTATCCTTTTTGATTTGGGTTAAAGTTGTGTGTTTAATTGTATGCTTATCGCTATTATTCACTCCGTCTCTGCCAGGTGGTTGAGCGAGGGCGGGCTGCATTCCGAGCGGGGAAAACGAGGTCTTACGAGGCAAGGATGAAACATCTTAAAGACTGCCATCGCATGATACAAGAGCACAGACAAGACTTCATCGATGCCATCCACAAAGATCTTAAAAAGGTATGGTGTATTCTGAAGGTTATTTCCATTAAAATTCTAAATGTACTGGATGTATAGAGGAGAGAAAGGAAGGAGAGAGTAGCTTCAGGGGGGGAGAGAGAAATAGGGAGTGGAGAGAGGAAGAGAGAGAGAGAAAGTGAGAGAAGGGAAGAAACTTAAGTAAGAAGTAGAGAAAGGAAGAGAGAGAGAGAGGGAAAGGAGGGGAAGAGTAGTGGGTGGGTGAGAGGGAGTGAGAGAGGGGGAGGGTGAAGAAAGAGAGGGGGAAATTGTGAGAGAGAGAGAGAGTGGGAAGGAGGGATAGGGAGACAGAGACACAGAGAGAGAGAGAAGAAAGAAATAGGGAGGAAATGAGAGAGGGAGAGGGGGGGGGGAGTGTAGTGGGTGGGTGAGAGAATGTGAGAGGGAGTGAGAGAGGGGGAAGGTGAAGAAAGAGGGGAAATTGTGAGAGAGAGAGAGAGAGAGAGCAGGAGGGAGGGATAGGAAGACAGAAAAAGAGACAGAGACAAAGACAGAGAAGAAAGAGATAAGGAGGAAATGAGGGAGGGAGAGGGAGAGAGAGAGAGCGGGAAGGAGGGAAGGAAGGGATAGGGAGACAGAGACAGAGAGAGAGAAGAAAGAGATAGGGAGAAAATGAGGGAGGGAGAGAGAGGAGAGTGTGGGAGAGAGAGGGAGAGAGATGTAAAGTGAATGATCTATACTTGAATACATGTATGTGGAGTGCATATGAGCTAAACCTCACACATTCTTCACATTGCTGAAAACAGCCTAGTTCATCTTGATAATATAAATCATGCTGGCAGCTCAATATGGCATTTCAGTTAGAGTCACATGAGATTATCAAATAAAATAATTACAAACATTCCTGTCAGACATGTGGGAATGTATCTGTCTGCTTAATAACTCGTACTCTTACATATGTGACAAACAGACTATTTATTTTGAATCACACATTGCTCCACCAAGAAATATGTATATATGATGGTCTATTTATATCAATGTTTAGAGCATGAATCAAGCATTCTATATCTAAAAATTATATACATGTATGCTGCTTTTGATATCTTTTTTTTTGGGGGGGGGGGATTGCAGATTCTGCAAATTCTGCTTTCTTGTCCACTTTCCCCTTTGACACCTCTTTCTTTTATTTTATTTTCATTTTTCTTTCATTTTTTCTTTCTTCATTATTTGATATTTCTCACCTACAGCCTGCCTTTGAATCAAATGCATATGAGATCATGATGTCTGAGAAGGATCTTGTTCAATTCATGGATGAATTAGAAGACTGGATGAAACCTATGAATGTGAGTAAAAACACCCCTATATTTTCAAATGGATTAAACCCATCAGTGTATACATAAATGAATAAGGTAACCATGTCTGTTGAAAAGTAGGGGAGTAGATTGCTTTTGAATAGAATGCATATGAGATCATGATGTCTGAGAAGGATCTTGTTCAATTCATGGATGAATTAGAAGACTGGATGACCTTTAAACGTGAGTAAAACACCCCTACACTTTCAAATGGATATTCCTTTCCTCCTCTAAACTCCTTTAATTTTTTTTGTATAATGAAGAAGTCTGTGTAGAGCACCCCTCTAATTTTTAAGTGGATTCATCCATCAGTGCATAGGTGAGTGGTGGAGGTAGTCCCTGCATTCTAAAGTAGGTGAGTTCACCGTTTTTAGCTCATCCGGCCCGAATGGGCAGATGAGCTTATGCCATGGCGAGGCGTCCGTCGTCCGTCCGTCCGTCCACAATTTCAAAATGCTTCTTCTTCGCCATTTCTTACCCGATTTTAATTCCGTTTGCTTTATATGATAGCACTAGGTGGGGGATTCGAAACTTCTACACAGAATTTTGAAACTCATTAAATATGCTAATTTATGCGCATTTTTCGAAAATCGCAAAAATCGCTTCTTCTTCTTCATTTATTGACCGATTTTGATTTTTTTTTTGTTCCATCTGAAAGACTTTCACGAGGTTCATTGAACTTCTACCCAGAATTTTGAAATTTTGTCTAGAAAATTATTTATGCTAATTTATGCGAAATTAATTAAAAATCACGAAAATTGCTTCTTCTTCCTCATTTATTGACCGATTTTGATTTTTTTTGTTCCATCTGAAAGACTTTCATGAGGTTCATTGAATTTCTTCACAGAATCTTGAATTTTTGTGTAGAAAATTATTTATGCTAATTTATGTGAAAATTTATGCTACTTTATGTGGAATTTATTTTTAAAAATAAAAAAAAAACTGTTTGTTTTAACTCTTTGCCCTGTGCATTATGAAACCCATGGCTGCTGGATTATTTCAAAGGCTATAGCTTTATAAATTTGTACATGCTTTCTGTCGACGATCGTCAACAGAAGCGAGAACCCAGAAGTGACAGTGGTCGACAATAGCGGGTTATGAGTTTATAAAGACTTGAAACAGTGAGCGACAATGCACTGAAGCCACCCTTCAAATGCCCCAACCTTAAAATTCTTTTAAAGTACACATTCAAAGAAAATCACAAATATGATAAATAATGTATCACTAGAAACTGGCAAGTTAACAGATTGCAATCGTATCAGTTTAAAGTCAACTACATATCAGGTAATTAAACAATAATACAAATAAAACTACCTCCCAGCATCTGCGATATACAAGCGCTTCGCCAAAAAAATAACAATGTTTCAATGACGTCAATAAAGGGAACAATCCTGTCCAAGCAGACGACGTCCCATAAAGAATGAACATAAGTGCAGTGCAGTTATTTCTCAAATTATAAAGAATTTAGTGTATTCAAACGTGCCCATATTTCACACCATTCTAAAATGGGAATGAAACATATTCTGATTACTGAAATCTTTTGTTTGTAAATATATAGGATGAGGGTTAATGAACAATCAAAGAAACCACACTTTCAAATTGAAAAGCCCGCTGAATGATTGCAAGGACGGTATTTATCCCTCATTCAACGCCGAACGTCCAGCGGAGTATGCAGCTGTGAATGAAATGGCGTCTATTTTGTTTACAAGCAACTGATTCCTTTATTCTTGTAATGCTTCATTTTCCATCCAAATAAACCCATGCACGGGGTTTAGAGTGAGGCAATATATGGATTAAACATAATAGACTAATGCTAGTGAAGTGAAATAACTGAGGAGAAGATGACAAAACAGGCACTGAAAATATGTGAGATGTTATGGGACATCGTCTGCTTGTGCAATTAACGTCCTCCCTTTGACGTCACACATTTCAGCGGCTTTCGGAGAGCTGTTCAGGTGCTATGTCGGGGCTGTATTTTAGCAATTTGTAATTGATAATAATCATTATTTCGAATGTTTGCAAGCGTCGAATTTTGACAAACTTGTCCGGTCTAAGCTTCACCTACGCAAAAATGAAAATTAAGTCAGTTTTAAAAATCAATGAATATCTACTTTAATGTGTACACCAATGCATAAGTTATGTCATTCACTGCTTTTCTCTTTTATTACAAATCTTAACCTTCAAATCTCTCTCAATAAAGATTTCACAGTTGGTAGAGATACATGTACCTCACCTTGACTGACTTTATGCTTTATTTCAAGTTTCTCTTTCACACAGTAAAACTATTAAAATTTACATTCCACAAAATCTTTTAACTCCAGTCGTCCAACTTGAGTTGTGAATTTCCAGACTTTCATTCATATCTACACGTCACTGTCTCCTTCCAACACCACATTTAGCCAGATTTGCAATAGGCACTTCATCATCTGTACATGCATTTAACCAATACATATACATTTCGTGTATTCATTACAGTCCCAACTCAGTTCAAAGTACAAATTGTGTGAATTTCTTTGCTGGATGCCGGATGAGCGCCACATCATTGATGTGCTAGTTTTCTTTTACCCCACCATCAACCCATGAATGTGTGTAAAGTGGTGATTCAGCGTTCACTCCTGCTACAATTGCTCAGGGCTTTATTTCATCAACCGGGGGGTTAGGATTTAGTTTGCAGGCACCAACTCTTGTCAGTCGAGATATGTAACAGAATGTCTGAGCTGTAAGACTACCATAGGCCCTGTACTGTAGCTGCTTCTCCTGACGTTAGGAACCTGGCGGTTGTTTTTTCAAATTAACCCCATGACAGTCATAACTCTTGTCCGCAATCTACGGAAATGTCATGGACCTGACAAACTCTTTCACAAAGACATGATAAATGACAACTCAGTGATATTGATACTCATAGACTGAAAATCTTTGTCTTTATCACAATCCATCTTATTTAACATCAATTACCCAAACAGATTTTGAGGCTCAGTTTTGCCCAAACTGTTCCAAAATGTAGAAAATGGCAGCACAAATTACTATACATGTTAATCTTCAAAACTATCACATTTACATGAAAAAATTTGTAACTTATGGCATCTTGTATTTTATAAAATTATGACGGTTTCATGAAACGACCCCCAGGGTTCTAATAAAGTGTATACATGTATATTGGGGTCTGTGCTTGCAGACTAGTTTGGGTTAGAGTTGCAGTTAGGTTTCAAGTTAGGTTTAGGGTTAGTGTTAGGGTTAGGTATAGTGTACAGTTTACATGAAAAAATGTGTAACTTATGGCATCTTATATTTTATAAAATTATGACGGTTTCATGAAATGACCCCCAGGGTTCTAATAAAGTGTTTATATTGGGGTCTGCTTGCAGACTAGTTTGGGTTAGAGTTGCAATTAGGTTTCAGGTTAGGTTTAGGGTTAGTGTTAGGGTTAGGTATAGTGTTATGTTCAGGATTAGTTAGGAATTTGGCTAGTGTTACAAAATGACAGCCGAGCAAATGTCGCCGGAGCATGTGTCATACAATTGCATTTATAAAGTACCTCAACAATATCTGTGTGTAAGTGGTCCATGCTTGGTCTGTGTGCCTGAGTTCATATACACAGAGGCGTCGGAACTTCGGGCTCGAGCAAAAGATGGGGATCTTATGTCTGGCGGACAAAAGATGCCCCCCCCCATGCATTGTCTGAGCCCAACGTTCCGACGCCTCTGCACATACATCCCCTTTTTCTCTCTCCTGTAACAACCGACACTCTCACTTTGTCTCTCCTAGGTCCCTACCAACATCATGACCGCAGGAAAAGTGGCCTACAACATCTGGGAGCCTCTCGGCCTGTCCCTCATCATAGGGGCATGGAACTACCCCTTTCAGCTAATCGTGGAACCCTTGGTGGCAGCCATGGTGGCCGGGAACACCGCCATCATCAAACCATCTGAATTGTCCATGGAAACGGCCCTGCTGTTTGAAAAGCTTATTCCCCAATACCTGGACAAGGTGTGTATCTTCTTCGTTTCTTTCTTCTCTGACTGTGCAGCTCTCTATCTGTATTTCATATATTTCCCTGATACAGTTAATGTTTATTTATTTGTTTATTGGTACATGAAAGCAACACAGGCTAAAAGGATCAGGTTACAAGAAAATAAATCTAAATATATATTTTTTTTATCAACAAAATTTTCATATCATTGCAAAAATTATGCATACTAAAAAAATACATGTCGATATGAGAAACACGATACACAACAAATAATCGTAGATACAGGGTATTATCATACCTGCCAACCAGTCCGATTTTGGCCGCAAGGGACTTCGCGCTCTGCGCTCGTGATGTGCGTTTTGCGCACATGAGAGTAAGATTTTTTTATTTTCAAATGTTGGCAGGTATGTATTATGGATTACAAAAAGATTATTGCCTAGAACTTGCATGATACACACATATACGTTATTAACGTTTCTTTGTTGTTTTTCCCTCTCTATCTTAATATACTGGCACGTTGTTTGTCAAGGTCATGGATTTTATTGAAGTGGTTGTTGTTTGTAACCCCCTGGGCCCCTTTTCATAAAACTATGACAAGTTACAATAACAGTTATAAGCTACTGAAATACTTGCATCTGATTGGCTGAGAGCTAATTTGTCATAGATATGTGGCAGTTGTTACTGATAATAAGTTTTATGAAACAAGGCCCTGGTAATTTCTGTTATACATGTACCCCTGTTGGTTTTGATTGTTTTTTTTAAAGTCTGTATCTATATACTTTTCAAACAAAATGATAATCTTTCAACCTGCCTATTTAAATTTGATTTTTAGGACTGTTATCAAGTAGTGAATGGTGATGCTAAGGTGACAACACAATTGCTGGAGCAGAAGTTTGATCACATTCTCTATACTGGTAGTGGGGTAATTGGAAAGATTGTCATGGCGGCAGCAGCAAAGCATCTGACACCGGTCACACTGGAGCTTGGAGGAAAGAGGTTAGTGGTATCCGGGATGAGGGCTGGTTGGTTGATCTGTTGGTGATGATGGTGGTGGTGTTAGTGGTGGTGATGGAGGTGGTCGGGATGATGATGATGATGGTGGTGATGGTAATGGTGGTGGTCGGGATGATGATGATGATGATGATGGTGATGATGGTGATCTAGATGATGATGATGATGATTGTGGTGGTGCTAGTGCTGGTGCTGGTATTGGTGCTGGTGGGCAATTCCACAGTTACTCACATTACATTTTGAGAGGTTTTGAGTTACATCTTAAGCTCCTGTTCTCTTACTTCAGGTGTTAGGTAAATGAGTTTTAGTTACAACAATGCACTCATTATTAGAGTACCTAAATACAGTATCAAAACTTCAGATGAAGAAATATACTTTCTGCCTATTCTGCAAGCTAATTTGACACTTTTATCAGAAAATCATTGTGTCTTGAGAGAAGCCTAACCCAGCTACCTACTGGTCGTGTCTACGTGGCCAATAGTAGTCTTATAGTGCAGACACTCTTTTACGACTGACCAGAGTTTGTGCCTGCAAACTACTTTCTGCCAACCCTGCAAATGTTTGGTTACTCACGTTACATTTTTTTTTTTTTTTTAAATAATGGAAGATGATGATGATGATGATGAAGTTAATAATGATAGTGATAAAGATGGGGGTGATGATGTGGCAGTAGTGGTGGTGATCGCTGTGATAAAGAAGATTTCTTTGATGATGATGGTAGTAGTGGTATTGCGTAGTAACATCACGATTTAGATAAGATTAACAATGATTTAGAGGAGAAAAATGGCATACATGTAAATGACATTCTTATCAGTGATATTTCATTACTGCTAATTATTCCTCTGAAGAAATTACATGATACTCAGTATAAGAAAAATGCAGTGAATGCACAATGATATTGTCATGTTTTGTTTTTGTTTTTTTGTTTCATCAGTCCCTGTTACATAGATTCAGACTGTAACATCGAGACCTCGGTCAGACGGACCACGTGGGGGCGCTTCATGAATTGTGGTCAGACCTGTATTGCTCCAGATTACGTCATTTGCCACTCACGGGACAATGAGAAAATAGTGAGGGCTTTCCGTTCAGCTATCAAGGAGTTCTTTGGGGAGGATCCACAAAAGAATAGTGCCTACGCAAGGATAGTCAATGAGAGGCATTTTAAGTAAGTGATCGTCAAGATGGTGATGGTGGTGATGATGATGCTGGTGGTAGTGATTGTAGTGATGATGATGATGATGATGATGATAATGAAGATAATAATGATCATGATGATGGTAATAATGATAGCGATGTTGATGATGATGATGATGATGATGATGAAGATAATAATGACCATGATGGTAATAATGATAGCTTTGATGTTGATGATGGTGATGGTGTTGATGATGACGATGATGATGATGGTGATAATGATTGTCATGATGATGATTTTGATGATCATGCTGATGATCATAGTGATGTGAATGATTGTAGTGTTAATAATAATCTCTTCATTCTCTCTCTCTCTCTCTTCTCCATTTCCACCTAACCAGGAGGATAGCCGCTCTGATGGAAGGTCAGAATGTTGTGATTGGAGGTCAGACGGATGAATCTGATCTATACATTGCTCCTACTGTTATCTTGAATCCGAGTGAGACAGCCAAGTGTATGACAGATGAGGTAAGGTGGAGAGAGAGAGAGAGAGAGAGAGAGAGAGAGAGAGGAGGGGGTAGGGGAGGTAGAAAGTGAAAGAGATGAATCTGATCTATACATTGCTGCTACTGTTATCTTGAATCATATAGAGGGGTGGGGTGGCAGAGAGAGTGATAGAGAGAGAGAGGGGGGTGGGGTTGCAGAGAGAGGGATAGAAGGTGGGGTGGGAGAGAGTGAAAGAGATTAATCTGATCTATACATTGCTCCTACTGTTATCTTGAATCATATAGAGGGGTGGGGTGGCAGAGAGAGCGATAGAGAAAGAGAGGGGGGTGGGGTTGCAGAGAGAGGGATAGAGGGTGGGGTGGGAGAGGTAGAGAGAGTGAGAGAGATTAATCTGATCTATACATTGCTCCTACTGTTATCTTGAATCATATAGAGGGGTGGGGTGGCAGAGAGAGCGATAGAGAGAGAGAGGGGGTGGGGTGGCAGAGAGAGGGATAGAGGGTGGGGTGGGAGAGGTAGAGAGAGTGAGAGATTAATCTGATCTATACATTGCTCCTACTGTTATCTTGAATCATATAGAGGGGTGGGGTGGCAGAGAGAGCGATAGAGAAAGAGGGGGGGGGTGGGGTTGCAGAGAGAGGGATAGAGGGTGGGGTGGGAGAGGTAGAGAGAGTGAGAGAGATTAATCTGATCTATACATTGCTCCTACTGTTATCTTGAATCATATAGAGGGGTGGGTGGCAGAGAGAGCAATAGAGAGAGAGAGGGGGTGGGGTGGCAGAGAGAGGGATAGAGGGTGGGGTGGGAGAGGTAGAGAGTGAGAGATTAATCTGATCTATACATTGCTCCTACTGTTATCTTGAATCATATAGAGGGGTGGGGTGGCAGAGAGAGCGATAGAGAAAGAGGGGGGTGGGGTTGCAGAGAGAGGGATAGAGGGTGGGATGGGAGAGGTAGAGAGAGTGAGAGAGATGAATCTGATCTATACATTGCTCCTACTGTTATCTTGAATTCTAGTGAGACAGCAAAGTATATGACAGATGAGGTAAGGTTGGAAGAGAGAGAGAGAGAGAGAGAGAGAGAGAAGAGAAAGTGAGGGAAGAGAAAATAGAGTTGAAATGCCCTCTTACATGTTTTACTCCTAATGCCCTATCCAGGTCTAGAAAAGAAGAAAACAAAAATACATGGTAAGAGAGAGAGACACACAGACAGAATGACAGGAGAAGAGATGTGGAGAGAAAGAGAGAGAGAGATATACGGGGGGAGAGACAGAGAGAGCAGAGGCAGTGGAACATTAGGCCCAGACATTGGAGGGGGGGCACTTTTTGTCTGCCAAACAAAGGCCCCCCCCCCCCCCTTCCATTGTCTGAGCCTCTGGGAGAGAGAGTGAGAAAAACACAAAGAGTTAGGGAAGTGGAGATTGAAAGAGTGAAATATAGAGTATGTCCCTGTATCTTAATAGTACATTGCTTCTTTATTTGCCAAGTTTTCATGTCCATTTTTGTTTCCAGATCTTTGGACCTATCCTACCTATCTACAACATAGACACCGTTGACGAAGCCATTGCCTTTATTAATGACAGGTAGGAAAGAATTTATAATATAAAGGCTCGTTTTATACACATAACGCATTAATGGGAACCTTGAGTTCTGGGAAAGGTAAAAATAATTTGTGAGCTTTCTCATTCTTTTTTTTTGGGGGGAGGGGTTAGTTTGGAAGATTATCATTGTAGAAATGTCCCCTGTAGTCCCATATACACATTTCTGTGTGCAGTGCATGTGACTCTCAGCAGGATTGAGTCCATTTCTTCTTGTTTTTGTGATTCCAAAACCTTACAGCATACACCAATTCTTATGTACTAATATATAATCGACCTTTCCAATTGATTTGAGACAGTTTCTTTCACAATGCTATCTCATGACCAGACATCAACTTTAAATTTAATGTTGAAGTTGGACAAAAACATAAGGATTGAGGTACTAGATTTCATACAATTAATGATAATGATATTGAATTGCTTTTCTTTTGTGAGACACAAGGATATATCTAGTGACAAGGTATATAGCACTCAAGTATTATGTAATTTACATGTAAATGAATAGCAAGTGGGAGTGATAAAAAAATATATGCGCGTAACTCGCTCCTCCTCTGCAGAGGCTAAAGATAAAGTTGAGTTCTGGTCATGAGATTGAATTGTGAAAGAAACTGTCTCAAAGCAACTGGGAAAGGATGATTATATATTACATAAGAATTGGTGTATGCTGTCAGGTTTTGGAATCACCAAAATGATAAGAAATTGACTCTATCCTGCTGAGAGTCACATGCACTGCACATAGAAATGTGCATATGGGACTACACACAAATGTTCGGTGCAAAAATTTCAGCTGTTTCTTGTCATATTTTGAATGTGAGGGCATTTGAAGATCCATTTCAGGGGACATATCTACTATGATAATCTTCCAAACTGACATGATAAGAATGAGAGAGCTCACAAATTATTTTTTACCTTTCCCAGAACTCAACCTTCCCTTTAAATGACAAGTATTAACCAACAAACCCCCTCTTTCAAAAAGAGCGAGGCATGCCCCTGCACTCATTGGAAATATTCGATCACTTTTTTTTAAATCTCTCTTTATAGAGATAAACCATTGGCTCTCTATGGCTTCTCTAACAATCTGAAGACTCTACGCAGGATTGCAGATGAGACATCGAGTGGAGCGTTTGTAGGAAATGATGTTATTATCCATGCTGCAAGTGAGTTACATACACATAATTACATACTTTGTTAGTGTTACTGGTTAAATACCACCGTAGTACATGTAAGTTAGCAGAGAAGGTGAAATGAAAATAATTTGAGAGAAAGAGAGAGAGAGGGAGAGGGGGAGAAAGAGAGAAAGAGGGAGAGGGGGAGAAAGAGCGAGGGAGGGATATTGATGTGAATAAAGTCAAGTGAGAGAGAGAGAGAGAGTCTTTTAGAAAATAGAGAAATTTAGTGTGGATTAATGGATAAATGAAAGAGAGAGTTTTTTAGAAAATAGAGAATTTTAGTGTGGATTAATGGATAAATGAAAGAGAGAGAGAGAGTTTTTTTAGAAAATAGAGAAATTTAGTGTGGATTAATGAATAAATGAAAGAGAGAGAGAAGAGAAAAACATGAAATAAGTCAGATTAGAGAGAAGGAATAATACAGTAATAGAAAAATAACAAGAAATGGAGAACAACTCAGTAAATGTAAAAGATATTGAGCAGGGATAGGTTGAAATCTTGGTCTCAATTTCAGCAATTTTTTTAAAAATCAGTTTTATGGCCAGGCCCATTTTCACATCATTATCAGGGAATTTACTTTAAAATCTTTTCAACTTATTCTGTTCTTTTCTGTAGTTGACTCAATGCCATTTGGTGGAGTAGGTGGTTCTGGCCATGGGGCGTACCACGGCAAGTTCTCCTTCGAGGTCTTCTCTCACAAGAAACCAGTGCTTATCGACAAACACATGTGGCTTACAGAAAAGGCACAGGGGTAAGTATCAAATGTGAACAAGCCCATATAGTTATCTATTGCTCATTTCACATTGTAAATTCCAACTTCTGTGGACAGTGCTGATGTACAAATATACGTATCGGAAGTGAACAGACGTGTAGAGTTGTGCATTCTGCATTTCCCACTTCCAAACAATGCTCATGGACAAGCACTGTGGCTCACGGGAAAAACCCAGGTGTAAGTATTAAATATGAACAGATCTATATGGTTATGCATTGTTCATTTCACACTGTAAAATCCAAAGTACCTGGTAGGATTTATTCCTCGAGTGCGATGAGCGCTACGGTCCTCTCTCTCTCTCATTCTCTCTCTCTGTATGTCTCTCATTATTTCCCTTTATACCCCCCCCCCCCCTTCCGTTTTCTTCCTGTCTGTATCTAATTTTTGTTCTCTCTTCTCTGTCTCTCAGCACATTTTGAAAGTTAAGGTACAAAAAGTATGTTAATATAGGCATGGATAGATAATAAGGGAGCGAGGACACAGTGCACAACAGAAATCTCTGATTAGTTCCTTTGGCCCGAAAGAGATTTATGTAACCCATGGTTTAAATGTCCATAAGCATAGTACGTGCGTGTCTTCATGTCCAATGGGAGGATAGGAATGCACTTATATACGCTTATATACGCTTAATTTAGTCCATGGTGAAGGTTTAAACCATGGTTTAAGATCAACCTCTTTCATGAATTTGGGCCTTTGAGTTTGCATGGATTTGGTGGAACTTTGTCATCACAAAGACATGTATGATAATGATGATGATGAAGACATAATTCTCCTCTCTTCTACTTTCCTCCCTGACAGCGTGCGCTACCCACCGTACACGCCTCGTAAGGTCTCGGTAGCTGAGTTCTTCATGCAGAGGAGTCCAAAGAAGAAAGGCTTCTTCCATACCTTCCTCAGACTTACTCTCATTGGATTCCTGCTGGCTGTTGTCTTCAAGGTAGGTGGAATCTAACCTTCTCTCCATCATTCAAGTTCTTTCTATCTGGTAGGGTTTATCCCTCTCAATACAAATTTATATCTTTTTTTTTCTGCTCCCCCAGGCCTGCCCCCCCCCCCTCTCTCTCTCTCTCTCTCTCTCTCTCTCTCTCCTCTCCTTTTCCTTACTATCCTCCAACTTACTCTCATTGGATTTATACTGGCTGTACCAGTCTTTGAGGCAGGGAGATATTTTTCTTCTTCTTCTTCTTTCTCTTGCCCTCCCTCTCTCTTTCTCTTGCCCTCCCTCTCTCTCTCTCCCAGTTTCTCTTCTTTTCCTTAACCTCTCTCCAACTCACTTTTAATTGGATTCCAACTGGCTGTAGTCTTAAAGGTAGATGGAATAATTTCTTCTTCTTCTCCCTCTCTCTCTCCTTCTGTATATAACTCTTTGTTTTTGTTGTTTCTGTTGTTTCTGTTTGTCTTCTCTCTCTCTCTCTCTCTCTCTCTCTCTCTATGTCTCTCATTGTGTCTCTCCTTATCTCCCCCTCCCCCCCATTTCTTTCTGTCCGTATCTATTTTTTTGTTCTTTCTGTCTCTCCGTCTCTCTCTCTCTCTCTCTGCTTCTCACCCTCCCCTGCGCTGTATATTCTACTTTTGTCTTTTTTTTTTTACTTTTTCTTTTTCTGAAATTTTATTCCTCTCTTGTTGTCTTATCTATCCTACTCTTCTTTTGCATTGAATAAAAATGCATTGTATTTAATTTGTTATTAGTCCATTCCCTACTGAATTCTCTTATTCCCATACACTTAATACAGGGGCTAAACGGTTCAGGTAGGCAAAGGGTTAATAAGATTGTTATTATTATTGATTTATTTGCAGACATTAGGCTTTGAGAAGTACCTGCCCCAGGCATTGAAACAGTGATGTGATCAGAGGAAGAACATCAGCCGATGGATGGACCAAACTTAATATATAACCAAAGACAAAAATTTGCCTGATTTCACATTCCGTAATACCCCCTGTTCAGACTCAAAACGTTTATACCGAAACTCGATAAAGAAACGTCGTATAAAATTTTCATTGTATAGCCTATGGACTGTTCAGAAACATATCTCGACCGACTAGAAAAAACATTGTATAGATGTGTAGTTTTCCACTGCGCATGTTGTTCTGGTCGCCGCTGGCCCCTGCCCTAGTTCGAAACGATGCTCTGACACTAATTTTGTTACACGGCGTTTCGTTAGTCAGCGTTCAGACACATAAATCCATCGTATAGCTATACCGTTTTGGTATAAATTTGTTTTGTCTGAACACCCTGATAGTCAACCATGAATTATTATTATTGCTTGCAAAATGTGTTTTCAGTAGATACAAAATTAAACCTTGATTATGCAAGAGGCAGTTATAAAACAACCTTCAAAAACAATACTGAAAATTGAAGAAGATACAAAATTATTAGTAAATGAATGAGAGAGGGAGAGTTTTTTTGTTTTTTGTTTTTTGTTTTTTGTTGTTGTTTTTTTTGGTTTATAGGGACATGTGTAATGGAGGCTTTATTGTACATTCTCAATAAGCCATTTCATAATTACAACATGCACATACACATGCGCAAATAAAGGTCATTTGTATCAACTACAAATGACCTTTATACGCTGTCAAAGAGTGTGCACCGTGATGTGCACACCAGCATGACTGTAGCTCGTGACTAGCTCTTAAACAAGTAGCGTATCCACCAAAACAGATGCATGTGGAATTGTACCATCCACTAATTACAAACTGGCTTATCATGTGTAGCTATCATGCCTAACTGTTCGACATATATTGATGCAATAATGACTAACTATATGAATATTGATGATAATGATAGGAACACTTGTTTTGCCATGTCTTTACACTTATCATGGGGTGTTTTTATCTCTTTTCTGTTGTTTGTTTTGATGCAATCCAAAATATGGCTTCCAAAATTGTCAAACAGATGAATTCTCCGTTTCATTCTATGGACATTAAGATTAAAAAAGGACAAATGTTTGCACATTTTTATAGATTGATTTGCACCTCTCACACTTATGCAAGATTATAATGGATAACCTCGTACATACACATACTTCTGTAGTATACAGCTAAAATTGCCTACAACAAGGGATTATGTATTTTCAGACTCGTGTATGAGTTTCAAGAGAGTAAAATTTCCAGGAAAAAAAAAACAGCCTGAAATTTTTGCTTGATTATGGTGATAGAGATCATGTGACAGAATTAATGGAAATGGAATGTTTATCATCCTGAAACATGAAAATGAAGTATTTTTCCTGAACTTGGGAGATTTTTCTGGTGTTTTTACCACTTCGAGTAAAGAGGTCAACCACCCCCGAAATTGACACAGCCCCATTCTGATGATGTGTGGATTTGAACAGGTGCAGTGAATAAAATTATGTATAGACTTATAGTAAATAGTGTATGTATAATACACGATGTGATTGGTTAGATTCGCATCACGTGACATGCAAAAATTTTGTTATAGTGCACAATTGCGCACTATAACTTTAATTGATACACAATAACAGCTATAGATCTAGGGGTATATTTACTAAAACAATTATACTATAACAATTAATGCATGTTCTATTTATGCAACATTACTGGACTATACAAACTCCAAATACTAAATTATCCCTCGAGGAGGTCTATTTCACCGAGGCCGCAGGCCAAGGTGAAACAAAACTGCACTCGGGATAATTTAGTATTTGTCGTGCACATAATCCAGCATAGTGCATGATAGACCATGCACTGTTTATGTAACATGTACGTATGAGCTTGCGCACATCAAGTGTTAATGTAAAAAAAATTATCATTTTAAAAGTACTTGCCAGTATGGTTGATTGCTTTTGAGCTTGATGGCAATATTAAACTTGGCTTCCAGACTTCCAGTGTTTTCCAGTGCAACAATCTTTAGAATGTAGCTGGTTTTGTGCCAGAATCTTTATAAACCTCTAAATTCTGGAATAATTGGGATTTGCTGTTCACAGATTACATGCTGCATTTGTACTTCGTAGTGGATGATCCTCAGACCTCATCTCATAACATCTAGCCATTTGTAATCATGCAATATGGACTTGCAATATGCATACAGTTGTTTTAATTTGTGACTTGTTTGATGAACCTAATAATACAGGAACATTCAGATGTAATGACAACTAAACTGAAATTTAATTCAAATTACCGGTAATGTCAAGATAGTTCTTTATGAATTGAATGACTTAAAACTGAAATTATGCCTCATAATTGTGATGAAAGATGTATATTTTTAAAATGTTTTTTGTACCCAATGTGATTATGTAACTTGATGCGTGCATGTTAGTTTACTGCTTTAATCATATATTGTATTCATATTGATTTCTCATTGATAGAACATGGGCAGATACAATCCTACTTAAAGTAATGTTTTTTCGTATAGATTCTTGTAGATTTTCTATTGCTAGTTTATAGTTTAGTATAGTTTGTTGTATATTAATTTTACAAATGTAACTGACTGAAAATGTATTGTCAATCTTAAAGCCTTCATTTTGGTATGTATTGCTACATGTACTGGTTGTTATGCTGTACTTTAGCCAAGTCTTTGCAGTTCCTTGTGCTAAGATGGCCCAGTACATGCTGTCTAGCATGGCTTTTCCCTAGTTCTTCCACCTCCAGTCCTGTGACCTCTTTAACCCTTTCAAGACAGGAATTATTTAAGGGCTAAATTGATCACATTTTGTTCTTCAAATTGGCAACAATAATATTTTTCGTTTAGTGCTACATGGTTCTAACGAAATGTAATGTCTTTGAAAACAATATACATCATTAGAAATTTAAATCGAAAGTTGAAAAAATTGCCAATTTTGTTTAAAAACAGTGATTTTGAACCTCTCAATGTGTTGCCAATTTAAGGATTTTGAAGCTTATTCTCCTTTTTAAAATTCCTGGCATCAAACACAATATGGTCATGCAACAAAAATGGAAACAATGTGTGTAGAAATTTTTGCTCTTTCTACTCATGCATCTGGTATATTTTTTAGAGCTCTGAATCAAAAGTTATTGAGCCAAACCACAAAATGTGGTAATTTGTCTCGAAAGGGTTAAGCATATCTATGTATGTTTTAGCTAGTCTTCCTCTGCCTCTTCGTTCATGTGATGGTGTCCATGGCAGAAGTTTGGAGACAAGTTTGTCTTTTCTCCTGAAGCAGTGGCCAGCCAGTTTCAGTCTTCTCTGTCTAATCTTATCAGAGATTTTTTGGTAGATGGCCGTATAGTTCTACATTGCTTATGCGGTGTCCTGCATCTAGCTTGACATTCAGGGCTGCTCTGAGTCTCAGCATTCGGGTGTAGCAACCATCCAATTTCCTGGCCATTGTGTTGGTGATTTTCCATGTTTCACACCTGTATAGTAGTACTGGTTCCACAGTTGTTTGGAAGAGTTTGATTTTTCTCTCTTTGCACTTTGTTTTAATCAAGATGAATAATGCTGCGTTATTTCATTGCTAAATATTGTCTGCAGGTACGTCTGTGTTAAGTGTACAATATGTGATATGCTGTATGAAAGATAATTATATATTTTAATCTCAGTGATATTTTTGTATGCTATTCTCTGATAGGTAAGAGACTATATATAACTTTTGTTTAACATTAATTTTGAAGTACTGGTAAATGTGTTAATAGGAAATGAATAGATTATTGGTGCTGATTGTCTTTAAAGAGAAGTTTGATTACTGGGAAAGGTGAAAAATAATTTTGTGGGCTTTCTCATTCCTTTTATGTAAGTTTGGAAGAACATCATACATTTAGTAGAAATGTCCCCTAAAAAGGATTGCTCTTAAAATGGTCTGATATTCAAAATATGACAATAAATAGCTGAGATGTGTTTGGACTGAATATTCATGCCACATGCGTATGCAGTCCCATATACCCATTTCTGTGTGCAGTGCATGTGCTCTTTAGTGAGATTGGGTCAATATCGTCTAATTTTTATGATTTTTGTGATTAGTGTACACCAATTCTTATACATGTATAGACATGATCAACCTTTCCTAATTACTTTGAGACAGTTTCTTTCACAATGTAATTGCATGAACAGAACTGTGACCATGATCTATTCATGACATCACTCCAAATTTTGTGGTTTGGCTCAATAACTTTTGATTCCAGCCCTAAAAAATATACCAGATGCATGAGTAGAAAGAGAAAAAATATCTGCACAAACTTTGCCCATTTTTGTTTCATGACCATAATTGCATTTGATGCCAGGAATTTTACAAAGGAGAGTAAGCTTTAAAATCCTTAAATTGGCAACTCATTTAGAGGTTCAAAATCATTTTTTTTTTTTTTGCATCAAAATTGGCATTTTTTTTTCAACTTTTCAACAAAATACCTAACCATGTATATTGTTTTCAAAGACATCACACCTTATTAGAACCATGTAAAACTAAAAGAAAAGTATTATTGTTGCCACTTTTGAAGAACAAAATGCGATCAATTTAGCCCTTAAATAATTCCTGTCCTGAAGGGGTTAAAATGTTCATTTTCATTGATTTCATAGTTGATTTGCAGGCATACAATGTATGCTTTTCAAGGTAGGAGAAAAGTGTAGAATTTATGATTGTGCCTTTTACATAGATTTCTTCATATACCTTTTTATATTTTGTATGTCTTTGTTTGAAGTGTTTGAAAAGAGTGTACAATAGACCTGTTAACAAATATATTCAAATTTTATGCATACATGTACTTTTATAACAAAGGTTGTTCTTGACAACCTGAAAGCTTGTCAGAGGCTTGTCAGACATAGCAACAACTAAAGTATGCAAACTGGATTCCAAGTATTGTAGCGCATTCATTTAATAACAGGTTAATGTAATAGCTCGTTACTAGGTCCCCAGGAAAGAAACATCCATAAATTTGAATATCTTTGTAAACAGGTCGATTGATAATCATGCTTTTTTTCTTTAATTCATATGTACATATAGATTACGTGTAAATTAATTTCAATGTATATACAGATTACATGAATGTATTTCAAAAGAAAAAAAAGTGTACAATATATATATATCGTGCACATGAAAAGTAATTTCCATATTGGAATTCTACTTGTTACTTAAGAATTCATTACTATAAGCATGTGAACTGCCACTGAAAAGAACTCCTAGCAATAATTACTTGTATATTGATTGAATATTTTTTCAGTTTTTTTTTTGTTTTTTTGGGGGGGGGTTAATGATTGTGTTCTGTATATTGAATGCAAATGTATACACCAATTGATGGTAACTGATTGAAAAAGACAAAAATTAATCAATTATATTAATGTAAATCAATGATTAATTTTGGTGATTGAGTGATATGTTTTTCTGTGGTCTGCGCATAAGGCAGTTTCTAGCAGTTACACTGATTCTGATCAGAAATAACACCACACATTCCAATTTTATTTTACAATTAAATCATTTTATTTAACATTGATCTAAATATACATATTGAAGAAAGAGCTGCAAAACAATAAAAGTTATTATCTTTTTACTTCAGCAAGGTGACAGAATTTTCAGACAAAAAGGTAAATACATTGTAGACAATTTTCAATGTTAAGATACAGAGGAAACTCGCTATAAAGAGCTCCCATATGAAGAGATTTTATTCACTTTTATTTCATTTCATTTCCAGGAATATGATATAATAACAGAGAATACAAAATACGAAGTACAATAACAGAAGAAACGGGAAATAAAGAAAAAAAAAGAGATTAGTGATTGAAACACAAGTAACAAGGTAATTTTGGTGGTCCCAGGTTCATGTTCCTTGGGGTTTTTACCCAGATATAGTGGAACTTTGTTGTAAAGAACACTGTTATAACAAACTCTAATTACAACAAGGTTATTTTGACGGTCCCACTTCTTTGTATTCTAGTTTTTTCCAGCCCTGATATAACAAGGTTTCAATACAAAGAGGTAACTTCCTTGGTCCCAAGGAGTTTGTTGTAACAAGGTTCCACTGTATAAGGAGATTCCTGATATAACAATCATTTTCATGGTCCCAAGGGCCTGGTTATAGTGAGTTTCCACTGTATAGCACAATAATTGAACAGTACATCAAGGTGTCAGTTTCTATTGAATATTGATAATGTTGATGGTGATGATGATATTGGTGATGATTGTGGAGATGAGGACAACAATGCTGAGGAAGATGATGATGGAAAAAGATGATGATGATGATGACAACGGCGATGGTCAAAGTGTTGATAATGATGGTTGTGAAAGTGTGAAGAAGTGAATAATTATGCTAATCATCATAACATTGATAATCATAAAATTGATTTTTGTACATGTATTTTCAATAAAGCACAGGGAAAATTGCAATATTTCTGTATGATCCTATACAATGACAATGGACGACGATGATGATAATGATGGAAATCACGGTGATGATGAGGGTGATAGTGATGATTATGATGGTGAAAGTGATGATTATCATAGCATGATAACAATTACATGATAAAATTAATTTTTTATTCTCCATAAAGCAAAGAGCAAACCCAATATTTCTGCATGCTATACAAGGTACAATTTCAGATACATGTACATACTCATAATATTTATCGTATGAAATCTACTTCTTTTTAATTTGAAATAGTCATCAAAGTTTAAGTACAAGATTTTAGATAACTTTGACAGCTACAAACCTCTAAATCAATTGAATGACTGTGTTAAATATCAAATGAAGTAGTAAGGCAACACCCACCCAAATCTTAATCCTAAGACTTTTTGGGGGGGTATGGTTGTAGAAATGTTCTCGAAAAAATATTTTTGAAAGGCAACTGCAAAATTTCACTTAAAAATAAAGAAGAGAAATACAGGTAACTCTGCCTAAGTCGAATCTCTTGGGACCACAGAAATCTGTTCGACTTAGGCGAAATTTGACTTGGAAGAGGTAAAAAACACATGTTTTGCTCATTCTGTTCTGAAAAATTGCTTCGACTAAGGCGATTATTCGACTTATGGAAGGTCGACTTATGCAGAGTTAACTGTATTATACAAAAAAATTAATAAAAAATTATTCACCTCTCTACAGTGGAGCCCTATGCCAACGCACATGATGTGATAAGACTGATCCGATTTTCAAAGACTTTGCAAAAGCATCGGACATAAACATTAACCTTAACATGTTAACTACTGAATTCTCTAACTCCCATAGCTTCCAGTAGGCTATACGTTAATGATCAAAATAATGGAGTTGAAAGTTTTAGTAATGCACGTTTCCTATTAGGAGAATAGTCAATTAGCTCTGAATCGTAGTTATGTCAGATTATTTGTGCGATCGCTGACAATTTGAAACCAATTGGGCTTTTAATCCAGGCCTGCGAAATCTCCGCTTTTTAGCGGAAATCCGCTTTTTTTATTATTCTGCCCGATTTCAATTTCCGCTTTTTTCCTGTGTGCTATTTCCGCTTTTTTATCGGTTGTTCATCGCGGGCGTTGCGCGCAGCGCATTCGGTGGAATGAAGGCAAGTCGGAACTTGCATTCAACTTTGTACACGAAGTCAATGCATCGGCAGGTACGGGGGTTTTTGGATTTTCATTTGTTTTTTGCCGACACCATCATACTCGTAGCTTGCGATAAATGAAAAAACTCGACACAAAACCGCTGATTTCTTGATTTTTAACGCTTTTTCGGCGAACTTGTTTCTTAGCATTGGACTGAAGCCCCGCGTTCTTTGGAAATATGGCGCCGATTCCGCATTTTTGACGGTGGAATTAGACTTTTTAGACAGATTTTTGGAGGTGACTATGGGACTTTCTTGTGGTGAGTGACAATGTCTGTGTGTACAATGATGTGATTTGTGTGTGTTGTAGCAATAGAATTTGCTGGCTTGTGGTCATATTGTAAGATAATAGGTAGAATCATGGCAGCAGAAACTTTCAGCTTTTTTCCGCTCTTTTTGTGAAACCCCATTCACAGGCCTGTTAATCGGACTAGAAAACTTACAGTGCACTAAGATTTTGAGTGTTAGTACCCATGTTGTTTTTCAGAATTAACCTCAATCTAACTGTTCCATTTTGTTGCGATCTCTTTAAAAATCAGTTTACAGTTGGATTGTACATGTATCTTGAACGGTTGCCTTTCCTTTCATTTTGACTTCACTTATGATCATCACATATTTCCTTGCAAAAAATGACAATTAATGTGCTTACTACATGTACCCTACATTACTCATGCTTCAAATACATGACAGAAAACACACAACATGACATAAAATAACACTTCAAACACACATGTACAAAGTAAATACACTGACAGCTAGTATTGATAAATACAAAGAATACATTCTGTACACATATGTAGAAATTTGATTAAATCTCTTTACAGTCATGTTATTTGACAATTACATTGTTATCACATTAAATCTACTTTTCAAAATGTTGGATATTGCAGATTGTGATCATATGAACAGTTGAAAGCATTAAGAATGAAATTTCTTTAGAAACATGTAAATGTTGAAAATACACCATTTACAACGTACTCTGGAAAGTAGTTACAGTCAAATCTGCTTCAGCGACCACCTGTATAGAAAGACCAGCTGTCTATAAAGACCACAACTTCTGTTTCCCCTGAAAAGTGTTTCTGATAGAAACGTGTATTATAGGAACGTGTACATAAACACCACCTGCTCATAAAGAACACTTTTCTTGTCTCCCTTGAGCGGTCTTTACAGACGTGTTTCCTTGTATAACTCAGCTCATATTTGATAATTCATGTGTATTACTTCCAAAGCTAAGACATATTTTACAAGTGCTGATGAAATTCAGAAAATGTAGAAAAGAAGAATGATTACATTCAACAAGATGTTAAGGGCAAGTCCAAGCTATTGTATCCCATACGTTACCAACCAAATCTGAGAAATTTGTATTAAGAGAATAGCTCTACTAGCAGCTGGGATCTCTATGAAATATAAAATAATATGATACATTTGATGTCAGTGTACTTGGTCACGTATAGGACATCCAAAAATGACCAAATAACTAATCTTGGACTTGCCCTTAAATGAACTAACTTACAAATGCATTCAAAGCTGAGATTTCACGATCAACCCTTAATATGAACTAACTTATAAATGCATTCAAAGCTGAGATTTCACGATCAACCCTTAAATGAACTAACTTATAAATGCATTAAAAGCTGAGATCTCATGATCAACCCTTAAATGAACTAACTTATATAAAATGCATTCAAAGCTGAGATTTCACGATCAACCCTTAAATGAACTAACTTATAAATGCATTCAAAGCTGAGATTTCACGATCAACCCTTAAATGAAGTGACTTATAAATGCATTCAAAGCTGAGATTTCACGACCAACCCTTAAATGAACTAACTTATAAATGCATTCAAAGCCGAGATTTCACGATCAACCCTTAAATGAAGTGACTTATAAATGCATTCAAAGCTGAGATTTCACGACCAACCCTTAAATGAACTAACTTATAAATGCATTCAAAGCTGAGATTTCACGATCAACCCTTAAATGAAGTGACTTATAAATGCATTCAAAGCTGAGATTTCACGACCAACCCTTAAATGAACTAACTTATAAATGCATTCAAAGCTGAGATTTCACGATCAACATCGACACCTCGAGCAATATTCTGGGATTGTTTCCTGCAAGTGTTTTGAGAGAACCAGGACCTGCTGATTCAACATCTGGTGACTCTACCACTGAACCACAGCACCTGAACAAAGCATTTACTGGGTATCAGGACAAGTTAAATGTGCAAATAATTTGTTGGCAGTTCAGAAAGAAAGAATAAAAGGTTATCAGTGATTATTTCCAAAATTACATTGTCACAACATGAAAAGCACCTGAAAGGGTCCATGTGATGCAAAAGTGGAGATTTTCACACGATTAATTATAAACGCTTGGTCGAGTAAAGTGAATTTCACAAGTTTTAAATTTTGCCGACGCACTAGTCTCGTGGGCAAAATACGACATCAACAAAAATATTCGCTTTTTTGCAACTTTCTTGCAAATTTCATGCCATGCGAAATATGCGAAAATTTCAACAACGCGAAATATTCCACGTTTATAGTATACCAATACATCTAAAGGCACGGCCTGCATGTACCTGAAATGACATTAACTCGTCGACTACTGAATTCTTAAACTCTCATAGGCTTAATACAGTAGCCACCCGGTTCCCGTAGTCTATGCGTTGATTACCCTCGGTTCTGATTGGTCTAATGGTTATGTATGGTATCTTACAATATCATGTATCACATCACAACAAAGGAATATTTCTGCTTCCCTAAACTGTGGCCATGAATACTTACACTTGTTCCATAATACTCTAGAGAATATTCAAGCTAACCTAAACTGCACAAATGAATACTTATACTTCTCCAACCGCGTGCCCCAAACACAGACGCTTAAATATACAGCACTCAGCAAAGAATATACTTTGATTCCTAATTAGCAATATGAAGTACTTTAAAAAACCAAAGTATTTTGAATGTCCTTTTATCATCACTGAAAACAATTCTCATTACTTGCAAGAAAAATATCTCCAAGGGGTAACAATTGCTTGTTAAACCCTGAGTTTCTATGTCTAAACTTTACAAGATGTTTAAACTCTTACAATGGCCTCATGCCATTTTCCTCACATCTTTCACACCCTCTAGGAGTAAACAAAATATCATCACAGAAGGCTTTCCAGAGGCATGGACTACTTACTCAAAACACTGCAAGTGGGACTACACAAGCCCTCACCAACACAACCCTCTCCATATGGGACTACACACAGGTAGCCCTGACCAACACAACCCTCAGCACGTGGGACTACAATCACCTAAAAAATGCAAGATGTGGGAGCATACACCACCAAATGAATTCATTACTCCTCACATAGTCATCTGCGAATCAAGGAAATTCAGCCAGTTGTCGTGATCACGCGATGCCGCTTCGTTGTCGGCCGAAATGTAAACAACACAGTCAGAAGCGACTAGCTGAACGATGCTGTTGCATTTGCTTATCGTATCTGTGCCATTGACTTCAAGTGATGTAACAAGGCCTATGGTGAAGAGAACAGAAAAAAAAAAGGAAGAAGTGATACAATTGGTTTTCAAAATTTAATAGAAGCTAGTTAATGTTCAAAGTCTGTGTGGCCAAGTGTTCGTCTGTCACTATGTATATCTATAAATCTTTATCATTATATTATGATCATTCTATTTTTATCAGAGTCCATCCCTGAAGATATCAAAATAATCTTTGAGATATACCCATCCATCTATACAAAGGAAACTCGATATAAAGAGCTCAGATATATAACAAGATTCCTGATATAACAAGTGAATGAGTAAATTACGCAATGCGTAATAAATGTCCCCGCCGGAAGTGCAGATCTGTGGAAATTAACTAGCCTGAACCTTAAAACTTCAGTGAAAAACTTTAGTGAATAAAATAATAATGTTACTGCAAGCAAAAGAAGAGAATACCAACAATGCATGTATACAACTGAAATATAAAACATGAAAACATTATGAACCTTCAGCCATTTTGAATAAATTTGCATAAATTTGCATGAATAATGAATTTCAAAATTCTGTGTAGAAGTTTGGAAGCCCCCACCCTGCCCTATCAGATAAAACAATCGGAATCAAAATCCTATGTGAAATAGAGGAGAAGTAGCATTTTTCGTCAATTTTGAATAAATTTGCATAAATTTGCAAAATTAATGAATTTCAAAATTCTGTGTAGAAGTTTGGAAGCCCCCACCCAGCCCTATCAGATAAAACAATCGGAATCAAAATCCGATGTGAAATAGAGAAGTAGCATTTTTCGTCAATTTTGAATAAATTTGCATAAATTTGCATAATTAATGAATTTCAAAATTCTGTGTAGAAGTTTGGAAGCCCCTACCCTGCCCTATCAGATAAAACAATTGGAATCAAAATCCGATGTGAAATAGAGGAGAAGTAGCATTTTTCGTCAATTTTGAATAAATTTGCATAAATTTGCATAATTAATGAATTTCAAAATTCTGTGTAGAAGTTTGGAAGCCCCCACCCAGCCCTATCAAATAAAACAATCGGAATCAAAATCCGATGTGAAATAGAGGAGAAGTAGCATTTTTCGTCAATTTTGAATAAATTTGCATAAATTTGCATAATTAATGAATTTCAAAATTCTGTGTAGAAGTTTGGAAGCCCCCACCCAGCCCTATCAGATAAAACAATCGGAATCAAAATCCGATGTGAAATAGAGGAGAAGTAGCATTTTTCGTCGATTTTGAATAAATTTGCATAAATTTGCATAATTAATGAATTTCAAAATTCTGTGTAGAAGTTTGGTAGCCCCCACCCAGCCCTATCAGATAAAACAATCGGAATCAAAATCGGCCAAGAAATGACGGAGAAGTAGCATTTTCTAACATTTGAGCACACACGGACAGACGGACGGACGGACGGACGGACGGACGGACGGACGGACGGACGGACGGACGGACACACACACACACGCACACACGTACGGAGCCCGTTTCATAGTCCCGTCGCGAACTTCGTTCGGCGGGGACAATAAGGTAATGTTGCTGTTCCCAGTTCTTTATGTTCTTGTGTTTTTTTTTTACCCCGATATAAGGAGATTCCTGATATAGCACGGTAATTTTCATGGTCCCAAGGTCCTTGTTATAGCGAGTTTCTACTGTATATCTACATATCATTTTTTTTTTTCTATATCATCTGTTTAGATCTATCCACCTTCAACCTACCCTTATAGTGACTTCTTTATGTTCAAGATTGCTGCCAAACTCTTTTCAATCTATCAATCTCTATTTATGTACAACCTGTCTATAAAGACCACTCAAGGGAGAACAAAAGCGGTCTTTATGAGCAGGTGGTCTTTATGTACAGGTTCCAAAAGTCATGTTTCAATGAGAACTACTTTTCAAGGGAAACAAAAATTATGGTCTTTATAGACAGGTGGTCTTTCTATACAGGTAGTCGCTGAAGCAGGTTTGACTGTATTACATATCTATCACTTTAATCAATAAAATTATTGCTCTATTTTTCCTGCATACCTCTATTAAAACTTGGATTGATTATGTGCATGACTGTTAGTAAACACTCCAGTTAATATACCTTCATTAGCTATTATCTATTTCTTTGTCTATCTATTAATCCAGCAGTTTGAGGGATCGACAATAACTGTAAGATAGTCGCCAATGTCGGCGCTATATTACTTCTGTTGTAACGCCTACTTCCGGTACAGGCATGACTTACGAGTTTTCCTATTGATTAGCTGATGTGTTTTGGTCAATGACGGGTCTAAAACGCTATTGAAAAGTGACTTAAACATTGATTTAAATAATACAAAAGTGTTTTTGTGGGTATGGGGTTCCATTGCAAAGCAACAATATGCTGGTCGGAGGAAAATAAGAGTAGGACTGTATTATGTCGTACGCAGCCGCAATACAAATGTACTGTAAACGAAAAAACCGGAAGTAGGCAATACAACCAAAAACTGGACCCACAGCTCCTGCAGCATGAGTCAATCAATCAAAAGCAAGCATTTGATAAATATCTGTTGACGCCCTCTAGCAGCTAAATAGTTATCTTTATTGTTGATCCCTCGAATTCATCTATTCTATACCTTTCTTCGTAGCTTCTTTGTGTGCAGGGTTTCCACCAAACATTCTTGAGACGTCTTGTTGATCTAGCCTTGTCTGTCTGGTATTCAATAACACACAGGTACTCTAAAAAATTTAAAGGAAAGGGAGGAGAAAGAAAATTAAGTCAACCATTGCAACAAAGTACCACAAACGATTTCAAGCCCTCCACAACTTTTCTTTCTCATCTAGAATATTAGGGATTGCATGAATTGTAGCAAGTAATGTATATTCATGCATATAAGGACATCAACCCCAGGGCCTGGACTGCATACCCCACACAACTACCCCCCAGGAAATTACTCACAGTACCTCTTGTACAGTACCTCTAGAAACAAGAGCATTCACCAATATACCACAGCCCTACCATTTTTGTTCGTTTGTTTGCTTGTTCTTAGGATTGCTTGCTTGTCAAACATCAAACATTTTTCTAACTTGCAAACCCCCCCCCCCCCCCCCCCCAGTAAAAGTCTGGAACCTTCACAAAGAAACCACAGTGCTCCCATTTGTTTTCTTTCTTTCTTTTTTGCTTTATTACTTATTTTTTAAACAATTTTTGAACTTGAGCTTGTGCTCACCAATGAGCATAGAAAAATTTTTCCATATGTGAACGTGGCTAATACAATACTTACATCATTATGTATCTCTCTGATAATGGCTCGTATCCTCTCCTCCGAGTGTTCATTTCTAAACACTAACATCAGACAGTTCTGTAGGAAGTAAGAAAACAAACATAGCAAATACAGAATCTGGGTCCTGTTACACAAAAAGGAAGTTAGCGATTGACTGCTATAATTATGCGTTATGTCATTGTCTCAATGTCTTATTTTCTTTTCATAATAATAGAAGTAAACTAAAATATACTGAAGTGTGTCTATGCCGTGTTATATACATGTATATTCATATGTTTGTAAATTTATTTTGATATAGGAATGTTTGTAAATGTGAGCAAAGCAAATTTCCAATGTTGGACAAAAAACACTGAAATTGAATTGAATTGTATGTTCATTCGATCGCATAAATAATATCAATTGTACGATTGAATGGCTGATTGTACGATCAATTGCTAAGCTTTGAGTAAGAGGGCCCTGGAAAACACACCTATAAGTTAATTCTGTCATTGCAGGCTCCTCATATGTTTATCCTTGGTTTAAATAAAGTGAAACAGGGCCTTACAAGCACCCCGGGGTTATGGTTTTGAAGGACCAAAGTGATTTAGCAGGATGAGAGTATGCAATGAAATGTCCATTACCCTAGGCAGTACCCTTATAACAGAGAATTACCCTTTGGAAATTATTTCTTCTTCTTCTTCTTTTTTTCTTTTTTATCTTTACATCCTCCACACTTGGTATAAGCACATTAAGGGCAATGTAATAGCTAGAACCATGTTTATCAGAAGCCAGGGCTAAACACTTACAGGCAACAGGCCACATGAACACCCAATTACAGACCCCCGCAATTTAAAAATGTTAAAGCTCATAGACAGTCTTGGTAGCAAAAAAATACTGGCAAGAAACCTATCTAACATAGTCACGTACTATTCTCCTTTTATCATAAGACAAATGTACGAGATTATTTAACATTCCATTCACGATTTCGAACAATTTTTAGTGTAAATATCTGTAAGAAACGCTTGGTAACGGCTTTTCACTGCCTCACGCTAAGACCATATCCACCCGAAGGTTCCCCGCACAATAAACCCAGCGCTTCGCACTGTGTGTAGCGTATTCTATAACACACAGCAATCCCCATGTGCGTAATGTGTGTGGCCGTTGTTTGAATTTACATCCCCTCTTTTTGGGGCCAGGGATTTTTATTACTTTTCACCTCTCATTTGATAAATATTTCACTTGAGGAGGAAAAAACTTTACAGCATCTTAGTTATGTTAGTACCCTGCTATTTATTAAGTAAAATCAAAGAAATCTCACGAAAAGTTTTTGAGAGCTTCCCAAAACTATCTGTTACCTTTAACATATGGCTTGAGCATATATAGAAAATAGAAAAATTTAAATCTGCACCCCCAGGAAAAAAGGTTCGTGTTGAGCCCTGCAGAAGCACAGACAACCAGATTATCTGTTTGCTTGATACTATTAAAAGTAGAATAAAATAATAATAGTAACAATAATCTGGATTTATATAGTGCCTAATACATCTACAATGTCTCTAAATGCTCTACAGATATATTATTACTGTGGTCAGTGGATTTATGGCTTGCCTGCACACAATGCATGCACCTTCTCCACTCCCTGGGGAGCATTCCAGCCAGCCCATTTAAAGATGCTCACCATGCTGATCAAACCACGATGACTTTCTCATCCTACCAGGTACCCATTTAACATATGGGTGGAGAGAAGCAATATAGATAAAATGCCTTGCTTAAGGACCGAGGTGCCGAGCCAGGGATCGAACCCATGACCTTCGCATCTCCAGTCAAGTGTTTCAACCACTCGACCACAACACCTCTACAAACAGACTTAAAGTTACTCACCAAGTCTCCTACCGGTCTTCTTGTTCCATGAGTAAGGGGTACCACACTCTTTTCATGGTCCAAAGACACTCCTACAGCAGCCAGCTCATCTGATTTAGGTAAGGGTAAGAACTCCTCCACATTGATGTCCTATCAAGATGAAAAAAAAACAAAGGCAGGGAATATGAGTTTAAAAAAAGATTTAAAGATAAAGTTGAGTTCTGGTCATGAAATTGATTTGTGAAAAAAAACTTGCTCAAGCAATCGTGAAAGGTTGATTATATAGCACATAAGAATTGGTGTATGCTGTAAGGTTTTGGAATCAACAAAATGATCAGAAATTGACTCAATCCTGCTGAGAGTTGCATGCACTGCACACAGAAATGTGTACATGGGACTACATACAAATGTTCACCCCAAACATTTCAGCTGTTGCTTGTCATATTTTCAATGTGAGGGCATTTGAAGGGCAATCCTTTTCAGGGGACATATCTACTATAATAACCTTCCAAACTATAAGAATGAGAAAGCTCAAAGATTATCTTTTACCTTTCCCAGAACTCAACCTTACCTTTAATGCAATCTGTCCAGTAAGACATTTGACTTTTGTCCATTTATTTCATCCAAAAATGAATAATCTTTTGATATGACCATCGGTGTTCACGATCCTTTTACTATTACAACCATTATTCGATGGTCATATCAAGATACTTTTCAATTTTGGATGAAAAAAAAAATGGATGAAAGTCGTAAATACTGCACCTGACCTGATCGAAAATGCTAAAAGGCTGTGTTGGTAATGAAAGTAAGATATCAACAATTGCTTTTAGTGGTATTTGTTTGCAACTTGGAAATATCCCTGCTGTAGTTACTACATGTGTATGCAAAATATTAAATTCAAATTCATAATATAATACTATAGTCTTACTTTGACAATGCTTTGTAGCTGATGACTGAATTGTGCATGCTTATCTTCAAAATATCTATTTTGCATTACATTTTCTCATCCGAAAATGCATTCAGAATCAACTATATTTCAAAAGTTTGGTCTAAACGTGAATGGTTTTTATCCACTATCCACTTAATTACAAACGTGAATGGCACAAGCATTACCTAGTATATATAGTACATCTTCATCTAAGTTTTCTTAACTTTTCAAAAACCTTATTCAATGTACGTCAAGTTGTATGGCACTGCTGCATTGTCAGCTTACCTCAGGCAAGAGTGACCAGTTGTCTTCACCAGGGACTGGTGTATAATCATGTATGCTACTCCATGTATTGTTAAAGGCTTTCAGTCCAGCTGCCTTGAATTGGTCTGGAAAATGAGAACAGCCCAAAATCATAAATTTGAACATCTCAATCTACACTGACTAACACGTTACATGTGTACATGTACATGTTGACTTGGGTTGGGAAGGGGGGGGGGGGGGTATTGAGTACTGCTACTACTTCTTAGATAAACCACAGCTCTCTCTCTCTCTCTGTCTTTGTATTTTTTTATTTTTTTTTTGTAATGAAGCTGATCCAGAGAACATAATTCCCCATATTTTAGCTCTGAAGCAGGTGCCTGTGCATACAGACCATACAATTTGCTGTTTGCACCCCTATGAAAAAAAAAAATAGTTTGGAAATCTACTGTATATATGGTAAAACTTATTTTTTAGCATTCGCTCTCTCTACAAAAGCAAACAAAAATAAAAAAAAGTGTGGAAAAATCTTTCCTCCTTCCATATTTCCTACTCCATAATCCATCCCCTCTCTCTCTCTCTCTCTCTCTCTCTCTCTCTCTTTTAAAATATACAATTATATATATATATATCTAAAATGCCTCTGTCTGTCTCTCTCTCCCTCCCTCTTTATACAATATACATATACTGATCTCTAAAATGCCTGTCTATTTGTCTGTCTCTCTCTCTCTCTCCCTCTCTCTTTATACAATTATACTGATCTCTAAAATGCCTGTCTCTCTCTCTCTCTCTCCCACTACATTGTATCTATCGGTCTCTCTCTGCTCTATAGCACCGCCCTCTCTCCTCTCTATACATGTAGTTTAATAGCTCTTTCTCTCTCTCTCTCTCTCTCTCTCTCTCTCTACCTCTCTACCTCTCTACCTCTCTCTTTATAGACCAATCTCTAAAATACCTCTCTCTGTCTGTCTGTCTCTCTGTCTCTCTATCTCCCACTACATGTATCTATCGGTCTCTCTCCACTCTATAGCACCGCCCTCTCACCTCTCTATACATGTAGTTTAATAGCTCTTTCTCTCTCTCTCCCTCTCTCTTTATATACCAATCTCTAAAATACCTCTGTCTGTCTGTCTCTCTCTCTCTCTCTCCCTCTACATGTATTTATCGGTCTCTCTCTGCCCTATAGCACCACCCCCCCCCCCTCTCCTCTAGATACATGTAGCTAGCTCTCTCTCTCTCTCTCTCTCTTTCTCCCTTTCTACTCACCATAGAGTTCTGGGTAGTAGTACTGAAAGCAGCCAAATTTCATTTGTATCGAAGATTCTATGATGGGTTTGGAGTCACAGTGCAATAATGTCTCTACACCTTTACAGTCTCTCTCTCTCTTTCTCTCTCTCTTTCTCTTTTCCTCTCTCTCTCACTCCCCTCCCTCCCCTCCCCCCTCTCTTCACCCTCTCTATCTTCACCCTCTCTATCTTCACCCTCTCTATCTCTCAACTCACCATAAAGTTTGGGGTAGCAGTACTGAAAGCAGCCAAATTTCATTTGTATCGAAGATTCTATGATGGGTTTGGAGTCACAGTGCAATAATGTCTCTACACCTTAATACAGTCTCTCTCTCTCTCTTTCTCTCTCTCTTTCTCTTTTCCTCTCTCTCTCACTCCCCTCCCTCCCCTCCCCCCTCTCTTCACCCTCTCTATCTTCACCCTCTCTATCTTCACCCTCTCTATCTCTCAACTCACCATAAAGTTTGGGGTAGTAGTACTGAAAGCAGCCAAATTTCATTTGTATCGAAGATTCTATGATGGGTTTGGAGTCACAGTGCAATAATGTCTCTACACCTTTACAGTCTCTCTCTCTCTCTTTCTCTCTCTCTCTTTCTCTTTTCCTCTCTCTCTCACTCCCCTCCCTCCCCTCCCCCCTCTCTTCACCCTCTCTATCTTCACCCTCTCTATCTTCACCCTCTCTATCTCTCAACTCACCATAAAGTTTGGGTTAGCAGTACTGAAAGCAGCCAAATTTCATTTGTATCGAAGATTCTAGGATGGGTTTAGAATCACAGTGCAATGATGTCTGTACACCTTTACAGTCTCTCTCTCTTTACACATTGTATACTGATCTCTAAAATGCCTCTCCCTCCCTCTACATGTATCTATCGGTCACTCTCCCCTCTATAGCACCCCCCTCTCTCCTACAGTACATGTAGCTAGCTCTCTCTCTCTCTCTTTCTACTCACCATAGAGTTCTGGGTAGTAGTACTGAAAGCAGCCAAATTTCATTTGTATCGAAGATTCTATGATGGGTTTGGAATCACAGTGCAATAATGTCTCTACACCTTTACAGTCCCTGGTTCTAAACTGCTGACAGGCTATCACACATTGAAGGGATTTACAGTTCCTCAGGAATATACTGCAAATAATATAACAAGAAGTTCATTCAATGAATATTGATCTCCTACACAAATCAATATTTCTAAATTGATCACATTTTGTTCTTCAAATTGGCTATTTTTATCTTTCTTTCAGTGCTGCATGGTTCTAAAAAGGTGTATTGTCTTTGATAAACAATATACATGCTTAGGAATTTTGTTGAAAAGTTGAAAAAAATTACCAATTTTGATAAAAAACAATAATTTTGAACACCTCAATGTGTTGTCAATTTAAGGATTTTAAAACTTAATATTCTACTTTTTAACATTCCTGGCATTAAACGCACTATGGTCATGCAATAAAAATGGACCTAGTGCGTTAAGAATTTTAGAAGTTTTAATCAATCAAACACAAATTTGCAACTCTGTGACATATCTTGCGAGCTCCTCTCCCATTTGCTCAGTACAGGAAATCTCAAAAATTTTCATTTTCTAATTTTTTGTTGGAAGAAAAGATTTGTTTCATACAAGTTTTGTGCAAAAACATATGAGCAATAATTATATCTAAGGTGCATGTATGATTGAATATTTTCTTTAGAGAAAGTAGAAATCTATGATTTTTTTGGTAAAGGGCAAACGGGAGGGGAGCTCACAAGATACGTCAGGGAGTTGCCAATTTGTGTTTGATTGATTACAACTTCAAATATTCATAACTTTCTTATAATTTCTCATCGTATTTTGCTCAAACCTTCACTGATCTGCTTCTTTATTTTGTTCTGCTTCTTTTAAAATCAACTTGTAATCAGGGTGGACTTTTAATTAGCTCATATTATCAACATCACCATGCTGATAACTGGTATCAACAAAAATACAACTACAGATGAGATCTTCTTTGTAACTCCATTAAGATCTTATAAAGATGAAGTCTTTCGCAGTACTTATTATAGGATTCATCATCATCCTCACCATCATCATCATCATAATCATTGTCAAAATCATCATCACCATCATCATCACCATCATCATTATCATCATCAACATCACTATCAACATTATCATCATCAACACCATCACCTGCATCATTACCGTCCACACGATCACTACAATTAATTACAACCATCGTAATCTCCTATTTTGAAAATATGGAATATATATATATTCAAATGAAACTACTGCAAAGGAGACTTTTTGAGTTGTGTTTGATTCTTTATAACTTGCAAGAAATGCCTTGATAGGTGAAAAAAACAAATAATCAGGTTTTTGTTACGAATGCTGAGGGATGACCAAAATAAAACGAAGTACAGGTGCATGTACCTACCTTCCCTTGTTTGGTCCGACAAATATTCTGCAGTTTGTACAATCGTCCACTGTAATAGTGGCCATGTGATCAAAGAGATATATGGTGCAGTCCTACAAATGGAGTTTCAAAAATACAAGGAAAGAAATGATATTGGAAGGTCTAAAAATCTGTTTCTTACCACGGTGTGGGCCAAACTTGGCCTAGCAAGGCCAGAGCCAATACCGTCTGGTTAATTCACAACAGGAATGTTTTGTTAATCGCAATTCACTTCAACTGTAGCATGGCTAATAATAGACTTCATTTCAAAAAGTACTTTTAAGATGAAACTGCTATTGTATTCAGCTAACACATTTCACAAAATCTTTTTTATGATTTTTTCCTCAGAAGGGGCCTTTTTTTGTAGTTTGCACTTTGGTGATTTTCCTTTAATCTGAACTTTTTGAAAGGGGTGCAGGTACACCCTCGGCACATCTTTTTCTTCTCACTGTTTTCCAAATCTATTCTAGCACACTTCTGGCTATCTTCTCTTAACGTTTATCAAATAAAATATAAAAACTTCATAATATTAAGCAGCCTAATCATACATGTAATGCACTTGTCTAACTTAACCTCCAATGTCCATACAATTGCTTTGACATTCTGTTGCCTTGTAATCTGTTGTAATCTTTCTTACCTCACAGTTCTTTATGATGAAGCGTTGGCCATTTATCTTTCCGGGAACTTTCCCGAGTTCTTCTCCTTTCCTGTCGGAGAACGTGAAATCCTCGATGTTCAGTTTCTCTCTCTTCTCCCTGCAAAATAGAGGACAGGAAATACAACTATAATAGCAGAGCAGAGTTGGCGGACATAGCCATGCATGCAAATATGAACATTGAAGAGCAGTATGATGAGGAAAGAGTGTGTATGCTTGAAGGGATACAGAGAGAGGGAAGATTGAGGCAGATGGGGTAGACAGAGAAACGGAGAGGGAAAGGAAGTGAGAAAGTGAGAGAGAGAGAGAGAGAGAGAGAGAGAGGGATGCAGGAGCAAAAGACGGGGTGGAGAGGGGAATGTGAGAGACAGAGAGAGAGGATGAAGAGAAAGTGAGACAGGGTGAGAGAGAGAGAGAGAGGATGAAGAGAAAGAGAGAGAGAGAGAGAGAGAGAGAGAGAGAGATGGGAAGGGGGAGAGAGAGAAAAAAAATAGCTAGAGAGGAAGGGAAAGGGAGAGAGAATTCACCTTGTTAGATATTGTACAAGGGAAACGTGAAGGCATATTAGAAGAGATGAGGTTGGGGGGGGGGGGGGGGGGAGGGGAGGGGCAAGTTGGATGAGAAGAGAGAGTTGGAATAAAATACTTAGCAAAAACGGGAGGCATGGGAAGAGCAATGAAATTTTAAACAAAAAATGATTTTTAAAATGAAGAAATTGTAAAAAAAAATCCATAAAAATGAGAAACAGTGAGGTTTACAAGATCACAGAGACAGAGATTTTTAAAATTGGAATGCCAAAATTTGAGAAATAAAATAGAAAATGAAAAGGGGGGAAAGAATAAATAAATAAATTCATAAGTTACTATACTGTATGAACTTACAAAGGGACATAATAGTATAATATGGACTGGACTTGAGGGGGATACAACATTTATTGCCTGAACTAGAATGGTATTTCCTGAGTCGAAGAGGAGGGCAATACGATTCTAGTGAGGGCAATTAATGTTGTATCCCCCGAAAGTAGCCAGTCCATATCATTATTATTAACAGAATCAGACATCTACAGCCAACTCGAAAATATTGTAAAAAATGCAATTTATTGCCCGCTATTTAACACGCAAAATGCCACTGACTTTCGAAACCGGGCAATAAACAATTTATTGGCCCGCAATTTTGTTGGCTTGTCAAAGCCGTGCAATAAAATGTAAAAATTGCATTGCTCAGATGTCTGATGTGGTTAATAATAATAATGTAGATTCTACACTTACTGTCACTAATAGTAGATCTAATATTAGGGAGCCTAAGGCTAAAATACTACTTTGTTAAAGTTTTTTGTTTGTTGTATTAAGTGTATTAAGATCTACTTTTTTTTTTCTTTGAAAAGATGATTTTTAAAAACATAAAAATAAAAATGAAAATATTCTATGAAAATGAAAAATAGGTCTAGAGAGGTTTCCAAATTACAGAAGGCAGAGAATAAGCCACTCACACTTATGCGAGGTTATTGGAGATAATCTTGCACTCTGTACCTTCACGCCGTGAGCAATTGCCTCCCATAGCAAGTGTGTGATATCTTGCACACATGTGTGCGGCAGAGGAGCATGATCACCGACCAAAAACAGCCTGAAAATTTCACTTGATCAAGATGATAAAGATCCTATCAAAGGATCTGGCATGAAATTAGATATTCTATCATTCTAAAATGTAGAAGGAAGTATTTTCTCAAAATTTTGCCGATTATATTGGTGTTTTTACCTCTTCAACTTTGAGGTCGTGACAGGCCGAAATTGACACAGCTCCATACTGATGGTCCCGTGAGTGAGAAAAAGCTTAAAAATAAAACAGAAGATAATCTAGCCTATGTAGATCTAACAATAACATGATCAGATCAACAAATATAACCTCGCATATGTGTGACTGGGAAGGGCCAGCATGGCCAGGGGGAGAATAAATAAGAGTCTAAACTAAATAAATAAATCCATCTCTAAAAATGTTATCATCTCTAACGCAATGATTCTGAATGAAGCATTTCTTCATGCATGTCATGAAGTTCAACAAGTTCAACAAGTTCAAGGAGTGAACAGTGAATGGTGGTTTTCTCGAATGCGGGCTAACTCGGCACTAGGGCGAAGTCGGCCCTACCAGAAATTCGAGGCCGAGTTAGCCCGGAGAGGTTGAATCAATCATGAAATACCAATCCATAAGGTTTCATTTTGATTACTCAATACTAGCCAAGAATATGTTTTTAACCGTTCTTTTGATAGAATTGTATGAAATACTTATTTTGAAGTTCATCTTGCAATTTTCTAGAGCTAATATCATCATATGAAAGTGACATTTTAGGCAGTTTAATCACAATTCACAGCTCGCATTCGCAATTGCCGTGCATGCGTTGCACTCACTGACTCAGTGACTGGCCATGGGTTTGGTACTCGGACTTGATGAATGAATGAATTACTGCAAAATTCCGTAGATATTAATGATGTCTGTAACATAAACTGAAACTAACAACCGTTCATTTGATTATTACTTCCATAAATTCTTGATGGATAACATTTTTTTACCGACTGTGAGGTTTTGCAATAGAATCTATGTGTGTCCGACTCATCGCTCCGGGTCCATGCAAACACAGTGCACGCTACGCGCGGCCGGCGATTGCGAGCTGTGTCGTGTGATTAAACTGTCTAAAATGTTACTTTTTCATCAAGAAAATTGCAAGATTATCATCTGAGTACTTCATACAATTCTATAAAAAAGAATGGTTAATAAACGTATTCTTATCTAGTAATCACAACAAAACTTTACACATTGTCAGACTGTACTGGTATTTCATGATCGATTTAAACCCTCCGGGCTAACTCGGCCTCACTTTTCGCGTAGATCTAGTGCCAAGTTCGCCCTAGTGCCGAGTTAGCCCGACCCCGTTTTCTCAACCACGATCATAATGCCCCCTCTTCTATGGGCAGGGTCCGAAAACAGTAACAAAATCAACCATTTTATGTTTAACGGAACTGAGGTTAAATACATTCCCCCAATAATATCCCCGTACCTCCAAAGCAAAAGGCTACGAGTCCGACCAAGGCCAAGGGCAAGGGCAAGACCCCGGCCGGCCGGTTAGGCCTGGAATGCATTACATTTTAATAGGGTACAGCTGCTGTAGTACGACTCGAGTACGACTGAGCTCCACCTCAAAAAACAGAGAGCCTTTACATGCACATGTAACGTTATTTTGTCTTAAAAATCGATTTCATTCAGAAAAAACATACCAACTAAATTGAGTAGCGGGTTGTTCTTGTTCAGTTGATTTTCCATCTCCTCCAGAAAAACAACACCCCATGGTGAATTTTAGATATTTACTTCAATTAAATTTGTCGATTTATTCGCAATAATTTGGCGTCTCGTTGCAAGGTTGCAGAATGCCGGTAGATTCCATTTCATAATGGGTGAAAAAAGAAAACGTAATTAAAGATTTTAGTAATTAAGAATCATAAAAAGTCAAAATCTTAATTTAAGAGTGGATTTTGTGTTGGTTTTTAACTTTAAGTTATACACTTTAAGAACAAAAAACTTTTTTTCTATAAAATGTATGCTAAATATGTACTGCCACCCCTATGATAAGTTCACGTTTGCAAATTATAAAAATTTTCGCTGATGCACACCAAATTCTTATCGGACATTTTATATTTGGGTCATCAAGTCAACATCGACCTCAGCGAAAATGATGAGATCATGAGAATTGGAAAAATCAAAACATGGAAAAAGGGTAAGGTGTTTTGCGAATTCATGATCTGTTGATATTTTTTTTGTGGATGAAATCGATGAGGAGGGTGTGGTATGTTCTCTCTTAACTAGGATCCAGTTTTGGCAGACTGATATTGCATGATTATCTTGTGAACTAAGATTTCAAACTTGCATTCTTCAATTGGAGGGCTTGGGATTCAGAACGGTCCCACTCGCTGAAAATCTTGTGTGGATTTAATAAGCTCACTTTGCTGACGAATTCACATTTGTGTTTAAAGGAGGATTTAGAATTATTTGTACATATTCTATGAGATAAACATGAAAAACTGGCTCAATCTTTATTTTCTAATTGCTACATCTAATTTTAGAGCCTCAATGATAAATTTAATTTTAATGTTGGCAACTTGCAAAAGTGCAAGAGGGCGCTCCATTTTCTAGAGTGACGCAAAATCATAGTCGTAGATCACTCACACATATGCAAGGTGTGTGTTTGTGTGTGTGTATAATTGGGTTTTTACAGACGTGTATCAATCAGATATGATTATTTACGTCTGGGGACCGACCTTTAATGTCACCATCCAAAAGACGTGACTCAGCAAGCATGGCATGGCAAACTCAGTCTCAAACCTGGGTCCGCTGAATCAGTTTGTAACTTCCACTGATAGCTGGATTATATTACAGGCGCACGCCACAACGCCCAGTTAGGTTATTGTAGATAGACTAGTTTATGTAACATTAAAATTTATTGCTAAAAAAATCTGGAAACTGAAAAAAAGGGAAGGAGGGAAGGAAGTCTTAAGACAAAATCCTATTTAGGACTCATTATTTCAGAATTATTTTCACTTCTTACTCAAAATCATGGAAGCCCATTTTGTTACTAGACCTATTTCAACAACAAAAAATCCCCCCAAAATATGAGTTGTCAGGGCTATATTTATTTTTATTTTCGTTGTCTTGGAAGCAGTTTTTTGCATAGCAGCAGTAATTTTTGGCTGCATAAATCAAAGTTAATGGAGAACATGCGCACGCTGTTGAAAAATCCCAGCGGTCCAAGCCAGCATCCTACAAGCTTCCCGCGTTCAATCCGCACAAAATTTACCTGCAGGGTATCCGTAATTGACATTGCCATAATTATGGAGCTATCACATGTGCGTCTCACACACTAACTTAGACCGAAAATTTTGTCTCTCCTTCGTTAGCCTCTTATTTTGGTAGGGTCGGCTCTTCACTTAGAGACAGAAATGGGCCTATCACTCTGCTGTGGCCTGTGCAAACTTACTGACCGCCAACGAACAGTCGGCATGTAGTTGGAAAAATCCATATATTTTTATTTTTTTAATATATTTTTGTAAATTAAATAGATTAGACCTAGGCTCTACTATTTAAGGAATCGGTTCAACTTACCAATTTGACTGAATAATCCGTTTAAAGCTCCTTTTACAGGTAATTCAGGGTCCAAGGTATTTTCCGTTTGAAAATCTTGCAACCGTATTCTAACTGTTATTAGTGTGTGAGTCAATGTGTATTCGGTTTGCACAGCAGATCGAATGGCCCGCTTCTGTCTGTAAGTGAAAAGCCGACCCTACCAAAATAAGAGGCTAACGAACGAGAGACAGAATTTTCGGTCTAACACTGACTATGATATGATGACTACAAGTCTGCAACACGCTATTGGACACTTTAGAGTAGGCCTGAGTCATTACATTTTTTTGCTAAACGTTTAAACGTTTAATCTAAATGGGTGGTTTCGTTTAACCGGTATTTTTTGTAGATGTTGAAAATACCCATTTTTGTACATGTAAATTCTCAAGTATTTCAGTCATTCCAATAAAGATCTATCATGTTCATGAAAAGAGGGTAAAAACACATACATCTTCAAGAAAGATGAAACACTAACGAAATGGAGGTGAAATGATTTACTTGACAAATTAATTCTTTACCTGATGATAAAAAATAAATTTGGCAGTCTTCAAGAAAAATGAACCACTAACGAAACAGAGGTGAAATGATTTATTTGAGGAATTAATTCTTTACCGGATAATGAAAAGTAAATTTGGCGGGTCGCATCAAGAAAAATGAAACACTAACACAATAGATTTACTTGACAAATTAATTATTTACCTGACTGTGAAAATAATTTCGGCGGGATGTCTTCAAGAAATATGAACGGCTAACGAAACAGAGGTGAAATGATTTACTTGATGAATTAATTCTTTACCTGTTCATGAAAACAGTTTCATCTGGTCGTTTTCAAGAAATATGAACCGCTAACGAAACAGAGGTGAAATTATTTACTTGACGAATTAATTCTTTACCTGATGATGAAAATGATTTTGACGGGTCGTCTTCAAGATATACATGTATGAACCGCTAGCGAAACAGAGGTGGGTCTTCAAGAATTATTAAATGCAATTGAAATCTATCGCCAATGAAATTTGCATTAAAACTTGTCCACAAACCACTCAGTAGTATGAAGATCGATAGAGACAAAAATCATGACTCCACAGAAATGAAGACGAAAATGACAACTGGACGAATCATCAGTAAATCAATATTGAATTAAATGTGCATTCCTCATGTCCATGTATTAAAAAGAAGGAATTGAAAACGATAACATTCACAATTTAACACCATTTCAACAACAAAAAAAGTCGGTAAACATACAGGCGCACGTTGGAAATGACAGAAGACAAAGACGCTAAAAATAAAACGTTCAAATTTTCAAAAAAAAATTTTGATGAGACGCAAGTCGATTATAAATGGGAAAGAAAGAGTACTAATTTTTTTGACTTTCATTGCATTGACGAAAAAGACAGCTGAAAATAGATTGACACTGATAAATAATTTTGACGTGGGTAGTGAATTGAAACATCGAATGAGTTAATTGGCATCAATGCGCCGATCCAAATATTGAGAGAATTAACTAATACAAATACATGACTCGTGTAAGCAACTGCATTTGAAAAATTGTTTATTAAAACGGGGAAATATAAAAGGGATTTTAATTGTTTTATTAGACATTTTGTTCGTTATCTTTCTTACTGATACTTGATAGGATGATCACTGCATCTTTTCTTCCTCTACCAGTGTCAATAATCCTCTCTTTTTTTCGGGGGGGGGGGGGGGGGGGGAGGTCATAAGACCTCTTTTGGATATATGCTTATGTAAAAGTAAAATTTACTTGCCTTAATTCTTGCTCTAGTGTTTTCAACCAGAGCTCCCTTGGAGATTTCCAGAGGTGAATTGTACACCACTCCTGTGTATTTTTGTCACTGCAATCTGCCATTAACCCACTTCAAACACAATCTGATTTTTTTTACCTCTGCAGGAATTGTAGGTGTTTCTTCAGATTGAAAGCTTTTTGTTGATTGAGAAGACGATCTTTGGATCGCTCTTGACCTCACCTACCCATGGATCCCCGGATGGATCCGCGGCGTCGCAGAAGGCGACTTGCCGACAACGGCGAGGACCTCTTTGCTCAACTCCTGGGTCGCCGCAACATATATGTCCCTCCTCCCATCGCTGCCAACCACATCCAGGGAGCTGTGAATGTGGGCCGACCATTCCAGGCGCCCAACATGCCCCCAGGTCCCCCACCTCCGGTGCTGCGGATCGGGCAGCAAGTGGGAGGGCAGGGCCGCGGGAATATCGGGAGGAAGGATATCAAGTTCGTAAAGAGCCAGGTCTGTATGATGACAAATCTCTACGGCAAAGAGAGGAACTTCAGGCATACTGGAGGGAGAAATAAGGAACCTGCAGCATGCATAGCGTTGGTGGAGTTATCGGAAGACGAGAATTTCTTTGAGGTAATGTGGATGCATTGGTAAATCTTTATTCAAAGGCAAAACTGAGCCCCGTTTCATAAAACTGTCCCATTTCTTTGACAAATTTGCTCTCAACAAATCAGATGCAAGTATTTCAGGAGCTTATAACTGTTATTGTAACTTGTTATTGTTATTGACTTGTTACTGGAGTTTTATTAAATGGGGCCCAGGTCTAAGAATATGTTTCTTTCAGTGAAAGCAGAAAAATCATAGAAACAGATATAATATTTTTGAGGTAAATAACACAACTCAAATATAAAGAGGACCAGTCAACTTAAAAATAAAATAATAATGATTTGTATGCAGCTAGGAGACATAACATCAAGCTGAAAAAAAATTATCTGATATTCTATGAGTAAAGGTTCATGAGAATGACTTGTATTCACATTTACAATTGTGCTTATTATTTGTTTACAGAACAAAATCAGAAAAATCATAGAAACAGAGATAATGTTTGAGGTAAATCATACTACTCAATAGGTAAGGAGAAAAGTCGTGTAAAAAAAAATTATAATTAATAATTTGTGTAAAGATAGTATACATCAACCCAAAATAATTTTTATCTTGCATTCTGTGGGCAAAGGTTAAGGAGTATGACTTTTGTGATAATTATTTGTTTATTGAGAGAGTGTAAAGTTGAGGCTATGTCATTTTTCTTCTCTCTTCTTCTTCTTCTTCTTCTTCTTCTTCTTCTTCTTCTTCTTCTTCCTCTTCCTCTTCCTCTTCCTCTTCCTCTTCCTCTTCCTCTTCCTCTTCCTCTTCCTCTTCCTCTTCCTCTTCCTCTTCCTCTTCCTCTTCCTCTTCCTCTTCCTCTTCCTCCTCCTCCTCCTCCTCCTCCTCCTCCTCTTCCTCTTCCTCTTCCTCTTCCTCTTCCTCTTCCTCTTCCTCTTCCTCTTCCTCTTCCTCTTCCTCTTCCTCTTCCTCTTCCTCTTCCTCTTCCTCTTCCTCTTCCTCTTCTTCTCCTCCTCCTCCTCCTCCTCCTTCTCCTCCTCCTCCTTCTCCTTCTCCTCCTCCTCCTCCTTCTTCCTCTTTTGTTTCTAGGTGGAAATCAAAGGCCAAGGTGTTGCTAGTGAAGAGATTCGTGTCGGCATGGCGATGCAGACACATCCTACAGATATGCATCTTGGTTCAACCAAGTCTTCAATTGGATACAGTGTCTATGATGGAAAAGGGTATGTCATGGCCGATATTCAGTGTGATACTTAAATCAGAAATATTAATGTCTTACTTACTTTTCAGGTTAGATGAAGTGCATATCCATAACCAATTTCTGTTAAGGTAATTCCGGCTAGATATTATCCCCCATGTCTGAAAAAGCTGGCTAGCAGACTTAATCTAATTATTTGAGAGCCTTAACTGTCCAGGGGCCCGTTGCACAAAACTAGCGTTTAATCGCACCTCCTAAAAATCAAACGCAAGTCCTAAATGCGCACTTCTGATTGGCTGAAAATAAAGTTGCGTTTGATTTTCCTGAGTTGCGTTCAATCGCAAGTTTTGTGCAACGGGCCCCAGCAGTGGTTCCCATTAATTACAGAGATCATTGTCAGCTGTGCAAAAGCAAGTCGCTTTAAATTATTGTAATGCACATAATTTGGATTGGTGTTAAATGTCATATTAGTGATCTCCTTAACCTTGTGTCTAATGTTGGTCAGGGTTGCATGACCCTGGAAAACTAACCAAGTTACTTTTGGAAAGCATACAAAGTATATAGATTTCTTTATACATGTATATTTACATTTTTTCCCCCTTGATTTAACAGGTATTTTGGCAAACCAGACAAGCTAGTCTGTCCTCCAGCCCAGAATTTTGACCGAGTTGGAATCGCTCTTCACTTCGATAAAGCAGAATGTGTGGATGATGATGCCGGCACAGTGTCCTGTCCACTCTCAGTGGTGGTCAATGGGAAAAGGGTAACTGACTTTTCTTATTACCGAATGCCCCATTCAGAAATTTCTTCAAAGTCCAAGTACAGTTTCGGTAAACCCTCAAAAACTTTTATTTTAGATAGTTCGTAGCAAGATACTCACTATACTGAGCTGCTGTGAGGATTTTTTTTTCTCTCCTCAAGAGGAATATACATGTAAAGCCGTTATATGCCTGGCCCAGCCTCTCCGGCACATATATTTCAACAATGTTAATGTGCACCAGACATATGTTAAGCCTATTAGAAAAAAATATATTTGCCACTCGCCACCCAGGTGAAGTAAATGTACACGATAGGATACCTGATCATGGTAGTTGGGCTACAGCCGGGTAGTAACATATTGCAAGGACTTCAGGAAGAACAGTATTAAAACTGATGGGGCTACCCTGGGTAAAATAAATAGGACCATATTGTTGAAGTTGTTATCGTCATAAATATCGTTATCATCATCATTATCTGTATTATTATTGTTATCATTATTATTGTTATTTTTTTTATTATCATCATCAGCAGCTTCATCATTGTTATCATTATTATTGGTTTTTTTCATTATCCTCATCAGCAGCAGCATTGTTATTATTATTATTGTTGTTGTTGTTGTTGTTGTTGTTATATTTTGTTATCTATGACTTTGTTTTTTCTGCTCTAGATCTTGCAACAAGAGATAACCCTCAACCCTGAGAAGCCCTTTTACCCCGCATTCAGTCTGGGAGGCAGAGAGCAATCTGTCCGGTACCTTGGCCTCAGCCGATGGACCTTTCAAGAAGAAGACATGCTGATAGATGATGTTATGGAAGAACAAATGTGGAGGAGGGTCAACCATGCAACTGTGAATGGACAGGTATGGGTCAAAGGTCAAAGTTTTTGGTGTAAAGTTTGTTGACCCCAAGATGAAATGGGTCAAGAGATGTGGAAGAGGGTCAACCATGCAGTTATCAATGGATTGGTGATGTTGAAAGGTTTAGTTTTGTAATTGAAAGTCTGTTGACCGCAAGATAGAACGGAAACAGTCGATGTTGCAACCATTGATGGACAGGCAAGGTTTAAAGTGATTGATTAACTTTGTGAAAAATTGTAAAATCAGCTCAAATGCCAGTGAATTGTATGCAGTCCTCTAACTACATATATAATTAAGGATATGTGAAAGTATGAGAGAAAATGGAACCCGTTTACTGTCCTAAAAAAGAGAAAATCGCGATCAATCGCTAGCGCAAGTCGCTCGGCTTCTTCGCTGCGCTGCAGTCACAAAAACCAAGCACCAGCGCTTGGCGATTTCAGAGCGGGTTTCCAGCCCGTACGGTATTCTGTGATAGAGCGAGGTATGCCAACCGTAAGAGTTCTTTAGGGTTCGGTGGTACTCTATCCCGACATCAATATTCAATCGTAAATATCTTGATATATAAACGACCGATCAGCTTATAAAACTCAGGCGATTCCTGTCTGAGCTAAAGGTTTGCAATTATGATTACAGCATTAGCTGGAACAGTGATTTTTTTTTTTCAATCCTGGGCAAAGTTAATCAATCCCTTTAAAGGTCAAGTTTTATTGTGGAAACTTTGTTGACCCCAAGGTAGAATAGTTCAAGAGATGCAGTAAAGGGTCAACCATCCAACCGTCAATGGAAAGGTAAAGGTTAAATTTTAATGTTAACAGAGCAAATTTTGTTGAGCCCAAGATGAATGGATCAACAGATGTGGGACTATGTAATTATTATTGGAAAGGTAATGGTCAAGGGTTTATAGTGTAAGTTTTTTTTACCCCAAAATGGAATGGGTTTAATAAAAGATGTGATAAGGGGTCAGCCATGCAACTATAAATGGACTTGTAACATGTACAGGTCAAGCTTTGTAATAGAAAGTTTGCTGACCCCATAATGGAATGGGTCAATTGGCAGGTGGAAGTCAAAGTTCAAGTATTATAGTCAAAAAGTTATGTTGTCTAAAGTACAGGTACGATCATTGCTTTCTTGCGCACATGTTTTTTTTTTTAACAGCTTGTGACGTATACAGGAAAAGGGGAGGATTTCTCAGAGTTCGGCATGGCTCAGGGGCGGAAGCGACTTGGCCCAGCCAACCACTATTTTGAGTTGGAGATCATCGACCCCGGAAGGAGTTGCTATGTGGCCCTGGGAGTGACCCGGAAGGACTACCCAGCTAACATGCATCCTGGATGGGATAGAGGGTCAATTGCTTATCATGCAGGTAGGTTACTTTTAGTTATAACCAGTCTGGATTCTTATGGTAGGGATAGTGTTTGAAACAGCTTCACTGTTACAGGGAAAGTCCACCCCGATATTAAGTTTGTTTTTAATCAAAGCTGAAAAAATGAAAGAAACAGATCAGGGTTAGTGAAAGTTTGAGTAAAATCCTATTAAAGTTTAAGAAAGTCATAAACTTTTGAAGTTGTAATCGAACAAACATGAATTGGCAACTCTGTGACATATCTCCTATTTGCTGTGTACCAAGAGAAAAAATTATAGATGTTTATTTTATGAAGAAAATATTTAATCATACATGCATTCTAGATATAATCATTACACATTTTGCTTTTGCACAACTCCTGTATGAAACAGATCTATTCCTTCATCAACAATAAAGAAAATGAAAGTTCACAAAATTTCCAGCACAGAGCAATGGGGAGGTCCTCAAAAAATATGTCACAAAGTTGCCAATATGTATTTAAAGTTATTTGGTCACTTTGCTGAATTGTTATTGCAGAAGAGATATATGTGACCTGGGCCCTCTTGCATAAAAAGTTGCTATTAAACGCAACTCCAAAAAATTAAACGCAAGTCCCAAATACGCGATCCTGATTGGTCGAAAATCAAGTTACGTCTAATTTTTTGAGTTGCGATGAAATGCAACTTTTTATGCAAGAGGGCCCAGGCACCACAAAACCACCAAAAAGTCGCCAAAAAGGTCTGATTCTAAAAGAGCAGATCCTCAGCTTTAAAATGATATGTGACCCTCCACCACAAAACGACCAATAAGTCGCAGTGGGAGTTTTAGAGTAAACAGCTGAAAAATGTGGTTTAGGGTGGAAATGTTGATTTTAAGTTTTTTATATTTTCTGAAAGGTCCTTTATTAATCTATCATCTGACAAAATTTCAGATTAAAATACCATGTTGAAATATGTTTTTACTCTCATTCAAAATGACAATGTTTTCCCGGACATTCAAACTTTGTGTGTCAACTTGCTGGGATTGTACTTTACATTGCTTTTCTGGTATGGCTTAAAAACTATGCACTGTCTGATATTCAAAATCTAAAGAAACAAAGAAATATATCTATTCTGAAGGTATGGAAAGTTTCAACCCAATCCAATTAGTACTTCACAGTGTAATGTGTGTATGCTAGGGAGTTTTGACTCAACCTTTTGTGCGATAAACAATAGGACACAGATTAGGCGCTCTTAAATGGGCACTCTTCTTTAGAGCCCGTTTTCTCTATTGTTTTGGTTATTAGCCTGTCTGACACGTTGATATTCTCATTGTAATTTACAAGGGTTTGCTTAATCCATACAAGACAAGTTATATATCATTTTAAAGCTTAGGATCTAAGCTTTCATACTGTGTTGAAATGTAAAAAAATCAAATTTCCGACTTATTGGTCGTTTTGTAGTGGAGGTTCACATAATTATATAACTTATTAGTATTGGATGTTCCTAACCCACTGAAGAAAGAGTAGAATACCCAGTCCCATAAAATGTTACTAATGAGAAATAAGGGATTTGCAGTCTATTGAAGCACTCTGACTCTCACGTTATTGTGCAAAGGTGACAAAAGAAGGATTAGAACGCAATAGAAATTTCTGTGAAGGAATTATCAGATTGTCCTAAAGCTTGGCATACTAATTAAGCACATTCTCCTCATCATAGTGAACAAGTATCAATACAATAGCTTACTCTGCTTTAATGTTATGGAAGATCAAAATGAGACAAGTATTTAGGGCCATAAAAAAGGAAACTAATACAACAAAATCCAGAAAAAACAAAAATAGGTCTACTAAAAACTGAAAAATATCACTTCTAGATTGTTTAGTGCCTCCAATTTTTTTTTAAGTCAGAAAAAGGTATACTCTTTCAGGAAATACCAAAAACTGAAATTTGACCATGCCAACCAAATACACATTTATGGAGCTCTACATGAAAATCTCACAGTGCGACTTTTTTATGGTTTTGTGGTGCCTGGTCACATATTTGTTACCGTGGACGTGTATAATGGTGGTCTGAAACATGCTCCAGCAACATTTATTGTATGGTTTGAGGTGCATTGGATTTCATGTAAGGTTTAGGGTTGAGAATTAGGTATAGTGTTAGGTCAAGGGTTAAGGTTCTGAATTGGAACAGTGTTAGAAATTTCCCGCAGAGCATAGGTGGAGCATAGAAAAAAACAAAACATGTTATCCAATAAATGAGGTAGAATATGTGTGCTCCGTCTTAAAATTTTCTGTTATATCTTTTCTTGGTTAGATGATGGAAAGATCTTCACTGGGCATGGAGTAGGAAACCCATTCGGGCCTAAATGTCATAAAGGAGATATCATGGGATGTGGGATTATGTTCCCAAGAGACTATCAAGCCGATAGGTAAGGTCTTATCTTTCTCTCTCTCTCTCTCTCTCTCTCTCTCTCTCTCTCTCTCTCTCTTTCTCTCTCTCACTTTCTCTCATTCTATCTCTCCTCTGATATTATGGTATCAGTGATATCATGGGATGTGGGATTATGTTACCAGGAGACTACCAAGCCAATTGGTAAGGTCTTCTCTTTCTTTCTCTCTCTCTCTCTCTTCTCTTTCTCTCTCACTTTCTCTGTCTATAATCTCCTCTGATATTATCTTATAAGTGATATCATGAGATGTGGGATTATATTTTCAAGACACTACCATGCCGATAGGTAAGACATCAACGTCATCATGATCTTCTCAACTTCTCTCTAACTTCTCAACATTCCCGTTATGATGGCAGCGATACTGACTACTAATGAATTCAATGCCTCCTCCTCATCGTCATCCTCCTCCTTTTCCTCCTCCTCCTTCTCCTCCTCGTCATCATCATCATCATCCTTCCCTCTCCTCCCACTTTCTCTCTATCTTTCTCTCCTTGAAATGATGATGGTAGTGTCGCTGAAGAGGATATTATTGATGTACGGTGATACCAGAGATGGATACTATAGCTACACAAGAAACCATTATCATCATCCTCTCGCCTTATCCCTATCTTTCTCTCATTCCAGTGATGATGTTTGGGATAATTAATTTTATTTCATGTCATTTGAAAAGCATTCATCCTCATCATTATCATCCTCATTATCATCATCATAATCACCATTACCATCATCTTTGTCACCTTTCTCTTCCTCTCTTCTCTCTCTCTCTTTCTCTCCATCCATTGATGATGATAGCGATACTGAAGAGATTATTGATGAATGGAGACCAGGGAAACTGAACTCTAACAGACTCGGTGAACCAGCTCAGCAGGAAAACATCATCATCATCATCATCATCATCATCATCATCATCATCATTATCCACATCTTAATCCTTCTCTCACTTTCTCTCTATCTTTCTTTCTCTCCAGTGATGATGGTAGCGATACCGAAGAGGAGATTATTGATGAATGGAGACCAGGCAAGCCGAACCCTAACAGACTCGGTGAACCAGCACAGCAGGATAACATTGACATTCGTCTCTATGACTTCTCCGATGATGATGAGCTGTGGCTTGACGATGAGCTTATCAATGCCATCGGCCAGAGGAAGCAGGAACAAACAAAAGTACAAGTGAGTTTTTTTCGAAAAACTTAGGCAGCTAATGTACAGGACAATATTTTCGCGAACAGATATTTTCGCAGATGACAGTGACTCAGACATTTTTGGGTGAGCAGTTGTTTTTGTGATAATTAAAATAGGCTGCTTACATTACATGTTCATGCATGCATTGCCAGCTGATGTTCGTGAATTGTTAAATTTGCGACCCAACAACAATGCACAAAATTTGTGAAAATATAACCCTTCAATTAATTCCTTGAAATGCTAGAGCGCTTAAGAGCAGCCATGCTAAAGTCAGGGTAATAACTGTGGAGCGCCAGGAGTGTCAACTTTGACAGACATGTGCGCTATACAAGAACCCACTATTATTATTATTATTATTATCATTCTGAAAATAACAGCTTATACAATATACCATTTGAATCAATCATTTCAATTGGTTATGGTAATAGTAATGGCTTATTTGCTGCCAACTGGGTGAATTGAAGAATTGTGCATAGCATTTAAAAGGATGATGAATAATAATTCTTAAATAGACTAAGTGAGCAGTGACACATCAACCCAAAGAGATAATACAAAGTGATTTCTATTGAAAAGGCACTAAGATATGGACATACGTGTAGCCCCATAGTTGCCAAAAATCTTTGCGATTTTGTTCTTTGAATCTTGAAATGATAATACGTTTCAGCAGCTCCTTGAAGCTATTCCAGGATAACATAAATGCTGTATGTCGGTGAGAGGTGCCACGGTGAAGCAAAAAAAAGCACTTTTCATGTTTATACAATAAAATGTGAGCGTGCAGCAATAAATTTGTACATGGTTCTTTTCTAGGTCTTCTTCACGCGCAATGGAACAACAATCGGCAGACGAGAGAATGTCACCATCCCACAAGGGGGCTTCTACCCGACCGTTGGACTCCTGAGCCCTGAGGAGAAAGTCAGAGTCGACCTTCAACCTCTGAGTGGATGAATGATGAATATTCATGATTGTCATGAATATTCACAAGGAAGGTGGGACACTCCACTGTAGGTAATGTTGCGTTGAATAACCATGCTGAGTAATATCCTTTGGGCAACCAGATAATCATGCAGGTTATAAGTTGTCATGAATGTCACTTTGAAAATAAAAATCCATTCTGTGGGTAATGTTTACGTGAACAATGAAGATATTATGCAAATGATTACCACTGGAACTGATGAATATTCATAAGGTGCTTTCCTGTCTGGCAGTTTACCTCTGCAGACAGGTACATTCTGTAATACGCATAAGACTATCACTATTGGGTTTATGAATGCGCGATAGTATTATGAATATCCATAAGGTTGTGAATTTGTCATGAATATGTATGAGGTATTCAGGAATGTGTTGAAGGAAATAACAGGCCTGACCTTGTTGAATCAGTTAAGATAGCACAACCACATTTCACTAGAATATTCAGTTTGAATTTAGAATTTCCAACAATAAATCCGTTCACATATGGATACTTCTCCTCAAGAGCCTACCCCCAGTGATGAACTATTGCATTTTACATGTACCTGTTACAAGTAGTGCTGTAATATCTTGTTTCTTTTGATTCCCGTTTAACGGCTGTTAAAGACCGGGCAGTTATCGTTTAACCAAAAAAAATCTAGATCTGGAACTACTACAAAATTTTGAACATATGGGACTGAAGTTATCATGTAACAAACCTGTGGCGAAAATGTGCTTAAAAACACATTTTGCAGTGAGAAAATCTCGTAATACATGTAGTATTCTAAAAAGACAAGTTGGAACAACTTTCAATCATTAAAAATGGAATTGTACATTTAAAAACTGTTCTTATCTTCAAAATATTGATGTTCACGATGTTTCCACGACGAAAAATCAGAAATTTGTCACAGTCATGCTATCGCGATCGAAATTGGTGATCGTGATCGCAAGACTGTGATTGCAGGACTTCCGGGTTTTTCGTGAAAACAAAGATATTAAAGGTATGAATAGACTTTTTAATTGTAAAAATCCACTTTGTGGTTACTGAAAGTTGTTTCAAAGTCCACTTTCAGGGTAGGGCCTACCACTCGGCAATTTTAGCACATTTTCTTCCCAGGTTTGTTACACTTTTAACATCCGTCCCACATGTTCAAAATTTTGATGGTTCATCCGGTTACATGAAAAACGAAAATGAACAACGTTTTTGGTGACCTTCGGGCAGTTTTCGGACGGATAAACGTTTCATTACAGCACTAGTTACAAGTAATGGCATTTTAATCTCGTCAAACTGCTTGTTGCAGACATTAGTCATTGCTCAGTCAGGTTAAGGTCATGACAACCTTTTAAGAGTTTCACTAGTAATAGAAGTAGAAGCAGGCATAAGATGTGAGCACATTTATTGTAAAATGTTCCATTGAAGATTTATGGATATTCTGTCATAATGTTTCATCAATAGATGAATGTTCATAATGTGAGTCAATTCTCTTTAACATATCATGTTGTCACGGCATTTAGTAAGAGTACTCAAGGAATACATGATCAGAAATCTTCCATTGATGTAGCTTTATATTCAGTGTAGTGGAGTGCTCAATATCACATTGTCTGTTGAGAGCCAGAAGGGCGTTAACTATTTGTTAACCCTTTCAGTACAGGATCACATTTCGTTCTTCAAATTGGCAACAATAATATTTTTCTTTTAGTGCTACATGCTTCTAATAAGATGTAATGTCTTGAAAACAATAGACATGGTTAGGAACTTTGTCGCAAAGTTGAAAAAAATTACCAATTTCCATCAAAAAAACAATGATTTTCAACCTCTCAATGTGTTGCCAATTTAAAGATTTTAAAGCTTATTTTCCTTTTTTAAATTCCTAGCATCAAATGCAATATGGTCATGCAACAAAAGTAGATAAACTGAGTGCAGAAATTTTTGCTCTTTCTACTCATGCATCTGGTATATATTTTTTAGAGCTCTGAATCAAAAGTTATTGAGCCTAACCACAAAATGTGGTCCATTGTCTCAAAAGGGTTAAACTATATGGCCCATATTCTGAACTTCGGTTTAACTTAAACCGCGGTCTAAGTGTGGTTTAAACCCAGTCTAAACCTTCGCTTTAAACCAGTTTTTTAGAAAATCACATCTTGAACTCTGGTTTAACTTAAACTCCAATCTAGTGTGGTTCAACTTTGTACAGAAATTTAAACTGGAGTTTAAAATGGCATTAAACTGGCAAAACTGGAACAGCACCACCTTACAGTAACTGCTAAATTGAGATTATAATTTGAAAATTAATTGCATTTTATTTTGAATTTTGACTAACAGTTGTTTGGAAAATAGGCATATTTTGTATTTCAAACTATTATTTTTGACGTTGCACATGTGGAAAATTGCCTACAGATACATTCTAAGCTTCTACAAACTAGAATGGGGCATGATGGGAAAATTAGAGGCACAGACACTTTTCAAATCCTGTTGAAAGATGGCGCCATTAGGAGCTTCAATTTCCTATCACTTTAAGTTAAACCGGAGTTCAGAATACAGGCCTATGAGTTAACACACTTCTGGCTCCAAATAGACTATATGTTTTAAGCTGCATTGCTCTTTGATATCTCCAATCGCGAAATATGAGGTAGTAACCCACTTTAAAAATAATAAAAAAATAGCACAAGCAAAATAAAATGAAATAAATTTAGTATGCTTCATAATACTCTGTCTTATAACAAGTTTATGATTAATTCCACTGCACATCATCGCAACATTTAGCTGTGATTGTAAATGCTTAGAAATTTATATGTGTAACAGTATTGTTACATGAATTTAATCTTGTTTTGAAAGTGTTTCAATATTTGAACATAGTGCCATATATGGGATTCATTCCTAATTCTGATTTTTAGTTGATACACCTATGTTGATTTTTATTTCTTCTTGCCTATAAAATAGAGGGGGGGGGGGAATATTTTGAAAGCTAAAGGTTGCCTTTTATCTGAAATGTTTGTTTTTATGCCATGTATTTCCAACAGAATTGCAAGTTAACAGCAGTCTGTTTGAAAGCTCTTGAGTATTAATTTGTTATGAAGTAAGATATTTTAGTTACTTCCTCTTTAACTTTAATTTGACCATTTCTGTTATTAGATTTTATTAGTTTATATTCAGCGCAGATTTTTACCTTTACTGTCATCAAGTTTTGTTTCTAAGACCTATATGTCTCCTTTCTTTTTCTTACCATTATATTTTGCTCTGATATTTCTTTGGGAGGTATATCTTTCTTTCTTCAATTTTGCAAGCTTCTTTTTTGGATTGCAACTGTTACAGTTGAATACTCATATAATTTCTTCTACAGAGAATTGCCTCATACATGCTGTACTCTCCTTTTCCTGATATATTTTTGTCTCTAATGTCTCTGATATTTCCTAGGGAGGCATACCTTTGCTCCATTTTGGCAAGCTTTTATTTTGAATTGCAGCTCGTATAGCTGAATACTGATTGAATTTCTACTACAGAGAATTGCCATGTACTGTAGCATACATATGAATTTATGTTCCTTAGGAAATGGAAGGCTGTCAAGATGCGACTGGGAAAAGAGTACATGTGCACTTCATTGAAAGAGTGTGGTCAGGCTCATTTACTTTGGGGCATTTTGTTTTGCCTGCAATCTATGGTTGCCATGGCCTGTCATGATGCAACAACTCAAGCCAGGTTACAGCCCCCAGATCATAAGCATGTCAAGCAGACTTTAAGGCTTAGTCATACTCGTTCAAAATTTCAGAAAATTTTGAATGAAATAGGTGTAGAATAGCCCCTCTGCGATTATTTCCCAGCAAGCTCATGAATATTCACAAATACATGTATCTATGTGGTGATTGAGTGTTGAGTCATTTTGCAGCTGATGAATATTCATATCTTATGTAAATAAGTGAAAATGGTAGATTTGAAGAGCTCATGATCAAAACTGAGAAACCTTATTTCTCTTTCTTTTCTCCCTTTTTTTTTTTTTTTCTTCTTTCTTTTTCCCCATTTTCATGTACTTGCAGATATTGTTTTTTTTCTATTCTAGAGAATTAGTTGAATGTTCATGTTCACAAATAGTCTATGAAAGCATTTTCTACCCTACCCCCTACATTTATATACATCCATGTTAACATCTTCGGGGGATGATTAAAAAGAACCTGAATTTTGCTTCACAAAAACTTCACAATGTTGGGGGTCTGGAGTTAAAATTTGGGGGCCCTTAAGTACCAGACACCTGTATGTGTAAACCCTTTCATTATACATACATGTACATGTAGGTCAGTGTTGTCTTATATACATGTATCTATATGATGTTACTGCGTCATGGAGTTTTAGATAATTGAGAGAGTGGTGGTGTTAATATTTCAAGGCATGGTATGTCAGTGCAGATGTAGTCATGCTGTTACCCTAGCAACAGTGAACTAAGATCGTGATTGGTACCATGGTAAGTTATTAATCTTAGCACTTTAAACTACTTCGAGATAAGTACATGTATGCTCAGTGAAACCACGCCTGGCACCTTAGATAGTTTCTGCTTGCTTGCTCTCTCTCTCTCTCTCTCTCTCTCTCTCTCTCTCTCTCTCTCTCTCTCTCTCTCTCTTATGAGATGTTATGCTGCAATAGATATCCATATGATTACCCCCCTTGGTTGGTCATTGCCCCCAAGTAAAATTCCCCCCTTAATACTCCTATGGAAACCACAAGTCCCTTCAGCAAAAATTACCCCCCCCCCCCCCCCCCCCCAGTTACCCCCTACGTCCAACTTGGGGTTATCTCCTCTCTTTATAAGGCAGTTGCGGCTGGGTTAGGGGAGAGGGTATTTATACAGAGAAACCTGTAGTTAAGGACTGCTCAAGGGAGACAGGAGAAATGGTCTTTATGAGCAGGTGATCTTTATGTACATACAGGTTCCTTTAATACACTTTTCAATGAGAAACACCTTTCAATGGAAACAAACATTGTGGTCTTTATAGACAGGTGGTCTTTCTATACTGGCGGTCGCTGGAGCAGGTTTGACTGTATCTGTTTGAGGGTCAATTTTTCTGCCATGAGATGTCATGGCTTTATAGTTGTTTTTTGTGGTGGGGGCGGAGGGGGTCTTACACTTCAAGATCTCAGGGTCTGAATCCTTCCTTGTGAGATCACTCACGAAATAACATCACATCGCCTTTTAGGATTAAACAACAGCATCATGTTTATCCTTCTTGAATGGGAATGAAAATCTGTTAAGGTAGTTCAGTGATTTAATCCGCTTTAAAGCAAATCAGTGAAGCATTATCTTTTTTTCAGATATGCAGGGAGGATAAATGTTGGTAATCTTATTTTATCCTTGTTGCTGAGCAGCTTGTAAAAATCCAGGGCTCAATAGAGTGGCATTATCTGTTCTTTGACTAGTATTCGGTCTTTCTTCAGGATTTTACATTAGATTATCTCATTCAATGCGTGGATTATTATGAATGCTGGTAAAAGTAGGGATTTACAAATTTAAAGTCTTTATGTGAAAGAATCCATGTCTGCCCTTGTAAAGCATGAGTGAATACATGAATGGAATTTTTATTAAACATCAGTGATTTACATCAATATTCTGTTCATAAACATATAACAGAGTGTATCGTACATATAACAAAATATAGATACATGTACCCTATGCTGCTCTGCACTCTGCAGAGATAAAGAGCCTTTCACATCCTCTTTTTACTTTCTTTACCACTACCAGGACCCTGTTTCATCAAACTTTTTATCAATCTTTTTATCAATAACACTACTGAAGTCCCCTCATCTGAGCATATTAAGTGTCGTAACTATCTTGTTTGAAGCTAGAAGGGAGTTAAGTTCCCTCCTCTGTACAGAGTTAACGCCCTTCTGGCTCCAAAGAGACGATATGTGGCAGTTGTTTGCAGTGGAAACTCACTAAAACGAGGACCTTGGGACCATGAAAATTACCTTGTTAGTTGCTATATCAGGAATCTCCTTATATCAGGGTAAAAAGAAACGAAAGAACATGAAGACCAGGGACCAGCAAAATTGCCTTTTTATATCAGGAATCTTGTTATATCAGAGCTCTTTATAGCGAATTTCCACTGTATTTATGACAAGTTTTCTCAAATAGGGCCTAGAAATCAAGATTTCCTTTACACTGTAGCCTAGCCTGATTTAATCAAGATCTGGGCCCTGTTTCATAAAACTTTTTTTATCAATAACAAGTTTCACATTTCTATAACAAATTTGCTCCCAGCCATATCAAATACAACAATATCAGTTGCTTATAACAGTTATTGTCACTTGTTACTGATAGCATTTTTTTTTAATGAAACGGGGGCCCTGGGAGGCATAGTCCAAAGTCAGCGGAAATATCTACCATTGTTTGTTTTCTCCTCGCCTTGTTTACTCATGGTATTAAGAGGGATCAAAAATCTTATGAGATATATGTATATCGACCAGATTATTGAGTCATAGTACAAATTCATAGTAAATGATGGCCTTTACTGTCTGTTGATTAGATTTCCTATTAACTAATTGCTTTGTCAGCATCATAAATGAGAAAGAGGGGGAGAGGTGAAGCTTGAATTTTGCTGCCAAGTTATTTTTTACCTTTGATCTTTTTTATTTGTGGTAGTCTGCGAAGGTAGTACCAGGTGTTGACATTGTGTGGATCATGACAAAGCGTCCATCCTGAGTGTTTTGAACTTTCGACACTTGGTTAGACAATACGAACAAATACTGGGTAAAACTTTTGTCTGGAATGGTAGACATGAAGGTGACTTTGCCATTTTCTTCCAAAGATATTCAAGAAACGCCCTCAAAAACAAAGAATAAAAGACACACTTCTCTCGCTTCACAAACCAATCAATGATATTTGGGGGGGGGCTAAAACTTTTCAGTTCTCTCCATAGCTCTTCCTCCATCTATTTCTCTCTTTCTCTGTCTCTGAAAGAGCAATATACATCACTACTACTTATTTTTTTTCTTTTTCTTTGGGGGCGGGGGGGCATGTCTCATTGAGACCTGTACATCATCCGCATAAATCACTTTTTGAAAAGCACCCTAAACAGGGATTGCAGTAGGAGTAGTTTTGATACAATAAACAGGTAAAGCCGTCTAATATCTCTGATTTTTATACCCCTTTCCGCTGATCTTCATATCACCTCTGAATTTGATACCCTTTTTCTTGATTTTTCCTGTTTTTGATACCCTTTACACGTAACACTGGTTACACACCTAATGCTTGAAAAATACCCTTTTTATCCGTTTTCGTGTATGCGGATGATGTACAGGCCTCAATGAGGACATGCCGCCCCCCCCCCCCCCCCACTATGTCAACTGAGATGTCCCTTTTTTTTTTTAAGTTCGAAAAGTTAAATATTTCCCTATGTATTATCTCTCTTTCTCTCTCTCTCTCTCTCTCTCTCTGTTGACCTTTGTTTCTCTCCTTTGTCTTTGTATTTATCACTATTTCTTCATGTTTTGTTTTTTTCAGTCTATCTCGCTGGCCCTCTTGATGCAGTCATAACATGCAAATCTACATTTTCAGTGTAAATTTACTTGACATGTGACCCTGGTGTAGAGCTAATCTGTTCGTTGTTAGCATTGTCAAATAAATTGCCTAGGTAGACATTTGCAGAAATCTTAACATTATGCATTTTACCCTGCTTCACAGAACTGGCAAGTTCTCTAAAAATCTACACAAAATTATGTATTTTTTATATTATTATTTCAAATTGCGAAGAGATGACTATTTTTCTATTTTTTATCTTTGAATTTATCTTTGTTCTAATTTCTTTTTGAATGAAGATTTGTTTTATTCTTGTGTAATTGATTTATGATGATTTCGTCTGCTAAGAGCCAGAAGGGCCTTAACTCTATACTTTAACACGCCCTTCTGGCTCCAAACAGACAATTTTTGTTGTAGTTCTTGCTTGTCAGAGAAAAGTTGTATGAGTTTTAAAAATGTTAAGTCAGCAAAATTTTTTATATGTTCAGTGTTCTTTTGATCATTTTGCATTTGCATTTTCATTTTGTATTTTGCGCTGTCTTTGTATCGTGGGGTTATCAGCTACAAAATGTAATCCAATTAGACTTCCATTTGTACCGTACATATTTTTCATGCAGTTTAGGAATGATTATTGTTGTTATTATGACTGTTCTTTTGACTCGTTTGTAAATCTGTTGAGTTTATCTTTTTTCCCCCAACAGTACTATACATGTTGCATGATGATTATGATAGAGAGTTATTGTGAAGAATGCACCTTCAAGCGATAGTAACGTTTAAGCTGTGAATTATTCTGTAGTGAAATAATTATCTGCAGATGAAGAAAGTGAAATTGTATGCACGTTTCATGATTGAGTAAATTTACTGACAGATATCCAGGATTGCACTGGATTAATGTACATCTTAGCAACTAAATTATGCCAAGGGAGTCAGTCATACATATAACACATACAAAATGAACAAAACTGTTTATCAAGTATATCATATGCATTTAGAGCACATTTTTCATTTTGCATATAGGCCTACATGAAGGGGCGGATCCACGGGCGGGGCCCCGGGGCGCCCTCTCCTGGCAAAAAAAGGGAGAAGGAACCCCTTTTTTTTTTTTTTTTTTTTTTTTGCTTGTCTGAATTTTCTGAATATTGTGCCCCCCTCCTTCACAAAATCCTTTACCCGCCCTTGCCTACATGATCCCATATGTGATGTACATGTACATTCTCTGTTATGTTCATTGGAATGTGTTGTAGGGAGACCTCATTATAAAGAAATAAAAAGAATACAATCATTTTATAGTTGGATTGATTTTTTTTTTCTTCTTATAGAAGAAGAAGATAAATTTTCCAATCAAGCTTTGTATTTTATAGATTATTAAAACTCAGTCTGAACTTCAAGTAATAAACTGATGTTATGTTGTATGAAGAAACGTTGAATGTATTAAAGTATTTACACAGTTAAATATTAGTTGTATAATAAAAGGTTAAAAGTGTTTATTTTTATGAAACGTTGATGTTAGTTGGTTTGAAATATTTAACTGGGCAGTGGCGTAGCCTGGGTCCATTTATTGGATGGGGGGAGCACTGATTGAAGAATTGAGGAAAGTGGGCGACCAGTAGTTTGGGGTTTGATATGGGGTCATATCATCTTTGGCTCACGTTTATTCTCTGTTTATTTTTTATTTTATTTTTAATTTTTTTTTTATTTTTTTATTTTATTTTTTTTTGGTTTTGTTGGTTTTTTTTTTTTTTTTGGTTTTTTTT